>JAUPFV010000003.1:72384443-73009686 GCA_036936605.1 Limnanthes douglasii subsp. nivea
AGTATCACCATAAGGAGAAGTTAAAAAAGAATTCGGCCCTATATCCCATTGTACTAGACCCGCCGTCTGTTCGGATTACCCATTATTTCTCAGACTGGTATGCTTGCTTTTGCTCACAAGGCCTTTCAGTATGAAACTCTACTAAAAAATAAGCTACAACTTGAGCCTTGACTGCAGTTCAAGGTGCAAAATTAATATCGTAATCACCCAGCTCAACTGACCACTTGGTCATTCTACTTGATATATCAGCCTTTTATAGAACATTCTTCAAAGGAAAAGATGTTCAGACAACAATCGAATGTGCTTGGAAGTAAGGCCTTATTTTTCTAGTTGTCATTACCAATGCAAAGGCTAACGTTTCTAACTTCAAATATCTCTTTTCAGCTCCCAATAGACTTTTTCTTATGTAATACACCGGACGGGGTAACGATTCACCTCTCTTACTAACACAACACTTACTGCGTACTTTGATATAGCTAAGTATATATAAAGTTTCCCCCCCTAAATAGGTTTGAACAACGTCTTAGGTTAAGACAAATGTTTTTTGATTTCGAGGAAGGTATGCTCACATTGTTGAGACCAATCAAAGTCTTTGGCTTTCCTTAACACTTGGAAAAATTAAACACACTTGTCTGATGATCTTGAAATAAACCTATTTAACACAAGCAACCGTCCGGTTAGTCTTTGAAACTTTTTAATTCTTTGAGAAGAATCCATAGCCAACATAGTATTAAGTTGATCCGGATCAGGCTGAACCCTTTTTCACTTATAACATAACCCAAAAAGTTTCTAGACCAGACCCCAAAAACACATTTCTCTAGGTTCAATTTCAAATTGATGGCTTCTAAGTTAGAAAAAGTTTTTTGAAGTTTGGCAATGTGTGCATCTTCCTCGAGGCTCTTCACCATCATGTCATCTATATATACTTCTATATTCCTGCCAATTTGACTGGCAAAGGCTTTATTTACTAACCTTTGATAAGTGGCCCCAACATTTATCTATCCAAATTGCATCACTTTGTAGCAATGAAGTCTTCTGTCTGTAATAAAGGTTGTATCGTCTTGATCATAAAGATCTACTTGTATTTGATTGTACCCTGAAAATGTATCCATGAAGGACAATAGCTTGTTCCCAGAGGTAGAGTCCACTAACTGATCTATCCGAGAAATGGGATAAGGATCTTTATGATATGCCTTATTAAGATCACTGAAGTCAATACACATATGCCACTTGCCATTCTTTTTCTTGACCAAAATAGGGTTGGCAGTCCATAATGGGTACTGAGATTCTTTGATGTGGCTCATTTTGGCCACCGATCAACTTCTTGCATAATAACATCCATTTTTTCCTTCCGAAAAGGATCTTATTTTTTGTACAACTAGTCTAACATCAGCTCGGACTAACAATTTATGACAAATTACATCACCGGGTACCCCGGTTACATTATCATTGCACCATGCAAACACATGTAAATTGTTCGATTGTAAAGAAAATAAACTTTGTTTCAAACTTGTTGGAACTTGTACCTATCTTAACATCTTTACCCTTGGCTAGGCAATGGACTTCAACTTCTTCTATAGGTATTATAACACTATGAGCCTCCCTTGGATCATCAATTTCATTCTCATCGGTGGAAGGCTCGAATAGCTGCTATTCTTCATTAACTTTGACTGCCTCCAAAGACTTCGAGGCAAAAGCTGTCACATAGCATTCTCTAGTTACCTTCTTACTGCTTCGGATAACACCCACTTGTGCACCCACAACATACTTCAAGAACTGATGGACAGTAGAGGCTACATCATGCATTCTAGAGAGCCAAGATTTCCCAAAGATAGCATTATAAGATGTTGGCCAGTCAACCACAACAAACAATACCTTCACCGTTTTCTTGAAAGGTCCTTTGCCCAATAATACTTCCTCCTTGAGTTATCCAATGACATCTGCCGAACTCCAATTAATCCCACAATTGTTCAATTTGAACATTGAATAATCAAAGGACTTCTCATCTGTTTATAGGTATTTAAAAACAATATGTTTGCTGAACTTCTTATGTTAATCAGGATTTGACGTCCATCATTTCCTCATATTGATTCCCATATCACCACGACGTCTTACCTTTTATATAAATATCATTTTTGTTAAATTACAACACCTAAATTCACCCATTATGACTTCAGAACATTGTTAAGTTATATTTTATTTCAATTTCGATCTATATATTTACAAATATTTGAGTTTGACATTTTAGTTTACAAAAATCCAATTTTTATATATTTGGAGTTGTTTGTTTGATTTCTAGTTAGTTTTATTGTTTTGGTTAGTTCTAGATCTTAGTTTTGGATTACTATTTGTAGAAAAATAGAGAACTATTGTAGGAGTTACGGTTACGAAGTAGCCATGACTGTTTTGATATTTTTGCAAACCAGTCACGTAAAGAACACTATGATTCAAGCACAAGAACATGCGAATCCGAATTTTCTACGCGCGTTGGTGGGTGAAAACGCCAGAATTGCATGTTGGATTCTATATCGGATCGCGCGTATGGTGTGCGCAATGTGGCACTAAATCCAACACAATTCATGCGTAAAATTGGGTAAAGAGAGGTATGTAATTCTTGTGTATTTGTATAACACTTAAAATGCACTTCTTAATACAAGTTTTTTGTCCTTATCTAATGTTGTAGACATATTTATGTATTTATCAATTGTTTGAGATAATTTTCACTTGTAGCTTTGTCTTAAGTCTAATCAATGATTGCAATTTCAGGATGTCTCCTCGTCGTCAACACTTGCCATCTAATATGACGGGTTACTTGGTTGATCGGTTTCCATAAACGTCTATTGATTGTAAGGCTCATTTTAAGATTTGGTTTGGATAATCATCTGATTACTTGGTGAACCGGTCTTTATCAACCTCTATTGATTATAAGACTCATTTTGAGATTTGATTTGGACCATCTGATGATTACGAACAATTGAGTGCGTTCGTTTGTCCTGCGTATGCTCACATCAGAGATTATAAACGTGAGCCGAAGGCAAAGATATGCATATTTCTAAGATATTATACTAGAGTGAAGGGATATAGGTTATGGTGTAATACTCCAAAGTCTCCAGGTTTTCTCATCAGTAAGGATGTGCCTTTTAATGATTTTGCTTCACTTGACAGTGAAAATGATGTAGGGAATTGGTAGAATCAAGATCGATTGTGAAGTAAAACTTGAAGTAGAATCAGTTTCTATTAGGTCCAATAATTTGAATGGTTCTAAGGTGGATACATGATGGGGAAGTGAAGGGTCAACATCGGATGATAGTGACGATAATACGTCTGAACTAGAACAACATCCTTATAACATAACATTAGATAGAGAAAGAAGAGAGATTAGACTACCAAAAAGGCATGTGAACCTAATTGCATATGTTCTGTCAGTTGCGGAAGAAGTTGAGATGCATAAACTTAGTGGTTATACAGAAGCTATAATGTCTTTAGAAGTATTAACGAGAAAAAACCCTAACACTAGTATGCAAAGATAGTGAGTTTATTGATTCGGGAAAAAGAAGAACATAATCCTATTACATCGCTTTCAATCCTTATTTATGTTTCTTTTAGCCGTTACTATATTTATCACACTGGATCATCTATAACATTCTAAGGACTTAACTCTAACGTTTGTTGAATATCCCAAATTTGCAATTATTAATGTAGTCGTCTAAGGTTGACTCTTGTGAGATGCCAAAGTTGATTTACAGTCATCAGTTTCTGAGTTCCTGAGTGGGTCAACTTGCCACTTAAACGTTTGACTGTCGGGGTCATGCTTGGTTTTGGCTCGCTTGGTCTTGATTGGATCATGTTTGGCATTTCTCACTTCATTATTTTATTTATTAAAATTTTCATTCGAGTGAGCCTTTAAGGAGTTCTCATTCTTCATTTACTTTTCTTTGGTTTACTTTTACTTTTTGTTCTGCTCTGCCCGGTCTCGTATTTCTTCTCTGCTCCTTCTTGATCTCTTGAGCACGTCCGCTTATGTTCTGCTTGGACTCACTTCTCCTCTTTACCTATTACTCGCGTCGGATCCACTTTGGTGATTAGATGCTCGGTATTTCTTCATTAAATAAGCTTGGTTAACAATTTCCCTTTACATTTTTTGTGGGTATCCACTACCTTATTAGGGATCCTCTATAGTCCATCAAATAATTATGTAATGGCTACTAGATGGAATAAAAGAAGAGGTTATAATAGATGTAAAGGAATAGTGGATGACGCGTTACTTTGTGATGTGACAGCACGTGTGGTTTTTAGATTTGTCTATCTAAGAAATAGATTTAGAAAAGTAACGACTCGTTTTAGCTTCTCGAGAAATGATTTAATGGGAATTATTACATTGTGGCGGTTGAATTACATATCATTATTACTTGGAAGTTGTTGTAGTTTGCTTTCATAAGTTCAAAAAATTCCTTTTTTCCTACATTTTTCAATGAGAACATTCCGCGTTTCAAGAGCAGAGAGAAAGAAATGATATTTAGTTCCCCATTTCGAGTTTAGTCGCTTTTATTTTTCAAGAGTTCTTAGCTGCTATTACTTTGTTAGAATATTTTGTCGTGTGTGCTTGCATCTACGAGAAGCAGGAAAACGTTTATACAGGTATGAGTGTAGGTTTGTTGAGTTTTCTTGTGCTTGTGATTTGAGTGGAAATATGTATTTGCTTAGTGTTAAGTCAATTAGGCACCCTTTGGTGTATTCAGGATTTCTGGTTGTATAGGAAAATGTCGAATTATGATAACCATTATTGGGTAATTGCAATCGGTTAAATCGTGGCACCCAAGAAAGTTATGAAGAATAAAGTCATGGAAGTTAAGTTAGAATAAGAGAAGGCTGACTTTTTGGAGGAATACTTTGTCAAAGTTACCCCTAAATATGAGTATCTAACTAAAGGGTCTATTCTGGAGTTTATGGATAGATATGCATTGCCTGATGATGTGACTATTAGGGCACCGCGTGCGGGGTTCAACCTTATACCACTGAAGAGGGTGAGACATGTTTGTACACAACTTTATTTGACTGGGCTTGCGTCTCATTTTCCCCCCATTGATTAGAGATTTCTTTAGATTTGTTGGGATATTCCCGACTCAGTTAACGACAAATGAATGGAGAACTTAATTGAGGGTGGTGCTTGGTTCGTAATACTTTAGAGTACCAATTTTTTGGTGACTTGTTAACGACATTAGAGGTGTCTAAGTTGGCGTGCTCGCTATTTTTTTATCTTGAATTGAACGAAGTAAGGCATAACGTAGATCTTGCCAACTGAGACAAGAACTGGAAGCATAGGTTCATCTATGTCTCTAGGAATTGGGAGCATGAGACTGCCAAACTGAATTTTCAATTAGAAAGGTGTTGGAGAGCCAAGTGTAAGAGCTTTAGTAGTGTTTAGATATGAAGTCTGGATAGTGTGAGTTATAATTGTGTTGTATTTTGTGCAAGTGAAGGTAAATATCAGGAGTGGTGCAAAGAGGGTAGACCCAAGGGCTCAGTAAACCTTCTGGAAAATTTATATGCTGTTACGAACACTACTTTGGGGGTTGACTCAAGTTTTTTTGCGCGATAAACTTCTTGAAGGCTGGGCTGTGGCGCATTCCAGAATTGCAAATTTGTGAAGACGGGCAAGTAATCATGAGTAGGAGCGGATAAAAGGCTACTTTGGAGAGGTTGTGCGCATTGATGGAGAAGAGTTACGAAGAGGAAAATTTTAGCGGGCTTGGATTATTAGTGACGTAAGGGCGAAAGGCACGCGAGGCGAGCGAGTCATCATTCACAATATAAGAGGTCAAGAAAGGCGACGATTGGAATGCCAGAGCGAAAGATATCTCACCTGCATTGGCGCAATAGATGAGGATGTAGCTCAGATGGCAGAGCGTTTACTTTATTTTTACTTTGTAACAGATACAATATAACTCGCACACGCTTGCATACCGTCGTATGTCCTCAGCCGATATTAAACTGATGGAGTAGAAACCTGATCCCTTGTTTATTGGCTCGGTTTAAGGACTAACCACCGAACTGGCCCGGTTTAAGAACGCCTATGGCTCGGTGAAACAGCATGCAGACAAAGTATTGAAGGATAACGAAGACCTTCCGAAACAATTGCTCAAGGCATGCGACGAGAGGGGCATTGTGATAAAAAGCAGTTTAGAGATAGTGAATAGTACCAACTTGCTATCAGCACAAAACAACAAGTTGGTGAGGAAGAACTATACTCTGATAGCTCAGAATTCTAAGTTGCTGGATCAGAATGTGAGTCAAGCTGGAGTTAGCAGATTTAACGATGGAGTTGGCAGAGTTGAAAATACAGGTGATGCACGTGGGCATGGGTATGATTCATAAAGACAAAATAAAACTCGTGGCTGACTTGATGGCGCTGAATCCACAAATGGACCTTGGTCCGCATAAAAAACTGCTTGTCGTATTGAAAAAGGGAAAACCGACGCCTTGGGTGTGGCCGATGCAGCCAAAGTGGAAGTTGTTGTCAAATCTGTTGACCCTTAGTAATCTTTAATATGATGAAGACATTATTATTTTTTGTTTTGTGTTTTGCCATTGATATGGTTTTATTTAGTTGCATGTCGATATGTATTTTTTGAGAAATTTTTTTTGGAGATATGTATGAGAGGATGTGTGTTTATACTTTTAACTTGTCTACACTTAAACTTTTTCTATAAGATCGAGCACAGTGGGCTTGGACGAGATAACATAGTCCTAGCTGGCTTCCCGTAACCTAGTGGGCTTGGATTATTTCCCGTATATAATACCGTAGTGTGGTATTGAGAACAGTATGGCCCGTTAACATAGCCCACAAGGGCGTGGCTAATTAGCCCATTTGTCATATTTTAGATCATGTCTAAGTATGGTACAGTATGACCCCTATTGCGTAGCTCTTTAGGCGTGGTTGGTGACCCTACTGCGTAGTTACATAAAATAAGTATAAACACACGTGTATGGCGAAAGCATAAAATTTCATTGAAATATATCATATGGGTAGATGCCTCATTAAAAAACCCATATATGTAATCAAAAGGGAATAGAGTGCATCTATTCCTTACATTGTTAGGTGATATAACTTAAGATTACTGATATTCAAAAGTAGTTTTAAGAGCGACCATCTTCGTATCGGCGAGGCGGAATGCTCTGTGGTGACCTTTGGAGATGACTGTGCAGGGCCCTTCCCAAGTGCGGCTCAATTTTCCTATTTTCTGGTTGACGGCTCCTTGGAAGACCTTTTTCATGACAAGGTCACCAATTCTTAATGTCCGTGGTGGTAATTTGGAGTTGAAGGGCCCGCGCATTAAGATTTTGTAATGCTGAGATCATAGGCGTGCTTGATCTCGTCGTTCTTCAATTAAGTCGATGTCCATTGCCCGGCCAACGTCGTTATCTTTGTCTGAGTAAATTGCAATGCGGTGAGTGATAATTAGAAATTCTGCTGCAACGACGACCTCATATCCATAAACAAGGGCGAATAGTGCTTCGTTTGTATTGGCGCAGGGGTGGTACGGTAAGCCCACAATACCTCGACTATTTTGTCCGGCCATTTTCCTTTTCCCACTTCTAACTTCTTTTTTATGCCATCGACGATAGTGTGGTTGGTGACCTCAACTTGCCCATTTGTTTGCGGGTAATATGGTGTGGAGAAGTATTCGGCGATGCTGAAGCGTTTGCAAAAAGTGGAGAGCACAATTTTGGAATTGAGGCCCATTATCCGTCATTAGAACCCGGGGAATACCAAAACGCGTGCGGATTTGGTAGTGTAAGAAGTCACATATCTCCTGAGATCGGGTTTGGGACAGTGCCTTAGCCTCTACCCACTTGATGAAGTAGTCAACCGCTGTCTTTTGCTGTTGGCCATTGGTAAGGGTTCTACAAGGTCGATCCCCCATTTGTTGAATGGACAGGGAACATGGCTCGCCGCCATAGGCACGCTCAGAAAATGTGCAGTGTTAGCGTACTGTTGGTAAGCATAACACTGTTGTACCACACACTCGGCGTCGGCAGCTAACTCGGGCTAGTAATAACCTGCAAGGATAAATATGTGAATAAGACTACGATAGCCGAAGTGTGCGCCTGCTTTGCCATCATACAAGTCATGGAGAACTGAGGTGGCTGGATCTTGATCGAAGCAGCGCAGTAGTGGTATGGTCGCACTTTTTTTATACAAAACCTTATAAAGTATGCAATATTTGGTTGCCCGTATCTGTAAAGCACGGGCGAGGGTTTTATCTGATGGCAGTGTTCCTTGGGTGAGGTAAACTAAATAAAGGCTTCACTAATCTTAGGTGCTGTTAATCGAGCATACCTCATATGATTGGAGGTAAGGAGCAGTGCTGGGATATTCATGTATAATGAGGAGAGGATGGTTGGTGGCCACGGCCACCCTCGCTAAAGTATCGGCTTCAGAATTCGTAAGGCGAGGTACTTGCTCGTATTGAACGACGTGAAACTCTGCTTCACATTCTGTAAGTACTGTAAGGTAAGTTCTTGTTCCCTCCTGCTTTGCATCAAATATTCCCTTATTTGGATTGATAACTAACTGGAATCTGAGCGTACTTAAAGAGTGGTGGCACCACAAATTCGTGCCAAGCGCATGCCCCTATGACAGCCTCATATTCTGCATTGTCGTTAGTTGCTGAAAACATGAAATGGATCGCTTGCTTGATTTGCTCTCCTTTTTCCGTCCTCAAAAGAATACCAGCTCCACCACCAGAGTTTCTTGATGACCCATAGGCTTTCAAAACCCAAATATTTTCGTCGTCAAAGGTGCTGGGATCGGTATCTAGCGGACATGTTGCTAAAAATTCAGTTAAGAAGTTGACTACTGCTTGCCCCTTAATCGCCTTTTGGGTCTTGAATTTTATGTCATATTCGCTGAGCTGGACTAACCACTTAGTAAGACATCCCGAGGTATTTGATTTTTGCAACAGGTTGCGCAGAGGAAAATACGTGCCAACAGTGATGGTATGACCTTGGAAGTATGGTCGCATTTTCCGCGTTGCCACTATAGATTCATGTAGCGTGTCTCTACGTCGATTAAGAGTTTACTATCATAGTAGATGGGGGAGGGGGTGAACCTTTTCTATTTCCTTAACGAGCACCGTACTGACCGCGTGATTGAAGATGGACAATTAAAGGTATAAGAGGTCACCTGGTGCCAGGACCGATAGTATCTCCGGCGAGGTGAGGTACATTTTGAACGAGATGAAAGCTGCGTCACACTCGTTTTTCTATGAGAATTTCTTTGAAACTCCTTAATACTTGTTGGGGATGCCATTTACAACAGCGTCTGTAACTGAGCGGGGTCGGCTTCTATTCCTCTTTTTCTAATCATCTATCCTAAAACCGTTCATGCTTGGACACCAAAAGAACATTTCAGGGGGTTTAATTTTAAATTGTACTTACGCCGTATAGTAAAAACATTGCCCAGCACTTCAAAGTGTCGCTCTTGGATATTAGTTTTGACGATCATATCATCAATGTAGGCTTCCATATCATGTGCTAGTTGTTCTTTAAAAATCTGATTGACGAGGCGCTGATAGGTGGAGCCGACATTTTTTAATTTGAAATGCATGACTGTATCGCAATAAAGGTTGTGCTCGGTCTGGAATGTTGTGTGCTCCTCATCATTCTTGTGCATTCGAATTTGATTTTAGCCCGAACATGCATCCATAAACAACATATAATCATAGCCCAAGGCGGAGTCCACTAACTGGTCGATTCAGGGTAGAGGGAAAACATCCCTACGAGAAAATCCATGCACATGCGCCACTCCCCTCATTTTTTCTTGACCAAAACTGGGTTAGCGATCCATACCGGATACCGGATGCGGCGAATATGCAAAGGCCAAGCAAATTATTTACCTCAAAATTTATTGCTTCTTGTTTTTCAATGGAGAAAGACCTAAGCTATTGTCGTACTAGTTTAGCATACCAGCCAATTGCTAACTAATGACAAATTACGGAGGGATCAACCCCAGTTATATCATTGGTGGTCCATGCGAAAATATCCAAATTATGTCGTACTGGTTTAACATGAGTCCAAAGTAGCACTGATGCGAAGGACACATCCTGCTGCTAGCGTTTCCTCCAGGGTGCCCTCGGATTGGTATCCTGATGCTCTCTGGCCCTGGGATCTACCATTGGATCGGGCGAAGGGGTTATTGTTTGTGGTGTTGCGCCTCTCCTCGTCTGTTAATTGCTATTAGAGCGGTTTGCTGGGATCCACGATCATTAGGTAGCAGGTTCATGCTGCACGTTGGCTACCGCAGATGATCCCTACAAAGTTTCCAACTGGGTATTTGACACACTGGCGAAACGCGCAATGGGTGGCTTCCATTCCGAGCAACAATGGCCGTCCAATGATGGCGTGGTATCGGCTTGGTGCATCTGAGATCATGAAGAGGGTCTTGAGTTCTTTCTTCATCGATCCATGCCCTACCTTGACTATGAGATCGATTTCCCCTACGCAATGTGACGTCTTTCCTTCATACCCAATTAAAGTGTGCTGCATTGGCTTGTATGGATGAAGTCTCATCATTTTGTCGTAACTGGCTTTGAAAATAATATTGGCCGAACTACCCATATCTACCAATATCTTGGTCATCATCACCCCACTGATATCCAGGGTTATCGTTAGCGCGTCCTCATGCGGGGTGGCTATTCCTCTCATATCGTTGTCGTTGAATCTCATGTCTGCCACCGGTTTTCGGTAGTTGTTGTAAAAAGAACTTCCTACTAAAATGCATGTTGGTCTTCCCTTGACCTCTTCCTAGCTTGCTGATCGGCCTCAGTTAGGGTACCTCCTCTGGATATGGTGACCATCCATTGTTACTTTTTTGGCTCAACATTTTTGTCTTCCCGACTTGTGTCTAGCTCGCTCCATTAGAGCTTGTCCCGAAGATATTTAGGCCCTCCATCCTGTCGTTTTGGAGGCCCTGCTCTTGCTGCCGGAAAAATTGGATTAACATGCCATTGTCTACTAACCTTTGTATTTCTTCCTGTGATTGGCAGAAATCATTAGTCGTATGACCGTGGTCATTATGGAACGCACATAAATGTCGGGTCGACCGCTTGTAACTTGAGGCTGACATGGCTCTTAGGGATTGGTATCTTATCTGGTCCCACGTGCGGTCATAAATGGTAGAAATCGAGTCCGTGAACGGGGTGAATTGTCGTGCAGGACTGTCATAAGCCGTAGGGCGCTAGCTACCTATATTTATTGAATATTCTCTACCGGGTCCATCAGAGTTCCTCATAGACTCCCTGCGGTGCTCATCTTCGCTTCTCAAGGACTCTCTGTGAGGACCGTCCTTGACCCTTCTTCTATCATGCGTGGACTCTGTGGTGTCTGTCAAAATATCATCTGTCGGGGGATTGACTTTGTTGCGTCATCAACTTTGATGAATTGGTCGGTGCATGCCATCAGGTCTCCAATTTTATCATAGGGGAACATTACCAAGTCGGCGTACAACTTACCTCTCCCGTTGAGCCCTCGCTTTAGAGAGGCGGCTGCTATATTTCTGCTAGAATAGGGAGTTTGTTTATGGCACAAATGAATCTCATTATATAACCTTTTAAAGGCTCACCCCTTTTTTGGTAGAGGTCCATGATGGAATCAGGATCCAAGCGCAGCTCCTTGTTACCTACAAATCTGTTTCTAAAGGCACTCCAGAGTCCTGCAAAATTACATATTGAACCCTTAGGAAAGCTACTGAACCACTCCATCGCATTAACTTTGAGAGTCATTGATAGAGCCCCGCAGAGCATCGTATTGTCCGGATTAAAGCAAGCATCATGTTTCTGAATTGCTTCAGCTGTCTTTCGGGATCTCCCGAGCCATCGTATGCTTCCAAACGGAATGGTTCAAATTTCCATGGGAGCTGTGCGGCTCGGATTTTCTCAACGAAGGGCGATTCCTTAAGAATATACGATGCCATTTTCGGGCGCGCGTGGTCGTACTGCTCCATAATCGCTTCTTTGTCAGCTTTCGAGGATGTATGCTTTTAGCATTTTTGCCCACTGCTTTCTCTCGTTCTTTCACCATGCTTATCTTGCTTGGAGGATCCTTCACAGATGGCAGCTCGGCTCGCCTCAACTGTAGACCTAGGCGGCTGGTGCTCATCAGCGCACAACTTTGCAGTTAAAGCGTTAATGGCATCATTCAATTCTGCCATGGTTGTTTTGGTTGCTTGGTCTCTGACTTCTTGGTCTCGGTCGGCCTTACCTCGAGCCGTCTGCATTGCCAGGATCTATTGCTCCAGCCGCCTAACCTCAGTCCTTTCTTCCTGGCGGTTGGACCTGATAGGTTGATCCACAAGATTGGGCATAGCTTCTGCAACGGTCGGTGCTACTGGAGGGTCCACCGCAACCAAGGAATTTCTCGACAAATTCTTCACCATACCGTGCGACGAAAGAACCTCCTGACTAGCAGACAATAGGATAGTTGGTCCCGCAACCAGCTCTATTACTTGATTAGGGTTAGCCATGGGGATACATGTTTTTGTGATTTCTATATGAATCCTGGATCTGGTTACTATTATTGGTGTGTATACGCAAGGAAGGGCTTTCTTTTCCCACAGACAACACCAAAATATGTTAACGGGAAAAAACCCTAACAATGATATGCCAAGATAGTGAGTTTATTATTTTGAGTAGAAGAAGAACATAATCCTATTACATAGCTCTCCACCTTTATTTATGCTGCTTTTATCCGTTACTATTTTATTTATTACACAGGATCATTTATAACATTTTAAAGACTTGACCGTAACGTTTGTTGAATATCCCTAATTTGCGGTCATTAATGTAGTCGTCTAAGGTTGACTTTTGTAAGATGCCAAAGTTGCTCTACGGTCATCAGTTTCCTGAGTTCCTGAGCCGGTCAACTTTCCACTTAAACGTTTGATTGTCGGGTCATGCTCGGTTTTGGCTTGCTCGGTCTTTATTAGGTCATTCTCGGTATTTCTCACTTCATCCTTTTATTTATTAAAATTTTCATTCGAACGGGCCTTCCTAGGAGTTCGCGTTCTTCGTTTACTCCTCCTTGGTTGACTTTTACTTCTTGTTCTGTTCTGCTTGGGCTCGTATTTCTTTTTTTCTCCTTCTTGATCTCTTGAGCACGTTTGCTTCTGTGCTACTCGGACTTGTTTCTCCTCTTTACCTATTACTCGCGTCGGATCCTCTCTGGTGATTAGACGCTCGATATTTCTTCATTAAATAAGATGGGTTAACAATTTCCCTTTACATCGGGTATCTACTACCTTATCAAGAAGCATATCAGTAGATCGGTGCTATGAGGAAAGAGACTGAATCTCGTCATAATAACTAGACATAGAAGCTTGTTGATTTGTCTAAATAACATAAGAGAGTAGGCTGAAAATGATATTAAGAAAAAGATAATCCAGAGGTTGAGTCACTTCGATTTAAGGAAAAAATGTTCACTAAAAATTCTATTGAGAGGGAAGAAATCGACTTCAATGAAATGTTTTCTCTATTGGTGAAACACAGTTCAATTCGATCTTTGTTAACCATTGTAATTTTGCAAGACTTAAAGCTTGAACATTCGGTTGTGAAAACTGTGTTTCCACATGATGGATTGGAATAATTAATCTACATGAGACAACGGCTTAAATTGTTGTCTAGTCCCTCGACTATCACGTTTTCTGTCATTTAGTCCCTCGACTAAAAAATCACTGGTGAGGGTCCCTTGACTATCCCATTTTCTTTCATTTAGTCCTTCGACTCTAAAATCATCGGTGAGGGTCCCTGGACTTTGAAAAATCTATAAATTTAGTCCCTGAATCTAAGGAAAAAACCCCAAATCATGGACTAAATTTATAGATTTTTGCAAAGTCCAGGGACCCTCACCGGTGATTTTAAAGTCGAAGGACTAAATAAAAGAAAATAGGATAGTCAAGGGACCCTCACTGGTGATTTTTTAGTCGAGGGACTAAATGAAAGAAAACGTGATAGTCGAGGGACTATTTCCTGATTTAAGCCTGAGACAACTATAAAAATTTATAAAACTTGAAATGGAGGACAAAGTTTGTCTACAGAAAAAATCGTTGTATGATTGAAAGTGGCCCATCTACGTGGTGCCCGGGGGCGTAGGCCCCCTTTACATAAAATATATGTTTTATAATTTTTTTAAGCTAATAATTATTCAAATAATATTAAAATAAAAATTCTATGCCCCCTTACCTAAAATATATATTTTGTAATTTTTTAAGGGAATAATTATTTAAATAATACTAAAGTAAAAATTCTACCCCCCTTACCTAAAATATATATTATAATTTTTTTAAGGTAATAATTATTTAAATATATTAAAGTAAAAAATTTAAGATAATAATTGTTTTTTAGGAATGTTTTAAATTTAAAGTCTGAAATAATGGTAGAAAAAATTTAATTTAAAAATTAGTATGTTGACTATTTTTAAGAAACTTTTTAATTAAAAGTCTCAAATAACGGTAGAAATTTTAAGTTACAAAATCTTGAATATTTTAAAAGAAAATTTTAAGTTGATATTTATAAATGGTTGGAGGTAGTCTCGAGCATCTCAATATCTAGAATATTAGAACTCGATTGATTTTGTAAGTATTCTCAATTTTTTTTTGCCATAATTTGTTTTGATTTTATATTCGTTTAATCTTTCTAATTAATTATCTCTTAATTTGATTTAGAAAAAGATAATGAGTTGCTGCTTATGAACGAGACGATATTTAAATCAAAGAAATTAAAGAAAAGAGGAAAAGAAAGAACACAATCCGAAGGAGTTTAACCAATTCATTTTTTCAGGTAGGTATATTTTTTTTTGAAATTTTATTATTATTTTGATCTTAAAATACTTGATAATCAATATTTTTTTATGATCTGATTTGTGGTCACTTAGGAAAGTGAAAATACAGTTACTTAGTTTTAGATAGAAAAGTTTATTTACTCAAATCATATTTTTTTAATTATTTTCTAAAATATATTTTAAATAATCATTTTCATTTTATTTGTTTATATTTTTTTAAATAATTTTTAATTACCAATATATTAAGATTCGTTTTTATAAATACTTATTTTTTGTAATTTGTTTAAAGACCATATATATGGAAATATTTGTTAGTTTTTTTAAAATAAAATTATATATTTATATTATAAATTATTTTTAATACAAATTTGATTTTAATTTTATATAATGTTTATATAAAATTTTGATTTTATCTATATGTATTTAAAAAATATTTTTTATATTAAAATTGAATTTATTTCCATCCATTTGTCAAAAATATATTTTATACATTTTATTTTGTATCTTTTGAAATATCTTTTATATATAAATGATTTTGTTATATTTTATTTTTTTAAAATATCTTGTATAAATAATATAGTAATAAAAATATCTTTTATATAACAAATTTTATTTACTTTTATGTAAATTTTAAAATATTTTTTTTAAGATATTAAATTTGGTTTTGTTATATTTTATTTTATTTTATATATCTTTTAAAAATAATATATTAAGATACATTAAGATTTATTCTTAAATATATATTTATATGTAGGAATATCATATCATAATAAGATATTTTTATTTATAGACTTATAATGGAGAGAATAATGTTGGTTCTTCAAGTAGCTCGAGTAATAATAATATGAAACCTAATGATGATAGTGTAGAATTTCATATATAGTGAGTGATCCGGGACTATGCCAACTTATTGATAAAATTCGACGATAATTCTAGCCCCCTTACTTAAATTCCTAGATCCCCAACTGATTGAAAGGGTCACGTAGACAATATTTCAGATGATTTGATACTTTACAAGGAATTCATGTAATTACGATAAAAGAACATTTTATAGCTAAATTACACACATGTCTTTCATACCAGAGTAAAACACAGTCTTTCACGGAAGAGTAAAATAACAACTTAGTATTGCACTTTCTGATGGATAAATCTGTAATATTAAGGATCAGTTATGTGAAAGGAATATCATTGGTACGTATAAACACTTGATTTCTCACCATAATAAAGAGTTTACAATTATGTTAGATTCGTTTTCTATGGCTACCAACCTTTCAGTCAACATATACATACACTGATTCACAAATGCCAACTTAGTCCCCGTTTTAGGAGTCATTTAATAGCGGAGAACATGAATAGTCGACACAGTAGTAATCGTAGTTAGGTAAATAGTTGGTATCAAACATTAGTAATCTAGAATATATTCAGGTCTTAGTAATCATATGTCATATCTTCGGGTCTTTCTTTAATACTTGTTGACATTGAAGACGGCTAATTGGTTAATTAAATGACCAAGAGCCAAATTATTTCCTTTTATAAGGTCCAATATGTTCACATCTCTTACACTCAATCAGATTGAAATGTATTCTTCCATGGAAAACATGAACATCAATTCTAGTAGTTCTGCTCTTGGTGCTGGTGCGTGTTTTCCTTTACCACTTTAATATAAACTGATGTTATCTTTTATTTTTAGTAATCAAATAGTATTGTATTTACTTGTAATATCAGGGATGATACAATACATGAGCGATCATCCACCAACTCACTACCCTTTTAAAGTTAGATCATTCTCACAATTGGTTGAGGCAGAGGTGGATAGCTATAAATTTGATGTTTTCAGGAGTGGAGGCTATGAATGGTACATCTTTTGTTTTTAAGCTCATGCAATCAATGTTGAGAAATCATAATATATGTAATGTTATGTTATGATATATACTATAGGAAGTTGGTGTTGTATCCTAATGGAAACAAAACAGAAGATGCTCAAAACCATCTTTCTCTTAGCCTCTTCGTTGAAGACACCACTACTTTACTTCCCGGATGGGAAGTTAATGCGAAAATCAAAGTTTTTGTGTTCAATCATACAAACAAAAAATACTTAACCATCCACGGTATGATCCTTTTCAAAAAACCTTATTTTTGTTTTCATATATTAATCATAATGTCTTTTTTTACATACAGATAGTGTTCAACCAATCAAGAAATTTAATGAATTTGAAAAAGAGTTTGGAATTTCTAGATTATTTGATCTTAAGACTTTCATGGATGTCAATAATGGATATCTTCTCCACGATTCTTGCGTGTTTGGAGTCGAAATTTTCATTATCCGGCCAGGACAAGTAGAGGACGAAGACTTTGACACTGGCACTGGTGAAGGAAATCGGTATGTATTTGAATTGATATAAATAGGCATGTAGCTTAATCAACACTCACTGGTTTTTTGAAACTCAGGACAAAATGCTTCAGTTTTCGAGGATATGACATCAAGAATGGTAACTTTTGTCATAATACTAAAAAATCACTTTATACATTTTTAGTCATCCAAGTTTACATCATATATATCTATTTTGGAACATTGAGACTTTTTTTTTTTTTTGGATATTTGCAGGAATTGTGAGAACAACAAGAGAAGTCGGACCAGCTCAGCCTTTATTCAATGTAAGATCATTTTCATCCCTTCTGAAAGAAGACAGCAAACCTTATGAATCCGAGATATTTGAATCTGGAGGCTTCAAATGGTACGTCCGTCTAAATACCACTCACTCTATAATTTCATTCATGTTTAGCTTCAACTAAGCAGGACATGAATTTCAACACTTGATAACATTTGATATTTTGCTTTCCATTGCTATAGGAGGATATAGACATTTATCTATATATATTTTTACTTTCTATTATTAGGATATTGTCCATTCATCCTAAAGGAAACAAGAAGATGAATGCGGAAAAGCATATCTCAGTTTATGTAAGGATTGTAGAAACCGAAACTTTTGCTCCTGGCTGGGAAGTTTATGCCGCTTTGAAGTTTTTTATACACGATAAGATCACCGACAAATACTTGACGGTTGAGGGTATGTCCTCCTATTTACAACTTGATCATTGTGTATTGCATTTTTTCACTTTGTATGATTTTGATCTAAGTCATCACAAAACATCTAAATGTATACAGATTTAAATGATAGCGTTCGTCGTTTTCATGACGTTAAAGAAGAATGGGGAGTAGACCGTTTTATACCATTGAATGACTTCAATAATCTTTCAAATGGATTTCTTGTGGATGATCATTGTTCTTTTGGAGCTGAAATTTGGGTGATTAAACACCAAGGCCTCAAAGTACTAGAGTTGGCAAAGGAACCAGAACCTAAATATATTTTCACATGGAAAACTGAAAACTTTTCAAAGAAGCTAGGCCGTTATAATTCAGCGGCATTCACTACGGGTGCAGCAAAATGGTATTAATATTATTCACTTACAACTTAAATATAATTTGTGTTGTATGTGTTCTGATTTTGCTGTTGAATCAGGAAGCTTTACATTCATCCAACTGGGTATGCGAGTCACGCAAACAAATCTATGTCTTTGTACTTAGCTCTAGAAGAAGCAGAAAAGAATCTAGAATGGGAGGTGGATTATAAACTTCGTATATGTGATCAACTAGGAAGTTCTCACATTGATCATAGAGGTACATATCAGTTCATATTAATTGCATACAAATTAATTTATAATTTTATAGATATTCTCCTCTCCTGATGAAGTTATATAATTAGTTAATTCTATTTGCAGATCACCAATACTTTAGCACGGGTGAAGTTAACAATAGTCGAAATGACAAGTTCGGGGACTTTATATCGTTGGAAAAGCTTAATAACAAAAGTTTGGGTTACAAAAAGGATGATGTTGTTATTGTTCAAGCCATATTTACTTCCCTCAATTTGCATCAGCTTACTGTTGGTTAATTAAGGAGTAAGAAGTAGATGATGCCCTATGCTATGCTTATGCTGTCTCCACAAACCCAAGGGATATATCATTCTCCTTTTGCTTTATTTTTATCTTGGTTTCTCTGAATACTGTATGTTGTAATTGAACTACGAAGAAGCTTTTCTCTACCGGAAAGCAAGCTTGTTTGACTAGAAACTGAGCATTTTAATCAATCCATATCCAATCTATTTTAGTGTTTCTTTCTACTAACTGTAATCGATGTGCTACAGACAGCTCTACCTGCTAGTAATCGTATCGTCCTCACTTTGTTATTTGCCTGTTTAAACTCGGACACAGCTCTACCTGCTAGTAATCGTATCCTCCTCACTTTGTTATTTACCTGTTTAAACTCGGACGAATGAAAACTCCTTTTAATTCTACCGTGGTTACTCATTCCACAAAATTAAAAATAAAGTTTTTATTTGTTTAAGCGACATCTTTTATAGAGGTAAGATTGTTTTCCTTGAGCTAAACACTAGCAATTGTCGTGTAGTTTGTGTAGAAAACAGTGTTTTGACTACGGATAATCTCTGAAGTATTTTTGGGGTTCTCCAAAAATTTCAATTGGATAAAATCAGAGATATTCTATTTGAACAAATTTTAGTGTAACGATTGAATTAAACTAAACACAATCATGTTCCCATGATCAACTAAACACCATCACAACAATCACCATCACAACAATTACAACAATTACCAAATTTATGCATAAATGAAATATCGTAACGATTGAATTTCACATTAGTACATTACACATTCCAAATATTCGAATATAAAGGTATCACTAAGGATTGAATCTTTACTATTTACAATGAATACATGAAAATAATATACACATAAATTTACATACTCACTTGTTCTTATTTGACACTATTTTTACTAGCCTTGTGTCTTTATCCTTCTTAACCATATCAAAGCCAAGTCCTAGCTTCTTGAAGCGGCTAAACTTCATGCTCAAATAGGTAGTTCTTTTCTTCTTGCACCTGCATATGCAATTTTCCAAAAGAACTATTAAGAAGATAATCTTCAACCTTCACAACTTGCACGTGTGAACACATACCTTGGGATGATATACAAATGTGTTCGAGTCTCTAAATGTTAAGCTTTCCACATTGAATTCAACACTTAATGTCATATTAGATGGGAATTGGGTATCTGAGAGATTTTAGATGGACTTCAATCCCATCCTTATAGCCGATTTGTGCACAAGATCTCTACTTAACCCTTTGGTTAAATGATCGACTAAATTATATTGAGTTCTCACAAACTCTACTGAAATAACATCATGCGTGATGCGCTCACGAATCATACTGTGTCAAACACCTAAGTGTCTAGACTTGCCTTTGTAAACTTGTCTATAGACATTAGCCAAGGCAGCCTCACTATCACATCTCATAGATATATGTGATATTGGTTTGGGACACAACGGAATTTCATACGTTAAATTTATTTGCCACTCAGCTTCTTTATTCGCTGCTGCTAATGCCACTCAGTAATACAAGTTTGTTTTTTAGACGCCCAAGAGATAGCACCTCCCCCAAGTAGAAATACCCATCCACTTGTGAAAGAATGATCTTCCATATTGGAAATGTAACTCACGTCTGAATATCCTTCAAGTACAAAAGGAAATCCGATGTAAGTTAAACCATAATCCATGGTTCCTTTCAAATACTTGAACACTCGATTTAAAGCTTGCCAATGATGCGAACTAGGATTGCCAGTATACCTACTAAGGTTTCCAACAACAAAGACAATATCCGTCCTAATGCTAGTCACATACTGTTCAATCCGGGAAGTTTCTAGGCTATATTATAAGTGAGTATGGAATACAGCCCGATCCGGACCAGCTTAATGCTCTATTTCACACGGAGCCTCCTCGAAATATTAAAGAAGTACAACAGCTAACGGGGAGGTTAGCTGCTCTAAACAGATTCATCTCAAGGTCTTCGGACAGGTGCGCCCCATTTTTTCAAACCTTGAAGGGTGAAAAGGGATTTAATTGGACCTCACAGTGTGATGAGGCCTTCGATGAGATCAAAAAGCATCTGTCCTCCCCTAAAACCTTGTTTAAACCAATTGATGGGGAGACACTCTTCGTATATCTGGCAGTTTCAAGCTGTGCCATCAGTGCTGTGTTAGTGAGAGAAGTGGATAATTACCCCCCTAATTATTATCGATGGAGGCAGTTGTACCAATGTGGCAAGTGAATCTATGGTAAAGAAGCTTGGTTTAAAAACGAAAAAGCATCCAACACCTTACAAGCTTCAATGGCTTAACGAAAATGGAGAAATTAAAGTTAGCCACCAAGTAGAAGTTCCCTTAGCCATTGGTAAGTACAAAGATGAAGTTTTATGTGATGTTCTACCAAAGGATGCTAGTCACATACTGTTAGGAAGGCCATGGCAATCTGATCGAAAGGTTATCCATTGGTAAGTACGAAGATGGCTCTCGAGTATTCAAGTTGAGATATAGAGATACCTTTATTATGTAGAAGCTTAAGACTATGATCTATAGGTGTGCTTACCGGAGAACAATCTTTAAAATTAAATTTATTTAATATCTTCTCAATATAGTGAGATTGAGAAATCGATATACTATTGTTCTTTCGATGGATTCTTATACCAAGAATCATTTCAGCTTCCCCCAAATCCTTCATCTCAAAATTAGATGATAAGAATTTCTTCGTTTCATCAACCTGATTTTGGTCATTACCAAAAATCAATATATCATCCACATATAGACAAATCAAAACTTATTTACCAGAATTATCAAATTTACTATATACACACTTGTCTGCTTGATTAAGAATAAATCCATTAGACAATATCACATTATCAAATTTTTTATGCCAATCTTTTGGTGCTTGTTTCAAACCATACAAAGATATTTTCAACTTGCATACCTTGTTTTCACAACCAGACATGACAAACCCTTCCGGTTGTTTCATATAAATATCCTCATCCAAATCACCATTCAAGAATGCATTTTTAATATCCATTTGATGAATTACAAGATTGTATACAGATGCAAGTGCAATGAAAAATCTAATGGTGGAAATCCTAGCAACCGGAGCATAAGTATCAAAGAAGTCAATTCCTTCTCTTTGTCTAAATCCCCGTATAACCAATCTAGCTTTATACCTTTCAATAATACCATCTACTTTCATTTTTTGTTTAAAGATCCATCTATTTCCAAATGATTTGCATCCATGAGGTAAATCAGCCAATTCCCATGTATTGTTCTGCATGATAGACTCTATCTTATCTTGGATAGTTTCTTTCCAAAATGAAACATCCCTTTGATGAGGAAGAATAAAAGACAAGGGCCAAAATGCATAGAAATAAATGTATAAGGGCCGAAATGCATAGAAATAAATGTATAAGGGCCGAAATGCATAAAAATAAGTGTATAAGGGCTGAAATGCATTAATTGTAAAGATATAGCCAAAATAGGAAGGAACCTTAGAGCAGGGACCAAAAGATGTAATTAAACCGAATTAAAGCGTGTGGGGTCCGCAATTGTACTATAAAAGGACCATACATGCTTCACGAATCTCAAGATGAATAGTACGACTTTCTGTCTCTACCATTTTAGCATTTTCTCTCTCTAGATCTAACACTCAAATATTCTTCTACTTCTTAATCCTCTATCAACAAATCTTCTCACAACAAAATCACCCTCGGACCATCTTTTAACTCTTCAGTGGCGCCGTCTGTGGGAAACGAAAATCGCTCCGACGATAATCGCTTCCTAGAAATAATTCCTGTTCCGAGGAGAACCATGGAAGGCCGAGGGGACGATTTAGTTGATCACTGCGAGGAAAATATGGAGGCGGATGACTTTCGAAATGACTTGGAGTCCGAAGGAGAAGGAGATCGGCGAGTTGAAAACGTTTTTGATGACTCCGCTCTTTTGGCTCAGAGGAATGAATTATTTCTGGAGATCGAAAGGTTGAAGGCGGAGAAGGAAGCTGCGCAAGGAAATGTTCGATCAGAGATAAGAAGAGAACCCGTCGAACAAAAGGAGGAACGCGAGGTTGAAATTCGACCCAAGAGGAGAGATGACAAGCATCGGAGGCGTGAGCGACGGTCTCCGAGGAGGAGAGAAAGATACCGTTCGGACTCGGCTACTTCAAGCGACTACTCGCGATATAGCACTTCTGAATCATCCCCTCGGAGATACCGCAGAAGGAAAAAGCGTGACCAGAGGCGAACCGGCGCCCGAAGGGGAAGGAGTTCGGAGAGGAAATCTTCGCGGGAAAAGAGTCGCCATGACCGAGTCGGTGATCGCTCTCATGAGCAGGCAAAGTGCCTTGGGAAGGAGGATATGGGCCCTCGAAATTCAGAATGGCAGCAGCAGTACACTTTTCCCTCCAAGGAGGGTCTGTACTTTTCGAACAACGATAATTTGAAGTCTAACATTTATCGTACATGGCATAACTGGAGAGCCTCTCCTCTATCATCGGAGATCTTAGTAGGAAATCTCCCAAAGCATTTTGACATTTCGAAGCTTGGAAAGTTCGACGGGACTCAGGATCCGGACAACCACATCGAGCAGTTTAAGAACTTTATGATAAACTTCGACGACGATGATAAGCTCTTGTGTAGAGCATTCTCTCAAACCTTCAAAGGAGTGGCATCCAAATGGTACAACAGGCTACCTCAGGGCTCTATTAAGAATTTTGACATGTTCTGGAATATTTTTAGACAACACTTCGTGGGGAGTAAGAAATTTCGAGCCAACGGAGACACCATAATCTACTGTCGGCAAAAAGTGGGGGAGAGCCTCAAAAACTATACCAATCGCTTTGTCAAGACCAAAACAGATATGGAGTACTGTAAGGATTCAGTAGCGCTTGCAGCGTTCAGGATGGGTTTGCTCCCCGGGTTGTTGAAAGACACGGTGGCAGAAAGTCAGGCAATGACCTTCGGAGCATTGCTAGATCAAGTAGAGAAGAGAATCTTGGTGGAAGAAACCCAAGCCTCAGAGAAAGGTTCCGGAGAGCAATTGGACCATAATCAATTTCAGAGGGCTGAGCCAAGCTCTTAGGGCCCCCGATCAACCGTTCAAGCTAAAAGCACGGGTCAGTATCCTCCAAGGCAAAAATCAAACCCGCAGTACTATGGCAATCAACCAAACAATAATCAAGGGGGGAGATACATGTCAAACAAATGGACTCGGCCTGACTACTATGTGGAGTTAACAGAAAATGTCGCTGCAATATTTGATAAAGCTAAATCTTCGGTCACGTTCAGGAAGCCCTTTCCCATACAAACACCGAGGGAGAGCAGAAGCGTTAACAAATATTGCAAGTATCACGAGGATGTGGGCCACGACACCAAAGATTGCATAGCCTTGAAGAAGGAGGTGCAGTCTCTCATCGAAAATAGAATGCTGTTGGAGTATGTCAAGAAACACTCCCAGAAAAACGCCGTGGTAAAAGCTGTCCCGAAGAACACTGACACAGCCATGGTAATTTCCGAAGGGGTTGACGATTTTGACATCGAGCAAGAGTATTTGGACCCGAAAGTCGGGAGGAACAATGTAAACTTGGTCGAGGAGGAAATTCCAAGGGGGAAGGTGGATAGTCTTTGTGCATTTTTTGAGTCCTTAGCAATCTTTGGCGGAGACACTATCGCCGGGAATTCGAACAGCTCTCGCAAAAGGCACATGGTGAATTTGACCACCCAGATCGAAGCTGGAGTCTCCGCACAAATGCATCGATCGCCTTCTCCTATTATTTGTTTTGATGATGATGATATGCGTAATGTTGCAGGCCCTCATGAGGACGCTGTAGTGATCGCGGCGGGCATTGTCGGGGATCAGATTCAAAAAATACTCATCGACACAGGAAGCTCTGCGAACATCTTGTTTATGAGTACTTATCGCCGCATTTCTGACCCACCGGTCATCCGAAGATCTGACAGAACGATAGTGGGCTTCACTGGTGCCACAGCGGTTGTCGTGGGAGAATTTCAATGTATGGTGGAGTTGGGTCGTGGACCATTTAAAAAAGAAGTGGAGGTACTCTTTATTGTGGTTGACGCACCCACCTCATATAATGCTATCCTGGGTCGCTCTTGGTTGTCTCGGATGCATGGCGTCATATCCACGGTGCATCAATTTCTAAAGTATGTGATCGGGAACAATATTGGTACAGTCAGAAGTAGCCAGAAGATGGCACGAGAATGCTACCAAATCGCCCTGTCTTCCAAGGGAGTTCGAGGGGGGCCCTCTGACTCAGCATAGCAATTAAAGGGGCCACCCTCCGAGGTCATCCCTTGTGATGATCCGAGGGAGGCCCCCAGATTTCAGGTCCCGGAGGAGGATTCTGCGACACACGAGTTCGCGGCTGGCAAAGTTATGAAAATAGGGGTCCATCTCTCCCCCGAATTTAAAGGGAAGTTAATTGCTTTTTTATCTGACAAGCTCGATATGTTTGCTTGGTGTGCACAGGATGTCACTGGGGTGCCGACGGAGATTATATGTCACCAGCTTGCCTTGCGATCGGATGTCCGACCAATAGTCCAAAAAAGGAGGCCTGTCTCCCCGGAAAAGGCCTCAGCAATTTTGTCGGAGATCGAACGACTTTTAAGTATTGGTCATATTCGTGAGTCGCATTATCCCCTATGGGCGTCAAATCCGGTGTTGGTGAGGAAGAAGAACGGCAAGTGGAGGATGTGTATCGACTTCACAGATTTGAACCACGCTTGTCATAAGGATCCTTTTCCTGTCCCGCGCATTGATCAGTTAGTAGACTCGACCTCCGGAAATCGATTGCTATCTTTTATGGATGCTTACTCGGGCTACAATCAAATCCGATTGGCTGCTAACGATGAGGAGAGCACTTCTTTTATTACCGGGCAGGGTCTATACTGTTACAAGGTCATGCCGTTCGGGTTAAAAAATGCGGGGGCAACTTATCAGCGCCTGGTTAATAAAACTTTCGAGGAGCAGATTGGGAGGAATATGGAAGCTTCTATCGACGATATGTTGGTGAAGAGTGAGAAAGACGACGACCATTTTGCTGACCTCACAGAGACATTCCACAACTTGCGTAGGGTCAACCTCAAGCTCAATCCAGAAAAGTGTATTTTTGGAGTACGGTCGGGTAAATTCCTTGGCTACATGATCAGTGAAAAAGGCATTGAGGCGGACCCAGAGCAGTTAAGAGCGTTGATCACCATGAGCCCTCCTCGAAACATTAAAGAGGTGCAAATCCTGACAGGGCGATTAGCTGTCCTAAATCGATTCATTTCCCGCTCGTCGGACAAGTGTGCCCCGTTCTTTAAAGTATTGCGGAATGCGAAGCAATTTTGTTGGACCGAAGAATGTTCGACTGCATTTCGTCAAATTCAGGAGTATCTAACCTCTCCGGAAGTTTTATCTAAACCCTTAGTGGGGGAGACGTTGATTGTTTACGTAGCGATATCCACGTGTGCTGTCAGTGCCGTTCTCCTCCGAGAAGCTGACTCTCTCCTGAGGCCAATTTATTATGTCAGCAAGAGTTTGTTAGACGCCGAAAAGCGATATCTTACCTTGGAGAAGGTGGCTTTGGCGTTAGTCACAGCGGCGCGAAAGATGAGACCTTACTTTCAAGCCCATCCAATTGTGGTTCGAACAACGTTTCCCCTGAAGAGTCTATTACAACGACCAGATATCTCCGGCAGAATGACTAAGTGGTCCGTTGAGTTGGGAGACTTTGACATAACATTTGAGCCTCGCACAGCGATAAAGGCACAGGTTTTAGCAGATTTTCTAGTTGAGTTCCACTCCGACAGGGACGAACAGGAGGTATCTGACATAGTTGCCGAGGAAGAGTGGGTAATACGAACGGATGGGGGGTCGAACATCTCAGGCTGCGGGGCAGGTGTCCAGTTAATATCCCCCCAAGGGGTCGCTATGTTCCAAGCCATCCGTTTCGGTTTCAAAGCTACTAATAATGAGGCTGAGTATGAAGCAGCTTTAGCCGGCCTACGCTTAGCTCAGATATGCGGGGCTCGACGGATAAAGTTGGTTAGTGATTCTCAGCTGGTAATAAATCAGGTTTCGGGGGAGTCCGAGGCGAGAAAGGAAACACTGGTACAATACTTGAAACTGATGAAAGATTTGGCGTCGGGTTTTGAGGACGTCAAGTTCGAACATGTCCGACGAGAATTGAATGCCGTCCCGGATTCTCTTGCTTCTGCTTCGCGGACAAAAGGTTATCCCTGGGTTTTGGTCCAGACATGCCCGTCGATCTCAAAGGACCATGTGATGAACGTCTCTGAGGGAAACCGAGCGATCACACCTGATTAGAGAACAGCCCTTATTGATTTTTTGGCTCATGACATTTTGCCCGCCGACAAATATGAAGCCAGAAAAGTTAGATTCAAGTCTCACGGTTACATTTTGCTGGACGGGTCGCTGTATAAGAAATCTCTGAGTCGGCCATTACTGAGGTGCTTGAACGGACCCGAGTCACAAATTATCCTCTCCGAGTTACACGATGGCGAAGGATCCGCTCATTGTGGATATAAAGCTTTGACACGCAGGGTATTCTTGGCAGGTTATTACTGGCCAACTATTTCGGCTGATGCAAAAGATCTGGTCAAACGTTGTGACGCGTGCCAGCGGTATGCTAATGTAATCCACAAGCCAGGAGCGTTGATGGAAAGCATCCCAGAGGCAGTTCCTTTTGAAAGATGGGGCATTGACTTGGTTGGACCTCTACCAATGGCCTCTGGGGGCAGACAGACGATAATTGTGGCCGTTGATTATTTTTCTAAGTGGGTGGAAGCTGAGCCACTCGCGGGAACGAAAGCCAAGGATGTGATCAAATTTGTTTTGTCTAATATCTGTTGTCGTTTTGGTGTACCATTGCAGATTACAACGGACAATGGACCACAGTTTGATAACAAAGAATTTCAGAGTTTTTGTGTGTCAAGGGGCATACGACAATGTTTCTCGGCACCATTTCACCCTCAGGAAAATGGCCAGGTGGAAGTAACTAATCGCACCATCCTCGACGGGCTAAGAAAGAACTTAGAAGGTAAGGCAGGGAAATGGCCCGACTATTTAGAGGAGGTGTTGTGGGCATATCGAACGACCCCGCGAACAGACACCGCTGTGTCCCCTTTCGCTTTAGTTTATGGAATGGACGTCGTGGTCCCTCCAGAGATCCTCTTCCCTTCACATCGAATAGCAACTTATGACTCAGACACCAATAAAGAGCATAGAGCGTTGGCTTTAGACTTGGTGGAGGAAAAGAGGCAACGGGCGCAGCTGACTTCCCTTCATTATCAAACTCTTATGCGGAGCCGATATGCATCCAAAGTCAACCATAGGGATTTTCAGGTGGGAGACAAGGTCCTACGGAAAATCTTCTTACACACTAAGGATAAGAGTTTGGGGAAGCTGGGCCCTAATTGGGAAGGCCCTTATACGGTCACCGAAAGGATAAAACCAGGCACTTATCGGTTGAAAGATAAAGATGGGCGATATCTCCGCTTACCTTGGAATATTGAGCATTTAAAGTTGTACCTCGATTAGCAGAGCTCGGAGAAAATATTGTATTTCTTTTCACTTTCTATGTATCCCCCGGGAAAATTTTTGGTGAGGACACACTCTTTCCTACCCTGTTAGGCACAGGAAGGTTTTAATGAGGTGTTTCGGTGATCCCATTAATACAAAGTTTCTTTGCCTTTAACTATTTTTTGAGTCACAGTCACATGTGCCTCGAATTGTTGTCCCTCACACTATTTTTTGAGTCACAGTCACATGTGCCTCGAATTGTTGTCCCTCACACTATTTTTTGAGTCACAGTCACATGTGCCTCGAATTTTTGTCCCTCACACTATTTTTTGAGTCACAGTCACATGTGCCTCGAGTTGTTGTCCCTCACACTATTTTTTGAGTCACAGTAACATGTGCCTCGAATTTACGTTCTTCGAATTATTTTTTGGGACTATCGAACTATTCATCGGGTCCCATTACGGTGTACCGTGATGTTTTGGGACCTTCGAACTATTCATCGGGTCACATTAAAGTGTGCCACGATGTTTTGGGACCTTCAAACTATTCTTCGGGTTACATTAAGGTATGCCTCAAAGCAATTCTCAGTTATGAGTTAGAATATTTTCTCCTTCCAATTGCTTTCGGAGACCTTAAAATTATTCGATGGCCAATCAGCTTGAAGTTCGATGGCCTTATTACAAGCATAAAACTTTCTTGCAGAGATCCTGAGCGTTATTCGAAGGCCAAATAAGTTGGAATTCGAAGGATTTATTGCCAAGATAAAACTTGCTAAATTCATTAAAGTAAAAATTGTTCGAAGGCCAAATAAGTTGGAATTCGAAGGCTTTATTGCAAAGATAAAACTTGCTAAATTCATTAAAGTAAAAATTGTTCGAAGGCCAAATAAGTTGGAATTCGAAGGCTTTATTGCAAAGATAAAACTGGCTAAATTCATTTAAGTAAAAATTGTTCGAAGGCCAAATAAGTTGGAATTTGAAAACTTTATTGTAAGTATAAAACTTGCTGCATTTATCAAAGTAAAAATTATTCGAAGGCCAAGTAGGTTGGCATTCGAAGGCTAATAAATTTGGCGTTCGCTGGCCAATGAATTTGAAGTTCGAAGGGTCAATAAGGTAATAATTCGAAGAAAAAGTTGTCAACCCGAAAATCATTATGAACTTGTTCCACATACAACACATTGATAAGTCGAATATTCAGTGCTCTCACAAAGTTAAAGCAGCACAGCAAGTTCCAAATCATTACAAAAAGAGGCTTTTTAGGCCATACAAAAAAAAAACTACCTACAGCACTTTCACTCAGTCGGCATTCTTCGAGCTATCACTCCCCTCACCTTCTGAGTCTTCACTCTCACTTACAACTATTTGGGGTGGGCGAAGTTCTGGGGGGACAAGCTTCCAGAAAGGCCCCAATTCATAGTCAGGGTGGTCGGTGTATATTTGGGTCAATAAGCCGGCTCGAGTGGCAGCATCTCGAGCTTGTAAAGTCTTCGAGCATGTTGCAGCATAAGCATCTGCAGCCTTCTCCTTGCCCTCTTCGATTTCTGCTGGGAAACATCTGATTTTTCTCTCCAAATTATCACGCTCTTCGACTACTTTTCGAAGAGACTCAGTACATTGCTCAAATCCATCGCAGGCCTTGCGATGCCCTTTCTTGTATTCAGATATCATCAGCTCCTGGGTAGCAGTCTTCTCCTTGTACAAATCCATTTCTTGTTGGCAACACCTCTCTAGCATGATCACATAGCTCTCAGAGGCAGAAAGGCGCTCGTACAGGGCATCAGCTTGGCCTTCGAGGGAGGCTGGGTGAGAAGCCTCAGTCAGAGGAGAGTGCAAGGATTGGTAGGAAGTTTCCTTGGGTGATAGGCCACCCCTGTTTTCAGCATCAATTGCATCATCTTGGACTTCTCTTTCGAAGTTAGTCCCTTCATTGTTATCAGGAGTTTCTCCTCCCTCAGACTGTTCTTCGATGGGCTCAAGAAGAATACCCTTCCCCTTCAAGTCTTTTTTCTTGTTATCTCTCTTTGGTGGAAGGATGGGAGCAGGGGGAGGAGGAGTGGGATTTGTTGAAGCAACAACACTTGCTCGAGGGGCTTCAGTTGTTCGAGGGGCTTCAGTTGGTCGAGGGTTACTAGAATTTGAGGCCCCTACATTCTTCGAAGAGTGTGGCTTTTGAGTGTTAGTGCTGGTTTGGGATTTGTTGGCTGAGGTGGTATTGTTTCATCTTCTGGAGGTTCATCCACGTGACTTTGCGAGCGAGAGCGTTTGGGCAGATAGATTGTCACATCATGTTGGCTACATCGCTCTAGCACTTCTCGTTCAGAGGGCAGAGTCATTAGGCCCCTCATACTTATATGATCCAGAGGATTAAGCCTCCAGAGTCGACTCCTAGCCAAGTTCTCATCAACAAAGCAACGGCGAAAACGATTGTCCCACTGTTCCTTTGCCCACAAGCGAAGGTTAGTGAAAATAGTGGTAGCTCCCTCGACGTAGTCGGTGTAGGGTTTGGACACTCCAGTCATAGCTGAAGCAGAAAAGTAAATATCAAACACAACATATAATTTCGGGGGAACATATTACTTCGAAGGCATACAAATATTCGAGGAGACTTAACAAAAAGCATACATTTCGAAGGACTTGTGAAATTCGACGAGTAAAGGTTAATGGAGTACTTACATTTCATTGTCCATTTTAGCGAAAGTCTGTGAGGATTCGAAGGAGTTGCTTCCGATCCAGTCTCCCAGCAGCCAGAGAAAAAGAGGAACTGTTGCCTCCATTTTTTATCGGCCTCTAATAGATCCTTCAGTATTTTTTGCCCCCGGTTGAATGTTAATGAATAGAAGGGGAAGTAAGGATTTCGAGCAAGACCAGCAAGACCAATGATTTGCTCCAGGGAAAATTCTTGGCCTGAGAGTCTTGAGGCCATTATGCAAGCCATTAGCGTGAACCACATATTGGGCCCAACCTGGGACGGACAAAGATCGATCTTCGAAAGATATTCAATAAAAAATGGGTCTAAGGGATACCTTAGCCCCCAGTTCATGATTTCTGTGTAGACCACCACCTCGTGATCCCTCACAGATAAGGGTGTTTCTCCCTCATTAGGAAATCTGATATTAATATACTTGGGAATGCCCCATCGAGCCCTCAGCATCGTTTCCTCTTCTCTTGAAAAGTATTTATATTTGATGTTGGCGAGGGCTACTATGTGTTTATTCTCAATACCCCGAATATTGTTGCCGGTGATACTGTCCAACTCTAAGGGAAGCACAATATCTCCTTTTAATTTGGGAGCAATCCGGCGAGCTTGCTCCTCGGACATTGTCGAAGAGGACGTTGCACCATTCGAAGGGCATGAGGGAAGAATAATGGGCAATTTCTGTCCGAAGGACTTACTGAGAGGTTTTGTAATTTTGGGGTCTAAAGTCTGTTCATGTAAAATACGCATGTCTTCGTCGGTAATAAGCGTCCTTGAGGGGGAGAATTGAGTACCATGAATGGTTATGAATGGCGTGGAGGGCAGACTAGAAACATCTGTTCCATGTCTCCGAGGAGGACTTCCAGAGTTCTGTTGTTGATTTTGATTTTGAGGAGAACCTCCAGAATTTTGTTGCTGATTTTGGTTTTGAGGAGGGCTAGCAGAATCATTTTGGTTTTGGTTTCGGGGAGGACTAGTTGGGTTTCGAGGAGGACTCCTCGAAGTCCGTCGAGGACTTGAAGATCTCTGGGGAGGATGTTCACTATTAGTTGTGGCAGGTGGTTCTCGAATGGTTAGGGGAGCTTCCTTGGACCGTTTTCGATCATGCGAACCTTTTCTGTCTCTATGGGATTTCTTCCTCTTCGAACCTGATGAATGCTTGTGTGGTCTCTCTTTACCCATTTCTCTAGGAGGGTTTGTTTCGCTGAGTAAGCTTTGACGAGCTACTTCACGAGGTATAATGGCGGTCGAGTTGTTCGAAGGAGGCCAAGCGCCGAAAAAGGTTGTAGTCAATGGTGGGGGATGAGGCCTTACGTCTTCACCAGCAGCAACCCTCTCTTCGAACCGCTTACTAATCAACAGCCACTCAGGAATTCGATGGGGTTTGTTCGCCAGCTTTATCTCTCTAGAAATAATTGAACAGAAGTTGCATTAATGAAGGGAAAGGTTGGTATTTATAGAAGATTAATGGGCTTTCTTGGCAAATGAAGCCCGGGGACATTTTTATGTTGTTTGCCTAGGGGTATGATGGTCCATATAGGTGGACAAGGTATGGCAACCTAGCTATAGCAGAAGATGAAGAGTCTTGTGTCAGAGATTGTCATGGGAAGTGGAAGGGTTTTCTGACAAAAGAATTGGTACCGTTTCTCCAAAACTATGCTGACATCGCTGTTTGTACAATGACATCATCAATCCTAGCAACATTTTTTCGCCTAAGTACATAATTATCCGATGACTATCTGGCTGAAAAAGTTGCAAGGATTGAGGGGGCTACTCGGTATAACAGAAATTCGAAGGGATCTTTGTAGATATTCGAGGAAGCTTTCAAGCCATTCGAAGACAGAAATTCGAAGGGATCTTTGTATATATTCGAGGAAGCTTTCAAGCCATTCGAAGACAAAAATTTGAAGGGATCTTTGCAGAAATTCGAGGAGGCTTTCAAGTTATTCAAAGAGGTTTCGTGGAGCAACCTTTTGCCTAAGAATTCTATGGCCTCAATAACACCAAGGGATTTACGAAGTTCGAAGGAGAAAATTTTCGAAGAGATTTTGGCCGGTCAGAAGAATTATACAGTCTTAGCAAAACAATTTTTTACTAAGACTGGGGGGCTACTGATGAGGAAGAATAAAATACAAGGGCCAAAATGCATAGAAATAAATGTATAAGGGCCGAAATGCATAGAAATAAATGTATAAGGGCCGAAATGCATAAAAATAAGTGTATAAGAGCTGAAATGCATTAATTGTAAAGATATAGCCAAAATAGGAAGGAACCTTAGAGCAGGGACCAAAATATGTAATTAAACCGAATTAAAGCGTGTGGGGTCCGCAATTGTACTATAAAAGGACCATACATGCTTCACGAATCTCAAGATGAATAGTAAGACTTTCTCTCTCTACATTTTAGCATTTTCTCTCTCTAGATCTAACACTCAAATATTCTTCTACTTCTTAATCCTCTATCAACAAATCTTCTCACAACAAAATCACCCTCGGACCATCTTTTAACTCTTCACCCTTGATTCCATAAAATCACTAAAAGTATTTGGATCATCTTCCATAACAAAACAATATTGATATTGATAGTGAATCTTATCTTTTGACCCTTCAAGTAAATAAAGTTGAAAATCAGATCTGAACGACTTAATTTTTATGGCTCTAGTACTTCTCCTTGGTTCAGAAGGTTCTGGTACACAATTGGTACCACTTGATATATTTTCAATTTCACTTGAGTTCCTATTCAAAGAGTTTTGAATCAAATCTCTAGGTCTAGGTATAGATGTAAATATCTCTTCATCAAATATTATATCTCTTGACTCGATAACTGTGTTCACTGACACATAGTCATTGGATTCTAACATATAGAACCTATATGATATGGAATGCTCAGCATACCCAATGAAGATACAATATATAACTTTTTTACCCAAAATTTTCCTTTTAGGTTCAGTGAGTCTTACAACTGCTCTACAACACCAAACTCTCAGATAATTCAGTGTTGGAGGCTTCTTAAACCAAAGCTCCCACGGGGTCATCTTATTCCTTTTAGTAGGAACACGATTCAATAAATAACAGGCTGTTAACATAGCCTCACCCCACAATCCTTCACTCAAACCCGAATATGACAACATGGAATTGACCATTTCTTTCAAAATCCTATTCTTCCTCTCAACTTACCATTTTGTTGTGGTGTATAAGGAGCCTTGGTTTGATGAATTATACCCGTAGACTGAAAATATATAGGATCATAATATTCACCTCCTCTATCCATACATAGATTTTTAATCAAATCTTTCTTATGTAGCTCTACTTATTCCTTATATATTTTAAACTTATGAAGAGCTTCATTTTTCGCATGCAACAAATAAATGTAACAATATCTAGATGCATCATCAATAAAAGTAATAACATACTTTTTATTTCCTAACGAAGGTGTAGCATGAAAATCACATAAGTTACTGTGTACTAGTTACAATATTTTGGAAACTAGGTTAACATTATTGAAAGGTTTTCTAGTTATCTTAGTTAACATGCAAGTTTTACATTTTTCGTTGTTTGCATCAATATGAAGAATAAGGCTCATTTTCGACATGTCTTTTATTCTTCCATAATAAACATGTCCTAATCTAGCATGCCATAATTCTGTCTTATTCAAATGTCTACACATACTAGTAGAAGTCATACAAACAAAATCATTTTGGAACGAAACATTAATATTTAACATAACATACCATTACACAAATATCCGAATCCTATAAAAATACCATGTTTTGATAATACATATTTGCCACTTTCGTATACCTGTTTGAAACCACAATTGTTTAAAACAACACCAGACAAAATATTCTTTCGAATCCTAGGAACATTCAATAAATTGTTTAATAATATGTATTTTCTAGAAGTAAATAGTAATTTAACATTTCCTACTCCTTTAATTGGTTTGATTGCAACATTTCCCATCTTAAGTGAAGATCCATCTTCAATTGGTTGAAAGTTATTGAACCATCGAAGATCCTTACATACATGAATTGTTTCTCCCGAATAATTCCACCAAGCAACATTGTCATCCTGCACATAAAATGCCTTAGATATTAGACATATATAAAATCGTCATCGTGCACATAAAATATCTCAGATATTAGAGATATATAATTCTGACCAAACTTAAAATTTTGAATTAAATTATGACCTTGTTGCTTTTTAGGATCCTTAGATCCACTTGAACCAGCAATGTTTCCACTTGAACCAGCATTGTTCCCACTTGGACCAACATTATTTTTTCCTTTTCCAACTCGACAATCTCTCCTAAAGTGACCAGGTTTGCCACATTTCTAGCATGCCATTTTAGGATTTTTGCTGGAAAAATTGTTGTTTTTACCCTTAGGATTACTTATTTCATCTTGAGCCCTTAGAGACTCTTCAATCTTAAAATGACTACCAAGTTCGACTAAAGTCATTTCTTCTTTGGTGTATTTCAGTGTGTGTTTAAAATCCTTCCATGACTGAGGCAATTTGTCAATAACAGAAGACACCAAAATACATTCGTTCATTTTTCATATTGTGTTGAATGAATTGACCCAGAATTATTCATACTTCATTATACTGCTCTATTGCAGGTCTAGATTCAACCATTTTGTAATTTATGAACCAAGAACTTCCTACTAGAAGAATATTCTGCCATGTATTTGATTCAATAGAATCCCATAACTCTTTTATAGATTCGACATTTTGGTATACATCACACAAAGTATCAGACATACCGTTTAATATGTGGCCACGACAAATGTAGTCATCATTCTCCCACTTGTTGCGCCACCTTGTTTGTTCCAATATTTCATTCTCCATGATCTCGGGACATGGGGTACTCAGAACATACACAACATTGAGGGTAGTCGACAGAAAATCCATCTTTTTCTACGAGCGTCTGAAATCATGTCCTTCAAACTTGTCAAGTTTAGCGAATTTTCTTGTCATCTCCTTCATTGATTCTCCTTCGTTTGTCATCTTTATCTTCATCAACAATACCAGAATATGTCAATAATTTATAGAAAACAGTGTTTTGATTCCGGATAATCTCTGAAGTCTTGTAAACAATTTCTTATTGAAATATTTTTGGAGTTTTCCAAAAATTTCAATTGGATAAAATCAGAGATATTCTATTTGAATAGAGAGTATGAATTGATGTGAATGTCCTTTTTCAAAGGAACCCATCTTTGATAAATTCAACCAATTTGGTAGTTAGGGTAGTTAAGGTCTTTAAACGGGATTTGTAATAAAACGGCTTCAAATTTAAAATTTGAATAAAACGGTCAAATTTCCAATTTTGAAATTTTGTTTACTTACAACAATAGCCGATTTAAGCAAAATAAAAGTAACCCCGCAAGGGGCTACACCCCTTCACCCTGTTAATCATGATATAATCTAACAAGCGTGCACTCCGTACTCTAAGACTTATTTGATAATTTATCATGATTAAATTGGTCGACTAGTCGATCCAATTACACTAAAATATCTTACAGTTTGTTCATAACCGTTTAAAATTCATTAATGTACTCAATGGGAACTAATTTTATCTTTGGGTATATTTTATGTGCAGCGCATAAATCTATCGTTTCTTGAATCACTTTTGTACCACCAGTAATGCTTCCAGAGAGGCTTCTCATGCGTGTCAAAATTTCAGTTCCATTATTAGGGATTTCGAGTTGAAATAGAAATAACAAACTTTTTGTGACATACCAAAATTCAGACTTGCGGGACTCATTTTAATTTGACTTGGATGTAGGTTTAACGCCTCGAAGATAAAACATCGGATGCAGATACAACAAATATAAACAATAAATGTGGAAATGTAATATTCATTTCAAAGATCAATACACGGTTTTGTTTCTTATATAGAAGATACAAACAAACGATTTGATCTTATCTAAATAACTAACATAACAACGAATAGGAACACATGTTCAAATTCAATGTTTATCTAACATTCTCCCCCTTAACATTGAACTTGATTGTTGTCTTTTTTGTGCACTACCTTGTCTTCGTGCAATAACACTTGATCGCTCGGTATTGTGTGTCTAAAAACACAAGTTTCAGCCATTAACAGTACTGGTTCATCTTTGATTTGCATTGTCACAAGGTTGGCTCTTTCCTTCCGGTTTGGTTCGGGAGCCTTTCTTTAAGCCTTTCTTCAAAGGTTCTGAGATGGCCGATTTCTTATGAGACCGACATGTTCTCACTATTGCCAACTGCTCAATCGTTCCGATAATTTGGAGAAATTTATCCGGAACAACACTGAATAGTTTTTCAACAACTTTGCTATCGTCGAGTTTTATGCCGAGTGAGCGGATCTCATCTACCAGTGTGGTAAGCTTCATTGTAAAGCTATTTATTGTCTCTGAATCCTCCATGTGTAACTTATTCAGTTTTTGTTTCAGCACCTGTACGCGTGCCTTCTTGACGCGATCTTCACCAACCCGCATCTTCCTAAGTGCGTCCCAAGCCTTCTTTGCTGCCTGCTTCTCTGTGATTATCATCATCACGTCACCTGGCACAGCTTGAGAAATGGTTGCCATGGTGCCTTGATCTTTGTCATCGTCTGTGTTTTCACCTTCGATCACTGACCCTACTCCTAGCGAACGCAAGATTATCTTCATGTTGACAGCCCATATGCCATAGTTCGTTTCGCTTAACACTGGATATTGGATCGGTATTAAGACTCCTCTTGACATCGATTTGATGACTACAATTACCTTCAAGGCACTGATACCAAATGTAGGTTTAAAGTCCCTAAGATAAAACATGAGATACAAATACAGGCAAATATAAACAGTAAATATGGAAATGTAACATTCGTTTCAAACACAAATACACGGTTCTGTTTCTTATATAGAAGATACAAACAAACGGTTTGATCTTATCTAAATAACTAATATAATAACTGATATTAACACGTGTTTAAATCTAATTTTTATCTAACATTGGAAATCCAACCATAGGCCGCTATTATACTGTCATCTAGTTGTGGTCAGAAGAAAGAACAAATCTATCGGCTCCAAGCATAGTCAAGGCTTCCTCTTTTGTGGAGACACTTGTACTGAGAACAATAACATAGAGCCTAAAAGCCTTGCCAAACTTGACAACCATGTGACCAAGACCACCGAGTCCAACAACTCTTAGTTATTTGCCAGCTCGATTCATGTCAGTAAAAAGCCTATACCCAGACAAATCACCATTAAAGCACCTGAGAAAGCTTAGAATTCATATACACAAACTATCAAGAGTTGCGAAAAAAGATTATAATATGTCAATCTAAAGATGATGTCGAGTAAACTGAGAATCGTTTTCAATGTGATTCATCCTCTCATGAAAAGGAGACGAGCACAAATGATTTTTTTACATTACCAGACGTTGATGAGAAGTAGATACGCCTCCAAAGTTAAACAAAGATAATTCAAAGTTGGAGATAAGGTTTGAAGGAAAGTTTTTCTTCACACCAATAAAAATACCTCAGAAAATTAGGACCCAATTAGGACCCAAGGATAAATAAGGAAGAAATCTCAAACGTTCGTGGAATATAGAACATCTCAAATTTTATTTAGAGTGTAACAAGTATATGTTTTTATATACAATATCGATGGCGTACTTTTTCCTACCTTGGTGGCGCATGAAGGTTTTATTGAGGTGTCTTACTAGCCGATTCATATATATAAACTTTTTCCATAAACATTGTCTATGTTAGTTTGGACCTAAAGGGTCTTCCAACAAAAGTTAGCCTTTCACTATTAATTTTAGACCTAAAGGGTCTTCCAACAAAATTTGGTCTTTAACTATAAATTGTGGACCTAAAGGGTCTTCCACTAAAAGTTGGTCTTTAACTATTAATTTTGAACCTAAAGGGTTTTCCAACAAATATTGGTCTTTAACTATTAATTTTGGACCTAAAAGTTCTTCCAATAAAAGTTGGTCTGTAATAATTAAAAACACGATGAACACCAAGTTAAAAAATCTGAAGCATTTCATTAAGTACATTGAAAATTGTACACAAAATTGCATCATAATATTATGATGACTTCAACAAAATTTCTTTGAAACTTATGAGGACCTCCACAAAATTGCCTCCAAAATTATAAAGATTTCAACAAAATTTCCTCGAAGATTATGAGTACTACAAAATAAAATAAAAATCTTATTCTTAATACTTGAGGGAATTGTCTTCATCAGACTCTGAAGTGTTTTCATCATTACTCAAAGTTATCCAGGAACGCGATATTCGACGGGAACAACTTCTCAAAAGCTAGGAAAATTCAAATTAGGGTAGCGCTCGTGTATCTCCATTGTCAACCTGAATTTAATTTTTTGCATCCCTTACATTCAATTCATCTATACATTCAGCAGTGTAGGGTTCAATGCCCGCTTCTTTATCCTATTTAACTTGGGATAAGATGAAGTGCTACTCATGTACGACCCCCACATAATCCTTTAGGCATCTTGCGAAATGTTCAAACGTCTTATTATTTCCCTCCTTATAAGCTAGGATGAGTTTATCCTTATTGAAATTTATTGGCATAAAGATCCATTTCTTCTTGACAACACATACCAGTAAGAATAATATGTTCCTCGACATGAACCGCAAGCTTGTTTGAATAGAAACTAAGCATTTTAATCAATCCATATCCAATCTAAACGATGTGCTACAAACAGCTCTACCTGCTAGTAATTGGATCCTCCTCACTTTGTTATTTTCCTGTTTAAATTCAGACGAATGGAAACTCATTATAATTCTACTGTGGTCACTCATTCCACAAAATTAAAAATAAAGTTTTTATTTATTTAAGCTAAATCTTTTATAGAGGTTAATATTAAATCTTTCATATAAGGAAACATACAATCCTATATATTAATGTGAACAGAAGTGCTCAATCATTAAAATGTATCCTAAACTGGTCAAACAAAGTTTGTAGAAAATAAAAGAGATAGGAGAAGAATAAATTTTTATTAAAACTTTTGTGTTGTTGTTGATTTTGTTTCCTACATTGTATATCTTATGTTTATATTAGTATATTATTCTGTTTTAATGATAGAATAATATCTTTGACTAATATAATATTTTCTCTAAAATACAAAATCAATTCTTTAAAAGAATATGAATAATAGTTTAACGTCAAGTATATATTATCCAAATCTATGAGCAATATATTAATTAATTAATATCTTTCTACCTTAATTTAATTTGGTTCAAACAATTCCTCGCTTAAATTAAGCTTTCGAATAACTCCAATAACTCCAAAACTTTTCAGTTTCTTGTGAAGATATCATTCTATTTTGAAGACATGCAGTGGATGGGTTTGTGAAAATATGGTCCATTTGATCAAATATTTTTTTCTCCCTGTTCCGGTCGCCTCGGTCTTTTCCGATATGTTCCAGTCACCTCCAATCATCTACAGTATTTTCCGGTCACCTCCGATCTTCTACGGTCGTTTCTGATCTGTTCCGGTCACCTCCGATCATCTACGATCTTTTCCGGTCACCTCTGATCTTCTACGATCTTCTCCGGTCTGTTCCGGTCACCTCCAATCATCCACGATTCTTTTGCGACCACCTACGATCTTCTACGGTGTTTTTTGGTCGGTTCCGGTCACCGCCAATCATCCAGAGTCTTTCCCTGGTAACTTCTGATCCTAAATGGCTTTTTTCATATTCTTTTTCACCCATTTTTTCTCAATATTTTTTTTTCTTTTTCTTTCTTATCTTTTTAATCTTTTTTTTTTATCTTTTTCGTCTTCTAATCCCTAAAAGACAGACAATGGAGGACTTCTTGCAAAAGATGAATTTAAAAATGCAGTGGAGTATGAGTATTTGGGACACACGACATTTGCTCCTTGAATTTAAGTCTAAAGAGGACTTGTGCTCTTCGTGGAGGAAGAGTGTCTGACAGGTAAATAAAATTATTTTCGATAATCTTACTTTTCAAGAGTAATTTCCCAAACAGATTTGGAAAAAAAAATATTTTTTAATTTATTTTTAAAAGATTTGAAAGATATTATAAGATTTTTTATCTATTGAATAAATATAAACCAAAACCAATTTTTAACGCATAAATATAATTTATTGAATTATTATTTTTATAATCTAATATATTATTTTTATTTTCTTATTTTTATAATCTAATATACGATTTTTTATTTTTATTTGCAACATTATAAAATATAAATAGTAAAGAAAACATACTATAAAGTATGAATTATGAGGATCAGAGAACTAAATGAAAATATACAATAAATGAAAATATAATATAAAGTATGAATTATGAGAATCGGGTACTAAATGAAAAGATAATTAAATGAAGATATCAAAATTATAATCTCGATTATGCAGATAATGTGTACATGCGTTACATTTTTAAAAAGATTATATATAGAGACTGCCTATGTCAGTGCTGAAACAAAAACATAATGTATCATAATAGAAAACCACAAAAATAATTCGCGAATGAAGTCATTGAGCAAAGCTACTATAATGTTTTGTTTCGGCTCGGCCTTAGAGATCGGCATCGTGTCCGTACAAGGACCTCTTGCTAATCCGATCTCTTTCAACATATTTGCAAGCACAGTTTTGCTCAGTGTTTATCTGTTTCTACTAAGTAAGATTGGTAATTTCAAAAATCCCCTGACAGTTTGGAGAATAGATTTGTTTGCCATATTTTTTGGTATTACAGCTATGTTTGAGGCTATAGTGATAGGATTTTTGGACCGCGTAAAAATTTTCGTTGCAAATTTTTATGTGACTTCTTTGATTTTATTTTGTGTGTACAACAGCGAAGCGGCAGCGGTCGAAGAAATAGTGATGGAGCCTTCCATCTATTCACATTAACATTGACACTTAGTATTTTCTGTTATTCTTTAGAGTCATGATAATTATTTAGCTTAATAAAGGTTTAGTATTTTTTTATTTTATGTAATCTTGGGTTAGATCAGATGGATGTTACTATTTTATTTTTACAGAAAATATATTGTATTCTATTTTATTTTTACAGAAAATATATTTTATTTTTACATAAAATAAAATGAAAAGGATGATATGTTGGAAGGATTGAAATTTAAAAACAAGATTAACAGAAAATAATCCTCCCAACAAAAAAAAATACTAAACCTTTATTAAGCTTAATAATTATCATGACTGTGAAGAATAACAGAAAATAATAAGTGTCAATGTTAATGTGAATAGATGGAAGCAATGGCTCCATCACTATTTCTTCGACCGTTGCCGCTCCGCTATTGTACACACAAAATAAAATCAAAGAAGTCATAATCAAGAAGTCATATAAACAATTGCAACGACAATTTTTACGTCGTCCGAAAATCCTATCACTATAGCCTCAAACATAGCCGTAATGCCAAAAAATATGGCAAACAAATCTATTCCCCAAACTGTCAGGGGATTTTTGAAATTACCAATCTTACTTAGTAGAAACAGATAAACACTGTTCTTGCAAATATATTGAAAGAGATCGGATTAGCAAGAGGTCCTTGTACGGACACGATACTGATCTCTAAGGCCGAGCCGAAACAAAATAGTATGGTAGCTTTGCTCAGTGACTTCATTCGCGAATTATTTTTGTGGTTTTCTATTATGATAGAATTTTTTTATTTCACGAATTCAAACATTTTGTTTTTGTTTCAGCATTGACAGTGGTAGTCTCTATATATAATCTTTTTTAAAATGTAACGCATGCACGCATTATCTGTATAATCGAGATTATAATTTTGATATCTTCATTTAATTACCTTTTCATTTAGTTCTCCGATCCTCATAACTCATACTTTATATCATATTTTCATTTATTGTAAATTTTCGTTTAATATGCTCTAAAGTCATTTTATCAAACAAAAGAGTCAAATTTCGAAGCTCGTGTAGATACAAAATTACCTGTCATGTGATTTTCCACTAGCTGCGAGTTTATTTCCAAACGGACTATTATTGTTCCACAGATATTTGTAAGCCTTAACCCAACCAACACAACCTCATATTCAACCTTATTATTCGATGCATGAAAACCAAATCAAGTAGCTTGATACATTGCCTCCTTAGAATGAGAAACTAATTTTACCCATTTACTGTACCCCAATATACTATAGCTACCATCTGTTTGAACAACCCACATCGAAGTTTCTGACAAAATCTCTTTATATGTCTCCTCATATGATCAGCACGAATGAAATTCGACCAGAAAATTAGCTAAAGCTTGAGCTTTAATAGTTGTTCGAGGAGAAAAAATAATATCAAAATAACCCAATTCTATTGACCAATAGTCATTCTATCAGAAATCTCTGGTTGTTGCCAAATCCATTTTTTCCAGTTTCAAATACCTTTTCTCGGATGCCAACAAACCTTTGAGGACATAATAGACTGGCTTTGTAACTCCATTGTCTTCACATATTAGAAAAACGCTAGCAGCAAAATCAGACACTTCTATATACAAGAACATCTGCTCTCCAACTCGAGGCTTAGATAAAATTCTTGGTGATAGCAAAAGCTCTTTAATATTTAAAAAAGCTGCTTCACAATCTGATGTCCATTCAAACTCTTTGGGTCTTCGTAATACTTGAAAAAAGGAAAATATTTGTTAGAAAACCTTGAAATAAATCGATTAAGAGCAACTAACCTTCTTGTCAAGACTTGCACCTCCTTTATAGTTCGAGGAGATGTCATTGAAACCAACGCCTTCAACTATTCAGGATCTGTAACCATATTTTTTCACTAATAATATACCCCAAAATTTTGTCGATCAGATACCAAAAGTACATTTCTCATGATTCAGCTTCAAACATTCCCTAGCCACTTTCTAGTCACTTCGAACCACACGAACTCGATCTCCAAAGACATACTTCAATTATTCATGACCAGTAGACACAACAAGATACATTCTTGAAATCTAAGATCTTCCAAAAATAGCATTGTAACTGGTTGGACATTCAACCATCATGATCTCTCAAAGAATGTCCTTGATTATTTGAAACCTGCCATGAAGTATTTTGACTAGTTCCAACCACTCATTGAACCCTAGTTGATGCCTCTACTTTAATTTGGTCATCGTCTTGAGCCATCAGTGCCTCAAAAGTCAATATTCTCTTTTTTGTTGTTTCATTTTCCAAATCACCTGACAATAATGTTTCCATAGCAACCAACTCTTCACAATTATCCAATCCTGCTTTAGTTAACACAAAATGTTTCGTATTTTCCTTCAATTTCTCTCTCACAACTTGCTTACATTGTATTATCGTGTCGTCATTTTCTCGCATCTCTTTACTTCCCACAAAATAACGTTGAAAAGCTATATAAAAATCTCTAAAGTTGGTAATAGATCCCCTAGAAATACTATTATATTATTTCTGAGAGAAAGCTCTACACACCAACCTGTCATCATCTTCGAAGTTCATCATATAGTTCTTATATTGTTTGATATGATCATCAGGATCTTGCATCCTATTGATTTTTTTGACCTTAGAGATATCAAAACGCTTCAGAAGAGTAATAGACCTTATCATGGCTGTTAAAAGAGAATTTATCCAGTCTACTTCTTGTACATACTGCTCATCTCCTCATGTTCCCATAACAACATACAAATTTTGATCAGCTATACTTGTGCACTGATTCGATGTATTTCTCTCACACTATTTTGTTTCCCTCAAACAATAAGGCACATTGTATCTTTTCGGTTTATATTCTTTACGCAATTTTTGAGGTCGTCCTCTTTATTCTTTTAAAAATCCCCGATATATCTTTTGCTTAGATAATCTTTCCTCAGATACCGAAGTATCAAATTCGTCATCACTAGACGTAATATACATGTGTTTGTCTTTTATTTTATTTTTGTGAGGTATGATTTATCATACTTAAAATGTATTTTCTTCCGATCACTTCGAATCCAATGAGTTGTATATGATCGATCAGGCTTATTTTCTAGCTCACATATCTCTTCAAATTGGAATACTTTAGTCTTCCAGATTGAATATGTTATCTTTATCGTGTCAAAAACATTTCACAATATATTTAAAAAAAAATAAAAATCTCTTATGTTAAAAAAAATTCAAAATCTATTATTTTTTGTCATAATATTATTTTTAAAAATTTATTATATCATAAAAAATAAATAAACAACTTTCAAGATAGCAACTAATACCTTTTATTTACAATTTAAATACGTGATAAGACATTCGCTCCGCCTGAGAAGTTTATATTACTTTGAAGTTTTTCATACGTGATAAGATCATTTAAAAATATTTGACGGTCACATAGCTTAGGGTACAAAAGGTTTGATACATTCATGGTGTCAACATGGTTCACAAAGAGTCCATATGACAGTTGTGTCTTTCATAAGAAGATGTGACATACTCCTTATTTTTAATTGTTGTTGTATATGAATGATATGCTAATTGTTGCTTGGAGTATGTCACGAATTATGAAGATAAAAGAATACCTTAGTGCCGAGTTTGAGATGAAAGATTTAGGTACGACAAAGAATATTTTATTGATGAAGATTACGAGGAACAGAAGTGTAGGATCATTATACTTTTCTTACTGAAGTTACATTGAGAAAGTGTTACAACGATTCGACATGTTTGATGCCAATACAGTTAGCATTATTTTTACAACTCATTTCAAACTGTGTACAACATGATGAACCAATGACGATTCTTAGTTGGAAAAAATGTTGAAGTTTCGATACTCAAGCGCGGTTGGCAGCATCATGTATGCTATGGTGTGTACACCTCATGATATTTGACATACGATTAATATGGTCAGCAAGTACATGAGATATCTTGGGAAAAAACACTGACAAACAATGAAATTGATACTTTGGTATTTTAAAAATACTACAAATGCTAGCCTGGTTTTGAACAAGACCAATGTTGATGGATCATTAAACAATATGACAAGATCAATGGTTGGTTTTGTTGATTCTGATTTTGCACGAGATATGGATAAAAAGAGATATTTGACAATAGACATGCTTCCTTTATGTTGAGAATATAGGTACTGTATATTCCATGTCCGTATATAAGTAAGAATAACCGATCTCATATTGTCCGTTTTGGGCCCGAAGGCCCGCACAAGTTTGTTTTATCCACTTCTAAAAATTCTCATGTTAATTGAGATATGTTCTTACTTATATACCACTGATCATTCCCATGTTTGACTAATGTGAGATATGGGAGTTTGGTCGCCACCCTAACAAATCTTTCTCTCGAACAAAGTACCACTTTAGCCTCCTCTTAATTAACTTTCATATGTCCACTATATTCTATTTTCTTTCCCACCTGACCCATAGAGCTTTACAATGGATCCATATAACACCCTTATCACCATACTACATTGTTCTTTAGCGCCACTCCAATTAAGTACCACTGTCTTGGTACACTCCAATCAAGTCACACCGTTTTATGAGCCACAATGACTCCAAACTAGGTCACACAAGTGATCTAATAGAACAAATTTTTCACCTTGAGCACCACTGTTAGTTCATCATCTTCGACCTCCAAGAATTTTACCACCATCGCATTCTATTTGGGCCTGAAGCTATGATACCATTTGTTGGGAATATGGGTACCGTATATTTCGCCTTTGTATATAAGTAATAACAACCCGATCTCCACACACTAGTATAATATTGTGCGCTTTGGACCCGAAGCGCCGCACAATTTTGTTTTTGGCACACTTCCAAAATGCATCATACTAGTTGAGATTGTTCTTACTTATATACCATTGATCCTTTCCATGTTTAACCGATGTGGGAAGTGAGACTTTGGTCGTCACCCTAACAAATTATCCTCTCAAACAAAGTACCACTTTAGCCTAAACTCAATTGACTTTCATCCATCAACTCTAATTAAGTTGGGGTTACCTAAACAATAGAGGCACTAGAGATGTAAATGCTCACCTTCTATTAGATCATACTGTCTTGTTCCTTAACACATAAAGTCAGAAATTTCTTCTATAATCATCAATAATAGACATAAAATATTCCTCCATTTTTGGTAGGAGTTCTTGCTGGACCTTATAGATCACAATAAATATATTCTAGTTTCTTTTATGAAGTATGTTTTCGAGTAGAATACACTTGCTTCTTAGCCTTTCCATAGTACATGGTTCATAGAAGTCAAGTTTATCCAGCTTATTCACACCTAAAAGATTTTGGTTAGACAATTCCAGCAAAGCTCTCTCTCCAACATGGCCAATGCGTCTATGCCACAAATCAGTCTTAAAAAGATATTGTACATGAGAAGTGTCACCTAAAACTGTTTTCCCTTCCCAAAAATAAAGTTCTCTTCTTTTATTTCCTTTCATGATCACAACTGTTCCTTTAATCACTCTAAGAAATCCGTTCTTAGAATTATACTCATAACATTTAGTATCCATCAGATCAAAAGATATAAGATTTCTCATAATTCCATGCACATATTTAACATCTTTCAGTTCACGTACGCCATCATGCATCTTAATTATAACTAGTTATTTTCCTTAAGTCATACATAACTTATAAGTTCCAAGAAGTATATACCCATAGTTTCTTAATTCAAGTGTACTAAACCATTCACGAGTTGGTGTTATGTGAAAGTAACATCCGGAATCCAACACCTATTCAGATGAAATTGAATTATCAAATATATTAAGTAACTTAGACACAACAAGTACCTCAACATCATTGTAGTAGTTTGAACTATTTGGATAAGACATAAATTGGTTTGCTTGAGCTGACTCTTTCCCCTATACTTTCTTCAGTGATAAATTTTTTTTCTTGCAATATAAACATTTCACGGTTTCTTCCTTATTTGAGTTATCATCCTTCTTAACTTGAGATTTGGTTTGGTTTAGTTTCCACTTCTTGTTGACCTATTTCTTCATGTAGTTGTTACTCATGCATAAGCCTTCTGCAATGTTCTCAGATTTCATGTTTCCATTATTTTATAGTTGAATTCTTTTAATGGCTTGAACCATATCGTTGACTGATATAGTTTTCTTGCCACCAAAGTGCAAAACAAATCTAACAGTGTCATAAGACATGGGCATAACCGTAAGAAATAACATTGTATGATCAGCATCAGATGTTTTCACCTCTATATATTCAAGACTATCAACTATCTTGAGATTCTTCAATTTGTTCCATATATGGCCTTTCTTCAAACACCTTAAAGGCATATAACTTCTGCTTCTGAAAAAATCATTTTGCCAAAGTCTCGCCATGGTACAATGCTTCAAGCTTGTCTCATAATCCCTTCATAGTTATTTATTTTCGGACTTCCCTGAGTACTTTATTACCAATGGTCCGAATGATAGTATTAGATCGTTTTCCAGTAATGAAAATTTATCAGATGCAGACATTGTTACACGAAGCTTGCCTTCTCTTTCCAGAGACCGCCAATATACCGTATTGCGTCAGAAGTGCTTTCATCTCTGTTTACCATAACAAGAAATCACTGCAATCTATAAATTTCTCCACGTCAAATCTCGACGAAGACATGGCTCCACTTCCCACAAACAACGCCGACGGTTATTCAATTCGACAAAAAAAAAAGAAAAAAAAACAATCAAACTTCACTAACAAAAAACACTTAACTCATAACAAGAAAATTACTCGCAACAACACTCAACCTCTTATTCTTTTAATTTTTTTGGGTAAACTGAACATATGAACTGTATATAAGATCATTGTTGTCATATTAGTTTATACTTAGACTAAATGGACGATGATTTTTTCTATTATCGGCTTTGATGACGTGTCAGCCACATATTGAATCTTGGGACTCAACGAGTACGATCTGAATTTAGTGTTATCTTGCTACTATTGCTACTACCACTAAAGTGTGAATTTCTCGTTTTCCTTTCTGGTTTTTTTGAACTTTTAATAGTGTTAGTGAGAATTTGTCTTTTTTATTGAAATTTAAGGTGGGTTAGTGGTTTTAGTAGTTTTTTTTGTTTGTAATTTAATAAAATTTACAGGCGGGCCTAATCAAGATCATTTGATATCAGCACATACAACTAATGAGCTGAGGAGAGACAGATGTGAAAGGGTGCCTTTGAATCCTGAGAAATTGAAAGCCGCAGCTCAAAGTTTTTAACAAAGTGCTATTCAGTTCCCATTTATTAGTATTTTTAGAAAATTGTTGGAATTCTAGCTCAAGGTTTTTAACAAAGTACTCGTTCAGTTCCCATTTATTAGTCGTTTTAGAAAATTGTTGGAATTCTATATTAATGGCGGTTCTCGAAAATCAAGACGATATTAAATATTGCTTAATTAAAATAATAAAGCATGACCTATGGACTACTTTTGTTCTTTATTTTTCTTAAAAAGAAAACACATTTATTAGATGTGACCAATTAAATAAGATTGCTCATAATCCTCGACAGAAAAAGAAAGTCATGATTACTTTTATTAATACCCGTGCTATAATCTTAAACGTCCAATATTTGAAAACAAAGGAGTATGTTTTTTTTATTCAGTAAAATTTGATTTTGTTTGAGTTCCTTCAAGAACTTTTTGGTTTTGTATATCCTCAAGATTTCAGGGTGGAAAAGCCCGAAAACATTTCAATTCGAAATATGGATCATGCTGTCAAGAGTTCTTTATTTAGTGCAAAATAGAATTCGCAACTTGTACGAAAAATCTTATATACTTGGTTCTAATTTATAGTTTGTGGTTTCTTTTCAGTTGGAGAAGCATTTGCAGATGCTACTGCGTTCGTATTTGCTGGTGCTGTTTTGATGCTTACAACAACAACCTCAAAGTTAGATATCCAGAATGTAAGCTCGGTTTAATTGTATCTTAAACCACAAAACTTCGTTTTGTTTTAAATTATTGCCCCTCTTATGGAATTAAAATGCATGTTTTAAACCGGAAGTGACACTTCTGCATTAAAAATGTCATTGTCTTTGTAAATCCGGTTAGTTGGAACTGTTCGAATATGTTTATGTAATATATTTATAGACGGATTATAATTTGGACCGACATTCTAAAATAAACATATTCGGTTATTGTTTTAAAGAAGTTTGAATTTAAAGTAATCGAGTTAATTATTTAATTAACTAAATTGAACCTACGAGTGAAAAGAAGTTATGGGCTCAAGTGTGGTAATCGGGTTGAATTTGGGCACTGTGACGAAGATGATCCAAATCTCAACACTTAAACCTGAATTAATAAATCAGGGATATAAATTGAATTATTAATTTATCGGGTTATGGTCAAGGACACAAGGAAGTAATAAAGGACGAGCTTTACAATGTTGGACTTCACATTGTAAAGTCTATAAATAAGGGGCTATATTTAAGAATTTCATCATTCTAAACTCTAATCAGAAATACGACCGCTTCTTTGAGTGTCTGGAAACCTTTTGCTTCTTCTTTAATTTGATTCTACAGGTTTCTCAATTTCATAAACGGAATCGCTGGAGAACACGAAATCGCTGAAGAACACAAATGAACAAAAGAGAATACTAGATGGATACCAGGAGACAAACCCGTAAGTGTTCTTCGTTTTCTGTTTTATTCTCTAGGTGAATCTAGAAAAGGGTTTAATTATTTTTCCGTGATTTGTTATATATTATTTGATGCGATTTCGAATAATAAATAACATTTGGTATCAGAGCCAAGTTAGATTCGGTAGAATAATCGAATTGTGTATTGATAGATAAAGATGCATGTGTTTCTTCATCGTAAAGAATCCATGCCGTTGTGATTATGTGTTAATTGAGCTGGTTAGGGCATGGATTTAGGAATTGTATGAAAAAATGTTATGTGATTTATTTGTATTGAAAATCATGTTTTATTCTGAATAAATTGCAATTTTGATAGTTTGGAGATTTTTTTTCTGGTTAAATTAGGGTTTATTGATGTCTCGAATTTTTTCTCCCGAAATTAGTATCTAGTCAACCCTAATATAACGAATAAAATCAGAACTATTGGGATAGTGACTCATCGACGGTTTAACCCATGATGTTAACGCTTAACAAAATTTGTCCAATGGTTCTCATCATGGCCTGCAAATTACGGACGCTGTAATGATCACCGCAACCTGCGAGGATTCGTAAAAAGGATTGTTGCAGCAATAACTTTTGTGCCGCAACAAGTAGGGGCAGCAAAATCGCGGTGAACACCCCCAAAACCAACAGTAGCAGCAACATTGTTGGAGGATGGACACACCTAGGACCTGCAGCAACTACAAATTGCAGCAACACTGCTGCAGGCTGGGCGTGCGCCCACGACCTGCAGTAACTGCTACAGGCTGGGCCCGCCCAGGACCCGCAACACTGTATGTCGGAAAAATAGATTTTTTTAAAAATTAATTGTATTATTAATTTAAAATATTAGAAGTAGATTATTTCACAACTATTATGTGTTTAGTTGTATGTTTATTTGTGAAGTAAATTGTACGTGGGTGAATGATTAAATGGCGATGCATGAATAAAGTTTCGTAGATTAGTAGGTGAAACTAAGAAATTAATATAATCGGTCCTCCGGAAGGTTAAAATTAATTTTCTTATGGATCATAGGCTTCAAAACATTCAGGGATTAATTTAAATTCAAACATTATCGGCCGTCCGGAAGGTTCACGTTTGTGTTTAAATTAATAATAAACGGGAGAAAATTACTGAAAATGGTTTTTGTGTCAATTTTAATTTTATTTAAATGATATTGGCCCTCCGGAAGGTCTCGTTGGTACTTAGAAAATTAAAATAATGATCATGATTTTTTTTTCAAACTCATAAAATTGAATGTTAGTATGATTTGCCCTCCGGTATCTATTATCAATGAATTTTGTGTTTTACATGTATTTGTCATGTTCATGTATATGTTTTTAGTTATATGTCAAGATGCTAAATGTGCTTTGTGTTGTTTGTTCTTATTATAGTATCCACTCGTTACAATTTATTAGGGAACCGTCCACCCATGTTGGACTGTTCAGACTTCCAATTGTGGAAGGAAGATATGTTGCTGTTTTTATCTGTACATGAATACGACTATGCATGTTTAACTCCCAAACTATCCCCCTTAGTCCAGAAAGTACACCGGATGAAACTAAGGATGATAAAAAGTGGGAGAGGTCAAATAAGTTATGCATGGCGCTCTTGTTACAAGAGGTACAAGTAACATTGCGTGGGGCTGTCCCTAAAGGTGTTACCACTGCCTCGGTCTTTCTCACAGAGGTTGGGAAAGCCTTTTTAAAAAATGAGAAGGTAGAGATGCAAAGTTTGCTCATCGAGGTAGCTACCAAAAATGTAAAATCTGGGAGTACAATGTCGATGATTGGCCAAACTTTAAAGGCAATCGGTTTAGACTTACCTGAGAAATGCATAGTGGGATTAACATTTCATTCACTGTCAAACTGAATTAAGTATTTCTAGTCCACCTATTGGTTTGGTTTATTTTAAGCCGAGGGTAGGTTGGTAAAATGTTTAGAATGTATTTTAATAATTTTGGGGTATTTTGTGCTTAATATGGAGAGTAGAGAGATAATTAAGCTGTCTGCTAGTATTAAATTCTGACCACCCTCATTAATGAGAGTGGTTGGGTATTTATATTTGAATTAATGACCCATGGGCTTACCGGGTCGGGTCAAGAAACCGAGTCGAATTCAATGACCCATTAGTCTTAAGTTTATTAGCAAATAGCTTAGTCAAAAGCTAATATATTTGTCATGTTCGGAATTTTAGTGGTATGATATGGTCCGAATTACCCCTATTCGGATTAATGTATTTGCTGTGACTGTAAGATCCAAACTCATCAGTAGCCCCTTTTTAGGCTTTGTAAAAGGTTTTTGCAAGGGCTAAGAAATTCACCAAGTCGGTATCAATTTTGTCCGATCTTCATGTGTCGTTCGAATTGAAAAACTTATTTTCACAAATGACCCTGTTCGAATTTTATGAAGACTTGTTATTCATATATATACACACATCTTTTTACTATTTCATTGTCTTCCACACTCAAACCCTTCTTAGAGAGAAAATTTTAGTTCATCTTCAAACTGTTCTTGAAAGATATATGTTCACAACCAGAAATGCCTTGGTTAAATGAGGTTGGTTGAACTTGTCTAAGTTAGAAAGAACAATGAAAGTAGAGAGATAAAACTGTATCGCTGTCGGTCTCCCTGTTTCTCCAAGTGAGAAGGGTAATCAGCCAAACCAGAACGCCGATCAGAGGTCATCTTCTTTAAGAAACCCTAAAACTTAAAAACTTCCATTCGTACCAAAGATTTCACCCCTCCCTTCTAGTTCTTCAGTGCAAGAGTCTCAACACCCTGTTCCTAAAGAAAAGGCTGTCTCAAGCATTAGAAAACCCTCACCGTTCATAGCGATGGGCTCAGATACAAAAAAAATCACCAGAGAGGATAACTCCTCGTCGGACGACTCGCCAAGCGAAAACCCAATCAACACCATTATCTTCAAAACCCTCCGGATCAGAGGTAGCTAAAGTTGTTCCACTGGTCAAGTCCTCCGGACATCAGCCTTTACCAGACATCAGGCTCTTAGAGGCAACAACTGCACAACCATCTGTACAACTTCTGATGAAGGAATCAGAGCTAACTTCTTCAAAAACAGGCGAAAACCCTTCCACAATGATGGAAGAGAATATGGAGGATAACATCGAAGAAGCCCCTTTTGAGACCAAGGCATCAGATCAGACATGGGATGCTGCCTAAGAAAGAAAAGGTAAAAATAAAGTTGGCATGACCCATCCGGACGCGCTTTCGGAGTGTCTAGAATGTAAGGTATGCCATTGTTTCAAGCATATCAGTTTCAAGTATTTGCTAGCCTTGCAAAATGTTAATTATGTCTATACGCATACTACTGAGTTGGGTCAAATCCGAACCAAATAGAGGATTCTGGAGTCTGTAAAAGTGAGGATACCAATCACTTCGGAGTCCCCCATGGATTGTAAGTTGAACATAGTGGTAATATATACCGAAGTGCTGAACTGGGGACTTCGGTTCCATTTAGACCCAGAGATTGTGAGATACTTTCAGCTGGTCAAACTATGAGCTAGTCAGCTAAGCCCCAACGCCTGGTATACACTCTTAGCTTGTATCATGCCATCTAGGATATCAAAGATCCCACTTCCAATGGATCAGTTTGCCACTGTAGCAAGTCTGTGCAAAAACTACCAAATCCCCTTCTACCACTACAATATGGGGAATGATTTCAAAGTTGTAGATGACCTGTTGGAGTCCAAAAAACCTCCGAGGACACAATTTCTTTTTATCAGTGGAAATTGGGAGAATGGTAGGAAGATCAAGGCCAACACAAACCCCAGCTTGCTGACCAGCAGATTGAAAAACATTGGTAAATTCTTCTTTATTTTCCTTTTTACTTCTTAAGTTGCAACTTTTCCTATTATGACGAATTTATTATCTCTCCCTAGTTTTTCCAAAGGAGTTTACATGCCACTTGGAAGAAGGTCCAAAGAATTGTGCAAAACTTAATGCATGGGCTTCAGAGAATTAGGGGAACGTCTTCCATAATTGCTTCAAGTCGGGAAATTTTGTAAGGTCTCACCTGTGGAACACCACAAGCATAAGAGACCTTTCATGGGAAGAGCTAACAAACCCTCCTCCTGCTGACATAATATTAAAGAGGACAGAACCCAAGGATGCTAAACGGTTTCTACCTTCCAGGGCCAAAGCCCCTAGTAAAATGAAGAACGAGAAGAGGAAGGCCACAACAGACTTGGCTCAAACGGCTACGGAGAGGACTGGTTTGAGGAACCAGGGTGGTATTGATGTAAACTTGCTAAAGGCAGTAAAGGTTGAGAACCCACCAAGGCCTCCTAAAAAATATAAAAAGCGCAAGGCCAACAGTGGTGAGAAAGCTGCCAAGAAAAAGAAGGTTACCCTGGGGGAAGAGATAATCCATCGCGCAACATAAATCCCACCCCCAATTCCTGCTGATCCTACTCTGCAAGAGGAAATCCCAACATACCTTCAGTCCGGACTGATTGCTGGTAGAGGAAACAAAAAAGTGGACCTTTCTGCCCTTCAAAACATCGGCCTGTATTTTAATAACTTTGATAAAGATGATTTTGCAGGTCCATATCGTCCCTCTAGTTCCTCCAACATGGTAACTTATAATGGGAAATCTTTCTCTATATCCTAGAAAATAAGATACTTTAAGTCATGCTCTCCTTGGTTATATCCGGCCAGTACTTGATCTGGAGAGGCAGGTAAAAATTCAAACCAATGTTATCAAATATCTCACCATTGACAAGAAAACCTCGTGAAATAGTCTTCTAAGTGCTCACTAAAGCATAGAAGTGATGAAAAAGGAAAAATAGGATTTGACAACCAAGTTGACCGCATCAGAAAAAAACCAATACTGAGCTCCAAACCAAGTACTCCGGCCTGGAGACTTCTTCCTCACAAAACCTCACAGCTTTGAAGGAGCAGTTGAAAACCAAAGATGGTGTTATCCAAACCTTAACCAATGAGAAGACTAAGTTGGAGGGCACTATTTCAGAGATGATTAAGGAGAAGGAGACCATGTAAGGTCAGCAAGAACAAACTATCAAAGTAGGTATTGCAGAATATGCCAACGAAGTAGTAGACTCCTTAGAGAAGAGAGATGATGGGATTAAATCCAACATGGTGTTGCTGTTCCATGAGACCTTCCCTAAGAGAACCCTTGGTCCCTTATCGAAGTATGTGGAGTATGAAGACATCCCATTTCATACCTTGGCAGATGGTGACAAACACAACTATGATAGTGGAGTTGGTTCCAGTAATGATGAAGAAGGAACATGTGAGAGTTCAAGTGCTGAACTCAAAAGTCCCAAAAAGATGGTGGTGAAGAAAAATCCGAAGTGAACAAGCCCTAAGGTTTTATCATGTATGCTTTGTTTTTTGAACAATTAAAGTCCTTGGATGGCCAAAGCCTGTTTTGTACTACTGTTCGGTTCAAGTCCGATCAGGTTTAGTTTATCTAATTTCCCTTTTTTTTTATAATTTGCTTTAAATCTTTCATGGCTACTGTTTAAGTAGCCCCTAGAATTTGAGAAGTATTTAATTGAGAGTGTTTAATATCTCCAATCACATATATTTAATAGTTATGATCAATCACTAAGTTTACCCGATCTACTCAAGATCACTAGAGATCCGAGGTGTTGAATAAATGATTCATACTTAAATTGAATTAAAATAAAATCACACCAAACTTTTGAAGAAAGAATCATGTGTTATTGAAAAACGTTGGACACCTCGTTAAAACCTCCTCGCGCCTCCAGGGTAGGAAAGAGTATGCCCCATAATATTTACATTGGTATTTAGCAAGTAAATATTTATAGAAATTTTTTCATTCTAGATATAACCTGAGATGCTCAACATCCCATGGGTGCTTTAAAGCTCTTATTTCTTTGTTTTAAAGCCTATATGTCCCAGGTTTGACCTTCTCACAGACCTCATAAGGGCCTTCCCAGTTCGGAACCAGTTTACCAAACTGCCTCTCTTTGGTATGTAAGAAGACTTTTTTTAATACTTTATCCCATGCTTGAAAATCTATTTCTTTAACTTTGGAAGCAAATCTGCTCATCCTCAAGCCTTGGTAGTGCGATGTTCTCAAGCGTGCTTTAACCCTTCTTTCCTCTACTAAGTCCAACTTATTCCTAACTGTTGTCTTATTAGCCTTTTCAGGATTGTTATGGACCCTGTATGATGGTAAAGTAGCCTCTACGAGGGTAATTGCATCCATCCCATACCCCAAGGAAAAATGAGATTCTTGTGTAGCAGCCCGGGGAGTAGTTCAGTATGCCAACAATACTTCTTGTAAATAGCTTGGCCATTTCCCCGCAACCCCCTCTAAATTCTTCTTTAATCATAACAAAATGGTTTTGTTTGCAAATTCAACTTCACCATTTTCTTGGGGATGGAAAGGAGAGGAAAAACAATGTTGAATGCCTATAGAGGCACATAAATCCTCCATGTCTTTGTTATCAAATTGTGGCCCATTGTCTGTAGTAATCTTTTGGAGGACTCTAACTATACAACATATATTGGATAAGATAAACTTAATAACATCTTTTGACGTGGTTCTAGCCAAGGGAGCTGCCTTTATCCACTTAGATAAATAGTCAGTGGCGACTATACTAGTTCTGCACCCCCTTAATGCCATGGGTAGAGGTCCAACTAAATCCATCCCCCATCTAGAAAAATGTATTGGCTCAGAAATAGATTTAATAGGTCCTGTTGGCATATGAATTTCATTCTCATATCTTTGACATGGATCAAATTTATTTACCATTTATTTAGTATCTGCAGTTATGGTTGACCAATAGTATCCAGCTAGTAAGACTCTCCAGGTTAGTGCCCTGCACCCATAGTGTGCTGAGCCTTCCCCATCATGCAGTTTGGATAAAACAACTTGGGATTCTTCAAATCCCAAATAGCATAAGAGAGGTCTGATGAAAGATTTTTTATAGAGAATTCCCCTTATTATCAAAAAACCACGAGCCTTGTATTTAATCTTGTTTACCACAGCTTTATCCAAAGGCAATGTCCCATCAAAAATGTATTGAAGGAAGGTATATCTCTAGTCCTTAGGCTGGATCACATGTATACTCATATTTTCTCCATCTTCTTTCGTCTGATCTAACTGTATGAACGGGCATTCTTGTATTAGAATACACAGGTAGGACTCAGAATATGATATAGTTGCTAGAGAGTATGCCAATGTATTCTCCTATCTACGAATACGCTCATAGCAAACACTTTTGAAGCTTGCTGCCACTTCTTTCAAAATGAGTAAATACTTAACTAGTTGTTCCTTCTTAGCCTCATATTGTCCTTGGGCATGGTGGATGAGTAATTGAGAGGCATTTAATCAGACTTTCTTAGCTTTACAAAGGAGAGCTAACTTAAGACCAGCTATAGTTGCCTCATATTCATACTCATTGTTAGAGTCCCTGAAGCCAAAACATATAGCTTGATACATTTTGTCACCATACGGGGAGGTTAAGAAAATTCAAACTCCAAAACCCATAGTACTTGATCCACCATCAGTTCAGACCACTCATTCTTTCTTGAAATTATCTTCTGAAGTTTGTTTAGAACACCTGTCCGCATAGAAGTCTACCAAGAAATCAGCCACTGATTGAGCTTTAATTATCATTAGGGGGAAAAATCAATGTCGTAGTCACCCAATTACACTGACCATTTGGTCATTCTACTTGATATATCTGCCTTTTGAAGCACATTCTTTAGCGGGAAAGACGTTCGAACAATATTAGATTGAGATTAGAAATACGACCTCATCTTTCTTTCTGCAATCACTAAGGCTAGTGCCAACTTTTCCAATTTTAAATATCTTCTTTCATCATCCAACAAACTCTTACTAATATATTACACCGGACGAGGATAATTGCCCACTTCCCTTACCAATACAACACTTATCGCACATTCTGACACAACTAGGTATACATAAAGCTTTTCCCCTTGAATTGGCTTGAAAAGAGAGTTTGGTGAAGATAAATGTTTCTTTATTTCAATAAAGGCATGGTCACACTGTGGGGACCAATTGAAATTTTTAGCATTTTTTAATTTCTGGAAAAAAGGAGCGCACTTGTCCGATGACCTTGAAATAAATCTATTTAACGCAGCCAACCTTCCGGTGAGCCTTTGAACTTCTTTAACATTTCGAGGAGGATCCATTTCTAATAGGGAATTAAGCTGATCCGGATCAGGCTGGATACCTTTCTCACTTATTATGTAACCCATATATTTTCCAGATCGGACCCCAAACACACACTTCTCTAGATTTAACTTCAAATTCACAGTTTCTAAGTTAATAAAAGTTTTTTGAAAACCACTTATGTGCTAATCCTTCTCCAGGATTTTAACCATCATGTCATCTATATACACTTCCATATTTCTACCGATCTGATTAGAAAATGTTTTACTCAACAACCTCTGATAAGTAGCCCCAATATTCTTCAATCCGAAGGGCATTACCTTGTAGCAGTGGAGATCTCTATCGGTAATAAAAGTAGTGTGATCTTGATCCTTAAGATCCACTTGTATATGATTATACCCTGAAAAGGCATCTATGACAGACAACAATTTATTTCTAGATGTAGAGTCTACTAGTTGATCTATCCGAGGGACAGGATAAAGATCATTTGGACAAGCTCTGTTGAGGTCAGTGAAATCAATACATATATGCCCTTTGTCATTCTTTTTCCTGACTAACACCGGGTTGTCAGTCCATAAAGGATATTGTGACTCTTTAATGTGCCCCAACTTGGTCAGTCAATCAACCTCTTAAACTATCACATCTGTTTTTTCTTTAGAAAAAACTCGTCTTTTTTGTACAACAGGTCCAACATCGCTCCGAATAGACAACTTATGTCAAATAACATCCGCTTGTACCGCCGTTACTCACTATTATACCAAGCAAACACATGTTGATTGTTTAGCAAAAAAGACAACAATTTATTTTTTAACTCTGTTGCCATCTTGGAACCAATCTTGACGTTCTTACCCTCTGCAAGGAAGTGAGTTTCAACTTAAGGTATCAGAAAATCTTACACAGAATAATCTAGAGTGGGAGGTGGATTATAAACTTGGTATATGTGATCATCTAGGAAGTTCCCACATCAAACATAAAGGTACATGCATAATATTCAGACAGTTAATATTAATTGGCTAGATATTCTCCTTATATAATTAGTTGGCTAAAAAGCACCCGTAGTTCCTCATGTTTACCACTTATATAATTAGTTTGCTAGATATTATCCATACATGACTTAACAGAAGCTTCAGGAAGAGGGGGACATTTTGTGTTCGCGTACTCGCTGCCGAGTTCAAGCACGTCTCTCAGACTATTAGAGACAGATGCGGACTGCTACGAGGTAACAAAAAATATTGGCACCAATAGGGTACGTAACATATTCTGTGATAGGACACCCCCTCTAGAAGTAGTATCTTCAACAAAAGTAAGAAACAAAACGTTTATTGCAACTGTCGATGTTGAGGGTGATAGCAGTATAATTGTGGTTGATAGTTCAGGGATGTTTTATAGTTTTACTGATGTTGTTGATGGTGATGTTGATGAGACTGCTGTTGGTGTTGATAGTGTAGATGTTGATGATACTTCAGTAGGTGGTGACCGTGTTAGGGTGAATGTAGATAGTGAAAGGGATGTTAGGGAGAATGTAGATTGTGAAGGGAATGTTAGGGTGAATATAGATGGTGAAGGGGATGTTAGGGAAACTTTTGCTGGTGTATGGGATGTTAGGGAGAATGTAGATGGTGAATGGGATGCTAAGGAAACTGTTGATGGTGTAGGGGATGTTAGGGAAAATGTCAATGGTGAAGATGCTGATGGGGCTGGTGGTGTTGGTGGTGAAGATGATGTTGGTGAAGAGGCTGGAGTAGCAGAAGCTGGAGGGGCAGAGGCTGCCGCTGCTGAACAGGTTGGTGGTGAAGAGGCTAGAGGGGTAGAGGCTAGAGTGTCAGATGATGATGGGGCAAGGGCTGGAGTGGCAGAGGCTGCTGTGGCAGAGGATGATGGGGCAAGAGATGGTAGTGAATAGGTTGTTGGTGAAGAGGTTGTTGGAAATGCAGAGGATGATGAGGCAAGGGATGGTAGTGAATAGGTTGTTGGTGAATAGGCTGTTGGAAATGAAGAGGGTGGTGGTGAAGAAGCTGGTGGGGCAAAGGCTGGAGGGGCTAGTGCAGATAGTGTGCATACGGATAGTTTGGACGACATCGAAGACTCGTTCTTTGCTGAAATTAACATGTCACAAATTGATTTCAGCGAACAGCCTCCACCAACTCAGTCGAAACAGAGTGAATCTCACGGTGAAATCAGTATGAGTGAGGACACTGATTACACTCTAGAATCAGAAGAAGAGTATGTCAGCAGCGACAATTTGACAGGTCCTGAAGACTCTCCCAACGATTTTAGGAGATCAAGGAAAACGAAGCAGAGGCTCAGAGGTTTCAGAATGCCGACAGATATACGGTTCCTTGAGTTTGAAGTGGGAGTTGAGTTTGCAACGTCGAAAGAGTTCAAAGACAGCGTTAGGTAGTACGGAATTAAACAGAGAAAGAATATCAAGATGTTCAAGAATGACAAACAGCGGTGTTCATTCAAATGTACCCAAGCCAACTGCAAGTGGTAAATCTACGCAAGTAACACAGGGTGCGAATCCGTGCAGAGGATCAAAACCTTCTTGGATGAACACCAGTGTGGCCCAACTAACAGAAATAGGAACGTTACAACTCAGTGCCCGGCGAAACATTACATGAGTAGGTGGCAGGCAGGCCCAAATTGGTCGATCAAGAGTTTGATCGCGGATGTAAACCAATAATTTTTTATGAAGATTGGTAGATGCAAGACGTATATGGCAAATAATAAGGAACTTAGTGTTATTATGGGAGGACATGATCCAGTACAAAATATTACGCCAATACAGCCTTGAGATACTAAGGAGCAACCCAGGGTCAACCGTTGTGATCAAATGTCAGCAGGGGGTATTTGAACGAGTATATGTTTGTTTAGATGCATGTAAAAAGGGCTTCAATTCGGGATGCAGGCCTGTTGTCGTCTTGGATGGCTATTTCTTGAAAGTTCATTTTGGAGGACAGTTGGTGGTTGCGGTGGTAGTGGATGCTAACGACCAAATATACCCAATGGCTTAGGCTATCGTGGAATCAGAAAACAGGTCGAGTTGGGAATGGTTCCTCTAACTCATTGGAGAGGATTTGAATATCCAGAATGGTGGTAGATTCACCTGGATATCTGACAAATAGAAGGGTCTGGTTCCTGCATTGGTAGCATTGTTCCCTAACTCAGAGCATAGGTTTTGCGCCAGACACTTATACACCAAGCTTAAAAAGACATTCCCCGGTAAACAAGAACACAACCTCTTTTGGGCATGTGCCAGGACGATGTTTGTGGAAGAGTTCCTCTACCACATGGAGGAAATGAAGAGATGCAACCAAACAGCATATGAGTGGGTGCTTGAGAAGCCTCCATCGCAGTGGACAAGATCACATTATGACGCAGAGAACAAATGTTACATGCAAACCAGTAATATGGCTGAAAAGTTCAATTCCGTCATCTTAGATTACAGAGGCAAATGGGTGATCACGTCGTTGGAGGGGATCAGAGAACAAAAAATAGCTCGCATAGTAAAGAAGCGTAAGTATATGGTGAAGTGGGATCACAAACTCTATCCGGAAATCCAAAAGAAGCTGAGTAAGATTATCAACGTGGCTGGTAATTTTTATGTAGGAGAAACATGTGGACCGAAGTTCCAAGTGAGGGAAGGAACTAACTAGTTTGTGGTGGATTTGCAAGTACGGTGTGCGTGCAGAAAGTGGCAGCTGTCGAGAATTCCGTGTTGCCATGCTGTTGCGGCAATATTTTTGGCTGAGCATGATCCAGTTGACTACGTGGCTGACTGTTACCATGAGGCAACGGGTCTATGCTCTGGCCTTCAACCACCTACGAACCGATAACAGCTCCTCCAGCAAAAGTTATTCGTGGCAGACGACAAATAGCCAGAAGGAAAGATCCTTCTGAAAGACTCCAACCACCATCAGTTGTTGAACCTAGCACAACAAGGCTGTCTAAGAGATATAACACTAGCTGATGTGGTCTTTGCAGGCGTAGTGGATATAATCGGCATAAATGTCCAACCGTAACCCCGTTAGCCCAACCCAACGTTCAAGAACGTGCTACCGCCACACCAACAGCCCCAACAAACATTCCAGAAGGTGCTACCTCCACCCCAACAGCCCCAACAAATTACCAGAAGGTCCACTGCCTCAAATAAGTACTCCACCACCTCTAAGAAGTACTCCACTTCCTCCAACAGCAACTACATCCAACATTCAATCGACAGGAGGGTCGAGCTACAATGTCATAACGGTAACTACTTCCTAATTCCAGATTTTATTAATTTTTTGTTATACCATTGCCTTAAATAACTTACATAGGGTCCATTTTACAACAGATGAGAAGAGGTGGAGTTGGGGACCAAACTGTTATGGCTAATGTAAGTTTGGTTCGCTCTATTATAATAGTACTGCTTGATACTGTTGCTTTGTGGGCTTCCTGTGAGTCTTGTAATTGCATTTAAAACCGATTGGTGTGAGTGATGTAATTGCATTTGAATATATAACTGTTTTAAAGAATCCAAGTGGGCTTAAGTAGTGGAGTTTGGTATATTTTTGTTGGTTGGTGGTCCAATAAGTTGTTGGTAGATGGTCCCATGACTTGTTGGTTGGTGGTCCAATTAGTTGTTGGTAGATGGTCCCATTTCTTATTGCTTGGTGGTCCCATTTTTTGTTGGTAGATGTTCCAATTAGTTGTTGGTAGATGGTCCAATTAGTTATTGGTTGCTGGTGGTCCAATTAATAGTGCTGTTTGTTTTCTTGATTGCAGGATACTGTCATATACTGTGTTGTTAGAAGAGACCACTCACATGGTAGACAATTGGAGAAACAAAAAGCTGTCCAACTTGTAAGATTCTCAACTTAACTTTATCAAAGTTTATGTATATAGTATTACAAGTGGAGGAAACCATGGTTGAATTGATTCCTATTATATATAATAGGAAGAAAGTGGTATATTTTCTTCTCAGAACAACATAACCTCTCCTCATACTACTTGGAAGTGAATAGGAGAAATGAAGAAATTTAAAGATGCAAATCAAGCTCCCTCCAACCTCAACAAGAGAAAGCAACCTTAGCCAATGTTTCTGTCTTCATTAGTTGATGTAACTACGGTGCTGTTTTTTTGGTAAACTTATGGATGGTTAGGCTGCTATGTGGGGTCTTTTTTGAGATCATGTGAATGTTTAGACCAATTTAAGAAGTGATTTTTTGTGATGGTTTAGACCAGTGGATGGTTTTTTGTAACTAATATTAGTTTAATTTTAGGTAAACACTTGATGGTTTCTGGTTTAATTTAATGAAATGTTTTTTGTAAATGGTTTTTGTTTCACATATTTTAGTATTTTAGTATACACTATACTAAATTGCATGTTGTAGATTTTTATACATTAAATTACAGGTTCACATTTTAACTTTTAAGCTATTTGTTGAACCAAGTTACAGGTGTATTTTATACAAATTACAGGTCTTGAAGACTTAGAGGTCACTTCTGGGTCACTTACAGGTAAACAATATAGGGGCTAAAATCAATGGTTTTTAGACTTAAAAGAGGCTAAAATCAATGGTTTTTAGACTTAACAGAAACCTACAACTACAACACATTGAATTACAAATCGTAAATTATCATTGAAATAATAAACATCCACCCAACAAATACAACTCTAAATTTCTTAGAGATTACTGTGGCTAAGCAATTACAGTAGACTAACCATACGAAAGCAATTCAAATGCTATTATACTCCCTACCAATACAAACAAAAAAATAATAATCTTCTTCATCCTTTCACAATCTCCTTCCAATCTTGAAACCCTCTTCAACAATCCATTGATAGCAGATTGTGACCCATTGTTAATTGTGGGATCAATCCAACAAAAATAATGACAATGCCCTCCTATCTACAAAATCAAAGTTTAGAAGAAGATTATGGGCTAACAAAGTAAGATATAGTAACTCGTACACGATACTTACCCCGAAATTGCTACATCCTATGAATCTTCTTCCTGGATTTGGATCTGTCGAAGCAATCTAGGTTATATTGGGTAACCCGCATTCACAAATACCATCGCCACCCAAGTTAGCAGAAGTTCTTGAAACGCTAGAGTAAGCCATGGGTTTTGGTGAAGGAAAGAAGAAGGAATGAAGAAGGAAGAAAGAGGGGTTTGAGTTAGCAGAGGTTCTACGATTACAAACAGAAAGAGGGGTATGGTATTAGGGTTTGGGGTGATTGGGGTTTGATTTGGGTAAGTGTAAACGGGTCGGGTTATATTGTAGTGGGTTGGGTTGGTTATATTAGGTTTTGGGTTTGAGTTAATTAAATAAGGGTACGACCCGGTCTGTTTATTAAGTTAGGGTAAATGATAAGTTTTTTAGTTAAACGGTAAAATCAGAAGGTAAATGGTAAAGCTGAGGGGGCAGTTGACATGGCACATGAAATGGAACGGTAAGGGATATTTTTGGATAAAAGATTGGGGGACCATTCTTGCAACAAAAACTGATGCCACGTGTCAAGCTCACAAGCTTCACATGTGCGAGGATTAAAAATGCAAATTAAAAAAAGGATGGAGATGAGTTCTATGTATGATTGAAGGAAGGGGACCAAGTTAATAGAGATGGTAAACATGAGGGACTACGGGTGTTTTTTAGCCTAATTAGTTGATTCGATAATAATAACCCATGGACAATATATTTTTCCTTTTTTTATGTATTTTTATCTTCGTTTGTTTGAATGTTGTATGTTGAACTATGCGCTACTCGTCTTCATTGCAAATCCGACTTCGTTTGTATAACAACAAAGCGTTTAATACATAACCATTAAATTTTAGTCTATATTCTCACAAATTTAGATGCTTCTTTATTTTTGGGATGAATCATTTGTATATGAACTGAAGCGCTCAATCATCAAAATGTATCCAAAACTGATCAAGCAGAAATTCTGAATGTAATGTTATTGTTTTCCTTGAACTAAACAACGGCACTTATTGTACAGTTTGTTCGTAAAGCTTTAAACTATGACTTTCTACGCGTATCGTTTGAAGAAGTTCTCTGCATCAATCAAGAACCGACATTTCACATCCTTCTTTATCAACTTTTCAAGAGCTTCGTTAATGTACTCAATGTGAACTAACTCGATATATTTCATGCGCACTTAGAAATCCACCATTTCTAGAGCCACTTTTGTACCACCCGTAACACTTCCAGAGAGGATTCTCATGCCTGTCAAAATTTCAGTACCATTATTACGAATTTCTCACCTCCGACACTCATGAAACCAACACCTTAGACTGCATTATATATTGCGCATTTTCAGCGTCTGCTGCTGCAGGACGATTTACCATATTTCGATGCAGAATAGTTTTATTATCGATATAATATATATATATATATATATATATATATATATATATATATATATATATATATTTCTCCATTAGGTTATGTCCAAGATTAGAAGTTGACATTGAGCCCAAACAGGCTGCATGACTTTATGTACAAAGCACCAATAAAAAAACTCATGGATTGGAAATTAAAAAAAACACCAAAACTCATTTGCATTATAATGTAACAATGCTACTAATTCAACACCAATCGAAAAGAACAATGAACTATAACTCTATATGCAAATACATGTTAGAGACTGCGGAACCGCCTAGATAATTGAGAGTTGGGGCATTCGTTGTAGCAACAAAATTGAAAATTTAGTATGCAAGAGAATTTAAGTTATAAAGTACACGGATTAGATAACATGCAATGGAAATATTAAGAAATCCAGACATGTCATAGACTAATCTCGATTCGGATAGTATTACGAAGCAAAAACCAAACTAAATCTCACAATGAGGATCAATTCTAAAATAACAACTTAATATTACACGTTCCCAACAAATATGTAAGTGGATAACAAATAATTCCCCTCAACATGTAATTGCTACAAATTATTTACTTTTTTGTCGCTAATTTGAGGAGATTGAAAACTAATAAAGTCGTAACAAATCATTTTAAATATATGGAAAATGTTTAGGTCAATATTCATACTGACCTACTCATGTTGTGGGTAGCTATGATAGTGTGTGGAAACATTGTCATGACATTGTTTTAAGGTTCTTGCTTTCTTTGCAACCTATTTGGAAATCGTAGCTAATTTATTGATAATTATCGTTATAACAAAATAATTGTTTTTCCAATATGATGAATGTTATTGTTAATCATAGTTTCAAATATGGTATTTGGGTTGTCTGTATGTTGCAAATCTGTTGCTAAATTTAATCAAAATAAAAAAAGGCATGTACAACCATTTTTGACTAATAATACCAAAATAAAACATACCACCAAACATTTCTTACTTTTATATATTTAAAAATATTACAATATTGCAATCAAGAATTATATAAATTTATTACAATTGAACTAAACATTATATATTTTACATGGATAAATAATAGACCATTTCCACCTCTTTTATATTTAGGACCAAGGTTTTTCTCTGTGGGTGCTTATTTTTGAACGAGTAGGAAAACCCAAGTTACACTTGAGAAAATGTGCGTAAAGGCTTTATACTTGTAAAATCTACAAAAAAATATTCAAGAATCTCGTCAATTGTCATTTGTTTGATGCCACACGAACTACTTGTGTTCCTTCAGTTTATCCAAAAATAATTACATATGGGTTTGTTCGACTTTTTCAACCAAACGATGTTGTTGACGAATGTTATAAATGGTGCACATGCTACATATGTTTTAAGGGTTATCAATCTTCAAACTCATGTGTATCTCTATGATGAGAATCGACTGTCATTAAATTATATACTAATTCCTCTTTGTCTATTTTTGAGTCTAGCTGTTTGGGAATGACCATTCAAGTGCAAAAATGGTGCATGGTTATGTTTCTTGTTTAACACATGATATTTCTAATAACCAAGTTGTCCTTTGACTGAACTTCCCCTTAACATGAATGAGCAACCACATTTTTTTATGAACGTTGTCATCGTTTCTTCACAGCCCCCAGTGTGGGCTTAGGTTTACAAATGTCGTACCTCTCGCATTTAAAATATTCTCTACGATTTTTTCTATTTCTACTACCGTTATTGTTTTGGATATTAATAATGTTGAAACCTAAATCGATGACTAATATGTGTGTACTATTGTCATCGTAATGGATTTTTTTACCCATGCTTCCAAATCGTCTTTAATTTAATACATTTGGATGGTAAAAATATGTGTGAACCAACATCATACATTTTAGTTGTTCCGGACCCGACAACATGTATAAAGATAACGTACATAAAAATTCACACTCGTTAAATTCAAGGTGAACGTAAATCGTGCATGTAACTGTACTAGTTAATCTAAAATTGCGCGCCACAAGTACACGTTATTATGCAAAATCTGACGTAACATTGCGTGCCATTTTTACCAAACTAAGGAATAATAATGCGCACAATTAATGTAAAATTGCGCATCAACAACATGTGATTTGGCACAATGACATGTACCGTAAGTGCGCCTTTGTGCATGACTAGTAAAAAAATGTAAATGACCTTAAAAAGAACAACGAAATGTTCCTCAATGACTGTCTTTAGATGACCCATTAATGGTTCCTCATTTTTTAATAAAAAAATCAAAATTACAATTAAATCTGCGAGTTTCATCACTTTAATCCATATTTTTTAAGATAGTATGGAATTAAGTTAGTTTTTTAATTGATTTTGTAATTGGTTTAGGAGTTTTACTGCTACTAGGTTAGTTTGATTTCAGATGACGTATTCAATGTAATGTTCTTTAGAATAAAAATATTTTTAACATTTTAATTTTAATGTGTTTTTTTTTAAATTTAAAATCCAACAAAAATGTATTGCGATATACCATGTATTGAGATATAGCATGTATTGAGATATATAACCAAGATTTTTTTTGTGTGTTTATTTTTTCCTGGACGATCAACACAAGATCGATCAGAATGCTCTCTAGAATTGTTATGATCATTCATTTGCCTCACTTTGGATTACAACCTTGCCGATTGAATTTCTTGCTCTCTTTGGTCATATTTTTCGCTACTTTCCTCAATTTTCTCTTATCCTTTCTAAGTCTCTATATTTGAATTCCTCTTTATTCCTTTCTTCACTTCTTTTCCCCTCATTTCTTTCAAAAAACTCAACCAAGTCACCACTATATATAAATATTTGAATTTCATCTTGAAATTAAGAGAACTTTAATAATTGAAATCAATTGTGAACCGCTTATACTTTAAGAAAATGTTTGTATGTTATCAGGTTAAAACAATTATGTCCATAACTAAACATCTTGATAATTTTAAATTATTTATTATAGATGTGGAGAGTATTCATATTATAATCGATGATGAAGATCAAGCCTTATTTGTTGTGAGATCTACCAATTCCTATGAGAATTTGGTAGATACTATCATGTATGGTTAGGAAAAACTATTTATGGGGGATGTCAAAGAGGCGTTGGAATCAAAGAATTTCAGAAAGTTGCAGCAAACAAATTAGGCAAAATGAAAAGTCTTATGACTAAAGGAAGATCTAACAACAAGGATAATTCTTTTAGAAATATGAACTGAAGGTGATCATTGTCAAGAGCTGGTAATTTAAACTGTTATGAATGAATTGAGCAAGCTTGTTACATGAGGTATTGTGAAAAAACTAAAAGATAAGAAGTAAAATAAAAAAATAAAAAAATAGCAAACCTATCATAAAGTGTGAACAATTCTGATGATAGTGACAATCGTGGTACATGAGACGTGTTTATCTGTGAGTTTACATTTTGAGAAAAAATATTAGGTATAGATACTGGTGCTATATACCACATATGTTAGTTTAAGTAATGGTTTGATACTTACAAGCTAAAGCAAGAAGTTGTTTAATTGGCGATGAATCATTCGTTGTCTGTTGGTGGGATCAGTAACATCAAGATCAGAATGTGTGATGATGTTATTAGAAGTGTGACGTGTTGGTATGTTCATGCGTTGAAGATAAACCTGATATCTTTTGGGATACTAGACTCTCGGGGTTACAAGTATCATGCATACGATAGTGTAATCAAGGTGCAAAAGCCTTGATGATGTGTATGAAAGACAATTTGTAAAAAAGAATTTAAATTATCCATGAAAGTGTTTGTATGGCGATAGTTCATGAACATTATCAGGGAGTAATAGTACAAGTCGGGAGGATCGAAATCAGTTGTGGCATTGGAATCTAGGTCACATAAGTGAAAGATGATTGGTTGTTTTGAGAAAAAAAGATTTGTTTTAAATGGTATAAAGTAGCATCAATGAGATTTTGTGAACACAGTGTGTTTGGTAAAAAAAACTATAGTGAAATTGAGCAAGTCGCCTGCAAGAAAGACTAAACAGATAATGGATTACATTAACTCAGATCTTTGGGGCTCAAACAAAACTCAATCGGACTATAGAGCCAAATAATACATAAGTCTTTATGATTATTCAAGGATGATGTGAGTTTATTTTTCCAAAACCAAATATGAGCCATATTTAACGTTTTTCTAATGGAAGGAAATGACAAAAAATCAAACATTAAAGAAAGATCAAGCGTTTTATGATAAATAAATGGTAAGAATTTTGCACTTATGAGTTCAACGAGTGTGTGATTCTGACGGAATAATGCGTCGTCGTATCTCTTCCAGAACACCATAACAAAATGGGGACGCAGAAAGAATGAACATAATTCTATATGACAAGGCACAAATCTTGTTATCGTATTCAAGTGTTGTTGAAAAATATACTTGGCCTAAAACTATCAATATACCGGGTTGCTTGGTGAATCGGTCTCCATCAACGACTATTGATTGTAAGGCTCATTTTGAGATTTGGTTTGGATCCTCTTCTGATTACTTGGTGAACTGGTCTCTATTAATGTCTATTAATTATAAGACTCATTTTGAGATTTGATTTGGATCATCGGCTGATTACAAACAATTGAGTGTATTCATTTGTTCTGCGTATGCTCACATCAGAGATTGTAAACGTAAGCCGAAGGTAAAGATATGCATATTTCTAGGATATGCTACTAGAGTGATGGGTATAGGTTATGGTGTAATTCTCCAAAGTCTCAAGGTTTTCTCATCAGCAGGGATATGCCTTACAATGATTTTGCTTCACTTGAGAGTGAGAATGATGTAGGGGAATTGGTAGAATCAAGATCGATTTTGAAGTGAAACTTGAAGTAGAATCGGTTTCCATTAGGTCCAATAATTTGAATGGTTCTGAGGTGGATCCAGGATCAAGAAGTGAAGGGTCAACATCGGGTGATACTTACGAAGTCTGAACTAGAACAACTTCTTTATAACATAACATTAGATATAGAAAGAAGAGAGATTAGACTACCAAAAAGGTATGTGAACCTAATTGCATATGTTCAGTCAGTTGCGGAAGAAGTTGAGATGCATGAACTTAGTGGTTATACATAAGCTATAACACCTTTAGAAGCATATCACTAGATCGGTGCTATGAGGGAAGAGATTGAATCTCGTCATAATAATTAGACATAAAAGCTTATTGATTTATCTAAATAACATAAGATAGTAGGCTGAAAATAATATTAAAAAAGAGATAATCCAGGGGTTGAGTCACCTCGATTTCAGAAAAAAATGGTCACTAAAAATTTTACTCAGAGGGAAGAAATCGACTTCAATAAAATGTTTTCTCAATTGGTGAAACGCAGTTCGATTCGAGCTTTGTTAGCCATTTTAGTTTTGCAAGACTTAAAGCTTGAACATTCAATTGTGAAAACTGTGTTTCTACATAGTAAATTGGAGTAATTAATCTACATAAGTCAACTATAAAAACTTACAAAATTTAAAATGGAGGACAAAGTTTGTCTACTGAAAAAATCGCAATATGGTTGAAACAGTCGCGTAGGCAATATTTCAGATGATTTTATACATCTAAGGTTTACAAGGAATTCATATACTTGCGACAAAACAACATTTTATAGCTAAATTGCACCTATGTCTTTCATTTAGAGCTGTCAATTTTGAACACGACCTGTAAACCCAACACGAACACGACCCAAAATTTTAGGGTTAGAGACCCGATATTTCAGACCCGAAGAAATTAAGACACGACACGAACCCGACTCGAAAAAAAAACGGGTCGGGTTCGGGTTGGGTTCATGTCACCCGAAACTGACCTGTAAAACCCGAAAAGACCTGTAAACCCGAAATTGACCTGCAAAACTCGAAAAGACCCGTAAACCCGAAAAGACATGTGAAACCCGAAAAGACATGTAAACCTGAAACAGACATGTAAAACCCAAAAGACTTGTACACTTGTAAAATAAAATACTGAAAACACTTAATAAAATAATATTATTTTAAAATTTTGACCTATAAATTAGAATACCAAAAATACTTATAAAACTTTATTAATGAAATAATTTTATTTAAAATTTAAAAGATATAAAATAAATAGTATACTTAAATAAGTATATGAGGGAGGACAAATGATGGTTCACATGTTTGCTATAAAGTTTTGAATTTTATTCTTCTTTCACGTATATTAATAAAGTTTTGAATCTTTCATCTTCTGTGTATATAGATTATAATATTAAGAATAAAAATAGAAATAATTTATTATTTAACAGTTTTTTTTATCTGATTCGTGTGAGTTTGCTAGATTTATTAATAGATATTGAATGCATTCAATCTTGTTTTGTGGGATGAATCGATTTACAATTCTAGTGGTTATTTGATAAGAAGTGACAACTTAGTGGTTATTTGATATTTTCTGAAATTTATTTAATTTATCTCATGTATTTTTTTCATGTTTAGGTGAGATGACAAACCCATCATCACCATATATTTTACGGTAAGATAATTTCACCGGTGATAGTAAAGCGAGTGTAAATATATGAAGTAAGCGTATCTTGACTTTATATAAATATAGTGGACCAATAAAATTTAAAAATGGGATGTAGTTCAAATGGTATAGCGCCCACTTTGCATACGGGAGGTACAGGGTTCGATCCCTTGCATCTCCATTTATTAAATTTTCATTTTCCTAAAATTCGTGTCAAACAGGACGGGTGTTTCGTGTTGGATACAATTTCGTGTCAAACGGGTTCGGGTCCAACAGGTTTTTAACAGGTCGGGTTCGGGTCCAACAGGTTTTTAACAAGGTCGGGTTCGGGTCTTTGAACCTGACACGAATTTCGGATTCGGGTCTTTGAACCTGACACGAATTTCGGGTTCGGGTCGGGTTTGTGTCACAGGTTCTAAAATTTCGGGTTGGTCAAACCCGACACGAACACGACCCGAAACCCTTTTTAACAGGTCGGGTTCGGGTCCAACAGGTTTTTAACAAGGTCGGGTTCGGGTCTTTGAACCTGACACGAATTTCGGGTTCGGGTCGGGTTTGTGTCACAGGTTCTAAAATTTCGGGTTGGTCAAACCCGACACGAACACGACCCGAAACCCGGAATTGACAGCCCTACTTTCATTCCATAGTAAAACACAGTCTTTCAAGGTAGAGTAAAATAACAACTTAGTATTGCAGTTTCTGATGGATAAATCTGTAATGTTAAGGATCAGTTATGTGAAAGGAGTATCATTGGGACGTATAAAGACTTGATTTCTCACCATAATAAAGAGTTTACAATTATGTTAGATTCGTTTTCTATGGCTACCAACCTTTCAGTCAACATATACATACACTGATTCACAAATGCCAACTTAGTCCCCGTTTTAGAAGTCATTTAATTACAGAGAACATGAAGAGTCGACACACTACTAACCGTAGTTAGGTAAATAGTTGGTATCAAATATTAGTAATCTAGAGTATATTCAGGTCTTAGTAATCATATGTCATATCTTCGGGTCTTTCTTTAATACTTGTTGACATTGAAGACAGCTAATTGGTTAACTAAATGACCAAGAGCCAAATTATTTCCTTTTATAAAGTCCAATATGTTCATATCTCTTGCACTCAATCAGATTGAAATGTATTCTTCCATGGAAAACATGAACATCAATTCAAGTAGTTCTGCTCCTGGTGCTGGTGCGTGTTTTCCTTTACCACTTTAATATAAACTGATATTATCTTTTATTTTTAGTAATCAAATAGTATTATATTTACTTGTAATATCAGGGATCATACAATACATGAGCGATCATCCACCAACTCACTACCCTTTTGAAGTTAGATCATTTTCGCAACTGGTTAAGGCAGAGGTGGATAGCTATATATTTGATGTTTTCAGGAGTGGAGGCTATAAATGGTACGTCTTTTGTGTTTAAGCTCATTCAATGAATGCTGAGAAATCATATATGTTATGTTCTGTTATGTTTTGATATATACTATAGGAAGTTGGTCTTGTATCCTAATGGAAACAAAACAGAAGATGCTCAAAACCATCTTTCTCTTAGCCTCTTCGTTGAAGACACCACTACTTTACTTCCCGGATGGGAAGTTAATGCGAAAATCAAAGTTTTTGTGTTCAATCATACAAACAAAAAATACTTAACCATCCATGGTATGATCCTTTTCAAAAAACCTTATTTTTGTTTTCATATATTAACCATAATGTCTTTTTTGTACATACAGATAGTGTTCAACCAATCAAGAAATTTAATGAATTTGGAAAAGAGTTTGGAATTTCGAGATTATTCCATCTTAAGACTTTCATGGATGCCAATAATGGATATCTCGTCCACGATTGTTGCGTGTTTGGAGTTGAAATTTTCATTATCCGGCCAGCTCAAGTAGAGGACGAAGACTTTGACACTGGCACTGGTGACGGAAATAGGTATGTATATGAATTGATATAAACAGGCATGTAGCTTAATCAACACTCACTTGTTTTTTGAAACTCAGGACAAAATGCTTCAGTTTTCGAGGATATGACATCAAGAATGGTAACTTTCGTCATAATACTAAAAAATCACTTTATACATTTTTAGTCATCCAATTTTACATCATATATATATCTATTTTGGAACATTAAGACTTTTTTTGTTTTGTTTTGGATATTTGCAGGAATTGTAAGAACAACACGAGAAGTCGGACCAGCTCAGCCTTTATTCCATGTTAGATCATTTTCATCCCTTTTGAAAGAAGGCAGCAAACCTTATGAATCCGATATATTTGAATCTGGAGGCTTCAAATGGTACGTCCGTCTAAATACCACTCACTTTATACTTTCATTCATAATTAGCTTCAACTAAGATTAAGACATGAATTTCAACCCTATATAGCCATTTCAACCCTATATAGACATAATTATGCATTGTCTATACGAGGATATAGACATTTATCTATATATATTTTTACTTTATATTATTAGGAGATTGTCCCTTCATCCTAAAGGAAACAAGAAGATGAATGCGGAAAAGCATATCTCAGTTTATCTAAGGATTGTAGAAACCGAAACATTTGCTCCTGGCTGGGAAGTTTATGCCGCTTTGAAGTTTTTTATACACGATAAGATCACCGACAAATACTTGACGGTTGAGGGTATGTCCTCTTATTTACAACTTGATCATTGTGTATTGCATTTTTTCACTACTTAGGTACATGAACTTTTATTTGATCACTCTTTGTATGATTTGATCTAAGTCATCACAAAACATCTAAATGTAGATAGATTTAAATGATAGTGTACGTCGTTTTCATGACGTCAAAGAAGAATGGGGATTAGACCGTCTTATACCATTGAATGACTTCAATAATCTTTCAAATGGATTTCTTGTGGATGATCATTGTTCTTTTGGAGCTGAAATTTGGGTGATTAAACACCAAGGCCTCAAAGTACTAGAGTTGGCAAAAGAACCAGAACCTAAATATATTTTCACATGGAAAACTGAAAACTTTTCAAAGTAGCTAGGCCGTTACAATTCAGCGGCATTCACTACGGGTGCAGCACAATGGTATTAATATTATTCACTTACAACTTAAATATAATTTGTGTTGTATATGTTCTGATTTTGTTGTTGAATCAGGAAGCTTTACATTCATCCAACTGGGTATGCGAGTCACGCAAACAAATCTTTGTCTTTGTACTTAGCTCTAGAAGAAGCAGAAAAGAATCTAGAATGGGAGGTGGGTTATAAACTTCGTATTTGTGATCAAATAGGAAGTTCTCACATTGATCATAGAGGTACATATCAGTTCATATTAATTGCATACAAATTAATTTATAATTTTATAGATATTCTCCTCTCCTGATGAAGTTATATAATTAGTTAATTCTATTTGCAGATCACCAATACTTTAGCACGGGTGAAGTTAACAATAGTCGAAATGACAAGTTCGGGGACTTTATATCGTTGGAAAAGCTTAATAACAAAAGTTTGGGTTACAAAAAGGATGATGTTGTTATTGTTCAAGCCATATTTACTTCCCTCAATTTGCATCAGCTTACTGTTGGTTAATTAAGGAGTAAGAAGTAGATGATGCCCTATGCTATGCTTATGCTGTCTCCACAAACCCAAGGGATATATCATTCTCCTTTTGCTTTATTTTTATCTTGGTTTCTCTGAATACTGTATGTTGTAATTGAACTACGAAGAAGCTTTTCTCTACCGGAAAGCAAGCTTGTTTGACTGGAAACTGAGCATTTTAATCAATCCATATCCAATCTATTTTAGTGTTTCTTTCTACTAACTATAATCGATGTGCTACAGACAGCTACCTGCTAGTAATCGTATCGTCCTCACTTTGTTATTTGCCTGTTTAAACTCGGACATAGCTCTACCTGCTTAGTAATCGTATCCTCCTCACTTTGTTATTTACCTGTTTAAACTCGGACGAATGAAAACTCCTTTTAATTCTACCGTGGTTACTCATTCCACAAAATTAAAAATAAAGTTTTTATTTGTTTAAGCGACATCTTTTATAGAGGTAAGATTGTTTTCCTTGAGCTAAACACCAGCAATTGTCCTGTAGTTTGTGTAGAAAACAGTGTTTTGATTCCGGATAATCTCTGAAGTCTGGTAAACAATTTCTTATTGAAATATTTTTGGAGTTTTTCAAAAATTTCAATAGGATAAAATCAGAGATATTCTATTTGAACAAATTTTAGTGTAACGATTGAATTAAACTAAACACAATCATGTTCCCATGATCAACTAAACACAATCGCAACAATTACAACAATTAACAAATTTATGCATAAATGAAATATCGTAACGATTGAATTTCACATTAGTACATTACACATTCCAAATATTCGAATATAAAGGTATCACTAAGGATTGAACATTTACTATTCACAATGAATACATGAAAATAATATACACATAAATTTACATACTTACTTGTTCTTATTTGACACTATTTTTACTAGCATTGTGTCCTTATCCTTCTTAAGCATATCAAAGCCAAGTCCTAGCTTCTTGAAGCGGCTAAACTTCATGCTCAAATAGGTAGTTCTTTTCTTCTTACACCTGCATATGGAATTTTCCAAAAGAACTATTAAGAAGATAATCTTCAACCTTCACAACTTGCACGTGTGAACACATACCTTGGGATGATATACAAATGTGTTCGAGTCTCTAAATGTTAAGCTTTCCACATTGAATTCAGCACCTAATGTCATATTAGATGGGAATTGAGTATCTCAACATGAGAGATTTTAGATGGACTTTAATCCCATCTTTATAGCCGATTTGTGCACAAGATCTCTACTTAACCCTTTGGTTAAATGATCGGCTAAATTATATTGAGTTCTCACAAACTCGACTGAAATAACATCATGCGTGATGCGCTCACGAATCATACAGTTTCGAACACCTAAGTGTCTAGACTTGCCTTTTTAAACTTGTCTATAGACATTAGCCAAGGCAGCCTCACTATCACATCTGATATATATAGGTGATATCGGTTTGGGACACAACAGAATTTCATACGTTAAATTTCTTAGCCACTCAGCTTCTTTACTCGTTGCTGCTAATGCCAGAAACTCTGATTCCATTGTTGAATCGGTAATACAAGTTTGTTTCTTAGACACCCAAGAGATAGCACCTCCCCCAAGTAGAAATACCCATCCACTTGTGAAAGAATTATCTTCCATATTAGAAATGTAACTCGCGTCTGAATATCCTTCAAGTACAAAAGGAAATCCGATATAAGTTAAACCATAATTCATGGTTCCTTTCAAATACCTGAACACTCGATTTAAAGCTTGCCAATGATGCGAACTAGGATTGCTAGTATACCTACTAAGTTTTCCAACAACAAAGGAAATATCCGGCCTAGTGCTAGTCATGACATACATAAGACACCCGATGACTCTTGAGTATTCAAGTTGAGATATATAAATACCTTTATCAGGTAGAAGCTTAAGACTAGGATCTATGGGTGTGCTTACCGGAGAACAATCTTTAAAATTAAATTTATTTAATATCTTCTCAATATAGTGAGATTGAGAAATCGATATACTATTGTTCTTTCGCTGGATTCTTATACCAAGAATCATTTCAGCTTCCCCCAAATCCTTCATCTCAAAATTAGATGATAAGAATTTCTTCGTTTCATCAACCTGATTTTGGTCATTACCAAAAATCAATATATCATCCACATATAGACAAATCAAAACTTATTTACCAGAATTATCAAATTTACTATATACACACTTGTCTGCTTGATTAAGAATAAATCCATTAGACAATATCATATTATCAAAATTTTTATGCCAATCTTTTGGTGCTTGTTTCAAACCATACAAAGATATTTTCAACTTGCATACCTTGTTTTCACAACCAGACATGACAAACCCTTCCGGTTGTTTCATATAAATCTCCTCATCCAAATCACCATTCAAGAATGCATTTTTAATATCCATTTGATGAATTACAAGATTGTATACAGATGCAAGTGCAATGAAAAATCTAATGGTGGAAATCCTAGCAACCGAAGCATAAGTATCAAAGAAGTCAATTCCTTCTCTTTGTCTAAATCCCCGTATAACCAATCTAGCTTTATACCTTTCAATAGTACCATCTACTTTCATTTTTTGTTTAAAGATCCATCTATTTTCAAATGATTTGCATCCATGAGGTAAATCAGCCAATTCCCATGTATTGTTCTGCATGATAGACTCTATCTCATCTTGGATAGTTTCTTACCAAAATGAAACATCCCTTGATTCCATAAAATCACTAAAAGTATTTGGATCATCTTCCATAACAAAACAATATTGATATTGATAGTCAATCTTATATTTTGACCCTTCAACTAAATAAAGTTGAAAATCAGATCTGAACGACTTAATTTTTATGGCTCTAGTACTTCTCCTTGGTTCAGAAGGTTCTGGTACACAATTGGTACCACTTGATATATTTTCAATTTCACTTGAGTTCCTATTCAAAGAGTTTTGAATCAAATCTCTAGGTCTAGGTATAGATGTAAATATCTCTTCATCAAATATTACATCTCTTGACTCGATAACCGTGTTCACTGACACATAGTCATTGGATTCTAACATATAGAACCTATATGATATGGAATGCTCAGCATACCCAATGAAGATACAATATATAACTTTTTTACCCAAAATTTTCCTTTTAGGTTCAGTGAGTCTTACAACTGCTCTACAACACCAAACTCTCAGATAATTCAGTGTTGGAGGCTTCTTAAACCAAAGCTCCCACGGGGTCATCTTATTCCTTTTAGTAGGAACACGATTCAATAAATAACAGGCTGTTAACATAGCCTCACCCCACAATCCTTCACTCAAACCCGAATAGGACAACATGGAATTGACCATTTCTTTCAAAATCCTATTCTTCCTCTCAACTTACCATTTTGTTGTGGTGTATAAGGAGCCGTGGTTTGATGAATTATACCCGTAGACTGAAAATATATAGGATCATAATATTCACCTCCTCTATCCATACATAGATTTTTAATCAAATCTTTCTTATTTAGCTCTACTTCTTCCTTATATATTTTAAACTTATGAAGAGCTTCATTTTTCACATGCAACAAATAAATGTAACAATATCTAGATGCATCATCAATAAAAGTAATAACATACTTTTTATTTCCTAACGAAGGTGTAGCATGAAAATCACATAAGTTACTGTGTACTAGTTACAATATTTTGGAAACTCGGTTAACATTATTGAAAGGTTTTCTAGTTATCTTAGTTAACATGCAAGTTTTACATTTTTCGTTGTTTGCATCAATATGAAGAATAAGGCTCATTTTCGACATGTCTTTTATTCTTCCATAATAAACATGTCCTAATCTAGCATGCCATAATTCTGTCTTATTCAAATGTCTACACATACTAGTAGAAGTCATACAAACAAAATCATTTTGGAACGAAACATTAATATTTAACATAACATACCATTACACAAATATCCGAATCCTATAAAAATACCATGTTTTGATAATACATATTTGCCACTTTCGTATACTTGTTTGAAACCACATATGTTTAAAACAACACCAGACAAAATATTCTTTCGAATCCTAGGAACATTCAATAAATTGTTTAATAATATGTATTTTCTAGAAGTAAATAGTAATTTAACATTTCCTACTCCTTTAATTGGTTTGATTGCAACATTTCCCATCTTAAGTGAAGATCCATCTTCAATTGGTTGAAAGTTATTGAACCATCGAAGATCCTTACATACATGAATTGTTTCTCCCGAATAATTCCACCAAGCAACATTGTCATCCTGCACATAAAATGCCTTAGATATTAGAGATATATAAAATCGTCATCGTGCACATAAAATGCCTCAGATATTAGAGATATATAATTCTGACCAAACTTAAAATTTTGAATTAAATTATGACCTTGTTGCTTTTTAGGATCCTTAGATCCACTTGAACCAGCAATGTTTCCACTTGAACCAGCATTGTTCCCACTTGGACCAACATTATTTTTTCCTTTTCCAACTCGACAATCCCTCCTAAAGTGACCAGGTTTGCCACATTTCTAGCATGCCATTTTAGGATTTTTGCTGGAAAAATTGTTGTTTTTATTATTGCCTTTAAACTTTCGTTTATTCCCCTTTATCTGTATTTCCATTCCTAAAGAATCTACTGCTTCAGCCATATTTACAGATAAGTTTCCCACTTGGTTTTTACCGTTAGGATTACTTATTTCATCTTGAGCCCTTAGAGACTCTTCAATCTTAAAATGACTACCAAGTTCGACTAAAGTCATTTCTTCTTTGGTGTATTTCAGTGTGTGTTTAAAATCCTTCCATGACTGAGGCAATTTGTCAATAACAGAAGACACCAAAATACATTCGTTCATTTTTCATATTGTGTTGAATGAATTGACCCAAAATTATTCATACTTCATTATACTGTTCTATTGCAGGTCTAGATTCAACCATTTTGTAATTTATGAACCAAGAACTTCCTACTAGAAGAATCTTCTGCCATGTATTTGATTCAATAGAATCCCATAACTCTTTTATAGATTCGACATTTTGGTATACATCACACAAAGTATCAGACATACCGTTTAATATGTGGCCACGACAAATGTAGTCATCATTCTCCCACTTGTTGCGCCACCTTGTTTGTTCCAATGTTTCATTCTCCATGATCTCGGGACATGGGGTACTCAGAACATACACAACATTGAGGGTAGTCGACAGAAAATCCATCTTTTTCTACGAGCGTCTGAAATCATGTCCTTCAAACTTATCAAGTTTAGCGAATTTTCTTGTCATCTCCTTCATTGATTCTCCTTCGTTTGTCATCTTTATCTTCATCAACAATACCAGAATATTTCAATAATTTATAGAAAACAGTGTTTTGATTTCGGATAATCTCTGAAGTCTTGTAAACAATTTCTTACTGAAATATTTTTGGAGTTTTCCAAAAATTTCAATTGGATAAAATCCGAGATATTCTATTTGAATAGAGAGTATGAATTGATGTGAATGTCCTTTTTCAAAGGAACCCATCTTTGATAAATTTAACCAATTTGGTAGTTAGGGTAGTTAAGGTCTTTAAACGGGATTTGTAATAAAACGGCTTCAAATTTAAAATTTGAATAAAACGGTCAAATTTCCAATTTTGAAATTTTGTTTACTTACAACAATAGACGATTTAAGCAAAATAAAAGTAACCCCGCAAGGGGCTACACCCCTTCACCTTGTTAATCATGATATAATCTAACAAGCGTGCACTCCGTACTCTAAGACTTATTTGATAATTTATCATGATTAAATTGGTCGACTAGTCGATCCAATTACACTAAAATATCTAACAGTTTGTTCATAACCGTTTAAAATTCATTAATGTACTCAATGGGAACTAATTTTATCTTTGGGTATATTTTATGTGCAACGCATAAATCTATCGTTTCTTGAATCACTTTTGTACCACCTGTAATGCTTCCAGAGAGGCTTCTCATGCGTGTCAAAATTTCAGTTCCATTATTAGGGATTTCGAGTTGAAATAGAAATAACAAACTTTTTGTGACATACCAAAATTCAGACTTGCGGGACTCATTTTAATTTGGCTTGGATGTAGGTTTAACGCCTCGAAGATAAAACATCGGATGCAGATACAACAAATATAAACAATAAATGTGGAAATGTAATATTCATTTCAAAGATCAATACACGGTTTTGTTTCTTATATAGAAGATGCAAACAAACGATTTGATCTTATCTAAATAACTAACATAACAACGGATAGGAACACATGTTCAAATTCAATGTTTATCTAACATTCTCCCCCTTAACATTGAACTTGATTGTTGTCTTTTTTGTGCACTACCTTGTCTTCGTGCAATAACACTTGATCGCTCGGTATTGTGTGTCTAAAAACACAAGTTTCAGCCATTAACAGTACTGGTTCATCTTTGATTTGCATTGTCACAAGGTTGGCTCTTTTCTTCCGGTTTGGTTCGGGAGCCTTTCTTTAAGCCTTTCTTCAAAGGTTCTGAGATGGCCGATTGCTTCTGAGACCGACATGTTCTCACTATTGTCAACTGCTCAATCGTTCCGATAATTTGGAGAAATTTATCCGGAACAACACTGAATAGTTTTTCAACAACTTTGCTATCGTCGAGTTTCGTGCCGAGTGAGCGGATCTCATCTACCAGTGTGGTAAGCTTCATTGTAAAGTTATTTATTGTCTTTGAATCCTCCATGTGTAACTTATTCAGTTTTTGTTTTAGCACCTGTACGCGTGCCTTCTTGACGCGATCTTCACCAACCCGCATCTTCCTAAGTGCGTCCCAAGCCTTCTTTGCTGCCTGCTTCTCTGTGATTATCATCATCACGTCATCTGGCACAGCTTGAGAAATGGTTGCCATGGTGCCTTGATCTTTGTCATCGTCTGTGTTTTCACCTTCGATCACTGACCATAATCCTAGCGAACGCAAGATTATCTTCATGTTGACAGCCCATATGCCATAGTTCGTTTCGCTTAACGCTGGATATTGGATCGGTATTAAAACTCCTCTTGACATCGATTTGATGACTGCAATTACCTTCAAGGCACTGATACCAAATGTAGGTTTAAAGTCCCTAAGATAAAACATGAGATACAAATACAGACAAATATAAACAGTAAATATGGAAATGTAACATTCGTTTCAAACACAAATACACGGTTCTGTTTCTTATATAGAAGATACAAACAAACGGTTTGATCTTATCTAAATAACTAATATAATAACTGATATTAACACGTGTTCAAATCTAATTTTTATCTAACATTGGAAATCCAACCATAGGTCGCTATTATACTGTCATCTAGGTTTGTTCAGAAGAAAGAACAAATCTATCGGCTCCAAGCATAGTCAAGGCTTCCTCTTTTGTGGAGACACTTGTACTGAGAACAATAACATAGAGCCTAAAAGCCTTGCCAAACTTGACAACCATGTGACCAAGACCACCGAGTCCAACAACTCTTAGTTATTTGCCAGCTCGATTCATGTCAGTAAAAAGCCTATACCCAGACAAATCACCATTAAAGCACCTGAGAAAGCTTAGAATGCACATACACAAACTATCAAGAGTTGCGAAAAAAGAGTATAGTATGTCAATCTAAAGATGATGCCGAGTAAACTGAGAATCGTTTTCAATGTGATTCATCCTCTCATGAAAAGGAGACGAGCACAAATGAATTTTTTACATTACCAGACGTTGATGAGAAGTAGATACGCCTCCAAAGTTAAACGAAGATAATTCAAAGTTGGAGATAAGGTTTGAAGGAAAGTTTTTCTTCACACCAAATAAAAATACCTCAGAAAATTAGGACCCAATTAGGACCCAAGGATAAATAAGGAAGAAATCTCAAACGTTCGTGGAATATAGAACATCTCAAATTTTATTTAGAGTGTAACAAGTATATGTTTTTATATACAATATCGATGGCGTACTTTTTCCTACCTTGGTGGCGCATGAAGGTTTTATTGAGGTGTCTTACTAGCCGATTCATATATATAAACTTTTTCCATAAACATTGTCTATGTTAGTTTGGACCTAAAGGGTCTTCCAACAAAAGTTAGTCTTTCACTATTAATTTTAGACCTAAAGGGTCTTCCAACAAAAGTAGGTCTTTAACTATAAATTGTGGACCTAAAGGGTCTTCCACTAAAAGTTGGTCTTTAACTATTAATTTTGAACCTAAAGGGTTTTCCAACAAATATTGGTCTTTAACTATTAATTTTGGACCTAAAAGTTCTTCCAATAAAAGTTGGTCTGTAATAATTAAAAACACGATGAACACCAAGTTAAAAAATCTGAAGCATTTCATTAAGTACATTGAAAATTGTACACAAAATTGCATCATAAGATTATGATGACTTCAACAAAATTTCTTTGAAACTTATGAGGACCTCCACAAAATTGCCTCGAAAATTATAAAGATTTCAACAAAATTTCCTCGAAGATTATGAGTACTACAAAATAAAATTAAAATCTTATTCTGAATACTTGAGGGAATTGTCTTCATCAGACTCTGAAGTGTTTTCATCATTACTCAAAGTTATCCAGGAACGCGATATTCGATGGGAACAACTTCTCAAAAGCTAGGCAAATTCAAATTAGGGTAGCGCTCGTGTATCTCCATTGTCAACCTGAATTTAATTTTTTGCATCCCTTACATTCAATTCATCTATACATTCAGCAGTGTAGGCTTCAATGCCCGCTTCTTTATCCTATTTAACTTGGGATAAGATGAAGTGCTACTCATGTACGACCCCCACATAATCCTTTAGGCATCTTGCGAAATGTTCAAACGTCTTATTATTTCCCTCCTTATAAGCTAGGAGGAGTTTATCATTATTGAAATTTATTGGCATAAAGATCCATTTCTTCTTGACAACACATACCAGTAAGAATAATATGTTCCTTGACATGAACCGCAAGCTTGTTTGAATAGAAACTAAGCATTTTAATCAATCCATATCCAATCTAAACGATGTGCTACAAACAGCTCTACCTGCTAGTAATTGGATCCTCCTCACTTTGTTATTTTTCTGTTTAAATTCAGACGAATGGAAACTCATTATAATTCTACTGTGGTCACTCATTCCACAAAATTAAAAATAAAGTTTTTATTTATTTAAGCTAAATCTTTTATAGAGGTTAATATTAAATCTTTCATATAAGGAAACATACAATCCTATATATTAATGTGAACAGAAGTGCTCAATCATTAAAATGTATCCTAAACTGGTCAAACAAAGTTTGTAGAAAATAAAAGAGATAGGAGAAGAATAAATTTTTATTAAAACTTTTGTGTTGTTGTTGATTTTGTTTCCTACATTGTATATCTTATGTTTATATTAGTATATTATTTTGTTTTAATGATATAATAATATCTTTGACTAATATTATATTTTCTCTAAAATACAAAATCAATTCTTTAAAAGAATATGAATAATAGTTTAACGTCAAGTATATATTATCCAAATCTATGAGCAATATATTAATTAATTAATTAATATCTTTCTAGCTTAATTTAATTTGGTTCAAACAATTCCTCACTTAAATTAAGCTTTCGAATAACTCCAATAACTCCAAAACTTTTCAGTTTCTTGTGAAGATATCATTCTATTTTGAAGACATGCAGTGGATGGGTTTGTGAAAATATGGGCCATTTGATCAAATATTTTTTTCTCCCTGTTCCGGTCGCCTCCGATCTTCTACGGTCTTTTCCGACATGTTCCAGTCACCTCCAATCATCTACAGTATTTTCCGGTCACCTCCGATCTTCTACGGTCGTTTCTGATCTGTTCCGGTCACCTCCGATCATCTACGGTCTTTTCCGGTCACCTCTGATCTTCTACGATCTTCTCCGGTCTGTCCCGGTCACCTCCAATCATCCACGATTCTTTTCCGGCCACCTACGATCTTCTACGGTGTTTTTTGGTCGGTTCCGGTCAACGCCAATCATCCAGAGTCTTTCCGTGGTAACTTCTCATCCTAAATGGCTTTTTTCATATTCTTTTTCACCCATTTTTTCTCAATATTTTTTTTTTCTTTTTATTTCTTATCTTTTTAATCTTTTTTTTTTTTATCTTTTTCGTCTTCTAATCCCTAAAAGACAGACAATGGAGGACTTCTTGCAAAAGATGAATTTAAAAATGCAGTGGAGTATGAGTATTTGGGACACACGACATTTGCTCCTTGAATTTAACTCTAAAGAGGACTTGTGCTCTTCGTGGAGGAAGAGTGTCTAATCTTATTTTTCAAGAGTAATTTCCCAAACAGGAAAAAAAAAATATTTTTTAATTTATTTTTAAAAGATTTGCAAGATATTATAAGATTTTTTATGTATTGAATTAATATAAACCAAAACCAATTTTTAACGCATAAATATAATTTATTGAATTATTATTTTTATAATCTAATATATTATTTTTATTTTCTTATTTTTATAATCTAATATTCGATTTTTTATTTTTATTTGCAACATTATAAAATATAAATAGTAAAGAAAACATACTATAAAGTATGAATTATGAGGATCGGAGAACTAAATGAAAATATACAATAAATGAAAATATGATATAAAGTATGAATTATGAGGATCGGAGAACTAAATGAAAAGATAATTAAATGAAGATATCAAAATTATAATCTCGATTATGCAGATAATGTGTACATGCGTTACATTTTTAAAAAGATTATATATAGAGACTGCCTATGTCAGTGCTGAAACAAAAACAAAATCTATCATAATAGAAAACCACAAAAATAATTTGCGAATGAAGTAATTGAGCAAAGCTACTATAATGTTTTGTTTCGGCTCGGCTTTAGAGATCGGCATCGTGTCCGTACAAGGACCTCTTGCTAATCCGATCTCTTTCAACATATTTGCAAGCACAGTTTTGCTTAGTGTTTATCTGTTTCTACTAAGTAAGATTGGTAATTTCAAAAATCCCCTGACAGTTTGGGGAATAGATTTGTTTGCCATATTTTTTGGCATTATGGCTATGTTTGAGGCTATAGTGATAGGATTTTTGGACCGCGTAAAAATTGTCTTTGCAATTGTTTACGTGACTTCTTTGATTTTATTTTGTGTGTACAACAGCGAAGCGGCAGCGGTCGAAGAAATAGTGATGGAGCCTTCCATTTATTCACATTAACATTGACACTTAACATTTTCTATTATTCTTTAGAGTCGTGATAATTATTAAGCTTAATAAAGGTTTAGTATTTTTTTATTTTATGTAATCTTGGGTTAGATCAGATGGATGTTACTATTTTATTTTTACAGAAAATATATTGTATTCTATTGTATTTTTTTCAGAAAATATATTTTATTTTTACATAAAATAAAATGAAAGGATGATATGTTGGAAGGATTGAAATTTAAAAACAAGATTAACAGAAAATAATCCTCCCAACATAAAAAAAAATACTAAACCTTTATTAAGCTTAATAATTATCATGACTGTGAAGAATAACAGAAAATAATAAGTGTCAATGTTAATGTGAATAGATGGAAGCAATGGCTCCATCACTATTTCTTCGACCCTTGCCGCTCCGCTATTGTACACACAAAATAAAATCAAAGAAGTCATATAAACAATTGCAACGACAATTTTTACGTCGTCCGAAAATCCTATCACTATAGCCTCAAACATAGCCGTAATGCCAAAAAATATGGCAAACAAATCTATTCCCCAAACTGTCAGGGGATTTTTGAAATTACCAATCTTACTTAGTAGAAACAGATAAACACTGTGCTTGCAAATATATTGAAAGAGATCGGATTAGCAAGAGGTCCTTGTACGGACACGATGCTGATCTCTAAGGCCGAGCCGAAACAAAATAGTATGGTAGCTTTGCTCAGTGACTTCATTCGCGAATTATTTTTGTGGTTTTCTATTATGATAGAATTTTTTTATTTCACGACTTCAAACATTTTGTTTTTGTTTCAGCATTGACAGTGGCAGTCTCTATATATAATCTTTTTTAAAATGTAACGCATGGACGCATTATCTGTATAATCGAGATTATAATTTTGATATCTTCATTTAATTACCTTTCCATTTAGTTCTCCGATCCTCATAACTCATACTTTATATCATATTTTCATTTATTGTAAATTTTCGTTTAATATGCTCTAAAGTCATTTTATCAAACAAAAGAGTCAAATTTCGAAGCTCGTGTAGATACAAAATTACCTGTCATGTGATTTTCCACTAGCTGCGAGTTTGTTTCCAAACAGACTATTATTGTTCCACAGATATTTGTAAGCCTTAACCCAACCAACACAACCTCATATTCAACCTTATTATTCGATGCATGAAAACCAAATCAAGTAGCTTGATACATTGCCTCCTTATAATGAGAAACTAATTTTACCCATTTACTGTACCCCAATATACTATAGCTACCATCTGTTTGAACAACCCACATCGAAGTTTCTGACAAAATCTCTTTATATGTCTCCTCACATGATCAGCACGAATGAAATTCGACCAGAAAATTAGCTAAAGCTTGAGCTTTAATAGTTGTTCGAGGAGAAAAAATAATATCAAAATAACCCAATTCTATTGACCAATAGTCATTCTATCAGAAATCTCTGGTTGTTGCCAAATCCATTTTTTCCAGTTTCAAATACCTTTTCTCGGATGCCAACAAACCTTTGAGGACATAATAGACTGGCTTTGTAACTCCATTGTCTTCACATATCAGAAAAACGCTAGCAGCAAAATCAGACACTTCTATATACAAGAACATCTGCTCTCCAACTCGAGGCTTAGATAAAATTCTTGGTGATAGCAAAAGCTCTTTAATCTTTAAAAAAGCTGCTTCACAATCTGATGTCCATTCAAACTCTTTGGGTCTTCGTAATACTTGAAAAAAGGAAAATATTTGTTAGAAAACCTTGAAATAAATCGATTAAGAGCAACTAACCTTCTTGTCAAGACTTGCACCTCCTTTATAGTTCGAGGAGATGTCATTGAAACCAACGCCTTCAACTATTCAGGATCTGTAACCATATTTTTTCACTAATAATATACCCCAAAATTTTGTCGATCAGATACCAAAAGTACATTTCTCATGATTCAGCTTCAAACATTCCCTAGCCACTTTCTAGTCACTTCGAACCACACGAACTCGATCTCCAAAGACATACTTCAATTATTCATGACCAGTAGACACAACAAGATACATTCTTGAAATCTAAGATCTTCCAAAAATAGCATTGTAACTGGTTGGACATTCAACCATCATGATCTCTCAAAGAATGTCCTTGATTATTTGAAACCTGCCATGAAGTATTTTGACTAGTTCCAACCACTCATTGAACCCTAGTTGATGCCTCTACTTTAATTTGGTCATCGTCTTGAGCCATCAGTGCCTCAAAAGTCAATATTCTCTTTTTTGTTGTTTCATTTTCCAAATCACCTGACAATAATGTTTCCATAGCAACCAACTCTTCACAATTATCCAATCCTGCTTTAGTTAACACAAAATGTTTCGTATTTTCCTTCAATTTCTCTCTCACAACTTGCTTACATTGTATTATCGTGTCGTCATTTTCTCGCATCTCTTTACTTCCCACAAAATAACGTTGAAAAGCTATATAAAAATCTCTAAAGTTGGTAATAGATCCCCTAGAAATACTATTATATTATTTCTGAGAGAAAGCTCTGCACACCAACCTGTCATCATCTTCGAAGTTCATCATATAGTTCTTATATTGTTTGATATGATCATCAGGATCTTGCATCCTATTGATTTTTTTGACCTTAGAGATATCAAAACGCTTCTGAAGAGTAATAGACCTTATCACGGCTGTTAAAAGAGAATTTATCCAGTCTACTTCTTGTACATACTGCTCATCTCCTCATGTTCCCATAACAACATACAAATCTTGATCAGCTATACTTGTGCACTGATTCGATGTATTTCTCTCACACTATTTTGTTTCCCTCAAACAATAAGGCACATTGTATCTTTTCGGTTTATATTCTTTACGCAATTTTTGAGGTCGTCCTCTTTATTCTTTTAAAAATCCCCGATATATCTTTTGCTTAGATAATCTTTCCTCAGATACCGAAGTATCAAATTCGTCATCACTAGACGTAATATACATGTGTTTGTCTTTTATTTTATTTTCGTGAGGTATGATTTATCATACTCAAAATGTATTTTCTTCCGATCACTTCGAATCCAATGAGTTGTATATGATCGATCAGGCTTATTTTCTAGCTCACATATCTCTTCAAATTGGAATACTTTAGTCTTCCAGATTGAATATGTTATCTTTATCGTGTCAAAAACATTTCACAATATATTTTTAAAAAAATAAAAATCTCTTATGTTAAAAAAAATTCAAAATCTATTATTTTTTGTCATAATATTATTTTTAAAAATTTATTATATCATAAAAAATAAATAAACAACTTTCAAGGTAGCAACTAATACCTTTTATTTACAATTTAAATACGTGATAAGACATTCGCTCCGCCTGAGAAGTTTATATTACTTTGAAGTTTTTCATACGTGATATGATCATTTAAAAATATTTGACGGTCACATAGCTTAGGGTACAAAAGGTTTGATACATTCATGGTGTCAACATGGTTCACAAAGAGTCCATATGACAGTTGTGTCTTTCATAAGAAGATGTGACATACTCCTTATTTTTAATTGTTGTTGTATATGAATGATATGTTAATTGTTGCTTGGAGTATGTCACGAATTATGAAGATAAAAGAATACCTTAGTGCCGAGTTTGAGATGAAAGATTTAGGTACGACAAAGAAGATTTTATTGATGAAGATTACGAGGAACAGAAGTGTAGGATCATTATACTTTTCTTACTGAATTTACATTGAGAAAGTGTTACAACGATTCGACATGTTTGATGCCAATACAGTTAGCATTATTTTTACAACTCATTTCGAATTGTGTACAACATGATGAACCAATGACGATTCTTAGTTGGAAAAAATGTTGAAGTTTCGATACTCAAGCGCGGTTGGCAGCATCATGTATGCTATGGTGTGTACACCTCATGATATTTGACATACGATTAATATGGTCAGCAAGTACATGAGATGTCTTGGGAAAAAACACTGACAAACAATGAAATTGATATTTTGGTATTTTAAAATACTATAAATGCTAGCCTGGTTTTGAACAAGACCAATGTTGATGGATCATTAAACAATATGACAAGATCAATGGTTGGTTTTGTTGATTCTGATTTTGCACGAGATATGGATAAAAAGAGATATTTGACAATAGACATGCTTACTTTATGTTGAGAATATAGGTACCGTATATTCAATGTCCGTATATAAGTAAGAATAACCGATCTCATATTGTCCGTTTTGGGCCCGAAGGCCCGCACAAGTTTGTTTTATCCACTTCTAAAAATTCTCATGTTAATTGAGATATGTTCTTACTTATATACCACTGATCATTCCCATGTTTGACTAATGTGAGATATGGGAGTTTGGTCGCCACCCTAACAAATCTTTCTCTCGAACAAAGTACCACTTTAGCCTCCTCTTAATTAACTTTCATATGTCCACTCTATTCTATTTTCTTTCCCACCTGACCCATAGAGCTTTACAATGGATCCATATAACACCCTTATCACCATACTACATTGCTCTTTAGCGCCACTCCAATTAAGTACCACTGTCTTGGTACACTCCAATCAAGTCACACCGTTTTATGAGCCACAATGACTCCAAAATAGGTCACACAAGTGATCTAATAGAACAAATTATTCACCTTGAGCACCACTGTTAGTTCATCATCTTCGACCTCCAAGAATTTTACAACCATCGCATTCTATTTGGGCCTGAAGCTATGATACCATTTGTTGGGAATATGGGTACCGTATATTTCGCTTTTGTATATAAGTAATAACAACCCAATCTCCACACACTAGTATAATATTGTGCGCTTTGGACCCGAAGCGCCGCACAATTTTGCTTTTGGCACACTTCCAAAATGCATCATACTAGTTTAGATTGTTCTTACTTATATACCATTGATCCTTTCCATGTTTAACCGATGTGGGAAGTGAGACTTTGGTCGTCACCCTAACAAATTCTCCTCTCGAACAAAGTACCACTTTAGCCTAAACTCAATTGACTTTCATCCATCAACTCTAATTAAGTTGGGGTTACCTAAACAATAGAGGCACTACAGATGCAAATGCTCACCTTCTATTAGATCATACTGTCTTGTTCCTTAACACATAAAGTCAGACATTTCTTCTATAATCATCAATAATAGACATAAAATATTCCTCCATTTTTTGTAGGAGTTCTTGCTGGACCTTATAGATCACAATAAATATATTCTAGTTTCTTTTATGAAGTATGTTTTTGAGTAAAATACACTTGCTTCTTAGCCTTTCCATAGTACATGGTTCATAGAAGTCAAGTTTATCCAGCTTATTCACACCTAAAAGATTTTGGTTAGACAATTCCAGCAAAGCTCTCTCTCCAACATGGCCAATGCGTCTATGCCACAAATCAGTCTTAAAAAGATATTGTACATGAGAAGTGTCACCTAAAACTGTTTCCCTTCCCAAAAATAAAGTTCTCTTCTTTTATTTCCTTTCATGATCACAACTGTTCCTTTAATCACTCTAAGAAATCCGTTCTTAGAATTATACTCATAACATTTAGTATCCATCAGATCAAAAGATATAAGATTTCTCATAATTCCATGCACATATTTAACATCTTTCAGTTCACGTACGCCATCATGCATCTTAATTATAACTGGTTATTTTCCTTAAGTCATACATAACTTATCAGTTCCAAGAAGTATATACCCATAATTTCATATTTCAAGTGTACTAAACCATTCACGAGTTGGTGTTATGTGAAAGTAACATCCGGAATCCAACACCTATTCAGATGAAATTGAATTATCAAATATATTAAGTAACTTAGACACAACAAGTACCTCAACATCATTGTAGTAGTTTGAACTATTTGGATAAGACATAAATTGGTTTGCTTGAGCTGACTCTTTCCCCTATACTTTCTTCAGTGATAATTTTTTTTTTCTTGCAATATAAACATTTCACGGTTTCTTCCTTATTTGAGTTATCATCCTTCTTAACTTGAGATTTTGTTTGGTTTAGTTTCCACTTCTTGTTGACCTATTTCTTCATGTAGTTGTTACTCATGCATAAGCCTTCTGCAATGTTCTCAGATTTCACGTTTCCATTATTTTATAGTTGAATCCTTTTAATGGCTTGAACCATATCGTTGACTGATATAGTTTTCTTGCCACCAAAGTGCAAAACAAATCTAACAGTGTCATAAGACATGGGCATAACCGTAAGAAATAACATTGTATGATCAGCATCAGATGTTTTCACCTCTATATATTCAAGACTATCAACTATCTTGAGATTCTTCAATTTGTTCCATATATGGCCTTTCTTCAAACACCTTAAAGGCATATAACTTCTGCTTCTGAAAAAATCATTTTGCCAAAGTCTCGCCATGGTACAATGCTTCAAGCTTGTCTCATAATCCCTTCATAGTTATTTATTTTCGGACTTCCCTGAGTACTTTATTACCAATGGTCCGAATGATAGTATTAGATCGTTTTCCAGTAATGAAAATTTATCAGATGCAGACATTGTTACACGAAGCTTGCCTTCTCTTTCCAGAGACCGCCAATATACCCTATTGCGTCAGAAGTGCTTTCATCTCTGTTTACCATAACAAGAAATCACTGCAATCTATAAATTTCTCCACGTCAAATCTCGACGAAGACATGGCTCCACTTCCCACAAACAACACCGACGGTTATTCAATTCGACCAAAAAAAAAGAAAAAAAAACAATCAAACTTCACTAACAAAAAACACTTAACTCATAACAAGAAAATTACTCGCAACAACACTCAACCTCTTATTCTTTTAATTTTTTTGGGTAAACTGAACATATGAACTGTATATAAGATTATTGTTGTCATATTAGTTTATACTTAGACTAAATGGACGATGATTTTTTCTATTATCGGCTTTGATGACGTGTCAGCCACATATTGAATCTTGGGACTCAACGAGTACGATCTGAATTTAGTGTTCTTTGATAACAATTATCTTGCTACTATTGCTACTACCACTAAAGTGTGAATTTCTCATTTTCCTATCTGGTTTTTTTGAACTTTTAATAGTGTTAGTGAGAATTTGTCTTTTTTATTGAAATTTAAGGTGGGTTAGTGGTTTTAGTAGTTTTTTTTGTTTGTAATTTAATAAAATTTACACGCGGGCCTAATCAAGATCATTTGATATCTAAGGGGGGTAGCCGAGTTGGTTGAGTATGGCATTCTTATAACCAAAAGGTTGTGAGTTCGAGTCCCTCTACATACACTTTCTCGGCTGAGCTTGTCACCTTGTGTGGTTTACCTTCTGGCGTTGGTTTGCAGGCTATCGCGTCAGACTGAGGGTTTACCCTGTGCGCACTCATTGCACTCTAAGTAGCGGCTGCGGGTTCCCTCCGAAAAAAAAAGCACATACAACTAATGAGCTGAGGAGAGACAGATGTGAAAGGGTGCCTTTGAATCCTGAGAAATTGAAAGCCGCAGCTCAAGGTTTTTAACAAAGTGCTATTCAGTTCCCATTTATTAGTGTTTTTAGAAAATTGTTGGAATTCTAGCTCAAGGTTTTTAACAAAGTACTCGTTCAGTTCGCATTTATTAGTCGTTTTAGAAAATTGTTGGAATTCTATATTAATGGCGGTTTTCGAAAATCAAGACGATATTAAATATTGCTTAATTAAAATAATAAAGCATGATCTATGGACTACTTTTGTTCTTTATTTTTTTTTTTTTTTTCGGAGGGAACCCGCAGCCGCTACTCAGAGTGCAATGAGTGCGCACAGGGTAAACCCTCAGTCTGACGCGATAGCCTGCAAACCAACGCCAGAAGGTAAACTACACAAGGTGACAGGCTCAGTCGAGAAAGCGTATGCAGAGGGACTCGAACCTTTTGGTTATAAGAATGCCATGCTCAACCAACTCGGCTACCCCTTGAGGGCTAGTTCTTTATTTTTCTTAAAAAGAAAACACATTTATTAGATATGACCAATTAAATAAGATTGCTTATAATCCTCGACAGAAAAAGAAAGTCATGATTACTTTTATAAATACCCGTGCTATAATCTTAAACGTCCAATATTTGAAAACAAAGGAGTATGTTTTTTTTTTTTATTCAGTAAAATTTGATTTTGTTTGAGTTCCTTCAAGAACTTTTTGGTTTTGTATATCCCCAAGATTTCAGGGTGGAAAAGCCCGAAAACATTTCAATTCGAAATATGGATCATGCTGTCAAGAGTTCTTTATTTAGTGCAAAATAGAATTCGCAACTTGTACGAAAAATCTTATATACTTGGTTCTAATTTATAGTTTGTGGTTTCTTTTCAGTTGGAGCAGCATTTGCAGATGCTACTGCGTTCGTATTTGCTGGTGCTGTTTTGATGCTTACAACAACAACCTCAAAGTTAGATATCCAGAATGTAAGCCCAGTTTAATTGTATCTTAAACCACAAAACTTCGTTTTGTTTTAAATTATTGCCCCTCTTATGGAATTAAAATGCATGTTTTAAACCGGAAGTGACACTTTTGCATTAAAAATGTCATTGTCTTTGTAAATACGGTTAGTTGGAACTGTTCGAATATATTTATGTAATATATTTATAGACGGATTATAATTTAGACCGACATTCTTAAATAAACATATTCGGTTATTGTTTTAAAAAAATTTAAATTTAAAGTAATCGAGTTAATTATTTAATTAACTAAATTGAACCTACGAGTGAAAAGAAGTTATGGGCTCAAGTGTGGTAATCGGGTTGAATTTGGGCACTGTGACGAAGATGATCCAAATCTCAACACTTAAACCTCAATTAATAAATCAGGGATATAAATTGAATTATTAATTTATCGGGTTATGGTCAATGACACAAGGAAGTAATAAAGGACGAGCTTTACAATGTTGGGCTTCACATTGTAAAGTCTATAAATAAGGGGCTATATTTAAGAATTTCATCATTCTAAACTCTAATCAGAAATACGACCGCTTCTTTGAGTGTCTGGAAACTTTTTGCTTCTTCTTTAATTTGATTCTACAAGTTTCTCAATTTCATAAACGGAATCGCTGGAGAACACGAAATCGCTGAAGAACACAAATGAACAAAAGAGAATACTAGATGGATACCAGGAGACAAACCCGTAAGTGTTCTTCGTTTTCTGTTTTATTCTCTAGGTGAATCTAGAAAAGGGTTTAATTATTTTTCCGTGATTTGTTATATATTATTTGATGCGATTTCGAATAATAAATAACATTTGGTATCAGAGCCAAGTTAGATTCGGTAGAATAATCGAATTGTGTATTGATAGATAAAGATGCATGTGTTTCTTCATCGTAAAGAATCCATACCGTTGTGATTATGTGTTAATTGAGCCGGTTAGGGCATGGATTTAGGAATTGTATGAAAAACATGTTATGTGATTTATTTGTATTGAAAATCATGTTTTATTCTGAATAAATTGCAATTTTGATAGTTTGGAGATTTTTTTTCTGGTTAAATTAGGGTTTATTGATGTCTCGAATTTTTTCTCCCGAAATTAGTATCTAATCAACCCTAATATAACGAATAAAATAAGAACTATTGGGATAGTGACTCATCGACGGTTTAACCCATGATGTTAACGCTTAACAAAATTTGTCCAATGGTTCTCATCATGGCCTGCAAATTACGGACGCTGTAATGATCACCGCAACCTGCGAGGATTCGTAAAAAGGATTGTTGCAGCAATAACTTTTGTGCCGCAACAAGTAGGGGCAGCAAAATCGCGGTGAACACCCCCAAAACCAACAGTAGCAGCAACATTGTTGGAGGATGGACACACATAGGACCTGCAGCAACTACAAATTGCAGCAACACTGCTGCAGGCTGGGCGTGCGCCCACGACCTGCAGTAACTGCTATAGGCTGGGCCCGCCCAGGACCCGCAACACTGTATGTCGGAAAAATAGATTTTTTTTAAAATTAATTGTATTATTAATTTAAAATATTAGAAGTAGATTATTTCACAACTATGATGTGTTTAGTTGTATGTTTATTTGTGAAGTAAATTGTACGTGGGTGAATGATTAAATGGCGATGCATGAATAAAGTTTCGTAGATTAGTAGGTGAAACTAAGAAATTAATATAATCGGTCCTCCGGAAGGTTAAAATTAATTTTCTTATGGATCATAGGCTTCAAAACATTCAGGGATTAATTTAAATTCAAACATTATCGGCCGTCAAGAAGGTTCACGTTTGTGTTTAAATTAATAATAAACGGGAGAAAATTACTGAAAATGGTTTTTGTGTCGATTTTAATTTTATGTAAATGATATTGGCCCTCCGGAAGGTCTCGTTGGTACTTAGAAAATTAAAATAATGATCATGATTTTTTTTTTCAAACTCATAAAATTGAATGTTAGTATGATTTGCCCTCCGGTATCTATTATCAATGAATTTTGTGTTTTACATGTATTTGTCATGTTCATGTATATGTTTTTAGTTATATGTCAAGATGCTAAATGTGCTTTGTGTTGTTTGTTCTTATTATAGTATCCACTCGTTACAATTTATTAGGGAACCGTCCACCCATGTTGGACTGTTCAGACTTCCAATTGTGGAAGGAAGATATGTTGCTGTTTTTATCTGTACATGAATACGACTATGCATGGTTAACTCCCAAACTATCCCCCTTAGTCCAGAAAGTACACCAGATGAAACTAAGGATGATAAAAAGTGGGAGAGGTCAAATAAGTTATGCATGGCGCTCTTGTTACAAGAGGTACAAGTAACATTGCGTGGGGCTGTCCCTAAAGGTGTTACCACTGCCTCGGTCTTTCTCACAGAGGTTGGGAAAACCTTTTTAAAAAATGAGAAGGTAGAGATGCAAAGTTTTCTCATCGAGGTAGCTACAAAAATTTAAAATCTGGGAGTACAATGTCGATGATTGGCCAAACTTTAAAGGCAATCGGTTTAGACTTACCTGAGAAATGCATAGTGGGATTAACATTTCATTCACTGTCAAACTGAATTAAGTATTTCTAGTCCACCTATTGGTTTGGTTTATTTTAAGCCGAGGGTAGGTTGGTAAAATGTTTAGAATGTATTTTAATAATTTTGGGGTATTTTGTGCTTAATATGGAGAGTAGAGATATAATTAAGCTGTCTGCTAGTATTAAATTCTGACCACCCTCATTAATGAGAGTGGTTGGGTATTTATATTTGAATTAATGACCCATGGGCTTACCGGGTCGGGTCAAGAAACCGAGTCGAATTCAATGACCCATTAGTCTTAAGTTTATTAGCAAATAGCTTAGTCAAAAGCTAATATATTTGTCATGTTCGGAATTTTAGTGGTATGATATGGTCCGAATTACCCCTATTCGGATTAATGTATTTGCTGTGACTGTAAGATCCAAACTCATCAGTAGCCCCTTTTTAGGCTTTGTAAAAGGTTTTTGCAAGGGCTAAGAAATTCACCAAGTCGGTATCAATTTTGTCCGATCTTCATGTGTCGTTCGAATTGAAAAACTTATTTTCACAAATGACCCTGTTCGAATTTTATGAAGACTTGTTATTCATATATATACACACATCTTTTTACTATTTCATTGTCTTCCACACTCAAACCCTTCTTAGAGAGAAAATTTTAGTTCATCTTCAAACTGTTCTTGAAAGATATATGTTCACAACCAGAAATGCCTTGGTTAAATGAGGTTGGTTGAACTTGTCTAAGTTAGAAAGAACAATGAAAGTAGAGAGATAAAACTGTATCGCTGTCGGTCTCCCTGTTTCTCCAAGTGAGAAGGGTAATCAGCCAAACCAGAACGCCGATCAGAGGTCATCTTCCTTAAGAAACCCTAAAACTTAAAAACTTCCATTCGTACCAAAGATTTCACCCCTCCCTTCTAGTTCTTCAGTGCAAGAGTCTCAACACCCTGTTCCTAAAGAAAAGGCTGTCTCAAGCATTAGAAAACCCTCACCATTCATAGCGATGGGCTCAGATACAAAAAAAATCACCATAGAGGATAACTCCTCGTCGGACGACTCGCCAAGCGAAAACCCAATCAACACCATTATCTTCAAAACCCTCCGGATCAGAGGTAGCTAAAGTTGTTCCACTGGTCAAGTCCTCCGGACATCAGCCTTTACCAGACATCAGGCTCTTAGAGGCAACAACTGCACAACCATCTGTACAACTTCTGATGAAGGAATCAGAGCTAACTTCTTCAAAAACAGGCGAAAACCCTTCCACAATGATGGAAGAGAATATGGAGGATAACATCGAAGAAGCCCCTTTTGAGACCAAGGCATCAGATCAGACATGGGATGCTGCCTCAGAAAGAAAAGGTAAAAATAAAGTTGGCATGACCCATCCGGACGCGCTTTCGGAGTGTCTAGAATGTAAGGTATGCCATTGTTTCAAGCATATCAGTTTCAAGTATTTGCTAGCCTTGCAAAATGTTAATTATGTCTATACGCATACTACTGAGTTGGGTCGAATCCGAACCAAATAGAGGATTCTGGAGTCTGTAAAAGTGAGGATACCAATCACTTCGGAGTCCCCCATGGATTGTAAGTTGAACATAGTGGTAATATATACCAAAGTGCTGAACTGGGGACTTCGGTTCCATTTAGACCCAGAGATTGTGAGATACTTTTAGCTGGTCAAACTATGAGCTAGTCAGCTAAGCCCCAACGCCTGGTATACACTCTTAGCTTGTATCATGCCATCTAGGATATCAAAGATCCCACTTCCAATGGAGCAGTTTGCCACTGTAGCAAGTCTGTGCAAAAACTACCAAATCCCCTTCTACCACTACAATATGGGGAATGATTTCAAAGTTGTAGATGACCTGTTGGAGTCCAAAAAACCTTCAAGGACACAATTTCTTTTTATCAGTGGAAATTGGGAGAATGGTAGGAAGATCAAGGCCAACACAAACCCCAGCTTGCTGACCAGCAGATTGAAAAACATTGGTAAATTCTTCTTTATTTCCCTTTTTACTTCTTAAGAGTCAACTTTTCCTATTATGACGAATTTATTATCTCTCCCTAGTTTTTCCAAAGGAGTTTACATGCCACTTGGAAGAAGGGCCAAAGAATTGTGCAAAACTTAATGCATGGGCTTCAGAGAATTAGGGGAACGTCTTCCATAATTGCTTCAAGTGGGGAAATTTTGTAAGGTCTCACCTGTGGAACACCACAAGCATAAGAGACCTTTCATGGGAAGAGCTAACAAACCCTCCTCCTGCTGACGTAATATTAAAGAGGACAGAACCCAAGGATGCCAAACGGTTTCTGCCTTCCAGGGCCAAAGCCCCTAGTAAAATGAAGAAAGAGAAGAGGAAGGCCACAACAGACTTGGCTCAAACGGCTACGGAGAGGACTGGTTTGAGGAACCAGTGTGGCATTGATGTAAACTTGCTAAAGGCAGTAAAGGTTGAGAACCCACCAAGGCCTCCTAAAAAATATAAAAAGCGCAAGGCCAACAGTGGTGAGAAAGCTGCCAAGAAAAAGAAGGTTACCCTGGGGGAAGAGATAATCCTTCGCGCAACAGAAATCCCACCCCCAATTCCTGCTGATCCTACTCTGCAAGAGGAAATCCCAACATACCTTCAGTCCGGACTGATTGCTGGTAGAGGAAACAAAAAAGTGGACCTTTCTGCCCTTCAAAACATCAGCCTGTATTTTAATAACTTTGATAAAGATGATTTTGCAGGTCCCTATCGTCCCTCTAGTTCCTCCAACATGGTTACTTATAATGGGAAATCTTTCTCTATATCCAGAAAATAAGATACTTTAAGTCATGCTCTCCTTGGTTATATCCGGCCAGTACTTGATCTGGAGAGGCAGGTAAAAATTCAAACCAATGTTATCAAAGATCTCACCACTGACAAGAAAACCTCGTGAAATAGTCTTCTAAGTGCTCACTAAAGCATAGAAGTGATGAAAAAGGAAAAATAGGATTTGATAACCAAGTTGACCGCATCAGAAAAAACCAATACTGAGCTCCAAACCAAGTACTCCGGCCTGGAGACTTCTTCCTCACAAAACCTCACAGCTTTGAAGGAGCAGTTGAAAACCAAAGATGGTGTTATCCAAACCTTAACCAATGAGAAGACTAAGTTGGAGGGCACTATTTCAGAGATGATTAAGGAGAAGGAGACCATGTAAGGTCAGCAAGAACAAACTATCAAAGTAGGTATTGAAGAATATGCCAACGAAGTAGTAGACTCCTTAGAGAAGAGAGATGATGGGATTAAATCCGACATGGTGTTGCTGTTCCATGAGACCTTCCCTAAGAGAACCCTTGGTCCCTTATCGAAGTATGTGGAGTTTGAAGACATCCCATTTCATACCTTGGCAGATGGTGACAAACACAACTATGATAGTGGAGTTGGTTCCACTAATGATGAAGAAGGAACATGTGAGAGTTCAAGTGCTGAACTCAAAAGTCCCAAAAAGATGGTGGTGAAGAAAAATCCGAAGTGAACAAGCCCTAAGGTTTTATCATGTATGCTTTGTTTTTTGAACAATTAAAGTCCTTGGATGGCCAAAGCCTGTTTTGTACTACTGTTCGGTTCAAGTCCGATCAGGTTTAGTTTATCTAATTTCCCTTTTGTTTAATACTTTGCTTTAAATCTTTCATGGCTAATGTTTAAGTAGCCCCTAGAATTTCAGAAGTATTTAATTGAGAGTGTTTAATATCTCCAATCACATATATTTAATAGTTATGATCAATCACTAAGTTTACCCGATCTACTCAAGATCACTAGAGATCCGAGGTGTTGAATAAATGATTCATACTTAAATTGAATTAAAATAAAATCACACCAAACTTTTGAAGAAAGAATCATGTGTTATTGAAAAACGTTGGACACCTCGTTAAAACCTCCTCGCGCCTCCAGGGTAGGAAAGAGTATGCCCCATAATATTTACATTGGTATTTAGCAAGTAAATATTTATAGAAATTTTTTCATTCTAGATATAACTTGAGATGCTCAACATCCCATGGGTGCTTTAAAGCTCTTATTTCTTTGTTTTAAAGCCTATATGTCCCAGGTTTGACCTTCTCACAGACCTCATAAGGGCCTTCCCAGTTCGGAGCCAGTTTACCAAACTGCCTCTCTTTGGTATGTAAGAAGACTTTTTTTAATACTTTATCCCATGCTTGAAAATCTATTTTTTTAACTTTGGAAGCAAATCTGCTCATCCTCAAGCCTTGGTAGTGCGATGTTCTCAAGCGTGCTTTAACCCTTCTTTCCTCTACTAAGTCTAACTTATTCCTAACTGCTGTCTTATTATCCTTTTCAGGATTGTTATGGACCCTGTATGATGGTAAAGTAGCCTCTACGAGGGTAATTGCATCCATCCCATACCCCAAGGAAAAATGAGATTCGTGTGTAGCAGCCCGGGGAGTAGTTCAGTATGCCAACAATACTTCTTGTAAATAGCTTGGCCATTTCCCCGCAACCCCCTCTAAATTCTTCTTTAATCATAACAAAATGGTTTTGTTTGCAACTTCAACTTCACCATTTTCTTGGGGATGGAAAGGAGAGGAAAAACAATGTTGAATGCCTATAGAGGCACATAAATCCTCCATGTCTTTGTTATCAAATTGTGGCCCATTGTCTGTAGTAATCTTTTGGAGGACTCTAACTATACAACATATATTGGATAAGATAAACTTAATAACATCTTTTGACGTGGTTCTAGCCAAGGGAGCTGCCTTTATCCACTTAGATAAATAGTCAGTGGCGACTATACTAGTTCTGCACCCCCTTAATGCCATGGGTAGAGGTCCAACTAAATCCATCCCCCATCTAGAAAAATGTATTGGCTCAGAAATAGATTTAATAGGTCCTGTTGGCATATGAATTTCATTCTCATATCTTTGACATGGATCAAATTTATTTACCATTTATTTGGTATCTGCAGTTATGGTTGACCAATAGTATCCAGCTAGTAAGACTCTCCAGGTTAGTGACCTGCACCCATAGTGTGCTGAGCCTTCCCCATCATGCAGTTTGGATAAAACAACTTGGGATTCTTCAAATCCCAAATAGCATAAGAGAGGTCTGATGAAAGATTTTTTATAGAGAATTCCCCTTATTATCAAAAAACCACGAGCCTTGTATTTAATCTTGTTTACCACAGCTTTATCCAAAGGCAATGTCCCATCAAAAATGTATTGAAGGAAGGTATATCTCTAGTCCTTAGGCTGGATCACATGTATACTCATATTTTCTCCATCTTCTTTCGTCTGATCTAACTGTATTAACGGGCATTCTTGTATTAGAATACACAGGTAGGACTCAGAATATGTTATAGTTGCTAGAGAGTATGCCAATGTATTCTCCTATCTACGAATACGCTCATAGCAAACACTTTTGAAGCTTGCTGCCACTTCTTTCAAAATGAGTAAATACTTAACTAGTTGTTCCTTCTTAGCCTCATATTGTGCTTGGGCATGGTGGATGAGTAATTGAGAGGCATTTAATCAGACTTTCTTAGCTTTACAAAGGAGAGCTAACTTAAGACCAGCTATAGTTGCCTCATATTCATACTCATTGTTAGAGTCCCTGAAGCCAAAACATATAGCTTGATACATTTTGTCACCATACGGGGAGGTTAAGAAAATTCAAACTCCAAAACCCATAGTACTTGATCCACCATCAGTTCAGACCACCCATTCTTTCTTGAAATTATCTTCTGAAGTTTGTTTAGAACACCTGTCCGCATAGAAGTCTACCAAGAAATCAGCCACTGATTGAGCTTTAATTATCATTAGGGGGAAAAATCAATGTCGTAGTCACCCAATTCCACTGACCATTTGGTCATTCTACTTGATATATCTGCCTTTTGAAGCACATTCTTTAGCGGGAAAGACGTTCGAACAATATTAGATTGAGATTAGAAATACGACCTCATCTTTCTTTCTGCAATCACTAAGGCTAGTGCCAACTTTTCTAATTTAAAATATCTTCTTTCAGCATCCAACAAACTCTTACTAATATATTACACCGGACGAGGATAATTGCCCACTTCCCTTACCAATACAACACTTATCGCACATTCTGACACAACTAGGTATACATAAAGCTTTTCCCCTTGAATAGGCTTGAAAAGAGAGTTTGGTGAAGATAAATGTTTCTTTATTTCAATAAAGGCATGGTCACACTGTGGGGACCAATTGAAATTTTTAGCATTTTTTAATTTCTGGAAAAAAGGAGCGCACTTGTCCGATGACCTTGAAATAAATCTATTTAACGCAGCCAACCTTCCGGTGAGCCTTTGAACTTCTTTAATATTTCGAGGAGGATCCATTTCTAATAGGGAATTAAGCTGATCCGGATCAGGCTGGATACCTTTCTCACTTATTATGTAACCCATATATTTTCCAGATCGGACCCCAAACACATACTTCTCTAGATTTAACTTCAAATTCACAGTTTCTAAGTTAATAAAAGTTTTTTGAAAACCACTTATGTGCAAATCCTTCTCCAGGCTTTTAACCATCATGTCATCTATATACACTTCCATATTTCTACCGATCTGATTAGAAAATGTTTTACTCAACAACCTCTGATAAGTAGCCCCAATATTCTTCAATCCGAAGGGCATTACCTTGTAGCAGTGGAGATCTCTATCGGTAATAAAAGTAGTGTGATCTTGATCCTTAAGATCCACTTGTATATGATTATACCCTGAAAAGGCATCTATGACGGACAACAATTTATTTCCAGATGTAGAGTCTACTAGTTGATCTATCCGAGGGACAGGATAAAGATCATTTGGACAAGCTCTGTTGAGGTCAGTGAAATCAATACATATATGCCCTTTGTCATTCTTTTTCTTGACTAACACCGGGTTGTCAGTCCATAAAGGATATTGTGACTCTTTAATGTGCCCCAACTTGGTCAGTCAATCAACCTCTTAAACTATCACATCTGTTTTTTATTTAGAAAAAACTCGTCTTTTTTGTACAACAGGTCCAACATCGCTCCGAATAGACAACTTATGTCAAATAACATCCGCTTGTACCGCCGTTACTCACTATTATACCAAGCAAACACATGTTGATTGTTTAGCAAAAAAGACAACAATTTATTTTTTAACTCTGTTGCCATCTTGGAACCAATCTTGACGTTCTTACCCTCTGCAAGGAAGTGAGTTTCAACTTAAGGTATCAGAAAATCTGACACAGAATAATCTAGAGTGGGAGGTGGATTATAAACTTGGTATATGTGATCATCTAGGAAGTTCCCACATCAAACATAAAGGTACATGCATAATAGTCAGACAGTTAATATTAATTGGCTAGATATTCTCCTTATATAATTAGTTGGCTAAAAAGCACCCGTAGTTCCTCATGTTTACCACTTATATAATTAGTTAGCTAGATATTCTCCATACATGACTTAACAGAAGCTTCAGGAAGAGGGGGACATTTTGTGTTCGCGTACTCGCTGCCGAGTTCAAGCACGTCTCTCAGACTATTAGAGACAGATGCGGACTGCTACGAGGTAACAAAAAATATTGGCACCAATAGGGTACGTAACATATTCTGTGATAGGACACCCCCTCTAGAAGTAGTATCTTCAAAAAAAGTAAGAAACAAAACGTTTATTGCAATTGTCGATGTTGAGGGTGATAACAGTATAATTGTGGTTGATAGTTCAGGGATGTTTTATAGTTTTACTGATGCTGTTGATGGTGATGTTGATGAGACTGCTGTTGGTGTTGATAGTGTAGATGTTGATGATACTTCAGTAGGTGGTGACCGTGTTAGGGTGAATGTAGATAGTGAAAGGGATGTTAGGGAGAATGTAGATTGTGAAGGGAATGTTAGGGTGAATATAGATGGTGAAGGGGATGTTAGGGAAACTTTTGCTGGTGTATGGGATGTTAGGGAGAATGTAGATGGTGAATGGGATGCTAAGGAAACTGTTGATGGTGTAGGGGATGTTAGGGAAAATGTCAATGGTGAAGATGCTGATGGGGCTGGTGGTGTTGGTGGTGAAGATGATGTTGGTGAAGAGGCTGGAGTTGTAGAAGCTGGAGGGGCAGAGGCTGCCGCTGCTGAACAGGTTGGTGGTGAAGAGGCTAGAGGGGTAGAGGCTAGAGTGTCAGATGATGATGGGGCAAGGGCTGGAGTGGCAGAGGCTGCTGTGGCAGAGGATGATGGGGCAATAGATGGTAGTGAATAGGTTGTTGGTGAAGAGGTTGTTGGAAATGCAGAGGATGATGAGGCAAGGGATGGTAGTGAATAGGTTGTTGGTGAATAGGCTGTTGGAAATGAAGAGGGTGGTGGTGAAGAAGCTGGTGGGGCAAAGGCTGGAGGGGCTAGTGCAGATAGTGTGCATGCGGATAGTTTGGACGACATCGAAGACTCGTTCTTTGCTGAAATTGACATGTCACAAATTGATTTCAGCGAACAGCCTCCACCAACTCAGTCGAAACAGAGTGAATCTCACGGTGAAAACAGTATGAGTGAGGACACTGATTACACTCTAGAATCAGAAGAAGAGTATGTCAGCAGCGACAATTTGACAGGTCCTGAAGACTCTCCCAACGATTTTAGGAGATCAAGGAAAACGAAGCAGAGGCTCAGAGGTTTCAGAATGCCGACAGATATACGGTTCCTTGAGTTTGAAGTGGGAGTTGAGTTTGCAACGTCGAAAGAGTTCAAAGACAGCGTTAGGTAGTACGGAATTAAACAGAGAAAGAATATCAAGATGTTCAAGAATGACAAACAGCGGTGTTCATTCAAATGTACCCAAGCCAACTGCAAGTGGTAAATCTACGCAAGTAACAGAGGGTGCGAATCCGTGCAGAGGATCAAAACCTTCTTGGATGAACACCAGTGTGGCCCAACTAACAGAAATAGGAACGTTACAACTCAGTGGCCGGCCAAACATTACATGAGTAGGTGGCAGGCAGGCCCAAATTGGTCGATCAAGAGTTTGATCGCGGATGTAAACCAAGAATTTTTTATGAAGATTGGTAGATGCAAGACGTATATGGCAAATAATAAGGAACTTAGTGTTATTATGGGAGGACGTGATCCAGTACCAAATATTACGCCAATACAGCCTTGAGATACTTAGGAGCAACCCAGGGTCAACCGTTGTGATCAAATGTCAGCAGGGGGTATTTGAACGGGTATATGTTTTTTTAGATGCATGTAAAAAGGGCTTCAATTCGGGATGCAGGCCTGTTGTCGTCTTGGATGGCTATTTCTTGAAAGTTCATTTTGGAGGACAGTTGGTGGTTGCGGTGGTAGTGGATGCTAACGACCAAATATACCCAATGGCTTAGGCTATCATGGAATCAGAAAACAGGTCGAGTTGGGAATAGTTCCTCTAACTCATTGGAGAGGATTTGAATATCCAGAATGGTGGTAGATTCACCTGGATATCTGAAAAATAGAAGGGTCTGGTTCCTGTATTGGTAGCATTGTTCCCTAACTCAGAGCATAGGTTTTGCGCCAGACACTTATACACCAACCTTAAAAAGACATTCCCCGGTAAACAAGAACACAACCTCTTTTGGGCATGTGCTAGGACGATGTTTGTGGAAGAGTTCCTCTACCACATGGAGGAAATGAAGAGATGCAACCAAACAGCATATGAGTGGGTGCATGAGAAGCCTCCATCGCAGTGGACAAGATCACATTATGACGCAGAGAACAAATGTTACATGCAAACCAGTAATATGGCTGAAAAGTTCAATTCCGTCATCTTAGATTACAGAGGCAAATGGGTGATCACGTCGTTGGAGGGGATCAGAGAACAAACAATAACTCGCATAGTAAAGAAGCGTAAGTATATGGTGAAGTGGGATCACAAACTCTATCCGGCAATCCAAAAGAAGCTGAGTAAGATTATCAACGTGGCTGGTAATTTTTATGTAGGAGAAACATGTGGACCGAAGTTCCAAGTGAGGGAAGGAACTAACTAGTTTGTGGTGGATTTGCAAGTACGGTATGCGTGTAGAAAGTGGCAGCTGTCGGGAATTCCGTGTTGCCATGCTGTTGCGGCAATATTTTTGGCTGAGCATGATCCAGTTGACTACGTGGCTGACTGTTACCATGTTGCAACGCAGAGAAGGATTTACTATCCCACCATTAACCCTATCAACGGGTCTATGCTCTGGCCTTCAACCACCTACGAACCGATAACAGCTCCTCCAGCAAAAGTTATTCGTGGCAGACGACAAACAGCCAGAAGGAAAGATCCTTCTGAAAGACTCCAACCACCATCAGTTGTTGAACCTAGCACAACAAGGCTGTCTAAGAGATATAACACTAGCTGATGTGGTCTTTGCAGGCGTAGTGGATATAATCGGCATAAATGTCCAACCGTAACCCCGTTAGCCCAACCCAACGTTCAAGAACGTGCTACCGCCACACCAACAGCCCCAACAAACATTCCAGAAGGTGCTACCTCCACCCCAACAGCCCCAACAAACTTTCCAGAAGGTCCACTGCCTCAAAGAAGTACTCCACCACCTCTAAGAAGTACTCCACTTCCTCCAACAGCAACTACATCCAACATTCAATCGACAGGAGGGTCGAGCTACAATGTCATAACGGTAACTACTTCCTAATTCCAGATTTTATTAATTTTTTGTTATACCATTGCCTTAAATAACTTACATAGGGTCCATTTTACAACAGATGAGAAGAGGTGGAGTTGGGGACCAAACTGTTATGGCTAATGTAAGTTTGGTTCGCTCTATTATAATAGTACTGCTTGATACTGTTGCTTTGTGGGCTTCCTGTGAGTCTTGTAATTGCATTTAAAACCGATTGGTGTGAGTGATGTAATTGCATTTGAATGTATAACTGTTTTAAAGAATCCAAGTGGGCTTAAGTAGTGGAGTTTGGTATATTTTTGTTGGTTGGTGGTCCAATAAGTTGTTGGTAGATGGTCCCATGACTTGTTGGTTGGTGGTCCAATTAGTTGTTGGTAGATGGTCCCATTTCTTATTGCTTGGTGGTCCCATTTTTTGTTGGTAGATGTTCCAATTAGTTGTTGGTAGATGGTCCAATTAGTTATTGGTTGCTGGTGGTCCAATTAATAGTGCTGTTTGTTTTCTTGATTGCAGGATACTGTCATATACTGTGTTGTTAGAAGAGACCACTCACGTGGTAGACAATTGGAGAAACAAAAAGCTGTCCAACTTGTAAGATTCTCAACTTAACTTTATCTAAGTTTATGTATATAGTATTACAAGTGGAGGAAACCATGGTTGAATTGATTCCTATTATATATAATAGGAAGAAAGTGGTATATTTTCTTCTCAGAACAACATAACCTCTCCTCATACTACTTGGAAGAGAATAGAAGAAATGAAGACATTTAAAGATGCAAATCAAGCTCCCTCCAACCTCAACAAGAGAAAACAACCTTAGCCAATGTTTCTGTCTTCATTAGTTGATGTAACTACGGTGCTGTTTTTTTGGTAAACTTATGGATGGTTAGGCTGCTATGTGGGGTCTTTTTTGAGATCATGTGAATGTTTAGACCAATTTAGGAAGTGATTTTTTGTGAAGGTTTAGACCAGTGGATGGTTTTTTGTAACTAATATTAGTTTAATTTTAGGTAAACACTTGATGGTTTCTGGTTTAATTTAATGAAATGTTTTTTGTAAATGGTTTTTGTGTCACATATTTTAGTATTTTAGTATACGCTATACTAAATTGCATGTTGTAGATTTGTATACATTAAATTACAGGTTCACATTTTAACTTTTAAGCCATTTGTTGAACCAAGTTACAGGTGTATTTTATACAAATTACAGGTCTTGAAGACTTAGAGGTCACTTCTGGGTCACTTACAGGTAAACAATATAGGGGCTAAAATCAATGGTTTTTAGACTTAAAAGAGGCTAAAATCAATGGTTTTTAGACTTAACAGAAATCTACAACTACAACACATTGAATTACAAATCGTAAATTATCATTGAAATAATAAACATCCACCCAACAAATACAACTCTAAATTTCTTAGAGATTACTGTGGCTAAGCAATTACAGTAGACTAACCATACGAAAGCAATTCAAATGCTATTATACTCCCTACCAATACAAACAAAAAAATAATAATCTTCTTCATCCTTTCACAATCTCCTTCCAATCTTGAAACCCTCTTCAACAATCCATTGATAGCAGATTGTGACCCATTGTTAATTGTGGGATCAATCCAACAAAAATAATGACAATGCCCTCCTATCTACAAAATCAAAGTTTAGAAGAAGATTATGGGCTAACAAAGTAAGATATAGTAACTCGTACACGATACTTACCCCGAAATTGCTACATCCTATGAATCTTCTTCCTGGATTTGGATCTGTCGAAGCAATCTAGGTTATACTGGGTAACCCGCATTCACAAATACCATCGCCACCCAAGTTAGCAGAAGTTCTTGAAACGCTGGAGTAAGCCATGGGTTTTGGTGAAGGGAAGAAGAAGGAATGAAGAAGGAATAAAGAGGGGTCTGAGTTAGCAGAGGTTCTACGATTACAAACAGAAAGAGGGGTATGGTATTAGGGTTTGGGGTGATTGGGGTTTGATTTGGGTAAGTGTAAACGGGTCGGGTTATATTGTAGTGGGTTGGGCTGGGTTATATTAGGTTTTGGGTTTGAGTTAATTAAATAAGGGTACGACCCGGTCTGTTTATTAAGTTAGGGTAAATGATAAGTTTTTTAGTTAAACGGTAAAATCAGAAGGTAAATGGTAAAGCTGAGGGGGCAGTTGACATGGCACATGACATGGAACGGTAAGGGATATTTTTGGATAAAAGATTGGGGGACCATTCTTGCAACAAAAACTGATGCCATGTGTCAAGCTCACAAGCTTCACATGTGCGAGGACTAAAAATGCAAATTTAAAAAAGGATGGAGATGAGTTCTATGCACGATTGAAGGAAGGGGACCAAGTTAATACAGATGGTAAACATGAGGGACTACCGGTGTTTTTTAGCCTAATTAGTTGATTCGATAATAATAACTCATGGACAATATATTTTTCCTTTTTATGTATTTTTATCTTCGTTTGTTTGAATGTTGTATGTTGAACTATGCGCTACTCGTCTTCATTGCAAATCCGACTTCGTTTGTATAACAACAAAGCGTTTAATACATAACCATTGAATTTTAGTCTATATTCTCACAAATTTAGATGCTTCTTTATTTTTGGGATGAATCATTTGTATATGAACTGAAGCGCTCAATCATCAAAATGTATCCAAAACTGATCAAGCAGAAATTCTGAATGTAATGTTATTGTTTTCCTTGAACTAAACAACGGCACTTATTGCACAGTTTGTTCGTAAAGCTTTAAACTATGACTTTCTACGCGTATCGTTTGAAGAAGTTATCTGCATCAATCAAGAACCGACATTTCACATCCTTCTTTATCCACTTTTCAAGAGCTTCGTTAATGTACTCAATGTGAACTAACTCGATATATTTCATGCGCACTTAGAAATCCACCATTTCTAGAGCCACTTTTGTACCACCCGTAACACTTCCAGAGAGGATTCTCATGCCTGTCAAAATTTCAGTACCATTATTACGAATTTCTCACCTCCGACACTCATGAAACCAACACCTTAGACTGCATTATATATTGCTCATTTTCAGCGTCTGCTGCTGCAGGACGATTCACCATATTTCGATGCAGAATAGTTTTATTATCGATATAAAATATATATATATATATATATATATATATATATATATATATATATATATATATATATATATATATATATTTCTCCATTAGGTTATGTCCAAGATTAAAAGTTGACATTGAGCCCAAACAGGCTGCATGACTTTATGTACAAAGCACCAATAAAAAAAAAACTCATGGATTGGAAATTAAAAAAAAAACACCAAAACTCATTTGCATTATAATGTAACAATGCTACTAATTCAACACCAATCTAAAAGAACAATGAACTATAACTCTATATGCAAATACATGTTAGAGACTGCGGAACCGCCTAGATAATTGAGAGTTGGGGCATTCGTTGTAGCAACAAAATTGAAAATTTAGTATGCAAGAGAATTTAAGTTATAAAGTACACGGATTAGATAACATGCAATAGAAATATTAAGAAATCCAGACATGTCATAGACTAATCTCGATTCGGATAGTATTACGAAGCAAAAACCAAACTAAATCTCACAATGAGGATCAATTCTAAAATAACAACTTAATATTACACGTTCCCAACAAATATGTAAGTGGATAACAAATAATTCCCCTCAACATGTAATTGCTACAAATTATTTACTTTTTTTGTCGCTAATTTGAGGAGATGGAAAACTAATAAAGTCGTAACAAATCATTTTAAATATATGGAAAATGTTTAGGTCAATATTCATACTGACCTACTCATGTTGTGGGTGGCTATGGTAGTGTGTGGAAACATTGTCATGACATTGTTTTAAGGTTCTTGCTTTCTTTGCAACCTATTTGGAAATCGTAGCTAATTTATTGATAATTATCGTTATAACAAAATAATTATTTTTCCAATATGATGAATGTTATTGTTAATCCTAGTTTCAAATATGGTATTTGGGTTGCCTGTATGTTGCAAATTTGTTGCTAAATTTAATCAAAATACGGCATGTACAACCATTTTTGACTAATAATACCAAAATAAAACATACCACCAAACATTTCTTACTTTTATATATTTAAAAATATTACAATATTGCAATCAAGAATTATATAAATTTATTACAATTGAACTAAACATTATATATTTTACATGGATAAATAATAGACCATTTCCACCTCTTTTATATTTAGGACCAAGGTTTTTTCTCTGTGGGTGCTTATTTTTGAACGAGTAGGAAAACCCAAGTTACACTTGAGAAAATGTGCGTAAAGGCTTTATACTTGTAAAATCTACAAAAAAATATTCAAGAATCTCGTCAATTGTCATTTGTTCGATGCCACACGAACTACTTGTGTTCCTTCAGTTTATCCAAAAATAATTACATATGGGTTTGTTCGACTTTTTCAACCAAACGATGTTGTTGACGAATGTTATAAATGGTGCACATGCTACATACGTTTTAAGGGTTATCAATCTTCAAACTCATGTGTATCTCTATGATGAGAATCGACTGTCATTAAATTATATACTAATTCCTCTTTGTCTATTTTTGAGTCTAGCTGTTTGGGAATGACCATTCAAGTGCAAAAATGGTGCATGGTTATGTTTCTTGTTTAACACATGATATTTCTAATAACCAAGTTGTCCTTTGACTGAACTTCCCCTTAACATGAATGAGCAACCACATTTTTTTATGAACGTTGTCATCGTTTCTTCACAGCCCCCAGTGTGAGCTTAGGTTTACAAATGTCGTACCTCTCGCATTTAAAATATTCTCTACAATTTTTTCTATTTCTACTACCGTTATTGTTTTGGATATTAATAATGTTGAAACCTAAATCGATGACTAATATGTGTGTACTATTGTCATCGTAATGGATTTTTTTACCCATGCTTCCAAATCGTCTTTAATTTAATACATTTGGATGGTAAAAATATGTGTGAACCAACATCATACATTTTAGTTGTTCCGGACCCGACAACATGTATAAAGATAACGTACATAAAAATTCACACTCGTTAAATTCAAGGTGAACGTAAATCGTGCATGTAACTGTACTAGTTAATCTAAAATTGCGCGCCACAAGTACACGTTATTATGCAAAATCTGACGTAACATTGCGTGCCATTTTTACCAAACTAAGGAATAATAATGCGCACAATTAATGTAAAATTGCGCATCAACAACATGTGATTTGGCACAATGACATGTACCGTAAGTGCGCCTTTGTGCATAACTAGTACAAAAATGTAAATGACTTTAAAAAGAACAACGAAATGTTCCTCAATGACTGTCTTTAGATGACCCATTAATGGTTCCTCATTTTTTAATAAAAAAAATCAAAATTACAATTAAATCTGCGAGTTTCATCACTTTAATCCATATTTTTTAAGATAGTATGGAATTAAGTTAGTTTTTTAATTGATTTTGTAATTGGTTTAGGAGTTTTACTGCTACTAGGTTAGTTTGATTTCAGATGACGTATTCAATGTAATGTTCTTTAGAATAAAAATATTTTTAACATTTTAATTTTAATGTGTTTTTTTTTTAAATTTAAAATCCCACAAAAATGTATTGCGATATACCATGTATTGAGATATAGCATGTATTGAGATATATAACCAAGATTTTTTTTGTGTGTTTATTTTTCCCTGGACGATCAACACAAGATCGATCAGAATGCTCTCTAGAATTGTTATGATCATTCATTTGCCTCACTTTGGATTTCAACCTTGCCGATTGAATTTCTTGCTCTCTTTGGTCATATTTTTCGTTTAGAGCAGTTATTTTATCCAAAAGCTGATTCATTTTTAGCTCTATCTTAGATTGAGACTGGCGAATTGGAGTAGACTCTTCCTGACTTTCATCTGTTCGTTGGAAGTCTTTCTTGATTGTTTTGACAACTAATCGAACCAATGGATTACATTCTTGATCCATTGCAAAGTTTTAGAATGTTTTTCGAGCGGAATGAAATTCGAACTAATCGAGAAGGCAACTGTTATTGATTGTCCCAGCGGAGTCGCCAATTTGGTGGGTATTATTCTTAGAAGTTCTTTAGTAATTGAGAGACGTAAAAATTTAGAGAGAGAAATATTTTCTAGAGAGAGAAAGTTAAAGTATATGTACTCAAACTCAAAAGTTCAACCCTTTATTTGTTCTCATTTGGCCTTTATATAGAGGCGCCAACACTTAGCTTCTAACTGAAAACAGTTACATAAAAAGAGCTAATTACATTTTTAGTCATTGACTAAATATATAATTATGAATCTCTCCTCCAACTTTACAATATGTTACATAACATTTTATTATTTACATTTTAGTCCCTGAATTTCCACTTCCTTAATAATAATATTTACAATTTACTCTCCTCCAATCACTACATTACACGTGCTATAACAACTTAACAAACTATCTTGATGACTTATCAAATGATTACACATGTCTTATAGTTATGACTATTTTAAAAACGTTTCTCGCTTACTCGCCTCGTCGAAATGTTTTTTGTGACTCTTATCTTCACCTAACTCCTTCTGCTTGTTCCGCATCTAAACATTTATCTAGGACCCTCGTCAACCATCGTCTGCCACCTTTACTTGTCCCTCGTCTAATCCATTTTTATGACCCTCATCTAAATTATTTTGGATGACTCTTGTCTAATTAATTCTGCTTGTACCCCGACATTATATGGAATATATAATGTTTGAAAGTACGGTCTCATTTTTCTAGCCGCTACTACTAAAGATAAAGTTAATTTCTCTAAATAATATGTTCTTTATGCATCAATAAGGTTTTTTCTTGCATAGTATATCAGTTTTTGCACTTTCCCATATTCTCTTACGAACATTTCACTTACAAAAAAATTAGATACAAATAATTATAAATATAAGACCTCCCCTTGTATTGGGGATGATAAAATTCCTGGTGAAGTCATATACTCCTTCAGACCGTGTAAAGCTTTCTCATAGCTGTCATTTCATTTAAATTTTTTCTCTCTCTTAAGCACCTCAAAGAAACAATGACTTATATCAAAGCCTTGGAAATAAATTTTGACAAAGCAACGAACGTGTCCTGTTAATATTTCAACTTCTTTAACTACCTTTGGTGGCTCCATTTTTTATAACGCCTTTAAATGTTCAGCATCAACTTCGATACTGTTCTTGCTAACAACATACCTAAAAACCTTTCCACTTCGAATGCCAACAACCACTTCAATTGGTTAAGTTTAAGATTGAATTCTATATATTTTTCAAATATCTAAAAAAAACTTAAACCTACTGATCTGCACTCCTGTTTTTACTATCATATCATCTATGTAAGCTTTATGTTCTTGCCTAATAATTTCTCAAAAATGCGACAAACCAATCTTTGGTAAGTTCATTCGCATTATTCAAACCAAAATACATAATCTTCTAACAATATAATCCTCGTTCAGTTTGAAAAGTCATGTTCTCTTAATCATTATGATGAATTTGAATCTAGTTGTAACCTAAATATGCATCTATAAATTATAAAAATTCATTACCTGAGGCAACATCCACTAATTGATTAATACAAGATAGATTGAATCATTTTTTAGGCATGCTCTATTGAGATCAGTAAAGTCTAGACACATCCACCATTGACAATTTCTTTTTATTACCAATACCAGATTAGTGACCCATGCTGGATATCTTGATTCTCTGATATGCACCATCTTTAGATGTTTTTATCCACTTCTTTATCAACAACTTCCATTTTTCAAGAGAGAAAGCCCCTATTTTCTGACGTACTGGCCTCAATCTTCTATCAATCGATAATTCATGACAACTAATGGATGAGTAAACCCTTGAAACATCACTAACAACCCAAAAAAATACATATGAATTTCGTTTTAATAATTATATCAACCTGATATTTAAATATGGATTTAGGAAATTCTTGATCTTTACTATATGACCATCCCCTATTACTTCATCGACTGCCTCATTTAAATGATCTTCACACTGGAATTTTTCTATGTGATCATCAACTTCTTTTGAAAAATAACTGCTCTATCATGTTAATGACCCTTCTCCCCTTCCTTTAATTGCTATTGCATTGATTTTCCAAGGTCTAGGGAGATTGCATAACAACTTCTTATCGATATGTCACTTCCCCTTCCTACACCAACTGAGCCTATGAGATACTTTAGGTATTTACTGAAAATAGAAGATGTGGATTTCATATTGTGTAACCATAGTCTACTCATGATTACATTATAAAGACTAAGTTTATCAGAATTGATAAGCAAAGTTATTGTTGTTTTTCAATGTTGTCATAACTTACAAGCAATAAAGCTCAATTTTTCTAGCACAAGCCAAACTATTGCCTTCGTAACTAACAAGGTTATTTGTCTGTAAGCTTATATAAGCGTACTCCTCACATATGATCATAACAACTCTTGAAAATAAAATTAGTTCAGCTCCCATTATCAATTACTACCCGAGATGTAATCACTACATAAATGTATAAAGTTATAATTAATGCATCCTCATTGAGCGGTCACAACCTCACTCAAGTCATCATCTTTGAAACTCAAATCAGCCAACGGTTTTCGATAATGATGATATAATGAATCTTTAATCAGATGGACCTCCAAATCTCCTTTATGTTTTTTCCTTGAAGATGGGTTGGTTCCCAACATTGTGTCTCCACCAGAAATAATGAAAAGATTTCGCTACTTTCCTCAATTTTCTCTTATCCTTTCTAAGTCTCTATATTTGAATTCCTCTTTATTCCTTTCTTCACTTATTTTCCCCTCATTTCTTTCAAAAAACTCAACCAAGTCACCACTATATATAAATATTTGAATTTCATCTTGAAATTAAGAGAACTTTAATAATTGAAATCAATTGTGAACCGCTTATACTTTAAGAAAATGTTTGTATGTTATCAGGTTAAAACAATTATGTCCATAACTAAACATCTTGATAATTTTAAATTATTTATTATGGATGTGGAGAGTATTCATATTATAATCGATGATGAAGATCAAGCCTTATTTCTTGTGAGATCTACCAATTCCTATGAGAATTTGGTAGATACCATCATGTATGGTTAGGAAAAACTATTTATGGGGGATGTCAAAGAGGCGTTGGAATCAAAGAATTTCAGAAAGTTGCAGCAAACAAATTAGGCAAAATGAAAAGTCTTATGACTAGAGGAAGATCTAACAACAAGGATAATTCTTTTAGAAATATGAACTGAAGGTGATTATTGTCAAGAGCTGATAATTTAAGCTGTTATGAATGAATTGAGCAAGCTTGTTACATGAGGTATTGTGAAAAAACTAAAATATAAGAAGTAAAATAAAAAAATAAAAAAATAGCAAACCTATCATAAAGTGTGAACAATTCTGATGATAGTGACAATCGTGGTACATGAGACGTGTTTATCTGTGAGTTTAGATTTTGAGAAAAAATATTAGGTATAGATACTGGTGCTATATACCACATATGTTAGTTTAAGTAATGGTTTGATACTTACAAGCTAAAGCAAGAAGTTGTTTAATTGGCGATGAATCATTCGTTGTCTGTTGGTGGGATCAGTAACATCAAGATCAGAATGTGTGATGATGTTATTAGAAGTGTGACGTGTTGGTATGTTCATGCGTTGAAGATAAACCTGATATCTTTTGGGATACTAGACTCTCGGGGTTACAAGTATCATGCATACGATAGTGTAATCAAGGTGCAAAAGCCTTGATGATGTGTATGAAAGACAATTTGTAAAAAAGAATTTAAATTATCCATGAAAGTGTTTGTATGGCGATGGTTCATGAACATTATCAGGGAGTAATAGTACAAGTCGGTAGGATCGAAATCAGTTGTGGCATTGGAATCTAGGTCACATAAGTGAAAGATGATTGGTTGTTTTGAGAAAAAAAGATTTATTTTAAATGGTATAAAGTAGCATCAATGGGATTTTGTGAACACAGTGTGTTTGGTAAAAAAAACTATAGTGAAATTGATCAAGTCGCCTGCAAGAAAGACTAAACAGATAATGGATTACATTAACTCAGATCTTTGGGGCTCAAACAAAACTCAATCGGACTATAGAGCCAAATAATACATAAGTCTTTATGATTATTCAAGGATGATGTGAGTTTATTTTTTGAAAACCAAATATGAGCCATATTTAACGTTTTTCTAATGGAAGGAAATGACAAAAAATCAGACATTAAAGAAAGATCAAGCGTTTTATGATAAATAAATGGTAAGAATTTTGCACTTATGAGTTCAACGAGTGTGTGATTCTGACGGAATAATGCGTCGTCGTATCTCTTCCAGAACACCATAACAAAATGGGGACGCAGAAAGAATGAACATAATTCTATATGACAAGGCACAAATCTTGTTATCATATTCAAGTGTTGTTGAAAAATATACTTGGCCTAAAACTATCAATATACCGGGTTGCTTGGTGAATCGGTCTCCATCAACGACTATTGATTGTAAGGCTCATTTTGAGATTTGGTTTGGATCCTCTTCTGATTACTTGGTGAACTGGTCTCTATAAATGTCTATTAATTATAAGACTCATTTTGAGATTTGATTTGGATCATCGGCTGATTACGAACAATTGAGTGTATTCGTTTGTTCTGCGTATGCTCACATCAGAGATTGTAAACGTAAGCCAAAGGTAAAGATATACATATTTCTAGGATATGCTACTAGAGTGATGGGTATAGGTTATGGTGTAATTCTCCAAAGTCTCAAGGTTTTCTCATCAGCAGGGATATGCCTTTCAATGATTTTGCTTCACTTGAGAGTGAGAATGATGTAGGGGAATTGGTAGAATCAAGATCGATTTTGAAGTGAAACTTGAAGTAGAATCGGTTTCCATTAGGTCCAATAATTTGAATGGTTCTGAGGTGGATCCAGGATCAAGAAGTGAAGGGTCAACATCGGGTGATACTTACGAAGTCTGAACTAGAACAACTTCTTTATAACATAACATTAGATATAGAAAGAAGAGAGATTAGACTACCAAAAAGGTATGTGAACCTAATTGCATATGTTCAGTCAGTTGCGGAAGAAGTTGAGATGCATGAACTTAGTGGTTATACATAAGCTATAACACCTTTAGAAGCATATCAGTAGATCGGTGCTATGAGGGAAGAGATTGAATCTCGTCATAATAATTAGACATAAAAGCTTATTGATTTATCTAAATAACATAAGATAGTAGGCTGAAAATAATATTAAAAAAGAGATAATCCAGGGGTTGAGTCACCTCGATTTCAGAAACAAATGGTCACTAAAAATTTTACTCAGAGGGAAGAAATCGACTTCAATAAAATGTTTTCTCAATTGGTGAAACGCAGTTCGATTCGAGCTTTGTTAGCCATTTTAGTTTTGCAAGACTTAAAGCTTGAACATTCGATTGTGAAAACTGTGTTTCTACATAGTAAATTGGAGTAATTAATCTACATAAGTCAACTATAAAAATTTACAAAATTTAAAATGGAGGACAAAGTTTGTCTACTGAAAAAATCGCAATATGGTTGAAACAGTCGCGTAGGCAATATTTCAGATGATTTTATACATCTAAGGTTTACAAGGAATTCATATACTTGCGACAAAACAACATTTTATAGCTAAATTGCACCTATGTCTTTCATTCCATAGTAAAACACAGTCTTTCAAGGTAGAGTAAAATAACAACTTAGTATTGCAGTTTCTGATGGATAAATCTGTAATGTTAAGGATCAGTTATGTGAAAGGAGTATCATTGGGACGTATAAAGACTTGATTTCTCACCATAATAAAGAGTTTACAATTATGTTAGATTCGTTTTCTATGGCTACCAACCTTTCAGTCAACATATACATACACTGATTCACAAATCCCAACTTAGTCCCCGTTTTAGAAGTCATTTAATAACGGAGACATGAAGAGTCCACACACTACTAAAAAAAAAACAAAAAAAACAAAAAAAAAACACTACTAATCGTAGTTAGGTAAATAGTTGGTATCAAACTTTAGTAATCTAGAGTATATTCAGGTCTTAGTATATATATATGTCACTTATCTTCAGGGCTTTCTTTAATACTTGTTGACATTGAAGACAGCTAATTGGTTAACTAAATGACCAAGAGCCAAATTATTTCCTTTTATAAAGTCCAATATGTTCATATCTCTTGCACTCAATCAGATTGAAATGTATTCTTCCATGGAAAACATGAACATCAATTCAAGTAGTTCTGCTCCTGGTGCTGGTGCGTGTTTTCCTTTACCACTTTAATATAAACTGATATTATCTTTTATTTTTAGTAATCAAATAGTATTGTATTTACTTGTAATATCAGGGATCATACAATACATGAGCGATCATCCACCAACTCACTACCCTTTTGAAGTTAGATCATTTTCACAATTGGTTAAGGCAGAGGTGGATAAGTATCAGTTTGATGTTTTCAGCAGTGGAGGCTATAAATGGTACATCTTTTGTTTTTAAGCTCATGCAATCAATGTTGAGAAATCATATATGTTATGTTATGTTTTGATATATACTATAGGAAGTTGGTCTTGTATCCTAATGGAAGCAAAAAAGAAGATGCTCAATGTTAGTGCAGAAGACAAAGGTTAATGGTGAGAGTAAATGAAAATGAGAAAGGCAGAGGAGTTACTGGGATGTGAAAAGAGAGGACTTAATTCATTCAATAGAAATGCTTGTTTAAATACATATAACGGTCACTAACACACGTTAAGTGACTGACACAAGTTAAATAAAAGATACAAATAAAGTAAAGCCTGCTTCAGAGGACAACCAAAAGACACACACTGTTAACAGAAAATAAAAGCTTCTAAATAATTCTAACACTCCTCCTTGTTTAGAAGCTGCAAACTCCAAGTCTTTTTCTCAAATCTTCAAACTTGCTTAGTGGCAGAGGTTTAGTGAAAATATCTGCAATTTGATCTTCAGATTTGCAGTAACGCAGACTCACATCACCACTCTTTTGAACTTCTCGAACAAAGAATAGCTTGATATTGAAGTGCTTAGTCTTTCCATGAAAGACCGGATTGTTTGAGATCGCAATGGCAGCCTGATTATCAACTAGTATTTCAGTTCTTTGTTCTTGCTCCATGTTTAGATCAACTAGAAGTTTCCTTAACCAAAGAGCTTGATTAACAGTAGCTGCAGCAGCTATAAATTCTGCTTCAGCAGTAGATTGAGCTACTGTTTCCTGCTTTCTTGAACTCCAAGAGAATATACCTGATCCGAGGGAAAAACAGTAACCTGATGTACTTTTCATATCATCAATCGAGCCTCCCCAATCACTGTCAGAGAAACCAATTAGTTTCATCTCTTTCTGCTTCAAAAACTTAACTCCATAATTCAAAGTCCCCTTTACGTATCTGATAACTCTTTTCGCTGCTGTCATGTGAGTTTCATTGGGACAAAACATGAATCTGGAGAGAATACTTACAGCATTTAATATGTCAGGTCTGGTTGCTGTCAAATACATCAGACAACCTACCAAACTCCTGAACTCAGCTTCAATAACCTTAGCAGAACCATCATCTTTGACCAGCTTCTCCTTTTGATTCATAGGAGTATTCATTGCTTTGCAATCTTCCATTTGAAATTTTTTAAGTATCTGCTTTGCATACGTTCCTTGACATATGAACACTTCATCATGGCTTTGTTTGATCTCAATGCCAAGGAAGTATGACATCAGACCAAGGTCTGTCATTTCGAAAACCTCTTCCATTTCGAGTTTAAACTGATTAATTTGATCAAGGTTGTTTCCTGTAATTAACAAATCATCTACATAAAGAGAAATGATTAAGGTATTTGTACCTTCATTCTTGACATACAATGTGAGTTCAGATTGACTTTTGCGAAAGCCAAGACCCACCAAATGATCATCAATCTTGCTGTACCATGCTCGCGGAGCCTGTTTTAGGCCGTATAAAGCCTTTTTTAACAAACAGACTTTATCTTCATTCCCTCTGTTTACAAAACCTTCAGGCTGTTCAACAAAAATTTCTTCTTGCAAGTCTCCATTTAAGAACGCAGATTTAACATCAAGTTGGAACACTTTCCAACTATTTTGAGCAGCAAGAGCAAGTAGTAATCTTACCGTGTCAAGCCTAGCAACAGGTGCAAATGTTTCCGAATAGTCCACTCCAAACACTTGTGCATATCCTTTTACAACAAGTCTTGCTTTGAATCTGTTAACTGAACCATCGGGATTTAGTTTTGTTCTGAAAACCCATTTTACACCAATTATTTTTCTGTTTAGAGGTCGATCAACCAACTCCCAAGTTTTATTTTTTACGATCATCGACAGCTCCTCCTGCATTGCAGCCATCCAATGCTGACTGTCTTTTGCATCACAGAACCCTGTAGGTTCACAGACAGCTACATTACACCTTTGATAAATATTAGACAGAGACCTAGTACCTCTTACCGGAGCATCATCAACTGAAACATCTTGCCCCTCATCTCTAGGAACTTCTTCTTCTATCATGCTACCATTGATTGAACTGCTCTGTTAATGAAAAATCTGGTTCACCTTGGTTGATTCTTCCCAATTCCATTGCTCATTTTCAATAAAATGAACATCTCGGCTCACTATAACTCGACCAGTAAGTGGCTGGAAAATTTTATAAGCTTTGGACATACTGTTGTACCCAATAAAAATTCCAGCTTCTGCCTTTTTATCAAGCTTATCTCGCTTGACCAATGGAATATAAGTAAAACAAAGGCAGCCAAATATTCTAAGAAACTTTAAAGAAGGTTTGTAACCATACCAAGCTTCAAATGGTGTCAAGTCTTTTACAGCTTTCGTCGAAATTCGATTTTGCAAGAACACAGCAGTGTTTGCTGCTTCTCCCCAAAAGCATTTTGGAAGATTTTTTTCATGAAGCATGCATCTTGTCATCTCCATTATAAATCGATTTCTTCTTTCACTGACTCCGTTTTGTTGAGGAGAATATGGAGCTGTCAATTGATGTTCAATTCCAGCATCTTCACAATACCTGTTAAAATTTTCCGAGGTGTATTCTCCACCATTATCAGACCTTATAGTCTGAATCAAGCATCCACTTTCATTCTCAACTCTTGATTTAAATTTCCAAAACACACCAGCAACTTCTGATTTTTGTTTTAAAAAATAAATCCAACATATTCTTGTTAGATCATCAATAAAAATGATGTAATAGAGATTACCATTTAGTGATGGTGTTCGTTGAGGACCGCAGAGATCAGTATGAACCAGCTGTAGCTTTCTCGAGGCTCTCCAAGCTTGTTTAGGAAATGGTTCCCTGTGCTGCTTCCCAAAATTACAAGCCTGACAATGAGGCATGTCATCATCAATGTCTGTGAGTCCTTCAACCAGCTTCTTTGACTGCATATGAAGCAGCCCTCGATGATGAAAATGCCCAAGTCTTTTATGCCAAATCTCAGTAGCACAAGGTCTGGATTTAAAAGCCATCTGCTCCTTTTCCATTGGATTTAGAGCAAAACTTTTTGCTTTCATTTCAACATTGAACAAGTCTTTGCCGCTAGCATCTTTGATCAAGCACTGTTTGTTCTCAAACAACACTTTATAGCCTTTATCAAGCAATTGACCAACGCTTAACAGATTTTGATCAATTTTCGGAACAAATAAAACATCTGAAATAAACTTCGTACCTCTGTAGCTTGTTATAGCTACTGTACCTTTTCCCTTGACTTCTAGGTGTTCACCATTTCCGATCCTCACTCTCTTGACTTCAGTATCTTTTAATTCTTCAAAGAGTTCTTTATCATATGTCATATGATTTGTGCACCCACTGTCAATCAACCAGCTTTCACTGGATTCTCTGCCTGAAAAACAAGTGACCACAAACAGTTGATCTTCTTCTTCTTGATCAGCTACACGTGCATCTGCTTCCTGCATATGCTTCTCGCCTTTTACTTTACAAATTGCAGCTTCATGTCCAACTTGATTACATTTGGAGCATTTAGCATCAGGTCTCCTCCAACATCTGTGTGGTGGATGACCTTTAAGTTTACAATGACGGCAAGGCGGGTAGGATTTTCTAACATCTGCTTCTTTTCTTTTTTGAAAATTGTTAGATGAATCTCCATTCTTCCAGTGATTTTTGAAGTTTGTTTTTTTATACCTGTTGCTGTCTTCATGCTTTACAGGTAAGGCACCTTCAATTACTTCTTCTTGCCTCATAGACCTTCTCTGCTCTTGTGCTTGCAAGGCATTTAAGAGCTCTGTAAGGGAGATATTTGACAGATCTTTGGTGTTCTCCAAAGTAGTAATGGTGGCTTCGAACCTCTCTGGAACAGTCACCAATATTTTTTCGACAATCCTGGAGTCTGTTAACTCAGACCCAAGCAATCTCACCTTGTTGGCTATGCTGAGAAGTCTGTCTGAATACTCTTTCACGCACTCAGACTCCTTCATCTTCTGTAACTCAAAATCCCTAATTAAATTTAGGACCTTCATTCCACGAATCCTTTCATCTCCTTCGTACTCAGCCTTGAGGTAATCCCAAATTTCTTTGGCTGTTTTGAGGGACATAATTCGTGTGAAAATCATCTGAGATACAGCGGCAAATAGACAAGCTTTTGCCTTTGATTTTCTCGTCTTCTTTTCCTTATGTGCTTTGATCTGTGCCATAGTAGGGTTTGCTGGAAGCTGAGGGATTTCGTAATCCTCTTCTACTGCTTCCCAAAGATCTAAAGCCTCCAAGTAAGTCTCCATACGAACTGCCCCCATTTGATAATTATCTCAATCGAAGACTGGGGGTGCAGCGATTGAAAATTCTCTTTCCATTTTAACCTCACAAGTCCCTTAAGAAGAGGGCTCTGGTACCACTTTGTTAGTGCAGAAGACAAAGGTTAATGGTGAGAGTAAATGAAAATGAGAAAGGCAGAGGAGTTACTGGGATGTGAAAAGAGAGGACTTAATTCATTCAATAGAAATGCTTGTTTAAATACATATAAAGGTCACTAACACACGTTAAGTGACTGACACAAGTTAAATAAAAGATACAAATAAAGTAAAGCTTGTTTCAGAGGACAACCAAAAGACACACACTGTTAACAGAAAATAAAAGCTTCTAAATAATTCTAACACTCAAAACCATCTTTCTCTTAGCCTCTTCATTGAAGACACCCTTCATGGATGGGAAGTTAATGCGAAAATCAAATTTTTTGTGTTCAATCATATAAACAAAAAATACTTAACCATCCAAGGTATGATCCTTTTTTTTAAATTTTTTTTATTTTTGTTTCGTTATACATCCATGCAATAATCCTTTTTCATATATTAACCATGATGCCCTTTTTGTACATACAGATAGTGGTCAACCAATTAAGAAATTTAATGAATTTGAAAAGGAGTTTGGAATTTCTAGATTATTCGATCTTAAGACTTTCATGGATGAGAATAATGGATATCTCGTCCACGATTGTTGCGTGTTTGGAGTTGAAATTTTCATTATCCGGCCAGATCAAGTAGAGGACGAAGACTTTGATACTGGCACTGGTGAAGGAAATAGGTATGTATTTGAATTGATATAAATGGGCATGTAGCTTAATCAACACTCACTTGTTTACTAAACTCAGGACAAAACGCTTCAGTTTCCGAGGATATGACATCAAGAATGGTAACTTGTTATCTACGTTATAATACCCAAAAACAGTTTATACACAGGCTTCTTTCTTACTCATCCAATTTTACATCATATATATCTATTTTGGAGCATTGAGACTTTAGGTACGCCACATAATTTTTTGGTTTGGATATTTGCAGGAATCGTGAGAACAACACGAGAAGTCGGACCAGCTCAGCCTTTATTCAATGTAAGATCATTTTCATCCCTTTTGAAAGAAGACAGCAAACCTTATGAATCCGAGATATTTGAATCTGGAGGCTTCAAATGGTACGTCCGTCTAAATACCACTCACTTTGTTATTTCATTTTCGCTTTTCATTGCTATAGAATATAGACAGTTATCTATCCATATATGTATATTACTTTCTATTATTAGGAGATTGTCGGTTCATCCTAAAGGAAACAGGAGGAGGAATATGGAAGATCATATTTCAGTTTATGTAAGGATTGTAGAAACCGAAACATTTGCTCCTGACTGGGAAGTCTTTGCCACTTTGAAGTTCTTTATACATGATAAGATCACCGACAAATACTTAACGGTTGAGGGTATGTCCTCCTATTTACAACTTGATCATTGTGTATTGCATTTTTTCACTACTTAGGTACATGAAATTTTATTTGAACACTCTTTGTATGATTTTGATCTACCTCATCAGAAAACATCTAAATGTATACAGATTTAAATGATAGTGTACGACGTTTTCATGACGTAAAAGAAGAATGGGGATTAGACCATTTTATACCATTCAATGACTTCAATAATCTTTCACATGGATTTCTTGTGGATGATCATTGTTCTTTTGGAGTTGAAATTTGGGTGATTAAACACCAAGTCCGGAAGGTACAAGAGTTGGCAAAAGAACCAGAACCTAAATATACGTTCACATGGAAAATTGAAAACTTCTCAAAGCAGGTCTACGGTTTTGGTTCAGCGGTATTCCCTATTGGTGCAACAAAATGGTATTAATATTATTCACTTACAACTTAAACAAAATTTGTGTCGTATAAGTTCTGATTTTGTTTGTTCAATCAGGAGGCTTTCCCTTTTTCCAACTGGTTATGGGGATCAAGTAGAGAAATTTATGTCTTTGTACCTACAGCTATAAACGCTTTTATGTTCAATGTGATAGACCGTGGGTACACAGAGAAAGTGTATGTCGCCCTACAAATCTATTATCCCTTTTTGAGAAAGTAAAACTGTGGTACTTCTTCATTTTTCAAATGCAGCGTACAAAGGAAATAAATAGGCAATAAACGAGGTGGGAGTTACAAAATAAGATCCACTAATCCCACTCTTCACTTAATGCCCGTTACGTAACTCCTACACCCACGTAAAACTCTAAGACTCAATTTAATACTAACGGTTACTATAACTTAAATAAATAAAACATGTTTAGATTAAATACATAAAATGCAACATGTTCCCCCCTAATCTCAACATGTTTTTCAAACCTCGACTTCAGCTTCCCGAGCTCGCAGTAAGATCCTCAACCCCTATTGTCTTCCTCATTTCTTCAAATTTAACCTTCCCCAATGCCTTAGTTAAGATGTCTGTCCTCTGTTCTTGAGTCACCACGTGCTTAATGATCAACTCACCCCTTTCAATACACTCTCGAATAAAATGAAACCGTACGTCGATATGTTTGCTCCTCCCGTGTAGTACCGGATTCTTCGTTAACTCGATGGCTGACCTGTTATCTATGTGGAGTATCACTGGTCGAACCGATTGTCCCGAGATTTCCTTTAGTAGTCCACGAAGCCATATGCTCTGACAAGCTGCTGTCGTGGCGGCCATGTACTCCGCCTCGCACGAAGATAGAGCAACCACTTTCTGTTTCTGCGATGTCCAAGATATTAAGCTCCTGTTAAGGTAGAAACACATGCCCCCAGTACTTCTCCTGTCGATAACATCTCCAGCTAGATCACTATCTGTAAACCCATACAACATCCTACTACTCTTCTCGTTTGCATAAACCAGCCCATACTCAATTGTCCCTCGAATGTACCTCAAGATATGTTTCACAGCTTGTTGGTGCTTCACTGTGGGTTTCTCCATGAATCTGCTCACCACTCCCACAGCGTATGAAATATCTGGACGAGTGTGAGTTAGATATCGCAGACTTCCAACGATACATCTATACTCAGTGGCATCAAAAATTACTCCTTCTTCATCTCTGTCCAACTGTAACTTATGCTCCATAGGAAATTTGGACGCGTTACAATTCATCATTCCAGATTTTTCCGGTAACTTCTTGGCATATGATGACTGCTTCAGTATAGTACGCATCTCTCCTTGGTTTACTTCTATTCCAAGATAAAACGACAATAAACCCAGATCACTCATCTCAAACCGTTTGTTCATTTGTTGCTTGAATGCTTCGATTTCCTGCTTGTCTGAACCTGTCACCAATAAATCGTCAACATACACACCCACTATGAGTATACTCCCTTCTTTGTACTTCATGTACACCGCTTGCTCGTGTAAGCATCTGTCAATTCCCAACTCTTTCAAGCATCTGTCTAGCTTCGCATTCCACGCTCTAGGAGCTTGACGCAGCCCGTACAAAGCCTTCACCAGTCTATACACCATATGTTCCTGTCCTTTCTTAACGAACCCCTCAGGTTGGATGACATAAACTTCTTCAATGAGCTCTCCGTTTAAAAACGCTGATTTTACATCAAGATGATAAACTTCCCAACCTTCTTTCGTTGAAAGTGCTAGCAAGAGTCGAACCGTGTCAAGTCGTGCTACGGGAGCGAAAACTTCATCATAATCTATTCCTTTCCTTTGAACGTATCCCTTTGCGACGAGCCGTGCCTTATGTTTCACCACATTCCCATCTGGGTCCTTTTTTAACTTATATACCCACTTCAAACCTATTGGTTTATGCCCAGGTGGTAAACTTGTGAGTACCCAGGTTTCGTTCTTCTCTATTGTCTCGAACTCCGTCTTCATAGCATCTTGCCAATCCTTCTATTTATGGCTTCGAAATATGACGTTGGTTCCTCAGCCTTTAATAACATCAGCTCATCAATCAGCTCAATGACCTCAGTGTCATTATAAATATCTGCCAAAGGCCTGAACCTCTTAGGTTCACTGCTCGTGGTAGATGATGTTCCAACAGTTTCAGCTGTTTTGGTTGTCGTAGTTTGTTGTGACGATGCCGATGACTGTGAAGTCATGGATTGCAGAGGAGTTGTGGGTTCATAATCTGCATCCACACTGTCCCCAGTTTCCGTGTTCTCGGTTACCTCAACATAGCTCCCAGGGAAAGTTACTTCACCACCTGTTTCTTGTTCCCATGACCAGAAGGCTTCCTTTTGAAATACCACGTCCCTACTGACGTGTACAGTCCCTGTTTGTGGGTCAAATAAGCGACTCCCTTTCGTTCCCGGCTCCTTACCGAGATACACCACCCTCTTACTACGATCATCCAGTTTCTTGACATGTATCGAAGGTATCTTCATAAATGCAATACACCCAAACACTCTTAAGTGTGTCAGGTCCGGCTTAGTCCCACTCCATGCTTCATATGGTGTTCTTCCGTTTAAACTTCGAGTTGGTAGTCGATTGAGAACATAGATCGAATGACGCACCGCTTCACCCCAGAGATACGCAGGTAGGTTTGCTCCCCTTAGAAAACTTCTTGCCATAGCAGCCACAGTCCTATTCTTTCGTTCCACCACCCCGTTTTGCTGCGGAGTGTATGGTGCTGTGTAATGCCTCAAAATACCAGCCTTCTCACAATACAAGGTGAATTCCTTGGAACAAAATTCACCGCCTCTATCTGTCCTCAAGATCTTTATGTTTTTCTAGCTCCCCTTTTCAACTAAAGCCTTAAAATTTTTAAACATCTCGAAAGCATTACTTTTCTCCTTTAACATGTAGACCCACATTTTCTTACTGAAATCATCAACAAATAGAAGGAAATAACGATTACCTCCAGTTGTCGTTGGTGTGATAGGGCCACAAATATCAGCATGAATTATCTCGAGTGCTTTCCTCGACACAGAGCTAGTTTGATGTGGGAAGGATTTTCTGGATTGCTTCGTCATTAAACAACCTTCGCACCTTTTAAGAGGTTGAGTCATGCTTGGAATCCCGTATGCCATCTTCTCTCGCGACATTAATTCCAAAGCTTGGAAATTTACGTGCCCAAGACGAGCATGCCACAACCAAGTATCTTCTTCGGCCTTGTTAAACAAACATGTTGCTCTACTTTCTTCAAGACTGATCTTATATAGTCGATTCTCTGTCCTTTTCACCTTCATCAATAGTCTTCCACTCGCCTCGTGAATCCACAAATAATCCCCATCAAGTACGACTTTATTCCCTGCCTCAGAAAGTTGTCCCAAGCTTATAATATTATTACAGAGATTTGGGATATAGTATACCTCTTCAAGCATCCTTTCTTCACCATTCTTGCACTGGAACGCCACTGTTCCCTTTCCCTTGATACACACGGTCGATCCATCGCCAAACTTCACTTTCCCGGAGACACACTCATCCAAGCTTTTGAATTTTCCACGTTGCCCAGTCATGTGATTGCTGGCGCCGTTATCCAAGTACCACACCTGTGACTCCTTTTGTTCACCTGCGTTTGTTCGTAGCTTTGGAACCACTCCATCCTCCTTCAGAAGCATAGATTCGATATCCATTTGTCCGACCTCAACAACCAACAAGGCTGGCTCATCTTCTTGGATTTTCGAGAGATTTGCTTCTCTCGTCATGTCTTTCTCCTTCCTTGGTTTACGACAGTCCGCAGCAAAGTGTCCCAGTGCTTGACAGTTAAAGCACCTCACTCTACTTCTGTCTCGTACTCCACGAGTACTTCCTCCACCTCGAGTCCCTTCTCTATTGGTTTTCCTTAACCATTCTTCTCGAGTCAACAAAAGCTGCCCCTCGCTGCTTTCTTTCTTCCTCCACTCATCTTCTGTCAGCAGCAATTGTCCCTTGTGTTTCTCCGTTGTCCCTCGCAATCTTTCCTCGTGGGCTTTCAAAGAACCAACGACTTCTTCTACCGACATCTCTTCCAGATCTCCAAATTGCTCAATAGCAGATTCAATCTGCAAGAATTTTGTGGGAACCGCTCTGAGAAGTTTCTTAACCACATATGTCTCTTCCACTTTCTCTCCCAACACTCGAATATTGGTAACCAGGCTGTTCAACTTCAGATAGAATTCGTCTAATGGCTCATCGTCTTTCATGCTTAGAGCTTCGAATTCGCTCTTGAGGGTCTGGGCTCTAGCTGCTTTTACCTTGTCTGCTCCCAGGTACATGGTTTTGACAGCCTTCCACGCATCCTTGGCCGTCTTCTTTTCTGCAAGTGACATCAGGACATCTTCTGGAACTCCCTGGTAAATAACAGCGAGTGCCTTTTTGTCGACCTTGTCTTCCACAGGAGCATTAGGGTCCTTGGGTTCGATTGCCTCCCACACTCCGTGGGCTTGCATGAATACCGTCATTTTGAGAGCCCATGCAGTGTAGTTGGTTTTGCTCAACATCGGGTAGCTGAGACCAAAGGAGCTTTTGCTTGTCGTCTTCATCTGAAGTTATGAACACCTCCTGAAGCTCTGATACCAAGTATAAACCCTTTTATGTTCAATGTGCTAGACCGTGGGTACACAGAGAAAGTGTATGTCGCCCTACAAATCTATTATCCCTTTTTGAGAAAGTAAAACTGTGGTACTTCTTCATTTTTCAAATGCAGCGTACAAAGGAAATAAATAGGCAATAAACGAGGTGGGAGTTACAAAATAAGATCCACTAATCCCACTCTTCACTTAATGCCCGTTACGTAACTCCTACACCCACGTAAAACTCTAAGACTCAATTTAATACTAACGGTTACTATAACTTAAATAAATAAAACATGTTTAGATTAAATACATAAAATGCAACAACAGCTAAATGATGCAGAAAGGCTTAAAGAGGACAATCTAGAATGGGAGGTGGATTATAAACTTCGTTTATGTGATCAACTTGGAAGTTCTCACATTGAACATAAAGGTACATACATACATATAGTCCATCAGTTTATATTAATTGCATACAAAATAATTTATAATTTTATAATTAGTTAGACATTCTCCTCTCCTGACAAAGTTATATAAACTAGTTAATTCAATAATGCATATCTGCAGATCACAGATACTTTAAGTATTTGGGTTACAGCGCTGAAACTGACAACTTCAGGGACTTTATATCGGTGGAAAAGCTTAATAACAAAAGTTTGGGTTACATGAGGGATGATGTTGTTATTGTTCAAGCCATTTTTACTTCTCTCATTTTGCACCAGCTTACTGTTCGTAAGTAAGGAATAAGAAGTACATGATGCCCTATGCTATGCTTATGCTGTTTAAAAACCCAAGGGATATATCATTCTCCTTTTGCTTTATTTTTATCTTTGTTTGTTTGAATACCGTATGTTGTAATTGAACTACGAGCGAGCTAATCTCTATTGCTTTCTTGTTTCGCTTGAATAAAAACTAAGCATTTTTATCCATCCACGTTGCCCAGTCATGTGATTGCTGGCGCCGTTATCCAAGTACCACACCTGTGACTCCTTTTGTTCACCTGCGTTTGTTCGTAGCTTTGGAACCACTCCATCCTCCTTCAGAAGCATAGATTCGATATCCATTTGTCCGACCTCAACAACCAACAAGGCTGGCTCATCTTCTTGGATTTTCGAGAGATTTGCTTCTCTCGTCATGTCTTTCTCCTTCCTTGGTTTACGACAGTCCGCAGCAAAGTGTCCCAGTGCTTGACAGTTAAAGCACCTCACTCTACTTCTGTCTCGTACTCCACGAGTACTTCCTCCACCTCGAGTCCCTTCTCTATTGGTTTTCCTTAACCATTCTTCTCGAGTCAACAAAAGCTGCCCCTCGCTGCTTTCTTTCTTCCTCCACTCATCTTCTGTCAGCAGCAATTGTCCCTGGTGTTTCTCCGTTGTCCCTCACAATCTTTCCTCGTGGGCTTTCAAAGAACCAACGACTTCTTCTACCGACATCTCTTCCAGATCTCCGAATTGCTCAATAGCAGATTCAATCTGCAAGAATTTTGTGGGAACCGCTCTGAGAAGTTTCTTAACCACATATGTCTCTTCCACTTTCTCTCCCAACACTCGAATATTGGTAACCAGGCTGTTCAACTTCAGATAGAATTCGTCTAATGGCTCATCGTCTTTCATGCTTAGAGCTTCGAATTCGCTCTTGAGGGTCTGGGCTCTAGCTGCTTTTACCTTGTCTGCTCCCAGGTACATGGTTTTGACAGCCTTCCACGCATCCTTGGCCGTCTTCTTTTCTGCAAGTGACATCAGGACATCTTCTGGAACTCCCTGGTAAATAACTGCGAGTGCCTTTTTGTCGACCTTGTCTTCCACAGGAGCATTAGGGTCCTTGGGTTCGATTGCCTCCCACACTCCGTGGGCTTGCATGAATACCGTCATTTTGAGAGCCCATGCAGTGTAGTTGGTTTTGCTCAACATCGGGTAGCTGAGACCAAAGGAGCTTTTGCTTGTCGTCTTCATCTGAAGTTATGAACACCTCCTGAAGCTCTGATACCAAGTATAAACCCTTTTATGTTCAATGTGCTAGACCGTGGGTACACAGAGAAAGTGTATGTCGCCCTACAAATCTATTATCCCTTTTTGAGAAAGTAAAACTGTGGTACTTCTTCATTTTTCAAATGCAGCGTACAAAGGAAATAAATAGGCAATAAACGAGGTGGGAGTTACAAAATAAGATCCACTAATCCCACTCTTCACTTAATGCCCGTTACGTAACTCCTACACCCACGTAAAACTCTAAGACTCAATTTAATACTAACGGTTACTATAACTTAAATAAATAAAACATGTTTAGATTAAATACATAAAATGCAACAACAGCTAAATGATGCAGAAAGGCTTAAAGAGGACAATCTAGAATGGGAGGTGGATTATAAACTTCTTTTATGTGATCAACTTGGAAGTTCTCACATTGAACATAAAGGTACATACATACATATAGTCCATCAGTTTATATTAATTGCATACAAAATAATTTATAATTTTATAATTAGTTAGACATTCTCCTCTCCTGACAAAGTTATATAAACTAGTTAATTCAATAATGCATATCTGCAGATCACAGATACTTTAAGTATTTGGGTTACAGCGCTGAAACTGACAACTTCAGGGACTTTATATCGGTGGAAAAGCTTAATAACAAAAGTTTGGGTTACATGAGGGATGATGTTGTTATTGTTCAAGCCATTTTTACTTCTCTCAATTTGCACCAGCTTACTGTTCGTAAGTAAGGAATAAGAAGTACATGATGCCCTATGCTATGCTTATGCTGTTTAAAAACCCAAGGGATATATCATTCTCCTTTTGCTTTATTTTTATCTTTGTTTGTTTGAATACCGTATGTTGTAATTGAACTACGAGCGAGCTAATCTCTATTGCTTTCTTGTTTCGCTTGAATAAAAACTAAGCATTTTTATCCATCCACGTTGCCCAGTCATGTGATTGCTGGCGCCGTTATCCAAGTACCACACCTGTGACTCCTTTTGTTCACCTGCGTTTGGTCGTAGCTTTGGAACCACTCCATCCTCCTTCAGAAGCATAGATTCGATATCCATTTGTCCGACCTCAACAACCAACAAGGCTGGCTCATCTTCTTGGATTTTCGAGAGATTTGCTTCTCTCGTCATGTCTTTCTCCTTCCTTGGTTTACGACAGTCCGCAGCAAAGTGTCCCAGTGCTTGACAGTTAAAGCACCTCACTCTACTTCTGTCTCGTACTCCACGAGTACTTCCTCCACCTCGAGTCCCTTCTCTATTGGTTTTCCTTAACCATTCTTCTCGAGTCAACAAAAGCTGCCCCTCGCTGCTTTCTTTCTTCCTCCACTCATCTTCTGTCAGCAGCAATTGTCCCTGGTGTTTCTCCGTTGTCCCTCGCAATCTTTCCTCGTGGGCTTTCAAAGAACCAACGACTTCTTCTACCGACATCTCTTCCAGATCTCCGAATTGCTCAATAGCAGATTCAATCTGCAAGAATTTTGTGGGAACCGCTCTGAGAAGTTTCTTAACCACATATGTCTCTTCCACTTTCTCTCCCAACACTCGAATATTGGTAACCAGGCTGTTCAACTTCAGATAGAATTCGTCTAATGGCTCATCGTCTTTCATGCTTAGAGCTTCGAATTCGCTCTTGAGGGTCTGGGCTCTAGCTGCTTTTACCTTGTCTGCTCCCAGGTACATGGTTTTGACAGCCTTCCACGCATCCTTGGCCGTTTTCTTTTCTGCAAGTGACATCAGGACATCTTCTGGAACTCCCTGGTAAATAACAGCGAGTGCCTTTTTGTCGACCTTGTCTTCCACAGGAGCATTAGGGTCCTTGGGTTCGATTGCCTCCCACACTCCGTGGGCTTGCATGAATACCGTCATTTTGAGAGCCCATGCAGTGTAGTTGGTTTTGCTCAACATCGGGTAGCTGAGACCAAAGGAGCTTTTGCTTGTCGTCTTCATCTGAAGTTATGAACACCTCCTGAAGCTCTGATACCAAGTATAAACCCTTTTATGTTCAATGTGCTAGACCGTGGGTACACAGAGAAAGTGTATGTCGCCCTACAAATCTATTATCCCTTTTTGAGAAAGTAAAACTGTGGTACTTCTTCATTTTTCAAATGCAGCGTACAAAGGAAATAAATAGGCAATAAACGAGGTGGGAGTTACAAAATAAGATCCACTAATCCCACTCTTCACTTAATGCCCGTTACGTAACTCCTACACCCACGTAAAACTCTAAGACTCAATTTAATACTAACGGTTACTATAACTTAAATAAATAAAACATGTTTAGATTAAATACATAAAATGCAACAACAGCTAAATGATGCAGAAAGGCTTAAAGAGGACAATCTAGAATGGGAGGTGGATTATAAACTTCGTTTATGTGATCAACTTGGAAGTTCTCACATTGAACATAAAGGTACATACATACATATAGTCCATCAGTTTATATTAATTGCATACAAAATAATTTATAATTTTATAATTAGTTAGACATTCTCCTCTCCTGACAAAGTTATATAAACTAGTTAATTCAATAATGCATATCTGCAGATCACAGATACTTTAAGTATTTGGGTTACAGCGCTGAAACTGACAACTTCAGGGACTTTATATCGGTGGAAAAGCTTAATAACAAAAGTTTGGGTTACATGAGGGATGATGTTGTTATTGTTCAAGCCATTTTTACTTCTCTCAATTTGCACCAGCTTACTGTTCGTAAGTAAGGAATAAGAAGTACATGATGCCCTATGCTATGCTTATGCTGTTTAAAAACCCAAGGGATATATCATTCTCCTTTTGCTTTATTTTTATCTTTGTTTGTTTGAATACCGTATGTTGTAATTGAACTACGAGCGAGCTAATCTCTATTGCTTTCTTGTTTCGCTTGAATAAAAACTAAGCATTTTTATCCATCCACATCCAATATATTTTAGTATTTTTTCTCTACTAACCGTAAACAATGTGCTACAGAGAGCTCTACCTGCTAGTAATTGGATCCTCACTTTTATTAATTGCCGGTACTAACACGGCAATCAGACGATTAATTCTACTATGTTCACCGTCATTCCACAAAATTAGAAAAAACTCACATTGTTTTTATTGTTAGTTTAGCTCATTTTGTTTATCTATACATAAGAGTTTTATATTCTGTCTAATTTACATTTTCTAAATAATAAAACCATAGTTGTCTTTCTTTGTTTATCTTATTCTACATTGTATCATAGTGAAGATTTATATTTTAAAGTTTTCATCTATTCCGTTGTGCCGGCGGACAATTGTTTTAGCTGTCCGCCGGAAGAAAAAAGAAAGTGAAAATTTTCGATTTCCGGATTTGGTGTGCAGCCACAATCAACAAACCTGATCGAGAGGTAAACGATATCTATTTTTTTCTCAGTTTTGAACAGTAAGTTCGGGACATATAATCCTTCAATCTCACATGTTGGATTATGATTAGGAGCTCCGGTTCGGGAGAAATCGTTACTCGAACGGTGCAGATTTTTGTTGATAAAATCATATATTAATTTTGATTTTGATTGTAAATTATATTTAAATTTGGATTTTGTATTTGGATTTTGTATTTGGATTTAGTATTTGGATTTAGTATTGAATTTGAATTTAGTATTGAATTTGGATTTGGTATTTGGATTTAGTATTGAATTTGAATTTAGTATTGAATTTGGATTTGGTATTTGGATTTAGTATTGAATTTGAATTTAGTATTGAATTTGGATTTGGTATTTGGATTTAGTATTGAATTTAGTTTTGGATTTGGATTTGCTATTTGAATTTGGCATTAGAACTTGATATTCGGATTTCATTTGGATTCTGTTTGGGTATTTGGCGTTGAGATTTCGTTTGGATTTTGTTTGGTGTTGAGATTTCGTTTAGATTTTGTTTGGTGTTAAGATTTTGTTTGTCGTTTCAACTTTGTCTAACGTTTGCTTAGATCAACGTTTGTCATTTTGATTTCGTTTTGGTGTTTAGATTATGTTTGACATTTGGATTATGTCCGAAGTTTGCTTAGTTCAGCGTATGTCACTTTGATTCGTTTTGATTTGTTTGGTGATTAAATTTCGTTCTTCTTTTATATTTGGATTTAGATTTGAATTTGGATTTTTTATAGATTTAGTTTGGATTCGTTTGGATCCATTTGGTGTTTAGATTTCGTTTGGATTAGTTTGGAGTTTCGAGATTGGAGTTTTGAGTAGTTTGAAGATTGGACTTTGGAAGAGTTTGAAGATCGGAGATTTGAGATCGGAGATTGAAGTTTGGAGTTTGAAGATTTGTTCGATTTTGGGTTTTGACGTTTTGTTTTGATTTTATCTTTCGATTATGGTTTTGAAGTTTGGTGTTTCATTGCGAGTTTGAAATAGGGCTTTACAGATTTAAAGTCGATTCATTAGCCCATATAGTTTATCTATAAATAAGATATGTATACTCTATGTAATTGGTACAATTTCTAAATAATAAAATTTTAATTGTCTTTCTTTGTTTATCTTTTTCTACATCTATTTGTCAGAGTACGAGTATATTGTCAGACATTTGTTATAGATATATTGTCAGACATTTGTTTTTGGTCCACCTTCAAAATGTTTTATACTAGTTAAAATATTTCTTATTTATATTACATTGTCTTTCGTGTTTAATCGACTTTGGAAGTAGACTTTTTTTCGCACCTAACATTATATATATATATATATATATATATATATATATATATATATATATATATATATATATATTTAATCGAAAAATCATATACATCAGTCATAGTATATTATAATCTTTTTCTTTTTGTTTATTTTGTTATTTTCTTTAAATTAGGAGTTTTTTTCATTCAAATACAAAATTAGTAGTGCACTACAATTACGATTATATTTTTTTGAAGTCATATATAAAAATTTGAAAAATTAAAGAAAATAAAATTGAATTCGAAGTTTATAATTTTATAAAGTCGGTCATTCAGTTTTTAGATAAAATCAAAAATATAAAATTAAATCATTTTTTAATCAAATAAAATTTTCATTTTCATATTCAAGTTCAAACAAAATCAAACAATTTTGAAAAAATTTGTTCGACTTCTGTATAAAAACATTTCACAATTTCTTTAAAAAAAATAAACATCTCTGATGTTAAAAGAAATTCGAACTCTATCAGTTTGTTGTCTTACTTTTTCCTAAAATTTATTATACCATAAAAAATAAATTATTGGCAAAATCTATGCATTAAAATAAATTGGAAATCACAATGTTAAGAACCATTCTAGATCCGAAGTTTTATAAAAGTTAAAAAATTGTCTTACAAAAAGGAATTCATAATATTTTCCAAAAAAAATCAAAATCACTTTATATTCGCAAGAACGTTCAATATAGAATTCGAGAAAGGTTGGTTGAGGATGATAGCATTAGAGTTTAAATACTCTCTGTAAGAGAAAATATGCTAATTTTCCGGCAAATCACTTCTAAATTTGCTTGAGGTAAAGAAGGGTTTTTGGAAAATATAAAAAATTCCTGCAATTAAATCAAAAGAAAAGAAACACAAAACAAAAGTAAAATCAAACACACAATTATTAACGGAGTTCAGCAAATTATGCCTACGTCTCCGGACCTGATGCAGATCAATTTTATTAGAAAGACACAGTGACTCTGCCGTTTTTCGATGCATACACAAAAAACCCTAGCACACGGTTTTGTAGAGACTGCAACACTTAAAAGGGAAAAACATTTCCAGTCCTTAATGTATAATTTATGACCCACTAAAATTACACTCTCTTCAATTCACTCCAGCTCTCTTTAATGTGTTTAGCACTTGCCTCATCTTCACTGTCTTTTCATCTAGCATCTCTTCTATCCAATAACATGAATGTTGAATAAGGATGGACTATTATGTCAAAATAACAACCTCTCACTTGAATATTAGTTTCAACATGTCTTCACACCTTGATCTATGCAGCAGATCTTTCTGGTCTTATTATTCTTGCAGACCAACTGAAGCTGAACACAACTTCAGTTTTTCAATGGCTATTGTCTTTGTCAACATATCAACTGGATTATTTCTTCCTTGTATCTTTTCCAGTTCTAGCACCTCATCTTCCAATAAAGATCTAATGAAATGATAACGAATACTGATGTGCTTGGTTCTTGAATGAAATGTTGAATTCTTCGCCAATTGAATTGCACTTTGACTTTCACTATGGAGAACGTTGTTCTTCTGTTTGAATCCCAACTCGGTTAACAAAACTTGAATCCATATCATCTCTTTACTGGCTTCGGTCACTGCTACATACTCAGCCTCTGTAGTTGATAGAGTGACTATTTTCTGTAACTTTGACATCCAACTAACATCTGTAGTTCCAACAATAAATATATAACCGGTAGTGCTTTTCTGGTGATCAACTTCACCTCCAAAATCTGCATCTACATAGCCATGTACCTTTAACGCACCCTTACCAAAGTACAAACACTTTTCTGTGGTTCCTAGTAGGTACCTCAAAATCCATTTGACAGCTTCCCAATAAATTTTCCCTGGGTTTGACATAAACCTACTCCAACTCCCATTGCATTACTAATGTCTAGTCTCGTACAGACCATTGCATACATCAAACTTCCAATAGCTGAGGCGTAAGGAACCTTAGCCATGGAGTCTTTTTCTTCATCCGTCTTAGGGGATTGATCTTTGGATAAACGAAAGTGACCTGCCAATGGTGTACTAACTGGTTTGGCATCACATATGTTAAATCTCTTCAAAACGCGATCGATGTACTCTGACTGAGATAACTGTAAAAAATTTCTATTCTTATCTCTTGTGATTTGTATTCCAAGAATCTTCTCCGCCGGACCCAAGTCCTTCATGTCAAATTCTTTTGACAATTGTTGCTTCAATCTTCTAATATCATCCATATCTGAACCTGCTACAAACATATCATCAAGATAGAGTAACAAAATGATATAACTGGACTTACATCTTTTAAAATAACAAAAGTGGTCCGTATTACACTTGTGAAAACTCTCTTTGTGCATAAAACCGTTAAGTTTCTTGTACCACTATCTTGGAGCTTGTTTTAGACCATACAAACTTTTCTTGAGTCTGCATACCATGTTTTCTTTCCCTTTTTTTAAGAAACCTTATGGTTGATACATGTATATCTCCACATCGAAGTCCATGTGAAAGAAATACAATCTTCACATCTAATTGTTCAAGATAAAGGTCTTCAATGGCAACAATACTCAACACTGATCTAATAGTATTTAGCTTCACATTTGGAGAAAAAATATCGGTGTAATCAATTCCTTCATTTTGCTGGGACCCTTTCACAACTAGTCGGGCTTTGTATCTCTTAGAGCCATCATGCTCATCTTTCACCCGATACACCCATTTGTTATGAAGTTTCTTCTTACCCATTGGTAACTCAGCTAGGTCCCATGTATCATTTGAGATTAAAGACTTCATCTCATTTTTAATGGCAAGCTCCCACTTACTAGCATCACGGACTTGACAAGCTTCATCATAGGTTTCAGGTTACCCTCCATCGGTAAGTAATAGATAGTTCAAGTATCTCATGTTGGGAACATGGGGTCGGGAAGATCTTCGCAAAACAGGAACTGCCTCGGTCAGGTGTAGAGTGTCGGATCACTGTCGATCGGTTTATCCAACGGACTCTCCTTGCTGAGGGGTTAAGCCGATCGACTCTATTTCTTGACTATCTAGGACTCCATCGATATCTGCAAATACTGATTCATACGGCTTTGAGTCATTTGCTTCGGTTTTATGTCTGTCCTTGTACATCACTGTATCATTGAAGATCACATCTCTGCTTCGTATCATCTTCTTGTTTTACTCATCCCAAACACGATAGCTGAACTCATATTCGCCATAGCCGATCAGGAAACATTTCTTCGATTTCGGATCAAGCTTGTTCCTGCATTAATCACTTATATGAACATATACTATACAACCAAAAACTCTTAGATGTGATAATTTTATATCCTTACCACTCCATAACTCCTAGGGTATTCTATGTTCTAAGGGAACTGATGGGCCGCGGTTAACCAGGTAAGCCGATGTGTTGATTGCTTCTGCGCAGAACTGCTTCGGTAAACCAGATTGTATACGAATGCTTCTAGCTCTTTCTGTCAACGTTTTGTTCATATGTTCGGAAATATCATTGTCTTGAGGCGTACCTGGCATAGTTCTTTCCATCATGATCCCATGATCATAGCAAAAATTCTTGAATTTGGTGTAATCATATTCACCACCATTATCGGTTCTCGGCTTTTTAATCTTCAGACCTGTCTCATATTCAACCATAGATTTCCATCTCCTAAAAACATCAAACACTTCAGATTTATGCTTTAGAAAATAAACTGATACCTTTCGAGAATGATCGTCGATAAAGGTCACAAAATAGTGTCTCCCTCCTATAGATGAAACAGCTGTTGGCCCTCAAATGTCAGAATGAACAAGATCCAGCGTTTCTTTCTTTGGGGTTCTGCCACTAGTTTGAAAACTGACCCTTTTTTGTTTTCCAAGTATGAAGTCTTCGCACATGTCTATATCGACTAACTTAAAACCTGGAAGCTTCCCCTTCGAGTATATAATTTTCATACCCTTCACACTCATGTGACCAAGCCTCTGGTGCCAAACATTTGGATTTTCGTTTCCTGCTGCTATTGCAAATGAGCATCCCGTCTCTACTGTCTTGTAAAGAGTACCACTCTTCTTTCCGCGAGCAACCGTCATTTCTCGCTTTGAAATTTTCTAATTGTCACCATGGAAGATCGTATTATAGCCTTTGCTAGCCAACTACCCTACTCAGATTAAGTTCTTTCTCAGATCGGGGATATGCCTGACATCTTTCAGTTCCTAGACAAACCCATTCAACTTAATCTTCACAGTACCTTTACCAATAATATCAGAAGGTTTATCATCACCAATATATACTTTTCCAAGGTTACCAAGAACATACCTCTTGAAGAATTATTTTTTCGAAGTCGCGTGAAACGATGCTCTAGAGTCTAACACCCAAGACTCTTCCTTACTTTCTAAGGAGCATATTAACGCATCGTCTCCTTCTGAAGTGATATTTCCCTCTGTCTTCTTCTCCTGGTTCTTTGGTTCTCTCTTGCACTGAAATTTAAAGTGCCCGGTTTTCCTACAATTCCAACATTTGATGTTTCTCAACCACTGGAAATTTTTAGGATTCCTAGACTTGGACCTCCAGTCTCTTGATTTGCCTCTGTAGTTAGATTTACCGCGTCCATATCCTCTGGTTGAATTTCTTCCTCTTCACTCTGTATGTAAGACTGAGGAGATTGATAACTCACATGATTCTCTCCTTCGAATCTCTTCACTGAGAACTAGGTCACGAACATCATCAAATTTCAACTTATTGCTTCCTGACGAACTACTCACCGCCGTGACAGTAGCATTTCAACTATCTGGTAGTGAAGACAACAGTATCAGTGCTCGTACTTCTTCATCAAAACCAATTTCAACTGAACTCAACTAGGTTGTGAATGTATTGAGTTCATTGAGGTGTTGAGCTACCAACGCGCCTTCCTTCATTCAAAAATTGAATAAACGCCTAATGAAGTGAACTTTGTTAGACGCTGATGGCTTTTCATACATACTGGAGAGAGCCTTCATAAGACCCGTCGTGGTTGTTTCTTTACGATGTCAAAAGTAACATTGCGGGATAGCGTCAATCGGATGAATCCAAGAGCTTGTCTGTAAAAAATGGCCCATTTTTTCATCTTTCATACTCTCTGGTTTCGTTTCTGAAAGGGGTTGATAAAGCTTTTTTTGGTACAGATAATCTTCAATCTGCATCTTCTAGAACCTAAAATCTACACCATCGAATTTTTCGAGTCTCACATTTCCTTCGTCTGTAGTCATTGCTCCCACTCAAATCTGACCTCCTTTGGATCGCTACCAGTCTGGCTCTGATACCAGTTGTAAGGGAAAATACGCTAATTTCCCGGAAAATCACTTCTGAGTTTGCTTGAGGTAAAGAGGGGTTTTGGGAAAATACACAATTTTCCTGCAATTAAATCAAAAGAAAAGAAACACATAACAAACGTGAAATCAAACACAAAATTATTAACGGAGTTCAGCAAATTATGCCTACGTCTCCGGACCTGCTGCAGATCGATTTTGTTAGAAAGACACACTGACTCTGCCATTTTTCGATGCATACACAAAAAACCCTAGCACCCGGTTTTGTGGAGACTTTAACACTTAAAAGGGAAAAACATTTACAGTTTTTAATGTGTAATTTATGACCCACTAAAATTACACTGTCTTTTCAATTCACTCCGGCTCTTTTTAATGTGTTTAGCACTTGCCTCATCTTCACTGTCTTTTTATCTAGCATCTTTTCTATCCAATAACATGAATGTTGAATAAAGAATGACTATTATGTCAAAATAACACTCTCCTATAAGCTGAAGTTGTAATCTTAGTCTTACCAAACAATTAACGAATAAACGACCGTCTTCGCCTATATCCAATGATTGGCCGTATCATTATTAAGAGGCTGTCTATAGATAACATAGTGAGAGCTTGTGAAAAATTGGAAGATGGAATACTAAGATCTGAAGCCAAACTTGACTAATATGACTCACACTTGATGGACAAAACAAAAGATAATAGATTTGTTATGAGACTAAGGATCAGAATTAGAGCTAACTGCATCATCTAAAAACGTATACACGTTCGAGACCAAGACTGGTGGTCGGCCTTAACCATGAGTGATCAAGCGCAGCCATGGGACCGGCCAAGTCTGGTTTACCACGACTGACAAAAATGGAAATAAAGTTAAGGTTTGCAAAAGAAAACATACAAATGATAAAACAACTTGTTTCTAACAAAAAGGCTCGAAATGAAAAATGTCATTCAAATAATACAGCCGCGATACCATTACTCAATCCTACTTAAAATGGTCGTGATGCCCTATTTTATGCGGGCATCATGGTGCATTAGTCAATTTAGAAGCGGACGATATTTGTGGTCATCCCAAAAGGCTTGTCAGCAAACTCATCCGACTTGCCCAACAAGGAGTGAGAAAGTAGTTGATGTATCAGACAAAATATGACTAAGCAAGAACGTCCTCAGTTCTCCAAAATGGTAGAAACTATTCTCACTAGTACATGCATTCGGCTATCACGACTAGCCTAAACGGTCAAATCATGTCCAACAGCAATATCAGTCACCCCTCCTGACCAACGTGGCCAAGACCTACTCAATAAATAATTCTTTCAACCAAAAAGAGTAAGGCACGCTCAGCATTTTGAAACCAATACTGCACCAAAAAAACGTTGTATAGCACGATGATGTCTTTCATTTCAGAACAAAATATAGTCTTATAATGTAGAGTAAAATAACAACTTAGTATTGTACTTCTTTACCAACATAAATAGATAATGACTGATTTACCACGAAAAGTAATTGATACGAATTGTTAATAACTTTCCGTCACTAATTTGACCAGATTGGAAACTGGTGAAATCAGAACAAATCGTTGTAAACCCGTAGCAACCTCTCATGTCAATATTCATAGTTAGGCTTTGAACAGTAACCCGTACCTAGACTATCAGATTTGGTGACAGATAGTCCCTGGACTTTCAAACGTCTATTCGTAGTCCCTGGACTATCCAGTTTGGATAAAGTTAATCCCCTTGCATGTGTTGACTATCAATTTTTGTGACATATAGTCCCTCAACTATTCATTTTCGATAAATTTAGTCCCTTGACTTTCTATTTTTGATAAAGTTAGTCTCCTTAATAAACATGTGCATGTGACTAACTTTATCCAAACTGGATAGTCCACGGACTACCAACGGAGTTTTGAAAGTCCATGGACTATATGTCACCAAAATGGATAGTCCCGGGACTACCAACGGACTTTTGAAAGTCCAGAGACTATATGTCAACAAAATCTATAGTCTAGGGATGAGTTACTCTTCAAAGCCTTCATAGTTATGTGGTATGTGGAAGCATGATTATGAAATTATTTTAACGTTGCACATTATACATTTTACATGTCTAAAAAGGGCCATTGACCATTTATATCTCTTTTGTATCAAGGATTCCGTTTTTCCCCTCATCTGGATATCTCTAATTGCCCACCCAATGTGTGATAATAACAAATCTAATTATTCTAACAAATCTTACTGATAAATCTTATACATACTAAGTATCTATATTTACATAATATGTTGTTCATACTTACTCCAATTGTTTCTTTAATTTCTATATTAGTTACCGTAGTAAAAATGAAATATTTCATACCGAACAATCTTATCACTATTACTCAATTGAATCATTTTTTTCCAGGTTTTTTAAAATCGACGTAGAAATTAGTGTTTTGAAAAATAAAAATGAATAAAAATATTTTAAAAAAATAGGATTAAGGTTTTGGATGTATAACTGTAAAAAAAAATTATTCTAGTAAATTGATAACTAAAGAATAGTTAAGAGAATACTCAAAATAACTAGATGATGAAATCATATTAATGAAATGTTTAGTGAGATTTTAATATATTTTCAATACATGAACAACGTTGAAGTTTTATGTTTTTAATGCAAAACTACAACAAATCCGTAATAAATTATAAAAAATTAAAATACAATAATGTTTGACATAATATTCTATAAAAAAAATCATCTTCATAATTTAAATTAATTTGGAACTTGGCACTGACGACCGTACAAATAAAAATACAATAATTAAAATAACAGGAAGCCTCGTACTTTTATAGAAATCCAAGGAAACCGTTTAATCGAGATATCCTTGACTAATGTTAAAGATCCACCATCAGTTTTGGCTACTTTAGCCTTTGACTGTGAATCCTAAGATGGAGTGCTTCCGGAGGTGATGAGACACTTTTTGTTGTCCATGTTCTATGTTGGGATATCACCTGGTCCTTCATCGCTTTTGACAACCTCTACATGAGAATTTCACTATGTTCAAAATGCTCTGTTTAAAGCCTCTCTTGATGCGATAATCCATCTTAGAGGTTATATTTTTTTTACCGCATATCACTTTTGGATCCAAATGTTTTTTTATTTATGTGCCTTATGCATTTTAGTTAAAAAAATAAAAAGTAAAAAAGAATAATCAAGCTTCATAACCAGAACAATACAAATTTACAAGATACATTGCCAAGAAAGTTACTCGCAACAACACTCAACCTCATCTATTTTACTCTTAGATTTTATCTATATAAACTGAATAATATAAAGATGAATTGTATATAAAATAACTTCGAACACATTAGTTTATACTAGACTCAGAAAAAACTAATAATGATTTTTACCATTAACTGCTTTGATAACATGCCAGCATCTGAACCATTGCAAACAGTATATTGAATTTTAGCCCTTGACTTTTTTAGTATAATTTAAACTTCAAGTATTCTCAAAACACTGATAATAATAGTATGATATATCAAGATATTATCACTATCATTCTCCACCTTATCTTGACTTAATTTCTCTTCCAAATATGTCACTCAGAGTTAGGACACATCCTTGATATCCTCCAAACCAATCAGACCTAGACACAACTTAAGTTTGTGAACTGGTACTTATCTTGACTTAATTTCTCTTCCAAATATGTCACTTAGAGTTAGGACACATCCTTGATATCCTTCAAACCAATCAGACCTAGACACAACTTAAGTTTGTGAACTAGTACTGGCTTTGTTAATGCATCAACTGAATTTCTTTCAGTATTGATCTTTAGTATCTTCACACCTCTTTTATCAACCACATCCTTGATAAAATTATACTTGATATCTATATGTTTGGATCTTTCATGATAAGGTGTTTAGCTAAATGGAGTGAACTATAGTTGTCACTGGAAAATTCCCGTAGTACTTTGATTTATACCAAACTGATTTGCAATGCCTCTAAACCATATTACTTATTTTACTGCTTCTCTCATTGCAATAAATTTAGCTTCCATGTGAGAAAGATCTACTACAGGCTGATGAATTGATCTCCAACTTATTAAAGTCCCAAAGAAAGTGAAGACATAACCAATTCGACTATTTCTTGTATTTATACTGGTTGCAAAATCAAAATCCACAAAACCAACAATGGAATCTTCCACATTATCTTATCTTCTATAATGTAGAGATAGATTTAAAGCACCTTTTATGTATCTTAACAACCATTTAACAACATGCCAATGAGCTTGTCCTGGACTATCCGTAAATATACTAACAACACTCATTGTTTGAGTTAGGTCAGGTCTACAATAGATCATAACATATTTTATACTCCCTATACTACTGGCATAAGGTATATTTTTTCTGCGGTTGAGCTCATTTTGGGTAAAAGGGCATTGTTTCACATGTAACTTGAACTGGCCATTGATAGGAATCTCAACGATTATAAAAAATGGCATCTGGTATCTTACTAATATCTTTGACAAATATGCTTTCTGTGATAAAATGAACTCTTCACCTGGTTATATATTATATCCATACCAAGAATACACCTTGCTTGATGCAAATCATTCATTTCAAACTCTTCTACTAACAGTTTCTTAACATGATTTATACAACTCATGCTCTTACTTGCTATCAACATATCATCAACGTAAACAAGTAAGTGAGTAACAATATTTATTTGATCACTATTAATGTAGAAACAAGTATCATAGCTACAACTTGAGAAACCAATATTTTCCATGAACTTGTCGAATCGACGATAATATTTTCATGGACTTTGTTTGAGCCCACAAAAAAATATCCTCAAAAACACGCCTTATTTACAATGTCTTCAACATCCAAACCTTCAAGTATCTTTTTAAATATTTATTCATCAAGTTTCTCATGCAGAAACGCAGTTGTTACATCGATCTGGTGTAAGGAAAGACCAAACTGAGCTACCAAAACAAGTAGTATGTGAATGGAGTTGTGTTTAACTAGTGACAAAAAGCAATTCATTGTAATAAACTCTTTCGCGTTGGGTGAAACCATGAGAAATCTCTCTCGCTTTAAACTTACTAGATTGCCATTATCAGAGTTTACCATTTTTTTGAAGATCCACTTAAAACTCAAAGTTTTTATTTTTTAGGTTTATCAACAACTTCACATATGTTAGTTTTTTCTGAGAGATAACAACTCCTCCTAGATGTTTATGATCCATTTATAACGTTCCTTGCAAATTATTTCATGAGAATACTTTTCAAGTTCATAGTAATTGGCTTCCTCTGCTACGGTTAGAGCAAAATAACTTTTCAAGTTTATGTCTTAGAACCCTCTCTCTGGTTTCTCATGATCTCTTATATTTGGTTAAGCTTATACTTGAGGCTCAGCTTGATCAGTGTTGTCATGATTTGGTGTAGTTTCTTCAAAATGTTCATTTTGAGCTTGATATTTATCTGCAAGTGACTCCATCTAAAAAAATTAGTATGCTTATTTTACTTTTTCATGACGTAATATGGATTATCCTTTCTCAAAGGCATGATGTTTTCTTCAAATATATAGCATCTCTGCTTATCAAACACCTCTCATTCTCTTTCTCAAAACACTAGAGTTTATAGCCCTTGGCACTTTGTGGGTATCCAAGTAGAATACATATTAAAGTCTTTAATTATAATTTGTCATGTTTTATATGTGCATAATGCAAGCACCCAAAAAATTAAGATGTAAGTAGCTTAGATTATTTCCTAGTCCATATTGATTCAGGTGACTAGAAATTCAAAGCTGATGATGGACATAAATTTATTAGATGGGCTGTTGTAGTTGTTGAATCATCTAGACGTTCTTGGTTAACCCCGAATAAATTAACATAAATCTCACCATTTTTATAATTTTTCTATTCATGCCCTCAATAACACATTTTGTTGAGAATTTGCAGGGACAGTCACGTGCCTTACTATACCCTTCAGCTTGGACATCTTAGAAAACTCATCGGATAAGATTTCTAAGCCATTGTCCGTTCTTAGAATACTTAGTTTTAGCTTTTTAATTCTCAACTTCATTTAGTAACTCATTGAATTTTGAGAAAGTTTAATCTTTACTCTTTAGTATATAAAGCCAGACCTTCCTTCTACAATCGTCTATAATAGACATAAAATAGATTTCCTCCATTTCTGGTATAAGTTCTTGAGGGACCCTAGACATCACAATAAATATATTCCAGTTTCTCTTATAAAGTATGCTTTCTATTAACATACACTTAATTCTTAGCCTTCCCCATAGTACATAGTTCACAGAAGTCAAGTTTATTACCACCTAAAAGCTCTTGGTTAGACACTTCCAGCAAAGCTCTCTCTCCAACATGGCCAAGGCGTTTCTGCCACAACTCAGTCTTAAAAGTCTCATATACATGAGAAGTTGCACCTAAAACTATCTTCCCTTCCAGAAAATAAAGTTCTCTTATTTTTTTTCCTTTCATGACCACAATTTTTCTTTAGTAACTCTAAGAAATCCATTCTTAGAATTATACTCATAATTTTTAGTATCCATCAAACTAAAAGATATAAGATTTCTGATAATTCCAGGAACAAATCTAACATCTTTCAATTCACATATGCCATCATGCATCTTAATTCTAACTGATCATCATACATGACTTATCATTTCTAAGAAGTACATACCCATATTTCTCAATTCAAATGTACTAAACCATTCACTAGTTGGTGTTGGTGTGGATAATTTATGGTTGAAGGGTATTTTAGGGAGTGTGTAAGTTGAATATTATTTTTCAAGATAGTGAGTAGTAAGATAAAGGAGGTGTATGCTTGTATTTAATGTTTTGGAAAAATTCAACCTATTAAATAAAGTTGTTTGGGGTATTTATACTAATTCTCTGACCCATGGGCCTTATGGGTTGAACCCTGGATCCGGTTTAATATTAGCACACAGCTGAGTCACGCAATGACTGGTCGGATTGTTCTTATTTTGCATGGACCAAGATATACCCGAACTGTCCGTCCGGTGTCCAGAGCAGTGTCCTATAAAAAAGATCTGACACTATCAGTAGCCCTTTAGTTCTTTCAAAAATATTTTGAAAGAGCTAACTTATTCATGAAAAGACCTGGATCGGATCCGAAGGGGTTATAAAAAAAGAAGGACCCTTACCGGATCCAAAGGAGTTTCTGTTTGTAGATGAAAATCAACAGTTAGAAATCTAAAATCGGACAAGTGTCACATTTTAATTAAACCTCTCAGCCGTTTTCCTTTCTAGGGAGTTGTACTTATTTTTAAAAAGTAGTTAGAGTAGACTTAATAGCCCATAATCATTATTCGAACCGTTTCATCTTCCCCAAAATAAATACTCAAGTGGCTTTATCTCTATTTAAACTTGTTTTACTATTTAGTTTCTCATAACCAGAACCATTTTCTAAAGAGAGAAAGCTTGATTTTTCGATATATCTTTAAGAAGTTGTATATTCACTGCCAGAAGAGCTTTGATCAAAGAGGGTTGGTTAAACCTATCAGACTTCAAGAGAGCAAGAAAAGAGGCAAGATATGAGGCAAGGATTGCAGCCGGACTCCATGTTTGTCTAGGTGGAGTGGTTAGCCAAGTGGTACCAGAATCTGATAAGAGCACATCATCATCTCGAACATCGGCAATGCGATAACCCTCTTTCATTCCTACATTATCTACTCTAGAATTTGAACCTTCAGTTCAAGCATCTTTAGATTATTCTCCTAAGAGAAAAACCATTTCTAGTGTTAGGAAACCCTCATCTTTAATAGCCATGGGATTAGATATAGAAGAGGTCACGCCTCAGAGAGTTACTCGACTCTCCAAATCTAAAAGCACCCACTCCTCATCCAAAAATATCAGCTCGGATGCATTAAAACCTACTGCCCAATCCCCAGCAAATCCGGACAACTTGTCCCTCATTGATGAGGCCACTCAAGTTGAAAAAAAGGCCACTAGTGCTAAGTTGACCGAACAATGGTTAACTATAATGGACGAAGTTATAAAGGACAATGGGGATGACACCTAATTGGAAACATCCCGACAGACTAAGAATACTATACCAGTTCGGTCCAACAGGAAAAAAACAGGAATACCTAACACTGAATCACTCCGAGAGTGTCTAGAAGGGAAGGTTGGGCCAAATTTTTGTAAGGTCAATGCGAAATATTTGTTGTCCTTTCAAAAGATTAACTACATGTATGCACACACCTCTGAACTGGATCAAAAATGAATAAAGTGGGGTTTCCCAAAGTCTATCAAAGTTAGGATTCTAGTTACTTCGGAGACTCCTTGAGACTGCAAGGTCAACGAACTGGTGGTATACACCGAAGCGCTAAATTGGGGACTTCGTTTCCTTTTGGACCCAGAAGTAGTTCGGTACTTCCATCTGATTAAGCTTTACCCCAACCAGCTGAGTCTGAATGCTTAGTACACCCTTCTAGCCAGCATCATTGCTTCAAGACTATCAAATATTCCATTTCCCATAGAGAATTTTGTTGCCATTGCTAGTTTATATAGGAACCACCAGATCCCCTTCTATCACTATAACATAAGGAATGACTACAAGGTGGTGAATGACCTGCTAGAGGCTGAGAAACCATAGAGGACCCAATTTTTGTTCATTAGCGGAGCTTGGGAGAATGGCAAAAAGCTCAACTACCAAAGAAGTCTGAGTCAACTAACTAAGTATTGAAGGAGCTCAGGTAACACTCTTTTTGTTCATTTAGTTATATTTAACCCTCTATTGTTTAGACCAAACTGATTGTTGTTTTTTTTTTTCTGCAGTGCTTTCAAAGATGTTTCTAGAGTACTTGGAGGCTGGAAAATCTACTTTTGCCAAATTGAACAGATAGGCATCGGAAATATGGGGGTTTGGACTTCATAACTGTTTCACTTCGGGAAACATGTTGAGATCTCATCTGTGGAACACCACCAGAAGCAGAGATCCCACCTGGTAACAGCTGACCACCCCCCTCCAGCAGATGTTACACTAAGAAGGACAGAGGCAAAGGATGGCAAGTTTTACTTACCAACCCGGAGTAAAGCTCATAGTCATCTAGAAAAGATGATGAAGAAGAAGAAGACTGGAACCGATCCACCTCCCTATAACCCCTAAGCAGCCAGTTTGGAGAATCCTAAAGTGATACATGCCGCCTTGTTAGAAGTCGTGGCTGCAACAGTAAGGGAAATTGGGGAATTGGATCAGTCCCCTCAAGCTAAGAAGAGAGGTCATAAAAGGCCCAAGGAAGGTGATGAGCGAATAACAAGAGTAACCTAGGGTCAGAGGTAATTCTCCGGCCTCCGGTTGACAATTCTACACTGCTACCTAATGCTCATGTACAAGTAGAGGCACCTACTGACCCTCATTCTCCAACGTTTCGCACAGAGGTCTGGTGAAATATTTTTTTATAAAGAACTTCTCTTAATACCAGGAACCCATGAGCCTTATACTTAATCTTTTTAACCAACGGTTTATCCGGAGGTAAAACTCCGTCGGAAATAAACTGAAAAATATAATACCTCCAATCTTTGGGTTAAATGACAATTCTGCTCATATTTTCTTCATCCCCTTTACCCTTCTCTTAGCTTAAATCTATTGATGGGAATTCTTGCATCAGAATCCATTCAGAATAGGCTATGGTCGCTAAAGATTCAGCCATAGGATTCTCCGATCTCGAGACATGTTCGTACTAGATACTTTTAAAGCTTGTAGCAACTTCCTTAGTATTGACAAATATTTTATCAATTATTCCTTCTTTGCTTCAGACTGTCCCTGAGCATGATGGATAAGTAGTTAGGAGTCACTCATCAATCAGACTCTCTTCGCCCCACATATAAGGGCTAACGTTAGACCGACTATGGCTGCTTCATATTCTGACTCATTATTGGAGGCCCCAAAACCAAAACATATAGCTTGATACATAGTATCACCATAAGGAGAAGTTAAAAAAGAATTCGGCCCTATATCCCATTGTACTAGACCCGCCGTCTGTTCGGATTACCCATTATTTCTTAGACTGGTATGATTGCTTTTGCTCACAAGGCCTTTCAGTATGAAACTCTACTAAAAAATAAGCTACAACTTGAGCCTTGACTGCAGTTCAAGGTGCAAAATTAATATCGTAATCACCCAGCTCAACCGACCACTTGGTCATTCTACTTGATATATCAGCCTTTTATAGAACATTCTTCAAAGGAAAAGATGTTCAGACAACAATCGAATGTGCTTGGAAGTAAGGCCTTATTTTTCTAGTTGTTATTACCAATGCAAAGGCTAACGTTTCTAACTTCAACTATCTCTTTTCAGCTCCCAATAGACTTTTGCTTATGTAATACACCGGACGGGGTAACGATTCACCTCTCTTACTAACACAACACTTACTGCGTACTTCGATACAGATAAGTATATATAAAGTTTCTCCCCCTAAATAGGTTTGAACAACGTCTTAGGTGAAGACAAATGTTTTTTGATTTCGAGGAAGGTATGCTCACATTGTTGAGACCAATCAAAGTCTTTGGCTTTCCTTAATACTTGGAAAAATTAAACACACTTGTCTGATGATCTTGAAATAAACCTATTTAACACAAGCAACCGTTCGGTTAGTCTTTGAAACTTTTTAATGCTTTGAGAAGAATCCATAGCCAACATAGTATTAAGTTGATCCGGATCAGGCTGAACCCTTTTTTCACTTATAACATAACCCAAGAAGTTTCTAGACCAGACCCCAAAAACACATTTCTCTAGGTTCAATTTCAAATTGATGGCTTCTAAGTTAGAAAAAGTTTTTTGAAGTTTGGCAATGTGTGCATCTTCCTCGAGGCTCTTCACCATCATGTCATCTATATATACTTCTATATTCCTGCCAATTTGACTGGCAAAGGCTTTATTTACTAACCTTTGATAAGTGGCCCCAACATTTATCTATCCAAATTGCATCACTTTGTAGCAATGAAGTCTTCTGTCTGTAATAAAGGTTGTGTCGTCTTGATCATAAAGATCTACTTGTATTTGATTGTACCCTGAAAATGTATCCATGAAGGACAATAGCTTGTTCCCAGAGGTAGAGTCCACTAACTGATCTATCCGAGAAATGGGATAAGGATCTTTATGATATGCCTTATTAAGATCACTGAAGTCAATACACATATGCCACTTGCCATTCTTTTTCTTGACCAAAACAGGGTTGGCAGTCCATAATGGGTACTGCGATTCTTTGATGTGGCTCATTTTGGCCAACCGATCAACTTCTTGCACAATAACATCCATTTTTTCCTTCCTAAAAGGATCTTCTTTTTTGTACAACTAGTCCAACATCAGCTCGGACTAACAATTTATGAAAAATTACATCACCGGGTACCCCGGTTACATTATCATTGCACCATGCAAACACATGTAAATTGTTCGATAGTAAAGAAAATAAACTTTGTTTCAAACTTGTTGGAACTTGTACCTATCTTAACATATTTACGCTTGGCTAGGCAATGGACTTCAACTTCTTCTATAGGTATTATAACACTATGAGCCTCCCTTGGATCATCAATTTCATTCTCATCGGTGGAAGGCTCGAATAGCTGCTATTCTTCATTAACTTTGACTGCCTCCAAAGACTTCGAGGCAAAAGCTGTCACATAGCATTCTCTAGTTACCTTCTGACTGCTTCGGATAACACCCACTTGTGCACCCACAACATACTTCAAGAACTGATGGACAGTAGAGGCTACATCATGCATTCTAGAGAGCCAAGATTTCCCAAAGATAGCATTATAAGATGCTGGCCAGTCAACCACAACAAACAATACCTTCACCGTTTTCTTGAAAGGTCCTTTGCCCAATAATACTTCCTCCTCGAGTTATCCAATGACATCTGCCGAACTCCAATTAATCCCACAATTGTTCAATTCGAACATTGAATAATCAAAGGACTTCTCATCTGTTTATAGGTATTTATAAACAATATGTTTGCTGAACTTCTTATGTTAATCAGGATTTGACGTCCATCATTTCCTCATATTGATTCCCATATCACCACGACGTCTTACCTTCACAACACCTAAATTCACCCATTATGACTTCAGAACATTGTTAAGTTATATTTTATTTCAATTTCGATCTATATATTTACAAATATTTGAGTTTGAAATTTTAGTTTACAAAAATCCAATTTTTATATATTTGGAGTTGTTTGTTTGATTTCTAGTTAGTTTTATTGTTTTGGTTAGTTCTAGATCTTAGTTTTGGATTACTATTTGTAGAAAAATAGAGAACTATTGTAGGAGTTACGGTTACGAAGTAGCCATGACTGTTTTGCTGTTTTTGCAAACCAGCCGCGTAAAGAACACTATGATTCAAGCACAAGAACATGCGAATCCGAATTTTCTACGCGCGTTGGTGTGTGAAAACACCAGAATTGCATGTTGGATTCTATATCAAATCGCGCGTATGGTGTGCGCAATTTGGCACTAAATCCAACACAATTCATGCGTAAAATTGGGTAAAGAGAGGTATGTAATTCTTGTGTATATGTATAACACTTAAAATGCACTTCTTAATACAAGTTTTTTGTCCTTATCTAATGTTGTAGACATATTTATGTATTTATCAATTGTTTGAGATAATTTTCAGTTGTAGCTTTGTCTTAAGTCTAATCAATGATTGCAATTTCAGGATGTCTCCTCGTCGTCAGCACTCGCCATCTAATATGACGGGTTACTTGGTTGATCGGTTTCCATAAACGTCTATTGATTGTAAGGCTCATTTTAAGATTTGGTTTGGATAATCATCTAATTACTTGGTGAACCAGTCTTTATCAACCTCTATTGATTATAAGACTCATTTTGAGATCTGATTTGGATCATCCGATGATTACGAACAATTGAGTGCGTTCGTTTGTCCTGCATATGCTCACATCAGAGATTGTAAACGTGAGCCGAAGGCAAAGATATGCATATTTCGAAGATATGATACTAGAGTGAAGGGATATAGGTTATGGTGTAATGCTCCAAAGTCTCCAGGTTTTCTCATCAGTAACGATGTGCCTTTTAATGATTTTGCTTCACTTGACAGTGAAAATGATGTAGGGAATTGGTAGAATCAAGATCGATTGTGAAGTAAAACTTGAAGTAGAATCAGTTTCTATTAGGTCCAATAATTTGAATGGTTCTAAGGTGGATACAGGATGGGGAAGTGAAGGGTCAACATCGGATGATAGTGACGATAATACGTCTGAACTAGAACAACATCCTTATAACATAACATTAGATAGAGAAAGAAGAGAGATTGGACTACCAAAAAGGCATATGAACCTAATTGCATATGTTCTGTCAGTTGCGGAAGAAGTTGAGATGCATAAACTTAGTGGTTATACAGAAGCTATAATGTCTTTAGAAGTATTAACGAGAAAAAACCCTAACACTAGTATGCAAAGATAGTGAGTTTATTGATTCGGGAAGAAGAAGAACATAATCCTATTACATCGCTTTCAATCCTTATTTATGTTTCTTTTAGCCGTTACTACTTTATTTATCACACTGGATCATCTATAACATTCTAAGGACTTAACTCTAACGTTTGTTGAATATCCCAAATTTGTAATCATTAATGTAGTCGTCTAAGGTTGACTCTTGTGAGATGCCAAAGTTGATTTACAGTCATCAGTTTCTGAGTTCCTGAGTGGGTCAACTTGCCACTTAAACGTTTGACTGTCGGGGTCATGCTCGGTTTTGGCTCGCTTGGTCTTGATTGGGTCATGTTCGGCATTTCTCACTTCATTATTCTATTTATTAAAATTTTCATTCGAGTGAGCCTTTAAGGATTTCGCATTCTTCATTTACTTTTCTTTGGTTTACTTTTACTTTTTGTTCTACTCTGCCCGGTCTCGTATTTCTTCTCTGCTCCTTCTTGATCTCTTGAGCACGTCCGCTTATGTTCTGCTTGGACTCACTTCTCCTCTTTACCTATTATTCGCGTCGGATCCACTTTGGTGATTAGATGCTCGGTATTTATTCATTAAATAAGCTTGGTTAAAAATTTCCCTTTACATTTTTTGTGGGTATCTACTACCTTATTAGGGATCCCCTGTAGTCCATCAAATAATTATGTAATGGCTACTAGATTGAATAAAAGAAGAGGTTATAATAGATGTAAAGGAAACGTGGAGGACGCGTTACTTTGTGATGTGACAACACGTGTGGTTTTTAGATTTGTCTATCTAAGAAATAGATTTAGAAAAGTAACGACTCGTTTTAGCTTCTCGAGAAATGATTTAATGGGAATAATTACATTGTGGCGGTTGAATTACATATCATTATTACTTGGAAGTTGTTGTAGTTTGCTTTCATAAGTTCAAAAAATTCCTTTTTGCCTACATTTTTTCAATGAGAACATTCCGCGTTTCAAGAGCAGAGAGAAAGAAAGGATATTTAGTTCCCCATTTCGAGTTTAGTCGCTTTTATTTTTCAAGAGTTCTTAGCTGCTGTTACTTTGTTAGAATATTTTGTCGTGTGTGCTTGCATCTACGAGAAGCAGGAAAACGTTTATACAGGTATGAGTGTAGGTTTGTTGAGTTTTCTTGTGCTTGTGATTTGAGTGGAAATATGTATTTGCTTAGTGTTAAGTCAATTAGGCACCCTTTGGTGTATTCGGGATTTCTGGTTGTATAGGAAAATGTCGAATTATGATAACCATTATTGGGTAATTGCAATCGGTTAAATCGTGGCACCCAAGAAAGTTATGAAGAATAAAGTCATGGAAGTTAAGTTAGAATAAGAGAAGGCTGACTTTTTGGAGGAATACTTTGTCAAAGTTACCCCTAAATATGAGTATCTAACTAAAGGGTCTATTCTGGAGTTTATGGATAGATATGCATTGCCTGATGATGTGACTATTAGGGCACCGCGTGCGGGGTTCAACCTTATATCACTGAAGAGGGTGAGACATGTCTGTACACAACTTTATTTGACTGGGCTTACGTCTCATTTCCCCCCCCCCCCCATTGATTAGAGATTTCTTTAGCTTTGTTGGGGTATTCCCAACTCAGTTAACGACAAATGAATGGAGAACTTAATTGAGTGTGGTGCTTGGTTCGTAATAATTTAGAATACCAATTTTTTGGTGACTTGTTAGCGACATTAGAGGTGTCTAAGTTGGCGTGCTCGCTATTTTTTATCTTGAATTGAACGAACTAAGGCATAACGTAGATCCTGCCAACTGAGACAAGAACTGGAAGCATAGGTTCATCTATGTCTCTAGGAATTGGGAGCATGAGACTGCCAAACTGAATTTTCAATTAGAAAGGTGTTGGAGAGCCAAGTGTAAGAGCTTTAGTAGTGTTTAGATATGAAGTCTGGATAGTGTGAGTTATAATTGTGTTTTATTTTGTGCAAGTGAAGGTAAATATCAGGAGTGGTGCAAAGAGGGTAGACCCAAGGGCTCAGTAAACCTTCTGGCAAATTTATATGCTGTTACGAACACTGCTTGGGGGGTTGACTCAAGTTTTTTTGCGCGATAAACTTCTTGAAGGCTGGGATGTGGCGCATTCCAGAATTGCAAATTTGTGAAGACGGGCAAGTAATCATGAGTAGGAGCAGATAAAAGGCTACTTTGGAGAGGTTGTGCGCATTGATGGAGAAGAGTTACGAAGAGGAAAATTTTAGCGGGCTTGGATTGTTAGTGACGTAAGGGCGGAAGGCACGTGAGGCGAGCGAGTCATCATTCACAATATAAGGGGTCAAGAAAGGCGACGATGCGGAATGCCAGAGCGAAAGATATCTCACCTGCATTGGCGCAATAGATGAGGATGTAGTTCAGATGGCAGAGCGTTTACTTTATTTTTACTTTGTAACAGATACAATATAACTCGCACACGCTTGCATACCGTCGTATGTCCTCAGCCGATATTAAACTGATGGAGTAGAAACCTGATCCCTTGTTTATTGGCTCGGTTTGGGGACTAACCACCGAACTGGCCCGGTTTAAGAACGCCTATGGCTCGGCGAAACAGCATGCGAACAAAGTATGGAAGGATAACGAAGACCTTCCGAAACAATTTCTCAAGGCATGCGACGAGAGGGGCATTGTGATAAAAAGCAGTTTAGAGACAGTGAATAGTACCAACTTGCTATCAGCACAAAACAACAAGTTGGTGAGGAAGAACTATACTCTGATAGCTCAGAATTTTAAGTTGCTGGATCAGAATGTGAGTCAAGCTGGAGTTAGCAGATTTAACGATGGAGTTGGCAGAGTTGAAAATACAGGTGATGCAGGTGGACATGGGTATGATTCATAAAGATAAAATGAAACTCGTGGCTGACTTGATGGCGCTGAATCCACAAATGGACCTTGGTCCGCATAAAAAACTGCTTGTCGTATTGAAAAAGGGAAAACCGACGCCTTGGGTGTGGCCGATGCAGCCAAAGTGTAAGTTGTTGTCAAATCTGTTGACCCTTAGTAATCTTTAATATGATGAAGACATTATTATTTTTTGTTTTGTGTTTTGCAATTGATATGGTTTTATTTAGTTGTATGTCGATATGTATTGTTTGAGAACAATTTTTTGGAGATATGTATGAGAGGATGTGTGTTTATACTTTTAACTTGTCTACACTTAAACTTTTTCTATAAGATCGAGCACAATGGGCTTGGACGAGATAACATAGTCCTAGCTGGCTTCCCGTAACCTAGTGGGCTTGGATTATTTCCCGTATATAATACCGTAGTGTGGTATTGAGAACGGTATGGCCCGTTAACATAGCCCACAAGGGCGTGGCTAATTAGCCCATTTGTCATATTTTAGATCATGTCTAAGTATGGCACAGTATGACCCCTATTGCGTAGCTCTTTAGGCGTGGTTGGTGACCCTACTGCGTAGTTACATAAAATAAGTATAAACACACGTGTATGGCGAAAGCATAAAATTTCATTGAAATATATCATATGGGTAGATGCCTCATTAAAAAACCCATATATGTAATCAAAAGGGAATAGAGTGCATATATTCCTTACATTGTTGGGTGGTATAGCTTAAGATTACTGATATTCAAAAGTAGTTTTAAGAGCGACCATCTTCGTATCGGCGAGGCGGAATGCTCTGTGGTGACCTTTGGAGATGACTGTGCAGGGCCCTTCCCAAGTGCGGCTCAATTTTCCTATTTTCTGGTTGACGGCTCCTTGGAAGACCTTTTTCATGATAAGGTCACCAATTCTCAATGTCTGTGGTGGTAATTTGGAGTTGAAGGGCCCGCGCATTAAGATTTTGTAATGATGAGATCATAGGCGTGCTTGATCTCTTCGTTCTTCAATTAAGTCGATGTCCATTGCCCGGCCAACGTCGTTATCTTTGTCTGAGTAAATTGCAATGCGGTGAGTGATAATTAGCAATTCTGCTGCAACGACGACCTCGTATCCATAAACAAGGGCGAATGGTGCTTCGTTTGTATTGGTGCAGAGGGTGGTACGGTAAGCCCACAATACCTCGACTATTTTGTCCGGCCATTTTCCTTTTCCCACTTCTAACTTGTTTTTTATGCCATCCACGATAGTGTGTTTGGTGAGCTCAACTTGCCCATTTGTTTGCGGGTAATATGGCGTGGAGAAGTATTGGGCGATGCTGAAGCGTTTGCAAAAAGTGGAGAGCACAATTTTGGAATTGAGGCCCATCATCCATCATTAGAACCCGGGGAATACCAAAACGCGTGAGGATTTGGTAGTGTAAGAAGTCACATATCTCATGAGATCGGGTTCGGGACAGTGCCTTAGCCTTTACCCACTTGATGAAGTAGTCAACCGCTGTTTTTTGCCGTTGGCCATTGGTAAGGGTTCTACAAGGTCGATCCCCCATTTGTTGAATGGACAGGGAACAGGGCTCGCCGCCATGGGCACGCTCGGAAAATATGCAGTGTTAGCGTACTGTTGGTAAGCATAACACTGTTGTACCACACGCTCGGTGTCGGCAGCTAACTCGGGCCAGTAATAACCTGCAAGGATAAATCTGTGAATAAGACTACGATAGCCAAAGTGTGCGCCTACTTTGCCATCATGCAAGTCATGGAGAACTGAGGTGGCTGGATCTTGATCCAAGCAGCGCAGTAGTGGTATGGTCGCACTTTTTTTATACAAAACATTATAAAGTATGAAATATTTGGTTGCCCGTATCTGTAAAGCACGGGCGAGGGTTTTATCTGATGGCAGTGTTCCTTGGGTGAGGTAGAGTAAATAAGGTCTTCACTAATCTTAGGTGCTGTTAATCGAGCATACCTCATATGATTAGAGGTAAGGAGCAGTGCTGGGATATTCATGTATAATGAGGAGAGGGTGGTTGGTGGCCACGACCACCCTCGCTAAAATATCGGCTTCAGAATTCGTAAGGCGAGGTACTTGCTCGTATTGAACGACGTGAAACTCTGCTTCGCATTCTTTAAGTATTGTAAGGTAAGTTCTTGTTCCCTCCTGCTTTGCATCAAATATTCCCTTAGTTGGATTGATAACTAACTGGAATCTGAGCGTACTTAAAGAGTGGTGGCACCACAAATTCGTGCCAAGCGCATGCCCCCTATGACAGCCTCATATTCTGCCCTGTCGTTAGTTGCTGAAAACATGAAGTGGATCGCTTGCTTGATTTTCTCTCCTTTTTCCGTCCTCAAAAGAATACCAGCTCCACCACCAGAGTTTCTTGATGACCCATAGGCTTTCAAAACCCAAATATTTTCCTCGTCAAAGGTGCTGGGATCGGCATCTAGCGGACAGGTTGCTAAAAATTCAGTTAAGAAGTTGACTACTGCTTGCCCCTTAATCGCCTTTCGGGTCTCGAATTTAATGTCATATTCGCTGAGCTGGACTAAACACTTAGTAAGACATCCCGAGGTATTTGATTTTTGTAATAGGTTGCGCAGAGGAAAATACGTGCCAACAGTGATGGTATGACCTTGGAAGTATGGTCGCATTTTCCGCGTTGCCACTATAGATTCATGTAGCGTGTCTCTGCGTCGATTAAGAGTTTACTAGCATAGTAGATGGGGGGAGGGGGTGAAACTTTTCTATTTCCTTAACGAGCACCGTACTGACCGCGTGATTGAAGATGGACAAATAAAGGTATAAGAGGTCACCTGGTGCCAGGACCGATAGTATCTCCGGCGAGGTGAGGTACATTTTGAACGAGATGAAAGCTGCGTCACACTCGTTTTTCTATGAGAATTTCTTTGAACCTCCTTAATGCTTGTCGGGGATGCCATTTACAACAGCGCCTGTAACTGAGCGGGGTCGGCTTCTATTCCTCTTTTTCTAATCATATATCCTAAAAACGTTCATGCTTGGACACCAAAAGAACATTTCAGGGGGTTTAATTTTAAATTGTACTTACATCGTATAGTAAAAACATTGCCCAGCACTTCAAAGTGTCGCTCTTGGATATTAGTTTTGACGATCATATCATCAATGTAGGCTTCCATATCATGTGCTAGTTGTTCTTTAAAAATCTGATTGACGAGGCGCTGATAGGTGTAGCCGACATTTTTTAATTTGAAATGCATGACTGTATCGCAATAAAGGTTGTGCTCGGTCTGGAATGTTGTGTGCTCCTCATCATTCTTGTGCATTCGAATTTGATTTTAGCCCGAACATGCATCCATAAACAACATATAATCATAGCCCAAGGCGGAGTCCACTAACTGGTTGATTCGGGGTAGAGGGAAAACATCCCTACGAGAAAATCCATGCACATGCGCCACTCCCCTCATTTTTTCTTGACCAAAACTGGGTTAGCGATCCATACCGGATACCGGATTCGGCGAATATGCAAAGGCCAAGCAAATTATTTACCTCAAAATTGATTGCTTCTTGTTTTTCAATGGAGAAAGACCTAAGCTATTGTCGTACTGGTTTAGCATACCAGCCAATTGCTAACTAATGACAAATTACGGAGGGATCAACCCCAGTTATATCATTGGCGGTCCATGCGAAAATATCCAAATTATGTCGTACTTGTTTAACATGGGTCCAAAGTAGCACTGATGCGAAGGACACATCCTGCTGCTAGGGTTTCCTCCAGGGTGCCCTCGGATTGGTATCCTGATGCTCTCTGTCCCTGGGATCATCCATTGGATCCGGCGAAGGGGTTATTGTTTGTGGTGTTGTGCCTCTCCTCGTCTGTTAATTGCTATTAGAGCGGTTTGCTGGGATCCACAATCATTAGGTAGCAGGTTCATGCTGCACGTTGGCTACCGCGGATGATCCCTACAAAGTTGCCAACTGGGTATTTGACACACTGGCGAAATGCGCAATGGGTGGCTTCCATTCTGAGCAACGATGGTCGTCCAATGATGGCGTGGTATCGGCTTGGTGCATCTGAGATCATGAAGAGGGTCTTGAGTTCTTTCTTCATCGATCCATGCCCTACCTTGACTATGAGATCGATTTCCCCTACGCAATGTGACGTCTTTCCTTCATACCCAATTAAAGTGTGCTGCATTGGCTTGTATGGATGAAGTCCCAACATTTTGTCGTAACTGGCTTTGAAAATAATATTGGCCGAATTACCCCTATCTACCAATATCTTGGTCATCATCACCCCACTATTATCTAGGGTTATCGTTAGCGCGTCCTCATGCGGGGTGGCTATTCCTCTCATATCATTGTCGTTGAATCTCAGGTCTGCCACCGGTTTTCGGTAGCTGTTGTAAGAAGAACTTCATACTAAAATGCATGTTGGTCTTCCCTTGACCTCTTCCTAGCTTGATGATCGGCCTCAGTTAGGGTACCTCCTCTGGATATGGTGACCATCCATTGTTACTTTTTTGGGTCAACATTTTTGTCTTCCCGAATTGTGTCTAGCTCGCTCCATTAGGGCTCGTCCCGACGATATTTAGGCCCTCCATCCTGTCCTTTTGGAGGCCCTGCTCTTGCTGCCGGACAAATTGGATTAACATGCCATTGTCTACTAACTTTTGTATTTCTTCATGTGATTGGCAGAAATCATTAGTCGCATGATCGTGGTCATTATGGAACGCACATAAATGTCGGGTCGACCACTTGTAACTTGAGGCTGACATGGCTCTAAGGGATTGGTATCTTATCTGGTCCCACGTGCGGTCATAAATGGTAGAAATCGAGTCCGTGAACGGGGTGAATTGTCGTGCAGGACTGTCATAAGCCGTAGGGCGCTGGCTACCTATATTTATTGAATATTCTCTACCGGGTCCATCGGAGTTCCTCATAGACTCCCTGCGGTGCCCATATTCGCTTCTCGAGGACTCTTTGTGAAGACCGTCCTCGACCCTTCTTCTATCATGCGTGGACTCTGTGGTGTCTGTCAAAATATCCTCGGTCGGGGGATTGACTTTGTTGCGTCATCAACTTTGATGAATTGGTCGGTGCATGCCATCAGGTCTCCAATTTCATCATAGGGGAACATTACCAAGTCGGCGTAAAATTACCTCTCCCGTTGAGCCCTCGCTTTAGAGAGGCGACTGCTATATTTCTGCTAGAATAGGGAGTTTGTTTATGGCACAGACGAATCTCATTATATAACCTTTTAAAGGCTCACCCCTTTTTGGTAGAGGTCCGTGATGGAATCAGGATCAAAGCACAGCTCCTTGTTACCTACAAATCTGTTTCTAAAGGCACTCCAGAGTCCTGCAAAATTACATATTGAACCCTTAGGAAAGCTACTGAACCACTCCATCGCATTAACTTTGAGAGTCATTGATAGAGCCCTGCAGAGCATCGTATTGTCCGGATTAAAGCAAGCATCATGTTTCTGAATTGCTTCAGCTGTCTTTCGGGATCTCCCAAGCCATCGTATGCTTCCAAACGGAATGGTTCAAATTTCCATGGGAGCTGTGCGGCTCGGATTTTCTCAACGAAGGGCGATTCCTTAAGAATATACGATGCCATTTTTGGGCGCGCGTGGTCGTACTGCTCCATTATCGCTTCTTTGTCAGCTTTCGAAGATGCATGCTTTTAGCATTTTTTCCCACTACTTTCTCTCGTTCTTTCACCATGCTTATCTCGCTTGGAGGATCCTTCACAGATGGCAGCTCGGCTCGCCTCAACTGTAGACCTAGGCGGCTGGTGCTCATCAGCGCGCAACTTTGCAGTTAAAGCGTTAATGACATCATTCAATTCTGCCATGGTTGTTTTGGTTGCTTGGTCTCTGACTTCTTGGTCTCGGTCGGCCTTACCTCGAGCCGTCTGCATTGCTAGGATCTATTGCTCCAGCCGCCTAACCTCAGTCCTTTCTTCCTGGCGGTTGGACCTGATAGGTTGATCCACAAGATTGGGCATAACTTCTGCAACGGTCGGTGCTACTGGAGGGTCCACCGCAACCGAGGAATTTCTCGACAAATTCTTCACCATACCGTGCGACGAAAGAACCTCATGACTAGCAGACAATAGGATAGTTGGTCCCGCAACCAGCTCTATTACTTGATTAGGGTTAGCCATGGGGATACATCTTTTTGTGATTTCTATATGAATCCTGGATCTGGTTACTATTATTGTGGTGTGTATACGCAAGGAAGGGCTCTCTTTTCCCACAGACGACACCAAAATATGTTAACGGGAAAAAACCCTAACAATGATATACCAAGATAGTGAGTTTATTATTTTGAGTAGAAGAAGAACATAATCCTATTACATAGCTCTCCACCGTTATTTATGCTGCTTTTATCCGTTACTATTTTATTTATTACACAGGATCATTTATAACATTTTAAAGACTTGACCGTAACGTTTGCTGAATATCCCTAATTTGCGGTCATTAATGTAGTCGTCTAAGGTTGACTTTTGTAAGATGCCAAAGTTGCTCTACGGTCATCAGTTTCCTGAGTTCCTGAGCCGGTCAACTTTCCACTTAAACGTTTGACTGTCGGGTCATGCTTGGTTTTGGCTTGCTCGGTCTTTATTGGGTCATTCTCGGCATTTCTCACTTCATCCTTTTATTTATTAAAATTTTCATTCGAACGGGCCTTCCTAGGAGTTCGCGTTCTTTGTTTACTCTTCCTTGGTTTACTTTTGCTTCTTGTTCTGTTCTGTTTGGGCTCGTATTTCTTTTTTTCTCCTTCTTGATCTCTTGAGCACGTTTGCTTCTGTGCTACTCGGACTTGTTTCTCCTCTTTACCTATTACTCGCGTCGGATCCTATTTGGTGATTAGACACTCGATATTTCATCATTAAATAAGATGGGTTAACAATTTCCCTTTACATCGGGTATCTACTACCTTATCAAGAAGCATATCAGTAGATCGGTGCTATGAGGAAAAAGACTGAATCTCGTCATAATAACTAGACATAGAAGCTTGTTGATTTGTCTAAATAACATAAGAGAGTAGGCTGAAAATGATATTAAGAAAAAGATAATCCAGAGGTTGAGTCACTTCGATTTAAGGAAAAAATGGTCACTAAAAATTCTATTGAGAGGGAAGAAATCGACTTCAATGAAATGTTTTCTCTATTGGTGAAACACAGTTCAATTCGATCTTTGTTAACCATTGTAATTTTGCAAGACTTAAAGCTTGAACATTCGGTTGTGAAAACTGTGTTTCCACATGATGAATTGGAATAATTAATCTACATGAAACAACTATAAAAATTTACAAAACTTTAAATGGAAGACAAAGTTTGTCTACGGAAAAAATCGTTGTACGATTGAAAGTGGCCCATCTACGTGGGCCCGGGGGCGTAGGCCCCCCTTTACATAAAATATATGTTTTATAATTTTTTTAAGCTAATAATTATTCAAATAATATTAAAATAAAAATTCTATGCCCCCTACTAAAATATATATTTTGTAATTTTTTAAGGCAATAATTATTTAAATAATACTAAAGTAAAAATTCTACGCCCCCTTACCTAAAATATATATTATAATTTTTTTAAGGTAATAATTATTTAAATATATTAAAGTAAAAATTTAAGATAATAATTGTTTTTTAGAAATGTTTTAAATTTAAAGTCTGAAATAATGGTAGAAAAAATTTAATTTAAAAATTAGTATGTTGACTATTTTTAAGAAACTTTTTAATTAAAAGTTCAAATAACGGTGGAAATTTTAAGTTACAAAATCTTGAATATTTTAAAAAAAAATTGTAAGTTGATATTTATAAATGGTTGGAGGTAATGTTAGAAATAAAATTCGGCGATAATTCGACGAGAATTCTAACCCCTTATACACTGATTCACAAATCCCAACTTAGTCCCCGTTTTAGGAGTCATTTAATAGCGGAGAACATGAATAGTCGACACAGTAGTAATCGTAGTTAGGTAAATAGTTGGTATCAAACATTAGTAATCTAGAATATATTCAGGTCTTAGTAATCATATGTCATATCTTCGGGTCTTTCTTTAATACTTGTTGACATTGAAGACGGCTAATTGGTTAATTAAATGACCAAGAGCCAAATTATTTCCTTTTATAAGGTCCAATATGTTCACATCTCTTACACTCAATCAGATTGAAATGTATTCTTCCATGGAAAACATGAACATCAATTCTAGTAGTTCTGCTCCTGGTGCTGGTGCGTGTTTTCCTTTACCACTTTAATATAAACTGATGTTATCTTTTATTTTTAGTAATCAAATAGTATTGTATTTACTTGTAATATCAGGGATGATACAATACATGAGCGATCATCCACCAACTCACTGCCCTTTTCAAGTTAGATCATTTTCACAATTGGTTAAGGCAGAGGTGGATAAGCATCAATTTGATGTTTTCGCCAGTGGAGGCTATAAATGGTACATCTTTGGTTTCCTTTTGTTTTTAAGCTCAATTAATCGATGCTAATATATGTTATGTTATGTTTTGATATGTACTATAGGAAGTTGGTGTTGTATCCTAATGGACACAAAACAGAAGATGCTCAAAACCATCTTTCTCTTAGCCTCTTCATTGAAGACACCACTACTTTACTTTCCGGATGGGAAGTTAATGCGAAAATCAAAGTTTTTGTGTTCAACCATACAAACAAAAAATACTTAACCATCCACGGTATGATCCTTTTTTAAAAACTTTATTTTTGTTTTCATATATTAACCATAATGTCTTTTTTGTACATACAGATAGTGTTCAACCAATCAAGAAATTTAATGAATTTGGAAAAGAGTTTGGAATTTCGAGATTATTCCATCTTAAGACTTTCATGGATGCCAATAATGGATATCTCGTCCACGATTGTTGCGTGTTTGGAGTTGAAATTTTCATTATCCGGCCAGCTCAAGTAGAGGACGAAGACTTTGACACTGGCAGTAGTGACGGAAATAGGTATGTATATGAATTGATATAAACAGGCATGTAGCTTAATCAACACTAACTTGTTTTCTGAAACTCAGGAGAAGACGCTTCATTTTTCGAGGATATGACATCAAGAATGGTAACTTTCGTCATAATACTAAAAAATCACTTTATACATTTTTAGTCATCCAATTTTACATCATATATATATATATCTGTTTTGGATCATTGAGACTTTAGGTACGCCACATAATTTTTTGGTGTGGGTATTTGCAGGAATTTTGAGAACAACCCGAGAAGTCGGACCAGCTCAGGCTTTATTCAATGTAAGATCATTTTCATCCCTTTTGAAACAAGACAGCAAACCTTATGAATCCAAGATATTTGAATCTGGAGGCTTCAAATGGTACGTCTGTCTAAATACCACTCACTTTATAATTTCATTCATGATTAGCTTCAACTGCGATAATATACATGAGTTTCAACAGTCGATAACATTTGATATTATTAGGAGCTTGCTGGTTCATCCTAAAGGAAACAAGAGGATGAATATAGAAGATCATATTTCCGTTTATCTAAGGATTGTAGGAACCGAAACATTTGCTCCTGGCTGGGAAGTCTTTGCCACTCTGAAGTTTTTTATACACGATAAGATCACCGACAAATACTTGACGGTTGAGGGTATGTCCTCCTATTTACAACTTGATCCAACTCTTTGTATGATTTTGATCTAACTCATCACAGAACATCTAAACGTCAGATTTAAATTATAGCGTACGGCGTTTTCATGAAATAAAAGAAGAATGGGGATTAGACCGTTTTATACCATTGAATGACTTCAATAATCTTTCAAATGGATTTCTTGTGGATGACAACTGTTCTTTTGGAGCTGAAATTTTGGTGATTAAACACCAAGGCCGGAAAGTACAAGAGTTGGCAAAAGAACCAGAACCGAAATATATTTTCACATGGAAAATTGAAAACTTTTCAAAGCAGATGATCGGCGGTTTTCGTTCAGCTGTATTCAGTGTGGGTGCAACAAAATGGTATTAATATTATTCACTTACATCTTAAATATAATTTGTGTTGTATATGTTCTGATTTTGTGTGTTCAATTAGGAGGGTTTATCTTCATCCAATTGGTTTAGGGGATCAAACGAACAAATCCTTGTCTGCGATCATAACGCTAGAAGATGCAGAAAATCTTAAAGAAGATAATCTAGAATGGGAGGTGGATTCTAAAATTCGAATATGTGATCAACTAGGAACTTCTCACATCGAACACAAAGGTACATACATATAGTCCATCACTTCATATTAATTGCATACAAATTAATTTATAATTTTACAATTAGTTAGATATTCTCCTCTCCTGATAAAGTAATAAAATTAGTTAATACAATAATGCATATCTGCAGATCACAGATACTTCAAGAGTAGCACGTCTCCAGACGTGGTCTTCCGCAACTTTATATCATTGGAAAAGCTTAATAACAAACGTTTGGGTTACAAAAAGGATGATGTTGTTATTGTTCAAGTCACATTTACTTCTCTCGCTATGCATCAGCTTAGGGAGTGAGAAGTACATGATGCCCTATGGTGTCCAAAAACTCGACAATATCATTTTCCTTTTGTTCTGTTTTTATTTGGGTTTGTTTGAATAATGTATCTTGTAATTGAACTACTAGCGAACTTTTCTCTACGGCAAAGTAAGCTTGTTTCGTTTGAATAAAAACTAAGCATTTTAAACCATGCATATCCAATCAATTTTAGTAATTTTCTTTACTATATGTAAACGATGTGCTACAGACGACTCTACCATCCATACAAAATATTTCGAAGTTGACAGTGGAACGAAAAAATTGAAAAGGATTGTTTATGTCTAAAAGTATTGAACTTAATCATACGCTAAGTAATATGTGCCATTGAAAATTCCATTCAAATGGAGAGAAAAAAAATATATTTTTTTCGGTATGATGGAGCAAGTCGCAAATTTTAGAAAGACGAGTTGCTATATAGTACGCGATATCATATTCAAATCAAAAGTAGGATTGATGATTTTTTTTCAAACATATATTTATAGGGCCTGGTTTGCTTACTGAAAAATTGTTGTAAGAAATTTTGGTGGTACTGAAAAATGGTCAGAAATAGGAGACAATATACCAAAACCAAAAAATTTCCCCATAAAAAAACCATATAGATCTAGATCATGAAGAACTTCTGATCATTTTTTTAAGAAAAATGAGGAGTGGTATCAAAAAATCTCATGAGAAAAATAAAGGTTAAGTCATGTTAGATTTCGAGTGCTATGCCTATGAAGTATAAATAACTTTTTCATTTGAAAGTTAAGAGGATACATTTTGATGTAGTAAAACATTTAGATTAAGAAACATAGAATGATGCAGAATAGATTAGATATTATAGATACATGTTTAAGAGAATGTTGGAATGTGGATGTCTAGAGTCCCGATGAAGGCATTATAAGCAAAGAAAGTAATTGTATCTCGAGAGAGTACGACTTGGAAGGATGGTAAACAGTAGAAATGATTTATTTATGAGTGAAACGGTGAACGGTTAGTTGTTAAAATATCTAAACCGTTAGATTAGAATAAAATTAATGAACAAATTAGTAGTGAGAAAGTGAAACCGTGTTGAGATTATATTAGAGTTGATGCTTGAGGTTACAAATTCCAATTTGGTTAGGAACGCATCACACTGGTAAGAATTTTTATATTATTTAAATTATTGTGACCTCGTCTAATTATGTTAGAGTTAATGCTCCATGTTATGGAGACTTCGAATACAAATGTTTCAAAACTAGTTTCAACTGACACATAAACATGCTTTATACACTTAATATAATTTATTATTTTACTTTCTAGTGTTATATGATATCGAAAGTATAGATACATATTTTTTATTTTTTTAGGGGATTGTTCTTTCGTTTTCAAGAAAAAAAATAAACATGAAAGATCATATTTCAGTTTACCAAAGGATTTTAGAGACCTAGCTGCGAATGATACAGTTAACTGAATCATATCAAATTAGTCTATCAAACGTGTGCGGAGATAGATTAAACCCTTTATATGATTATCTAATGTATATATAAAATAAACTAATATATTTTTTCCTATTACTATTATCGATAATCCTTACTTCAGATTCTACTGCATTTGAATTAGCCTCCAATGGACCAATTGTTTAAGTCCAATGGCTCAATAGGCCAAAAAGCCCACAACAATTTCTATATAAGCTAACTAATCTTTTCTTATAGAGGGGGAGATCATTTTTTGCTAGGGTTTCAATGAGGGTATTTTCTTGTGGATCTTTCTAACTTTTCCTTTTTATATATTTTTCAATTATCTTTCCGTTCTTGATATTTTTCATCATCAAATGGCGCCGTCTGTGGGAAGATGACCGGTACCCGGATAACATATCCAAAACCGTTACGAGCATCGTTTTTATCAATCGAATCCTAAAGGATTACCCTCTGACTCGCTGCTATGTACTCAAACTCGCCTTCGAGACAGCCAAAGCTCCATCAGCCTCCTCGCCATGGCCATCGCCAACCACCACAACCTCTCCCTTTGGAACCCAAGCTTTAACGATGATCATTCTTGCTATTCTCTCTGAACAATTTTGGACACACCACTGCTCGCTATTCTCTCTTTGTTTATAATATTTCTTGATTCGTCTAACAATTTTGTAGGATCTATTGTTTTGTTAATATCTTCATAGAATTTCGTATTACTGTTTGTGTTTGTGTTTGTGTTTTCTTTGTATTTTACAGATATGGATCCAGGTCCTTCACACATGATTCCCAGATCTAGAAATCCACTTCAATACCAACTCTTTCTCACCAGAAGGCCTTCGAAAGAGAACTTGGTCCATAAACCAAAAGAGAGAGGAACCGGAGACTACTCTCTCGCTCTATAACATCGACCTTCTCTGTTTCCCCCATAGTAAAATCTATTGTTTTGCGTTCTCGATTCCAGTCTTGTAGTGTAGATTTTATTCTCTGTGACCTGTTCTCTTCCGTCATCGTCTCTCTTTATCTCCGGCGGTCATGTTTTATAAATTAGGGTTTGTCAATAGAGATTAGGGTTTTTCTTTTCGATATCGAGAAGGAATTTGTTTTGTAAGTTACTCGTATTCAGATCGAGGTTCGGATATCTCAGTTGTGTGTTTGGTTAGGTTGTTGATTGCTTGTTTGTGGTTTTGGTTTAGAAATGTATAAAACTTTCAATGATTTTTAAAGCAGTTTGGTTTTAATTAAGTTTTGATCCATTTTCCGAATTCACAAAAAGAAAACTAATATGATCTCTTTTTCTAAAAGTTGTACAAGTTCCCTTTGTTTCCGTTACTTATTTGGTGGTCAGGTTTCAAATCTTCAGGTAGCTGAACTCTTGGCGTGTATGGCAAAAAATCCTGGCCTATCATACTGCAAAGTGGTCGAAGTCATTGCAGAAACAACCGCACCATTGACTCTTTTCGAGAATCTTCTTGCTAAGATTTCATCTAAACGAGTAAACGTTTACTCTTCAAAATGCCTGAGGCCTCGAGAAGAAAGGAGAATGATCAGCGCCCTTAAGCTGGAACACCTGTTCAGAATCTCCTGAAAGAGTCGTAGTTCTTATCAGAAAGATGACGCTTCTCGACTACTGGGGTGAATGGGATCGGTCTCATTGAGACAGATGCCAATGTTATATCCTTAGTTGGACTTTGATTGAATAACAACTCTTTTAACAATATCTTCTCCAAATCAATAGCAGTTGGTGGGTTTTTTCTTCCGTTGGCATATAAAAATACCTGAGCTTGTCGCATCAGATCGATTGAGCCTGACTGTTGAGAAAACAAGTCAAGAGTGCTCTGCCCATTAGTCAACATTGCAGCAGCAACGAAGACGGATTTCGCAATTTTAGAAGGATACATCTCCATCACATAAGAGATGCATGCTACTCCGAAATCATGACCCACCATTATCACCTTCTCGCCATTTTTAAGATTGTCAAAAAAAGTTAATTAGTGGCTTTACATATTGTGCCAGACTTGTGATGCTGTTTGTATCAAATGAACTCACACCGGAACCTGTAAGGTCAACCGCATCAACTTGGAATCCATCTTTCTCTAGAAGCGACATTGTTTTGTACCAATACCATGCACCAAATCCACCTCCGTGAACAAGAACAAACCGTTTCGTTTCTAGGCCTTCAACCTTCAGATCCTGCTTGTTAACAAGTCGTTTACTCTTCAAACGTATTTTCTTGTTCTTTTCTTGTCAATAAGCGCATTTAGTTTTTTTTTAGCTTTTTCTTAAAAAAATGTGAATTAGTTTTTTGAGCTATTTTATTTAAACTCCTTGACTTGTTCGAAAGATGTCACTATATACAGGCGTTCTTGTAACTATTATGAAAGTTTCGACATGAAAACTTGCATTGTGTTTCTCTATCTTGTTCTCAATATGCCACTACCTGCAGAAACCAATAGTTGCAAGTGAGCCTGATTCGTCTTCTTCTAAGACTATTATCTCCAAGATACCTGCGAAACCAGAAATGGAAGTAGCGAAAACCATGTCTCGGCCACTGTCTCCTTATGCCGCCTATGACAATCTGAAACCACCCACGTCGCCAACTCCAAGCCCGGTTGCTGCTGTCAAAGCAAGTGATTTGGAAGCCAAACCACTAGAAATGAAATCTACAGTTTTATCAGAATCGCTGGTTGAAAATGAAGAAGTGAAGACAACAAGGCCTCTCTCACCTTATGCAAGATATGAAGATTTGAAACCACCAACATCACCTACTCCTACGGCACCACCACGTAGCCAGAACAACGACACCGTGCTGAAAACTGGTGCTTCTGATACTGGCACAAGTGCGTCAATAGCAGCAACTACTTTAACTGAAATGGAAACAACGCCGAAGAATTTACGAGAATAAAGCATCTTTCACCTTTGGCAATATATGACGATTCAAAACGACCAACATCAGCGGAAAGCGTATCAACATGCTGATCTACGTACATCGGCAAGACCTCTAGTAGTGGAAGTGAAAGGAGAAGTTTCGGATATGCCTGGACAAAGAAGTACCCGGATTAGTGGGCTAAAGAATGATGTTGTAGAGGAGACTCCCAGACAAAGGCTTCAAGGGAAATCTGTTATGCATATTCCATCTGTTATGCATATTGAGTCTCTGGCTCCATCTAAACTGGAAGGAATTTCCCTAGAAAAAGATGTCGTGGCGACGCAAAAGCTTGTAACAGAACCTGCTAAAAGTACAGCTAAAACAAAGTCCGGAAAGCCAAACGTGAAGAGAGTATCATTAACCGAATTGTTCACTCCAGATCAAGACAGAGAGCATATTAATGGTCTTCGGAAGTGGGTTGGGCAGCGGCCCAAACAGATACATAATTTGCAGCCAGGCACTACCAAAGCATGCTACTAGTAAATTAACTGATAGCCAAACACCGTTACTCTCTTGATTTGTTAGGGCTACGGGAGTTGCGAATTAGGTTGAAGATATCACATTCCTTGCTTCATTCAGGTATTGATTTCTACTGTTTCTAAATACCTAATTGCGTTTGTTGCTTATTTGGTTTTGTTTGTATCCGGGCAATCGATGCCTTCCTATGCTTATTAAGTTCGTTAATTTTTAGCAGTAGTTAGATACTCATGTCGAGCTATGCTTGATATTCTCTGTTAAAGGTGTTCAATCGATGCTAATAATAAAGTTTGTGTCCATTCATGTCCATTTATGGTTGATATGCAACTGTTTCTTGTTGATGTTTTAAGATATCCCTGTCAAACTTTTCTGAACTGTATACATCTATTGAATGAATTGGGTTTAAGCCAAGCCAAGTGTACATTAACATATTTTTAATTCTTATTGGAAGACTTGGTCTTCTTACATATTTGAAAGTATTAGTAACTAACTAAGATGCACGGCTGCTGGTTTTCTTTTGCTACTACTTGTGTAATCTTACCTTGATTAGATGTGGGTACAACTTTCCATGAACGGAAAGGACTTTGTCACGCCCTTAGTTCTGCCTGATTATTCTGTTGGCTAGTTTTTCTTACCCTGGTACCTTCACCTTCATGTCAAAATTAACTAAAGCGCTATGATTGTTCTGTATTGCTATAGTTTTAAGCTTAGTTAATGATGGAATCCCACTATGCTTTAAATTGTTCTTATTTCTTATTAATTAAGTTTAGTTATTTGCCAAAATATCTTGTCAGAAACAAAAGAATTGTTATGATCATATTTTGTGGCATTTAGAGAATTGAAACCGCAACCCCTTTAGCAAATTCAAGTATCTAAGAAACTGTCACATGGTTTTTTCTGATCTTGTTGCATAACTCTTTGCTGCTATGCTATCTCTTATGGTCTGTTACTAAAGATTCACACATGCCTTGTATCCAATCTGGTATTGACTGCCACAAATATCGTATTTTTATATGTTGAAATTCATTGTTATTTTGGATCTGAAGGATCTTCCAACGTTAGTTGGTCAACACTCAAAATTTATTATTTTGGATCTGATGGATCTTCTAACATTTGTTGGTCTACATTTCCTACATACGTTGGTCTACATCTGTTGGCCAAGACATTTTATGTTTTCACAGGTAACATTTGAAGCAGCGCCAAAATTACTCATCTCTCAGAATTCTTCGCAACGATTGGGGGGCTACAATTAAGGAACAAGTAAAATCTGAAGTAGTGACAAAACTAGTCCTTCCTTAGAATTCTTCGTAAGGACTAGGGGGCTACTGATGAGGAAAAAATTTACACGATTCGCAAGTCAGGTTTTTGGAATATTTAACCAATATGTACTTTGTAATAAGAAGTAAATATGTTTTTACTTAGTAAGTTTGTGGGATGAATTAGCCTCTAATGGACCAATTGTTTAAGTCCAATGGCTTAATAGGCCAAAAAACCCACAACAATTGCTATATAAGCTAAGTGATTTTTTCTTATAGAGGGGGAGGTCATTTTTTGCAAGGGTTTCAATGAGGGTATTTTCTTGTAGATCTTTCTAACTTTTCCTTTTTTATATATTTTTAAATTATCTTTCCGTTCTTTATATTTTTCATCATCACATATAATACAATCAGACAACTTAAATCTCTCACTACACAACCCTTAAACATTTAATACCTTTGAAATACCACAAAACATCTGACAAAATTACCCTCAGTAAAAAATAATCCACACCAATACCTAAATTACACCTATGACTTTCATTCGAGAGTAAAACAGTCTTTCACGGAAGAGTAAAATAACAACTTAGTATTGCACTTTCTGATGGATAAATCTGTAATATTAAGGATCAGTTATGTGAAAGGAATATCATTGGGACGTATAAACACTTGATTTCTCACCATAATAAAGAGTTTACAATTATGTTAGATTCGACCTTTCAGTCAACATATACATACACTGATTCACAAATCCCAACTTAGTCCCCGTTTTAGGAGTCATTTAATAACGGAGAACATGAATAGTCGACACAGTAGTAATCGTAGTTAGGTAAATAGTTGGTATCAAACATTAGTAATCTAGAATATATTCAGGTCTTAGTAATCATATGTCATATCTTCGGGTCTTTCTTTAATACTTGTTGACATTGAAGACGGCTAATTGGTTAATTAAATGACCAAGAGCCAAATTATTTCCTTTTATAAGGTCCAATATGTTCACATCTCTTACACTCAATCAGATTGAAATGTATTCTTCCATGGAAAACATGAACATCAATTCTAGTAGTTCTGCTCCTGGTGCTGGTGCGTGTTTTCCTTTACCACTTTAATATAAACTGATGTTATCTTTTATTTTTAGTAATCAAATAGTATTGTATTTACTTGTAATATCAGGGATGATACAATACATGAGCGATCATCCACCAACTCACTGCCCTTTTCAAGTTAGATCATTTTCACAATTGGTTAAGGCAGAGGTGGATAAGCATCAATTTGATGTTTTCGCCAGTGGAGGCTATAAATGGTACATCTTTGGTTTCCTTTTGTTTTTAAGTTCATTTAATCGATGCTGAGAAATCATATATGTTATGTTATGTTTTGATATGTACTATAGGAAGTTGGTGTTGTATCCTAATGGACACAAAACAGAAGATGCTCAAAACCATCTTTCTCTTAGCCTCTTCATTGAAGACACCACTACTTTACCTCCTGGATGGGAAGTTAATGCAAAAATCAAAGTTTTTGTGTTCAATCATACAAACAAAAAATACTTAACCATCCACGGTATGATCCTTTTTTAAAAACTTTATTTTTGTTTTCATATATTAACCATAATGTCTTTTTTGTACATACAGATAGTGTTCAACCAATCAAAAAATTTAATGAATTTGGAAAAGAGTTTGGAATTTCGAGATTATTCCATCTTAAGACTTTCATGGATGCCAATAATGGATATCTCGTCCACGATTGTTGCGTGTTTGGAGTTGAAATTTTCATTATCCGGCCAGCTCAAGTAGAGGACGAAGACTTTGACACTGGCAGTAGTGACGGAAATAGGTATGTATATGAATTGATATAAACAGGCATGTAGCTTAATCAACACTAACTTGTTTTCTGAAACTCAGGAGAAGACGCTTCATTTTTCGAGGATATGACATCAAGAATGGTAACTTTCGTCATAATACTAAAAAATCACTTTATACATTTTTAGTCATCCAATTTTACATCATATATATATATATATCTGTTTTGGATCATTGAGACTTTAGGTACGCCACATAATTTTTTGGTGTGGGTATTTGCAGGAATTTTGAGAACAACCCGAGAAGTCGGACCAGCTCAGGCTTTATTCAATGTAAGATCATTTTCATCCCTTTTGAAACAAGACAGCAAACCTTATGAATCCAAGATATTTGAATCTGGAGGCTTCAAATGGTACGTCTGTCTAAATACCACTCACTTTATAATTTCATTCATGATTAGCTTCAACTGCGATAATATACATGAGTTTCAACAGTCGATAACATTTGATATTATTAGGAGCTTGTTGGTTCATCCTAAAGGAAACAAGAGGATGAATATAGAAGATCATATTTCCGTTTATCTAAGGATTGTAGGAACCGAAACATTTGCTCCTGGCTGGGAAGTCTTTGCCACTCTGAAGTTTTTTATACACGATAAGATCACCGACAAATACTTGACGGTTGAGGGTATGTCCTCCTATTTACAACTTGATCCAATTCTTTGTATGATTTTGATCTAACTCATCACACAACATCTAAACGTATACAGATTTAAATTATAGCGTACGGCGTTTTCATGAAATAAAAGAAGAATGGGGATTAGACCGTTTTATACCATTGAATGACTTCAATAATCTTTCAAATGGATTTCTTGTGGATGACCACTGTTCTTTTGGAGCTGAAATTTTGGTGATTAAACACCAGGGCCGGAAAGTACAAGGAAGATCATATTTCAGTTTATCAAAGGATTGTAGAGACCAAAACATTTGCTCCTAGCTGCGAATGATACAGTTAATCGAATCACATCAAATTAGTCTATTAAACGTGCGAAAATATATTAAACCCTCTGTATGATTATCTAATGTATATATAGAATAAACTAATATATTTTTTCCTGTTACTATTATCGATAATCCTTACTTCAAATTCTACTGCATTTGAATCATGTTTAGAGTTCTTAAGCATTTGAATCATGTTTAGAGTTCTTAAGCACTATATTTCTGCACAACAGTCGCAAGTCTTCCTCTCAGTAAAACGACGACAGATTTTTTTGGATTTAGGTTGAAGGAATGTTTGAACCTCAATCATTCTTTATATATGAAAATACATCTAGAAACCTTAGTTGTATAAATCTCATTAGCTGATATCGGTTTGTGATCGGGACCACGATCCATTAAATTTATTTTATCAATTTAGTCCATGAATTATCAATTCAGGCTTAAGCGTTGAGATTTAGGTCGAATCATTCTCCAGATTCAGTTCGGTTACCACATTTATAAGTCCATAACATCCTTTCACCTATAATTCAAATCCCAATTAATTATATATAATATAATTAATCCAATTACTTTTATTATTGTCCAATTAATTATATATAATATAATTAATCTAATTATTTTTTATTATTGTACCATTAATCATATATAATATAATTAATCCAATTATTTATTTTTATTATTGGACTAAATTATCATAACTTTATATCATTTAGAGACAAAAGTTTGGATTTAAAAAAAATGGCTTTGTAATTGTTCCAATTCTTATTTTACTTCTCTCGCTATGCATCAACTTACAAGTCTTATTTTACTTCTCTCGCTATGCATCAACTTACCGTTGGTAAGTAAGAGTAAGAAGTACATGATACCCCATGTTGCTTATACCGTCTCCAAAAACCCAAAGGCAATATCATTTTCCTTTTGTTTGTTTTTATCTTGGTTTGTTTGAATATTGTATGTTGTAATTGAACTACGAGCGAGCTCTGCTCTACGACAAAGCAAGTTTGTCATGTTTGAAAAAAAATTAAGCATTTTAATTTATACATATCCAATCAATTTTAGTTTTTTTTTCTACTAACCGTAAGCGATGGGCTACATACAGCTCTACCTGCTAGTAACGGATCCTCACTTCGTTAATTGTCTGTACTAACTCGGCAATCAGAAGAATGAAAACTCATTTTAATTATGTTATGGTTACCCATTCCACAAAATTAAAATTAAGAGTGGAATTTTTTTTAAGTTACCTCATTTGCAGTGGTTTTTATAAACTTTTTGCTAAAAAATATGGATGGTCAGGTATATGCTTCAGGTTAGTTTTTATTGTTCACTTTTGCAATAAATTGGTTTCAGTTTTTTAAAAAATACAATAAAATAATTTATTTTACAGTCCTAATAGCTTTTTTCTATTTTATTTTCTCATTTACCACCCACCTCAACTTCTAAGTAAAACGCTAACCTGAACGCGTTAATAATAAGCAAGTAGACGATGCTTGCAATGAAAAATTCCGTTAAAAGAGAAATCAGATTTGGAGATGGATTATCGAGTAACTACATAATTGAGGGAGATACATGTGAGAGTAAATAATGTAGAAAAACAAATACAAAAGCAATTTAAAAAAGTTAAATAGAAGACCATTTTCTTCAATTTATTTTTCAATTATTTTACTGTGTAATATTTAAAATACTATATTATTGACACTATCTCGCAACGTTGCTTTTAACATCATAAAGGAAACAACCACGGCGGGTCTTATGAAGGCTCTCTCCAGTATGTATGAGAAGCCATCAGCGTCTAACAAAGTTCACTTGATGAGGCGTTTATTCAATTTGTGAATGATGGAAGGTGCTTCGGTAGCTCAACACCTCAATGAACTTAATACAATCACAAGCCAGTTGAGTTCAGTTGAAATTGATTTTGATGAATAAATACGATCATTGATACTGTTGTCTTCACTACCAGATAGTTGGAATGCTACTGTCACTGCGGTGAGTAGCTCATCAGGAAGCAATAAGTTGAAATTTGATGATGTTCGTGACCTAGTTCTCAGTGAAGAGATTCGAAGGAGAGAATCAGGTGAGTCATCAATCTCCTCAGTCTTACATACAGAATCGAGAGGAAGAAATTCAACCAGAGTATATGGACGTGGTAAGTCGAACTACCGAGGCAAATCAAGAGACTGGAGGTCCAAGTCTAGGAATCCTGAAAATTCCCAGGGGTTGAGAAACATGGAGTGTTGGAATTGTGGGAAGACCGGGCACTTTAAATTTCAGCGCAAGAGAGAACCAAAGGAACAAGAGAAGAAGACAGAGGCAAATATCACTTCAGAAGGAGACGATGCGTTAATATGCTCCTTAGAAAGCAGGGAAGAGTCTTGGGTATTAGACTCCGGAGCATCGTTTCACGCCACTTCGAAGAAAGAATTCTTCGAGAGGTATGTCCCTGGTAACCTTGGAAAAGTATATCTTGGTGATGATCAACCTTGTGATATTATTGGTAAAGGTACTGTGAAGATTAAGTTGAATGGGTCTGTATGGGAACTGAAAGATGTCAGACATATCCCCAGTCTGAGAAAGAACTTAATCTCAGTAGGGCAGTTGGCTAGCGAAGGCTATAGTACGATCTTCTATGGTGACAATTGGAAAATTTCAAAGGGAGCAATGACGATTGCTCGTGGAAAGAAGAGTGGTACTCTTTACAAGACAGCAGAGACGAGCTGTTCAATTGCAATAGCAGCAGGAAACGAAAATCCAAATGTTTGGCACCAGAGGCTTGGCCATATGAGTGTGAAGGGTATGCAAATTATGTACTCGAATGGGAAGCTTCCAGGTCTAAAGTCAGTCGATATAGACATGTGTGAAGATTGCATACTTGGAAAACAGAAAAGGGTCAGTTTTCAGACGAGTGGTAGAACCCCAAAGAAGCAAAGGCTGGAGCTTGTTCACTCTGACGTTTGGGGGCCAACAATTGTTTCATCTATAGGAGGGAAACACTATTTCGTGACCTTTATTGATGATCATTCTTGAAAGGTATGGGTTTATTTTCTGAAGCATAAATCTGAAGTGTTTGATGTTTTTACGAGATGGAAATCTATGGTTGAGAATGAGACAGGTCTGAAGATTAAAAAGTTGAGAACTGATAATGGTGTTGAATATGAGGACACAAAATTCAAGAAATTTTGCTATGAGCATGGTATCACGATGGAGAGAACCGTTCCAGGTACGCCTCAACACAATGGTATTGCCGAACTTATGAATAGAACGTTGACAGAGAGAGCCAGAAGCATTCGAATACAGTCTGGTTTACCGAAGCAGTTCTGGGCAGAAGAAATCAACACATCGGCTTACCTGGTTAACCGAGGCCCGTCGGTTCCCTTAGAACATCGAATACCCGATGAGGTATGGAGTGGTAAGGATATAAAATTATCACATCTAAGAGTTTTTGGTTGTACAGCATATGTTCATATAAGTGACCAAGACAGGAACAAGCTTGATCCGAAATCGAAAAAATGTTTCTTGATCGGCTATGGCGAAGATAAGTTCGGTTATCGTGTTTGGGATGAGGAGAACAAGAAGATGATACGAAGCAGAGATGTGATCTTCAATGAAACATTGATGTACAAGGACAGACATAAAACTGAAGCAAATGACTCAAAGCCGTATGAATCAGTATTCGCAGATATCGAGGGAGTCCCAGATAATCAAGAAATAGAGTCGATCAGATTAACCCCTCAGCAAGGAGAGTCTGTTGGACAAACCGATCAACAGCAATCCGATACCTTACAGCCGACGGAGGCAGTTCCTGTTTTGCGAAGATCTTCCCGACCCCATGTACCCAACAGGAGATACTTGAACTATCTGTTACTTACCGATGGAGGAGAACCTGAATGCTATGATGAAGCTTGCCAGACAAGTTGATGCTAGTAAGTGGGAGTTTGCTATGAAAAATGAGATGAAGTCTTTAATCTCAAATGATACATGGGACCTAACTGAGTTACCAATGGGTAAGAAGGCACTTCATAACCAATGGGTGTATCGGGTGAAAGATGAGCATGATGGCTCTAAGAGATACAAAGCACGACTAGTTGTCAAAGGGTTCCAGCAAAAGGAAGGAATTGATTACACCGATATTTTTTCTCCAGTTTAAAAGCTCAATACTTTTAGATTAGTGTTGAGTATTGTTGCCATTGAAGACCTTTATCTTGAACAGTTAGATGTGAAGACTGCATTTCTTCACGGGGATTTGGATGAGGAGATATACATGTATCAACCAGAAGGTTTCTTAAAAGAAGGGAAATAAAACATGGTATGCAGACTTAAGAAAAGTTTGTATGGTTTAAAACAAGCTCCAAGACAGTGGTACAAGAAATTTGACGATTTTATGCACAAAGAGAGTTTTCAGAATTGTAATGCGGACCACTGTTGCTATTTTAAAAGATGTAAGTCCAGTTATATCATTTTGCTACTCTATGTTGATGATATGTTAGTAGCAGGTTCAGATATGGATGATATTAGAAGATTGAAGCTACAATTGTCAAAAGAATTTGACATGAAGGACTTGGGTCCGGCGAAGAAGATTCTTGGAATGCAAATCATAAGAGATAAGCATAGAAAGGTTTTGCAGTTATCTCAGTCAGAGTACATCGATTGCGTTTTGAAGAGATTTAACATGTGTGATGCAAAGCCAGTTAGTACACCATTGGCAGGTCACTTTTGTTTATCCACGGATCAATCCCCTAAGACGGATGAAGAAAAAGACTTCATGGCTAAGGTTCCTTACGCCTCAGCTATTGGAAGTTTGATGTATGCAATGGTCTGTACGAGACCAGACATTAGTTATGCAGTGGGAGTTGTGAGTAGGTTTATGTCAAACCCAGGGAAAATTCATTGGGAAGCTGTCAAATGGATTTTGAGGTACCTACTAGGTACCATAGAAAAGTGTTTGTACTTTGGTAAGGGTGAGTTAAAGGTACAAGGCTACGTAGATGCAGATTTTTGAGGTGAAGTTGATCACCGGAAAAGCACTACCGGTTATATATTTACTGTTGGAACTACAGCTGTTAGTTGGATGTCAAAATTACAGAAAATTGTCACTTTATCAACTACAGAGGCTGAGTATGTAGCAGTGACCGGAGCCAGTAAAGAGATGATATGGCTTCAAGGTTTGTTAACCGAGTTGGGATTCAAACAGAAGAACAACGTTCTGCATAGTGATAGTCAAAGTGCAATTCAATTGGCAAAGAATTCAATATTTCATTCAAGAACCAAGCACATCAGTCTTCGTTATCATTTCATTAGATCTTTATTGGAAGATGAGGTGCTAATACTGGAAAAGATCCAAAGAAGCAAGAATCCAGCTGATATGTTGACAAAGACATTAGCCATTGAAAAACTGAAGTTGTGTTCAGCTTCAGTTGGTCTACAAGAGTAATAAGACCAGAAAGATCTGCTGCATAGATCAAGGTGTGAAGACAGGTTGAAACCAGTCTTCAAGTGGGAGATTGTTAAGTTTTTCTGAACTTATCTGCATTTCCAATGAAGCCAGTGCTTGCCATCACTTGAGTAAAATGCATCATAACCTTCTAAGTAGAATGTGTTATTTTGACATAATAATCCAGCATTATTATTGGATAGAAGAGATGCTAGATGAAAAGACAGTGGAAGACAGTAGAGATGAGGCAAGTGCTAAGCACATTAAAGAGAACTGGAGTGAATTGAAAAGACAGTTAATTTTAGGGGGTTATAAATTACACATTAAGGACTGTAATATTTTTTCCTTTTTAAGTGTTACAGTCTCTACAAAACCTAGGGTTAGGTTTTTTGTGTATTCACTAGAAACGGCAGGCACTGTGTTCTTCCTAATAAAATCGATTTGCAGCAGCTCCGGATACGTAGGCATAATTTGCTGAACTCCGTTAACAATTGTGTCTTTGATTTCACTTTTGTTTTTGTGCTTTCCTTTTCTTTTTTTTCTTTTGATCTGATTTGACAGGAAATTAGCATATTTCCCTTAGAGCATACCCTGGCACGATTTGATACTTAGAGTCTCCATGTTTGTTCCTAGTCCAAATAACATCAGCATAGCAACTCTACAGTGTGTAATGGATAATGAAACATCATCACCTCTAACAAAAAAAACCCTTCTTAAAAGCTTTTTTTTTCATTTGATTTAGATTATCAAACAGTATTCGAAGTTAGAAAACATATAAGACAAAAACTTGATTACCCATTCTATATCGTCTGAGACTGATTATATACATCAACTGATTATATGCATCAATTTGATTTTGGGACTTGATGTATACGGATTATGGCTGTTTATTGCCGAAATTTTTGTATGGACTTAAAAATTTTAGGGCGTTAGTTTAAAATTTTGATAATTTTACCAAATCTTGGATTTTCGAGGAGTGAATTGGATACTTCATTGTTTATCTACGATCATAGATCGCATACAACTTATTTACTATTATATACTTATTTACTATTATACGTTGATGATATTATTCTGACTGTTTCGTCTCATAATTTTCACAAAATCATTGTGGTACATCTTAGCTTTGAATTTGTTATTTGATTAAGTTGTATTTTTTGCGGATATTCTATTAAATCTTTCGTTGATGGGTTTAAAATTGACTTCTAAATTTAAAAATTTTATTATATATGAAAAAAAAAGTTCACAATTTTTATACTTTCCGATCATATGAATATATTCTTGGCACGATTTGTTTTTTTTCCCACTAGATAGAAAATAGAGAGGGTTAGTATGAAAGATCTTATTCACAATTTCTTTATTTTCAGTATAACAACCGTACATCTTTTATAGGTGGTTAGTGATAGACTATGGAATCTAATTTGTTAGCCAGTTAGCCACCTATACAAGTTGTTACATTTTATTACACTTAATTTGTTATTCAATTAATGTCACATGTGTAACACTAGACTAGTACAACCTTATATCATGCGATGTACACCAACAGACTATTACGTTCTTCTGATAGGCTTGACCTCACAAAGACCTGACCCGATTGTAGATCCACAACAACTAAAACAAACCTGTTTGATGATGAAGTAAATGTTGTTGTCTGTAAACCCTAACAACCACTTTCTAATTACTAACTCTTCTCCTCAACACAATCAACAACCATGAGAGGCAAGCTTAAAGCTTCAACCAATTCATGATTGGCATGAAGCTTCAACAAATTCATGATTGGCATGAAGCTTCAAGGACTACTTATTCTTCACATCCACCCGCAAACGAATGGGCGAATCTATGAGACCAAGTTTGTCTCTGAGAAAGGAGAAGCGATGATGAGTTAGAGGTTTTGTGAGGCAATCAGCCAGCTGATCGTGAGATGGGACAAACCGAATCTGAAGAGACCCCTGCAAGAGTTGGTCACGGATGAAATGTATATCAATTTCGATATGTTTCGTCCTTGCATGAAACACTAGATTAGATGCTAAGGAGCTCGCACCAAGATTATCGCACCAAATGATTGAAGGAGGTGTGATGAGGAACTTAATTTCAGTAAGGATGGATCGTAACCAGATGAGTTCTGCTGACAGATTTGCTAAAGCCCGATATTCTGACTCAGTTGAATACCTTGCTACCACATTCTACTTTTTCGAAGAGCATAAGACCAGAGAATACCCAAAATCTACACAATAATCCCCCACACTTCGTTAATCATCAGGATTAAGAAGCCCAATCAGCATAAAAAAATCCATGGAGTTGAAGATTGCAGCTTGGTTTGATATGAAGTCCAACCCAGCTAGACCCAGATAAGTAACGGAGCACTCTTTTCAAACTTTTCCTGTGTATTGTAGTAGGTGCCTGATGATATTGACTTAGCTTATTAATAGCAAAGTCAATATCAGTTGTGGTATGAGTCAGGTATTGTAATGCTTCTAACAAACTTCGATATAGTGTAGGATCTGCAAGAGGAGTCCCAAAGGCACTAGAGAGATAGACACCAGCAGCAATAGGTGTTGGGCATGGCTTAGCCAGAGACAATCCTTGAGAAACCAGTAAGTTCTTGATGTACTGATGATGCGTTAGATAAATCCTTGTGGGGTCACGATGAACCTATATTCCAAGGATTAGATGGAATGTCCCCATGTCTTTGAGTGAAAACATTGCATTCAATTTATGAACAAACTCCTGTAAAAATCTTGTTTGAGTGCCTATAACAAGCATGTCCTCCACATAGACTAAAATTAAAAATAACAGTAGCCTTAGAGACACAATAGAACAAGGAATAGTCAGCCCGAGAGTTCTTGAAACCCCAGTGAAGTAGTGTATCTCTTAGTCTAGAATACCAGGCCCTTGGAGCCTGTTTAAGACCATACATGGCTTTGTGAAGTTTGCACACATGTGTAGACTTCTCAGGATCCTGAAAACCTTGTGGTTGAGCCATATAGACATCCTCAGTGAGAAACCCATTGATGAATGCATTGTTGATGTCCAACTGCCTCACCTCCCAATCTTTAGAAATAGCCAAAGTCTTAATCACTGGACTGAATGTTTCTAAAAAGTCTCTGCCAGGGGTTTGATGAAACCCCTTGGCTACAAGAATTGACTTATACCTATGAATGAAACTATCCATGTTATATTTAACTTTTTACACCCACTAGCATCCCACAATATTTTGATTAGGAGTCCATGGAACCAATGTCCAAGTTTTGTTTAACATGAGGGCTTTATACTCAGTTTCCATGGCAGTAACCCAGCGAGGACTTAGAACTATCTTTGAGTAAGTACTAGGTTAATTAGCAGCCAAATTAGTAGTCATCAGGGAGCCAATATATGGAACTTTAGGTATACGAGTTCCATCTTGGGTTCTAGTTAGCATAGGGTGAGTGTGAGAACTATGAGGTATCTTAGGTAGGTTATCAGAAGAAGAAAAAGAAAGACAAATAGATATTTTGAAGTTAGAATGAACAATGAGACTTAGTGAAGTTTCTTTGACACTCTTGTGAGTAGGAAGATAGCTAGTGTTAGATGTAGTGGTACAATTTGAAGATTTTGTCTGATTTGAGGTAAACAAGGGTTAGTATGAGTGATATGAGTGTAGAAGCAACACACTGAGCAAAAACATGACTAGGTGAAGTTTGAGCATTACCTTGTGAGGACACAATCTGTAGAGAGGTAGCTTCCTGAGAGACACCAAGAGGAGCAGTAGATGTTGATAAGTGTCCAGTAGTCACAAGCCCTGTAGGTAAGCTAGGAAACCATAACTCTAAAGGAACCACTTTAAATGACTCAGATTGTGAACTGCGTAGGAAACTCCCTTGAAAAGGAAAGTCAGTTTCATTAAACACAACATTTCTGGAAATATAAACCCTGCCTTTAAAAGTAAGACACACATACCCTTTATAAAACGGACTAAATTCCAAAAAGACACATTTAGTAGCATGAAACTGGAATTTATGAGCCTGATATGACCTGAGACATGGAAAGCAAGCACAACCAAACGTTTTCAGAACTCAATAGTTTGGTACTTTGTGAAACAAAAGTTCAAAAGGTGATTTGTTAGATAGGACTTGAGTAGGTAACCTATTTATGAGATAGATAGTTGTTTCAAAGGCTTGTACCCAAAACTTGTAGGGCAGGCTGGCTTGTGCTAAGAGAGTCAAGACTGTCTCTACAAGATGTCTATGTTTGCGTTCAGCTCTGCCATTTTGAGCTGAGGTATGGGGACAAGATTTCCTCAAAATAAACCCTTGTTCTTAAGTCATAGTAGACAGAGGCACATATTCTCCTCCACCATCATATTGAACAACTTTTATGGACTTTTCAAAAAAACTTCAACAAGACATTTGAAAATTTTAAAGATCCCAACCACTTGACTTTTATGTTTGATAAGAGGCATTGAACAGTACATCGTCCCTCGACTATCGCGTTTGGTGGAAGATAGTCCCTTGACTTTCAAATATCCACAGTCTCTGGACTATCACGTTTGGATAAAGTTAGTCCACCAGATCCTCTGATCCATGAGAGGCTGCCACCTGTCACCATAGTCCCCAGATTTTTGTATCACCACTAGTCCCTTAAGTTTAGGTCAAACCAAAAATCCAGAATATTATGGATAACTAAACTCAAGGGACTAGTGGTGATACAAAAATCTGGAGACTATGGTGACAGGTGGCAGCCTCTCATAGATCAGAGGATCTGGTGGACTAACTTTATCCAAACGCGATAGTCCAGGGACTGTCAACGGACATTTGAAAGTCAAGGGACTACCTGCCACCAAACACGATAGTCGAGGGACGATGTACTGTTCAAATCCTTTGATAAGATAAAACCATGTGAATCTGGTGTGATCATCCAGAAAAATCACATAGTATATGTGACCCTGAGTGGAGAGAACAGGAGAGAGACCACATACATTTTTATGTATGAGGTCTAAAACACTACTATCATGTGAATGAGATAGAGAATAAGGTGACACATGAGATTTCCCATACTAACAAGCTTCACAAAAACTACAAACATCCCTTAGATTTCCCATACTGACAGTACTAGCATGCTGAGATTGATGGCCAAACTTCTTATGCCATCCATATTTTAAGGAATTAGAAAGACCAACAGATAGAACATTTGGAAGAGATACATTAGTGACATGAGGACTATATTTTGTAGTGACAGAATGAACCTCTGTTGCTTGTGACTTAGGAACATTATCGAACTTGTACAGCCTACTCTCAGTACTCCCTTTGAGAAGCACAGTCCCTGACACCTTGTCCTTCACAAGATAAAAACCTTTATGAAATTCAATGAAAACATTTTTATGACTAGTGAGCTGTAAGACAGATAACAAATTCTTATTTATCATAGGAAGATGTACGATATTTCTGAGTGAAATATGTGTATTATTGAAATAATGCAAACTAGAATTCCCAACATGATGAATTGGCCTGTGACCACTACTAACTAGGATACCTTTGCTACCTGCATACTTAGCCTTCTGAGTCAACACATTAGAGTTGCTTGTGACATGGTGACTAGAACCACTGTCACCATACCAGGCAGTGTCCCCTGTTGAGTCTTGGGTTGCTAGATAGGCATCATGATCTTCATCAACCTTAGGCTGTTTAGAAGAGGTTGATCCCATAACAGATGGATCATCTCTATACTAACAGACAGGAGCAGTGTGTCCATACCTGTTACATATCTGACAGGTAGGCTTGTTTTAGGAGAAACATTCCCCTCTCCCCTTATAGAAATTATTTATGCCTCTTGTATAGCTTGAAAAATCGTTTCTTCCTCTGTTGCCTTTAAATGCTCCTCTGTACTGTCCATAAAAATTCTTCTGGTTGTTGTTGTTTTTTTGTGACTTATAGTCTGACTTCTGAGTAAGATTGGAAGACGTTAAGCTTAGATTAGAAACATTATTTTCAAGATTCATTAACTGATCTAATCTTCTCTCAAACGTGAGCAGACTAGTCAGTAGATCCAACCATCCCATGGATTCCTTATCAGCTAAGGTAACAACAATTGGGGTGTACTCTGAGTCCAAACCAGCAAGGACTTGAGTCACTAAATCATCAATAGACACCCCACAACTAGCCAAAACAAGATTATCACTTATATTCTTCATTTTACTTAGGTAATCAGTCATACTAGAGGTACCTTTTCGTGTCCTCTGAAATTCAGACTTGTAGTATGTTATTCTGGCTCTTGTATCTGAACCAGAGAGATTACTGCTATATCCCATAGTTCTTTTGAAGTAACTTCTTCCATTAACTCAGCAGCAATCTCAGAACTCATTTTAGAGTACAGCCAACCAAGAAGAAGTTAATCCTTCGCAATCCAATCCTCATACTCAGGATTATAAGCAACATTTCCTTCAGAATCACTAGTAAACTTAAGAGGACAGGGCTTGTCCCCTATGATAAAACCTCATAGTCTGTTTCCTCTAACAATAGGCAGCACCATAGTTCTCCATAGTAGATAATTGTTTCTATCCAGTCTGATCTGATTGTTGTTGTTGTTGTTGATTGTTTGCAGATGAACACATTTGTTAGCACTAGAGAAGCTGCCAAGAAACACTGAGCCTAAGGACTCATTACTCTGAGTAGGTGATTCTGGATTCACCATTGAAGGCTTAAGAAAGCTCTGATACCAAGATAGAAAATAGAGAGATTGAGTGCAAAAGCTTTTAGTCACAATTGCTTAATTTTCAGTATCACAACAGTACATCCTTTATAGGTGGCTAGTGATAGATTAGGGAATCTAATTTGTTAGGAAGTTAGCCACCTATACAAGCTGTTACACTTAATTTGTTATTCAATTAATGTTATATGTGTAACACTAGACCAATACAACTTCATATCGTGTGATGTAGACCAAAGGACTATTAGGTGCTTCGGATGGGCTTGACCTCACAAAGACCTAACCCGATTGTAGATCCATATCAACCAAAACGAACTCGTTTGATGATGAAGTAAATGTTGCTGTCTGAAACCCTAACAATCACTTTCTATTTACTAAATCTTCTCCTCAAAACAATCAACAGCCATGAGAGACATGCTTGAAGCTTCAACCAATTCCTGATTGTCATGAAGCTTTAAGGACTGCTTATTCTTCACACCACTTCCCAACACTTTTTTATTAGTTAGCACATTTTTTAAATTTATATTCAATTAATCATTATCATGTTGACCTGATATGAGATGAGATGTTCGATTTTAATCCCATCTTCCATTTTTTATATGTTTTAGATTGGAAAATCATGTATATCCTTCCTTGTATACTATTATTATTATTATTTTCCTTAAAAATTAACAAATTTTATATTAAATACAAAAATTACACCATGCTAAAAATAGTTTCTATTTTTTTAAATAAGATATAAAAATTTAAAAGAATAAAATAAAATCAAATTCAAAATTTATAGTTTTATAAAATCTCTAGTGAGTTTTCTAAATATAATAAATAAAGTTTAGAATATAAAATTAATTTTTTTCAAATAAAATAAAATTTCCAAATCAAACACAATAAACGTTTATGTATATTTGAATAAATTTGTTCCACCTTCTTTTTGAAAAAAATTGTCAAATTTTTTGTGTATAAAACATTCCACAATATGTTTAAAGAAAAAAATAAAAATCTCCTATGTCAAAAGAAAATTCAAAACCTATAACTTTTGTAAAAAAAATTAAAAGTATCATACCATATGTCTTTAAGGATTTTAAATTCTGGTGTATCTCGTCATATGTCTTTTACATGTCAATCTTTGCTTCATTGTCTCTCGTTACACAAATATCGGTCTTGTCTGCAAGTGATACATCAATGCCAATAGAAGGTATTGGTTTTATTTTTACTCCGCATTTTTAATCGCTTCCTGATGTTTATTATGCTCCAAAACTTACCTTGAATCTTATTTTGCTTAGTCAGACATGTAAATCTAGTCATTGGGTCTTCTTTTCTGATTTTGTATGTGTTATACATGATCAATGTACTGAGAAAATGATTAGGAAGTTGTAGATTGGGAGATTTTTATGTCTTGGATGAAGTTAATTGTCGTCAATATTGTAGCTTCTTGTATCGATTTATTTTCTTTTTGTTTTAGTTCCTCGTCATCTGATTTTTATCTCTGGCATCCTCGTTTTGGACATGTCTCTACGTTGCATCTAAACTTTTTAGTCTTCAAAAGTGTTTTAGGCGAGGTAAACACTTATAATATTTCTTATTGTAGTGGTTGTAAACTTACTAAATTTTTTACTTTACCGTTTTATTCAAATGTCTCTTCTTTATTTCTCATTAAAATATTATTCACTCTGATGCCTGGGGTCCATCTCATGTCTCCACAAAGGGTGTTTTGTCATATATTGTATCTTTTATTGATGATTATACTCGATACACTTGGGTTTATCTTAAGAAATGAAGGTTAGATTTCTTTAGAATTTATAGATAATTTCGAGCACTTGTTAAGACTCAGCATTATGTTGTAATACATCAAATGATTTTACTGAGTTACTTGTATATGATGGTACCATACATCAGTCTTCATAAATTGACACCCCTCATTAGAATGGTATTGTATAATAAAACATCGTCACCTTGTTGAGACTGCTCATTTTTTTATTTTATCTGCTGAGGTTCCTACTGTGTTTTGGGGAGAAGCAATTTTGACTATTGCATATGTGATTAATTCAATTTCCACTACACATAATTCAGGGGTATCTCACTTTCAGAATATAAGGATAGTCTCATGATTATTCTTCCTTACGAGTGTTTGGATATACATGTTTTATCCTCCGTCCTCATGTAGAACGCAACAAATTGAGTCCTAAAATCGAAATATGTGTTTTTTTATGTTATGGTGTTAGACCGAAGGTTATTATTGTTTTGATCCCACCAGTCATAAACTTTATGTATATCGACATGTTACATTTCTTAAGCATATCCCGTTTTTTTATTCTGGTGAAATCACATGATATAACAAGTACCAAACTTTGGACTATTGATCCTTTTGAAAATAATAGCGACATACCTATTGACATTGATCTGCCAACTCTAAGACATCTATGACTATTGGTACTATTTCTACTTCATCAATGCTTAAGTCAACTCTTACCACTGGTGAACCAACAACTCCATCCCTTAGAAGATCTACTCGTATAAGTAAGTCTACCAGACTTCCATATTTTGCGTATTTGTTTTACTCAACTCCTATTGTTTCTTTCATAGTGACAAGGGGAAGAAATATTGGGAAGAATAAGTTAAATTGGATAAATAAATGAGTTTATTTGGTTTAATAAACTATTATGTAAGAAACCTAATAAATATATAATATTGAAGGTGCTTTATGTAATAAATAACTATTGTGGTTAAGATTAGTAAAGCGGTTGGTGAGGTATTCATAAGAGAGAGTAAACATATAAATCATGGACCCATTATTTATACTATATAAATCAATTCCCCTTTTTGAGAAAGAGGTCGATCATTAATCAGTCATTGCTTTATTATTCTATTTGTCATTTTCTCTCTCTATGTTTTCCATTTCTCTCTCTCTAAATACCCTCTTATGAACATTTCTTAGACGTGCTAAGAAATATTTGGAACTATCACATATAAGACATACATGATTTATATGAACCTTATTCGTTAAAAAAAGTTGTTTATTGTCCTCCTTGGCAAAATACTATAGTACAAATCTTACTGCTCTTTATTAGACTCATACATGATATATAGTTAAACCTCCATCTGGTAAGCATATAATTGGTTCTCATTGGGTTTTTAAAATTAAAATAAAGTCTGATGGGTCTGTTGAAAGATATAATGCTCGTCTTGTAGCAAAAGAGTATTCACGAAAGTATGATATGGATTATGATGAGATATTTTCCCTAGTGGGAAAATGACGAAAGATGTTAACTAAATATCAAAAATGCATTTTTGAATGGTGATCTTTATGAGGAGGTTTACATGACTCCTCCTCCAGGTGTTGCTCACCAACCAGGTGAAGTTTGTTGACTTAGGAAAACTTTATATGATCTCAAACAAGCTCATCGTGTTTGGTTGAAAACATTATCTACAGTTATTACTTCACTTGGTTTTCTTACTAGTAATCATGATTCAGCCTTGTTTATCAGATGTACGACTGAAGGACGAATTATTCTATCCCTGTATATAGATTATATAATCATTAAAGGTGATGTTATTGATGGCATTGAGGCACTAAACATGATTTGGGTCAGCGCTTTACGATGAAGGACTTGGGACTATTACGTTATTTTTAAGGTATTTAGATGGCTCTATCTCCAAAAGGTTATTTCTCTCTCAGAAAAAATATATATCTGATCTATCCGAGCAAGTGTGACAATTTGATAACTGGACGGTAGATACCCCTCCCGAAACCAATGCTCAGTATTCTCCGACTGATGGTGTTCCTTTATGAGGCCCAACTCTATGTTGAACTCTCGTCGATAGCTTGGTCTATCTTACAATTACTCATCCATATATAGTTTGTTTTGTTCATGTGGTTAGTCATTTTTGTTACTACTCCTATATCCATCCATTGGGAAATTGTTCTTCAAATATCGAGATATCTTTGTGGCACTCAGTTCCAGCGCATTTTGTTTCCTTCGGTCTCTTCATTTGAACTGTATGTCTATAGCAATTCTGATTGGGATAATGATCCTCATGACCAAAAATATACTATTGGTTTCTGTATTTTTCTTAGAGATTCATTAATATCATGGAAAAATAGAAAACAAAATGTTGTCTCTAGATCGTCTACTAAAGCTGAGTATCGTGTTATACCCTTGACAATATGTGAGATTGTTTGGTTATGATGGCTTCTTATAGATATGGTGGTTAACATTACTAAACTCATTTCTTTATACTATGATAACAAAAGCGTGTCATGCATATACCAAAGAATTCTGTTTTTCATGAGAGGACAAAGCACATTAAAATATATAGTCACTTCACTTTGCATCATCTTCAGATTGGCTCCATCTCGCTTTCATATTTTCTATCGGTTTTGTAAGTTGTTGATATTTTCACAAAGCTCCGTGAACAACGTGGTTTCATTTTCTTTATGACAAACTCTTAATGTTTATTACTACTACTACATTGTGAGTTTCAGAGGGTATCAGAGATATAAGGTTGATGCACATTAGCCCATATATTTTATCTATAAATAAGAGATTTATACTCTATGTAATTTGTACTCTTTCTATATATACAGAAACCCTAGTCACTTCTTAACGAGTTTTTCTTATTCTGTCTTTGTTTTTTACATATTTAACATATGATTATTTTCATCATTTTTAACATACCCTACAAGTTTGAGATATTTGTATACGGAGGCTGGTTTACCTAAACACACTCACTTAATCATAAAGAAAACAAAAAATGAATATTACAGATCATATTTAGTTTATTTAAGGATAATGGAAACCGAAACTTTTGCTCATGACTGGGAAGTCTATGCTATTTTGAATTTTTTCATACATGATAAGATCATCTAAAAATACAGACAGTTGAAGGTAGCTATTTATACATTCTATTTATTGTTGGATATTTTAGTGTAATCAACGTAGTCATAATATATTACCAAGAAAGTCAGAGAGGGTGGAGTACACGTTTGTTAGAATATATTATGATTAGTGAGTCCAAGGGGCGGATCCTAGTCCTGGATAAATTTATTTTGAATGATAAGACTATTAAGAAAATTTATGGAAATTTTGAATTTAGAAAATTAATTCAAATTTGAATTTGAATTTTTGGTCAGTTTTATCATTTAAAATTATAGTTTTTTTATACTTTGAGTATTTTGGTTGAATAAATAAATATGGTTCTGTGAGAAAAAAAAAAGATAACAACAACACAACAACAAAAATATTCATTTTTGTTGTTAAAAAGAAACGCTCTGATTTTATTGGAAATTTTGGAGAACCACCAAAATAATTTCAATCTGAAATTGTTAAAACAAGACTTCAGAGTTTATCCGGAAACCTCTAAACAATATTCCCAACAAAAGATTAAAATTATATGTTCTTGTTTTATGAAGATTTAAATATTTGATGTAGTCGAAAGGAGATAAATTACTGTAAGTTTTTCTCCCTTGTTATTGGATAACTCTTATTTGTAAGTTTCTAGTTTTCAGATTATGAAAATAACGATAACCCGTGAATTGTTATTAATTTGGTAAAAAATACATACGATCAGATCAATTGTTGTTTTGGTCGTTAGGGGTGTGTATCTAAATGTCAATTTTTTGAATAGAATTATTCTACGAAAAAAGAATGTTTTTTTGTTGATTGAGAGATGGATAAAACAAATTTCTTGAATGGACATGATAATTATATGCACTGTTTTTGTATCTTTGATGCTAAAACTAAGACGTACAAGGTTATTATACTATATATAATAGTAAGAAGATATATAGTTTGTAGTGGTCATCCTATGAAATAACTGTATAAATAATTGTGATGCATGATAAATTAGTTAAATGCATCGAAAATTTGGAATGCATTAAAGATATGAAAAGAATCTGTTACTATAATTAAAATAATTGATTTAATATAACAACCGAAATTAAAAAGGCAGAGGGCTGTAATATGCATTTGTGCTTTTTATACACACTTCTCTGTGCTTTTATTATGTTGTTGTTGCATGAAGTTTAACATACAACCATGTATTTGCATGTCTAAAAAGCAAATGAATTGTAATTCTGACACGTAATTTGATAATGGTAAGAAAACGGTTGTAGGAAACTGATGCTTACTGTTTTGGTTGTACATTTACATCATTACATGCATTGAATAACTGAATAGTTCGTGAGTAAAGTCATAGATAATTGTATGACATTATATTTTAGTACGTACTAAAGCACTAATCTAATTAGTTTTTATGTTTTGGAGTAATAATAAATATATGGTAGTGCATGTATTTGATGCAAATAAATGTTTTATAATTTAATACACTTGTTATTCCATTAGAATGAATATTCAGTAATGGATGGTTTTATTAAATTATAATAAACTATGAACTTGCATCAATCAAATTTGAAAAATAATGTATAGAGACGAATAAAGGGAAGCTTTGAAGTATAATTATTTATAACATATTATTATTAAGGCTATTGTTTATACATGCTATAAAAAAGTATTACTCTAAAGGATTTTACATTTATGTTTGGTGTCTATGATATATTATTTAATTGAAAATTTGTTGGGTATGTTGTTTATAGGGTTTTACCCTATAAGTGCTTTATACATATTAAGTATTAACAAAGTTATATACATTTGGTATATTGTCATATTACATCCAAACTCGTCGGATATGTACGCAAAATTTATTTGATGCCATAACTCGACAAAAATAAAATTATTTTGAATGAAATCAAGACATTATTATCGTCAAGTTTTGAGATGAATGATTTGGAGGAAGCTGAGAGGCTTTTTGGTATATGCATGTCATGAGTAACACTATGCCGAACATTTCTTATGCAATTGGAAAGCTTAGTAGGTATATTAGTAATCCTAGTTCACATTATTGGTAAGCTTTAAATCGAACATTTCAATTATTTGAAAGGAACCATGGATTATGGGTTGATTTATACTGGATTTTCTTCCATACTTGAAGGATTTATACTGGAACCATGGAAGATCACTCTTTCACAAGTGGATGTGTATTTCTACTTGGAGAACTTTCTATATCTTGGGTATCTAAGAAACAAACTTGAATTAATGATTCAACAATGGAATCAAAGTTTGTAGCATTAGCAACAACTAGTAAAGAGGCTGAGTAGCTAAGAAATTTGATGTATGAAATTTCGTTGTGACCCAAACCGATACCATCTATATCTATCAGATGTGATAGTGAAGTTGTCTTAGCCAATGTCTATAAACAAGTTCACAAAGGCATGTCTTGACATTTAGGTGTTAGACAAAGTATGATTCGTCAGCGCATCACGCGTTATGTTATTTCAGTAGAGTTTGTGAGAACTCAATATAATTTAGCCGATCATTTAACCAAAAGGTTAAGTAGATATCTTGTACACAAATCGGCTACTGGGATGGGATTAAAGTCCATTTGAAATCTCTCATGTTGAGATACCCAATTCCCATCTAATATGACATTAGGTGTTGAATTCAATGTGGAAAACTTAACATCTAGAGATTGGAACACATTAGTAGTATTGTTCCAAAATATGTGTTCACACATGCAAGTTGTGGAGGTTGAAGTTTATATTCTTAATATTTCTTTTGAAAAATTGTATATGAATGTGCAAGAGTAAAAGATCTACCTATTTAAGAATGAAGTTTAGCCGCTTCAACAAGCTAGGATTTGGCTTTAATATGTTTAAGAAGGATAAGGACACAAGGCTAGTAAAAGATAGTGTCAAGTAAGAACATTTGAGAATGTAAATTTATGTGTATATTATCTTCGAGTATTCATTATGAATGGTAAAGTTTCAATCGTTAGTGATACCTTGATATTCGAATATTTGAAATGTGTAATATACTAATATATAATTCAATCGTCACGATATTTTATTTATGCATAAATTTGTTATTTCTTGTGATTTTATTTTATGTAATTATGAATTACACTAAAATGGAGGAAGAATGTTGGATATTTTAGTGTGATTGGATTAACTAGTTGGCCAATGTAGTCATAATATATTACCAACCAAGTCGAAGAGTGTGGAGTACACGTTTCTAAGAATATATTATGATTAGTGAGTCCAAGGGGTGGATCCTAGTTCTGGTTGAATTTATTTTGAATAGTAAGACTATTAAGAAACTTCATTGAAATTTTCAATTTAGAAAATTAATCTGAATTTGAATTTTTGGTCAGTTTTATCATTTAAAATTATAACCGTTTGGGACTTAAAAATGTTTTACAGTTTGACTATTTTGGTTGAATAAATATATATGGTTCTGTGAGAAAAAGAGATAACAACAACAAAAATATTTATTATCGTTGTTAAAAAGAAACGCTCTGATTTTATCCGGTTGAAAATTTTGGAGAACCACCAAAATAATTTCAATCTGAAATTGTTAAAAGAAGACTTTAGAGTTTATCCGGAAATCTCTAAACAATATTCCCAACATTTATGATTCAACTTAGAGAATTATGCATTATTTATTTCACTACTCAGATGTATGAAATTTAATTTACTCACTATTTTGCGTCACAAAACATGTTAGTTTTTACATATTTGAATGACACGGTACATAATTTTTGTGCAATAAAATGAGAAATAGGTTTAGAACATTCGATACCATTTAATGCTCTCAATTAACTTTTAGATGGTATGTCTTATTTTATATTAAAATATGTGATATCGTATTCATCATAAATACAACTTCTTTTATATAAAAATAAAGTGTTTAATTAATTGTCGGCGGAAATTAAATATGTTCACCGTGAGTCGAATAGTCACGAGACTTTGAATCTTGAATAATTTATCATATAAAAATTCATAATATATATTGTGATTTTTGTGTTCATAGTGTACTTTATTTTTACAACGTACATTGTACTAATTGGTTATTGTGTACTTATTGAGTACAACCCGTTAGGCCAATTATCTAGAAATATTTATCTATTCCCTATAAATATAAAATAGTTTTATACAAAAGGAAGACCGAAATTTGTAATATTGGTTTCATAGTGAATTACATTTTCTCTGGTCGCGTCTGTGGACATAGACATTATTGTCAAACCACGTTAGATATTGTATTATTTCTTTTGATGTTCTCGATTTTGTTTATTTATATATGAGCCACGTATGAAAGTATTAGATCTTGATTTCTAACAAATTGGTATCAAAGCATAGGTTGTTGCAACTGAAGGTTAATAATGTCGTTTACATCAACAAAATATAAAATCAAAATATTTGATGAGGGACCAGTTTTGCATTATGGAAGAGTAAGTTAAGATATTACTTGGTGTTGCAGGGGTTGTGGAGAATAATTTACGTGTAGAGATGAAAAAAATGAGAAAAAAAAATCTTTAAAAAAGCTATATTTTGGATTCTAGTACGGGTAAATGATAACGTTATTCGCGAGATTAATGATGATAAAATTATTACATACACATGGAAGAAGTTAAGATAACCTTACTCAGGTAAATTTGTTGTGAATCGTATATACTTGAAGAAACACTTGTATAATTAAGGTTGGAAGAAGGTATGTCTATAACTTAGCATCTTGATAATTTTAAATCAATTATTTTGAATCTGGAGAATATAAGTATCATAATCGATTGAGATTATTTCCAACTTTATATGAGAATTTTGTGGATAGTATTATGTACGGTTATGACAAAATATCTCCAAAGGATGTTAAAAAGGCGTTGGAATCAAAAGAGTTCAGACAATTACAACTCGATAATCGGGCGGAATGGAAAGGTCTAAAAAAGATAAATTCTTTAAAAAAAGAATAATCGGAGACAGTCCAAGTCAAGAGCCACAAATTCAAACTATTATGAATGCGAAAGATAATGGCTATTACATGAGAGACTGTCCAAAAATAAAAAGTAAGAAGGAAAATCAAAAGGAAAATGTTGCAAACCTAGTAGAATGTGTAAATGATTCTGATGATTGTGACAACTGTTGTACATGAGATGTGTTGTCTGTGAGTTCAGATTATAGGAAAAACTCTTGGGTACTTGATATTGGTGTTATACATCGTATGTGTTAGTTCAAACAATGGGTCAACACTTACAAGCCAATGTAATAAACTGTTTATTTGGAGAACAATCATTTGTTATATGTTGGTGGGATCAGTAACGTCAAGATCAGAAAAGTGATGTGTTGGCATGTTCATATGTCAAAGAAAAACCTAATATCTCTTGGGATACTACGCTTTTTGGATTACAAGTATCGTGCATACCAAGGTGTAATCAATATGACAAAGGGCTTGATGATGTGTATGGAAGGTAATTTTCAAAATGGGATTTACATTCTCCAATGAAGTGTTGTTGTGGATGATGCTTTTGTAGCATAATCACATAATAAGAGCCAAATTCGGTAAGATTAGAATCAGTTATGGCATTGGCGCCTCAGCCATATAAGTGAAATAAGGTTGATTGTTTTGCGAAATAGAGATTTATTGAAAAGGCATAAAGCATGATCATTGGGATTTTGTGAATACTACATGTTTGGTAAACAAACTAGACTGAAATTTAGCAATTCGGTTTAAAGAGTAATAGAATATTCAATTATATTCACTCAGACCTTTGGGGCCTAAACAGAATTCCATTAAAGAGTGGACTTATATATTATATGAGCCTGATCAATGATTATTAAAGAAGGGTGTGGGTTTATTTTCTAAAAACCAAAGATGAGACATATTCAATATTTATAAAATGGAAGACAATAATAAAAAATAAGACAGGTAGAAAGATTAAACATCTTAGGACATATACTGTGTTATAATTTTACAGTCATGAATTCAATGAGTTTTGCGATGTTGAGGGAATAATACGTCATCGTATTTGTTTTAGAATAACATAACATAAAGGGGTCGTAGAAAGAATATACTCAACACTTTGTATAAAACATGCAACATACTCTCGCATTCCGATATGAGAAAATATTTTTAGGTCGAAGCTATTGATACAATGTGTTACTTGGTGAATCACTCTTCATAAAAAAACTATTTATTGTAAGACTCATTAAGAGATTTGGTCTGGATTGTCGGCTGATTACAATGAGTTCTGCGATGTTGAGGGAATAGTTGATTTTCTTACAAACAAAAGGTATTAGGTTGCAAATGAGTATTCAAGAAAAAAGAAGGTAATCTAGGGGTTAAAGCACATCGATTCAAAGCAAGACTAGTCACTAAGGGTTTTACTCAATGAAAATTAATCAAATTCAAGAAGTTTTGTCTTTATTAGTGAAACAAAGTTCGACTTGAGTTTTGTTAGCCATTGTAGTTTTGAGGGACTTAGAGCTTGAAAAGTTGGATGTAAAGACTGTGCTTCTACATGGTGAATTAGATGAACTATTCTACATGAGATTATCAAAGGGATTTATCGAACCTAAAATGGATGACAAGGTTTGTTTACTGAATAAGTCATTGTATGGTTTGAAAAATCACCTAGCTTATAGTACAAATGATTTGATACAACCATGGTATCAACATGGTTTACAAAGAGTCCATATGACACTTGTGTCTCTCATAAGAAGATATCAGATTATTCTTATGTTTAATTGTTTTTGTATATTAATGATATGCTAATTTCTGCTTGTCATATGTCATATATTGTGAAGATAAATAAACACCATAGTGTCGAGTTTGAGATGAAGGATCTAAGTAGGGCAAAGAAGATAGGGCCGACAAATACTAAATCTGTATCGAACAACATTATAAAGGTATGCCTGAATATAGTTTATAATCTAAGTAGGATGTTCTGATGCACTGATATAGCATGATGTGGTGGATTTTACAGGCAAGTATAGCAAAAGTCATCAGCCAAGGATGCGAGCATGAATTGGACGATGTTGCCAGGCTATTGATATTATTTTTGTGCTCAACGTTATTCTACTCAGTCTCTGGAGATGTAATGAGTTGGAATGCAATGTATTTTATCGAAGAACTCGACAGAATAAATGACTATGACTGGTCCGGATCAATACTGTTGAAGCTTCTCCAGTCGATCAGGAGTTGTGTTGCGGAATGAAAACCCGATAGAGTTATCGGCTGCGTTACACTGCTAGTCGTAAGATTGTTTATGTTTAATTAAATATTACCACACTTCCATAGAGCTCCCGATGACCACAATTTTCCCAGGGCAATCCTTCGTCATGGAGCACACAACAATTGGGCTAGAGCTCGTAAAGCCAAATCTGATCCCAAGGTTCTTCAAATGGTGGGAATTACAGTCTAAACAATCAACCTTTAAGCTGCTTGGAAGGTTGCATCTGCTGCAAGATGATGAGCTATGAAATATATATGTATACATAACAACTCTCAGGTTATATATACAAACAACTCTTAGCTAAATACAAAACAACTCTGAGGTTATATGTATAATTATCAGATAATAAAATTACAAACAACTCTCACGTAACTGAGGTGTATATAACTCTCTGGATATGGAAGTTGTAAACAAACTTCAGGTTATTTGTAAACAACTCCCATGATGTGAGAGTCTCTAACAAATCTCATGATGTGGGTGTTTTAAATAACTCTCAGGATATGACATTTGCAAACAACTCTTAGGATAGTACAGTTGCAAACATAGCTTAGGCTATTGATGCAAACAACTCTCAAGGTTATAATTTTGGATTAAAAAACTCGCACCCAGGTAATAATTTGGATGTTTTTTCATGTATAAGTTGTGGAGGCTCCCATTTGTTGGACAGAGGCTGAAATAGAAGCATTTGGAGTAGTAGCAAGAAATGGAGATACAGATGATGCACTTGTTTTCTAGGAAGAAAGACCGAGTAAAAGAAAGAAAAATGTAGCCCCCAAAATAAGAAAAAAAGCAAGACACGCACGATAAGACTCTACTCATGACATCCCAACCATAGACCAACCAGAAGCAGTCACCAGAACAACGATTCCATCAACACCAACGGAGATAACCCAACTGGAGGCCGAGGAATTATCCGATGATAGTATGAGTGAAACTCTGGGTCGTCTTGTGCTCCAACATAGAGAGGCTACTCCGAAAAAGACTGGAGCAGAAGCAACGTCAAAGCGTTTGAAGACCTATACCTGATGAGGGAGCAATTCCCCGATCTTAATAGAAAAGGAGTCAATTGTAAATAGAAGGAGATGAATATGCCTATTATTGTATTTGTTATTTATTAGAGTGTAATTTGTAAACAAAGTATTTTGTGAAGGACTAAAGAAGAAATAAAACAATACCACCAAAGACATAAACAAGTCCACCTTTCCCCACTATAAAAGGGAACCTATTATTCTTGGTAGGTCGGACAATTGAAGATAATATTCTCTTTCTACTTTCTCTCTCTAGAATAGTGAGCCTTAGTCACATCAGGTCCAAGATCCAACAATATTCTCTTTTGTCATTTATTATTTCATCATTGGCGCCGTCTGTGGGAACACGTGATACCAAAAAGGAATCTTTTTCTTTGAAAATCGCGATCTGATCTTAAAGAATGAATGACGAAGCAGTCTGAGAGAGGGTCAGAAGAGAAGTGATCTGAGCCGTTTCGCTGTCTGAAGGCGAGGTAGCTCCGGGTCGGGAATATTACGCGCAGGGTTGGGACAAGCGGTCGACCCTTATCATGACCAGGACACAGATGCTGGAAGACATCGCGAAGCTAAATGCTGAAGAGGAGCGGGCGCTAGATGATAGAAGAGCACGGGTAGGTAAAAGGAAAGAGCCAGTCGTAGACAACCACGGCGAAGGCTACCCGACTATTGACCCTCGTATTGATGCCCGACCTGTTGGATATTATCGGGAGTCTCGCCCGGAGGACATGCAGAATGAAAGAGCAGAGCAGTACCCAAAAGATAACCGGGGGATCTCGGCTGATTAAACTTCGGATGATTCGTCGGGAAGAGAATATCGGCGTAAGGAAAGGCTAAACAAGCGCACGCAGAAAAGAAATTCCCGACGGAATAGGGCACCCCGTTTTGACTCTCCTAAGTTCAAGAAGGGTAGCTCTGAGAAAAGGACGCCAGTGTCTTTCGAAAAAGAAGAGATGCAAACAGGAAGAAGAGAGGAGCGGGTAGTTCTACCTCAGGCCCAGTGGCAACCATCGAATAGCCAGAACGAGGGGTACCGAATCAGTAGTCAGTTCATCAACCCAGGAGATGAAGGTCTGTATGGGATTCAGACCGAAGGGCTCGGAGGCGGAGTGTTCGGATTCAGAATGAATTGGAGAGCTTCACCGTTGTCCGACGAAATATTATCGGCACATCTCCCGAAAAGGTTTGATATTTCCAAATTGGAGAAGTATGACGGAAAGAGGGACCCAGATAATCATTTGGAAGCTTTCAAAAACTTTATTCGCTGATAAGAAGAATTTTTATCGCCGGTTTTTATTGGCCAACAATAGCGGCTGATGCTCGGAAGATCGTAAAAACCTGCGACACTTGTCAAAGGTTCGCAAACGCAATAAACATGCCTGCGGCCCCCTTAAAATCCATATCTGAAGGCCTACATTTTTACCGATGAGGAATCGATCTCGTAGGGCCATTACCGATAGCATCCGGTGGAAGACAAACGATCGTAGTGGCTGTGGATTATTTTTCCAAATGGGTAGAAGCCGGGCCGTTATCGGCTACAAAAACTAAAGATATCATAATATTTATTTGGTCAAATATCTGCTGTAGGTTTGGGGTACCTCAGAAGCTCACCATGGATAACGGACCTCAATTTGACAACAGTGAGATGAAATTTTTTTGTACAATCTGCCCCTTTTCACCCCCAGGCAAACGGGCAAGTCAAAGTTACGAACCGAACCATTTTGGACGGACTCAAAAAGAACCTAGAAGGAAAATCCGGCAAGTGGACGGATTACTTGCAGAAAGTGTTGTAGGCTTACCGAACTACACCTCGAACGGCGACTAAAGAATCGCCTTATGCCTTAGTATATGGAATGGATGCGGTCACCCCAGTATAGTCAATCTTCCCATCTTTTAGGATCGGTAGCTATGATGAAAACAAAAATGAGGGTGATAGACGTCTAGCTCTAGACCTGAAAGAAGAAAAACGGTACCGAGCTTAACTAAATTTGTTACATTATTAGACTCTAATGAGGAGCCGGTATGCGTCAAAAGTGCGTCGGCAGGAGTTCAAAGTTAGAGATAGGGTTTTGAGAAGAGTTTTTCTGCATACTAAAGACAAAAGCCTTGGAAAGCTCGCCCCGAACTGGGAAGGACCGTACAAAGTGGTGGAAAGAGTTAAGAGCGGGACATATCGGTTGCAGGACAAGCTCGGACGTCATTTAAGGCTCACGTGGAACATTGAACATTTGAAATTATATTTGGAGTAATTTTGTTGGGTTTTGTAATTTTGTAAGCAGTGTTTGTGTAAAAACCTTTGGTCGGGGATGCACTATTTCCTACCTCGATGGCGCGAGAAGGTTTTAATGAGGCACCCATAGCAACCGACCTTTTTTAATCCTACATTTTGTCTTTAAATCTCAAAAGTATTGACAAGGAGTCCGTCATCTGACGAGCTGATGGACGATCTTAATTGCTCACCGAAACCTAAATAGGTTTTTCAGTGTTTACACTGATCTACAAATTAATTCCCGACCCTATAGGAAGATTTTCAATTTTACAATTGATCATCAGAACCTTTGTCGGTTTTTCAGTATTTACATTGATCTACAATTTAATTCCCGACCCTATGGGAATATTTTCAATTTTACATTGATCAACAGAACCTTCATAGGTTTTTCAGTGTTTCAACTGATCTACAATTAATTCCCGACCCTATGGGAATATTTTCAATTTTACATTGATCAACAGAACCTTCATTGGTTTTTCAGTGTTTCAACTGATCTACAATTAATTCCCGACCCTATGCGAATATTTTCAATTTTACATTGATCAACAGAACCTTCATAGGTTTTTCAGTGTTTCAACTGATCCACAATTAATTCCCGACCCTATGGGCAGATTTTCAACTTTTTTTGGATCGACCAAACGTTACTCGGTTTTCTTTTGATACTCTACCAAATCACATTTTTTGTTCCCGAGCAACTATGAATTTATAAAAGCATAGTGCGAATAACATCACAATTTTGGATATTGACTATTCAGGAACATCGGTTACAAAAAAAGTGTAAAGGGGTTCTACTGACCCAACAGTTACAAAATTTAAATACAAAGACATGGGCGTCATCCGACTCTTCGTCCTCACAAAACACACCAGCGGGGCGATCAGCTTCAGGCAGATCTAGCCACATTGACCCAAGGGGAAGGTCGGGGCAACGGTGATGAAAGGTCAGCACATAAGCGGCCTTAGCGTTGGTCGTCTCCTTATCCATCCACTTCTCGCACTTGTCAGCAAAAACGGCATTAGCCCTTTTTATGTCAGAAATTTCCTGCTCCAACCGCCCAGCACGGTCATCCCCGTCTTTTCTGACTCGCGCCAAGGCTTGTTCGTCCGTCTCCAGCTGCCCTTCCAAAAGTTTATGAGCCGCTTTTCCATCCTTCACCTCATCTTCAAGCGTGGCAACTTTCCCCTCCGCGAGAGTCAGCTGCTGGCTCAACTCCCCTGCCCGCCGCTCTTTCATCGCCAAAGGCATGATCATATTATACAAGGACAGGGATAGCCCGTCTGTTATCCGCAAAGGAAAATTGTGCGGACTCCCGGGCACGGATAACACTGGCAGCTTAGTACCGCTCGACGACGCCACAGCATTTTTTGAGGCCTTTGAGGGACTAGCATCGTCGGGAATCACCACTATGGGTTCGGCTGCGGTACCACCCTTAACCCCACCCCCCCCCATATTGCTCAAAGAGCTCCGGGACAGTTGCATTGTCAGCATTAGCAAACGCCGCGGCAGACCCGCCCTCCTTCTTCGAGCGTTTCGGCTTTTTGTCCTGAGCACCATCTACTTCAGCCTTCCCCTTCCGCTTCTTGGCCACCGCCTCGGATCGATGGATCTCACCGTCCTCAACAACAGCTTCATCTTGTTGTCCCTCCGTGTCGGCTCCTTCAGCCTCGGCATCTGCCTGCTCGACCTCTTCATTCGATTTGGAGCGCTTGCTGGGAGCCTTGTTGCTCTTCGGGAGAAACAAGTGGGCGTCGGGCGCATCCGTCTTCGCGACCAAGTACACCAAGCTGGGTGGTTGGTGCAGCTGCTCAATAGTGAGCGGTTCCGACGAGCAACGCCAGAGGTTACTCATGATCACGTTCGTATTTTTGAAGGCGCGATGAAACGCCCGACCCCAATGCTTCCTGGCATAGTCCTTCAAAATTTGAATGGTGACTTTGCCAGGATTGAAGTGATCCTTCTTCAACTCCTGGATAAATTCCTTCGACACTGCACAAAGGATCGGTCAATCAGGTAAAATATATATATATATATATATATATATATATATATATATATATATACCATCAGAAACCCAGGTCCGTAGCAATCGCCTCGGGTTCTCCTTGCTATAGGGACGGCCATTTTCCCAGCAGCCACTGAGGAAGATGAATCGGTGTTTCCAACCTTTGTCGCCTTCGAGAAAGTCATTCACAATCTTCCAGGTATTGGCCAGGGAAAAATAGAATAAAGGATACTTGGGAGACTTCGAGAGCCCGGACATGGCTATGTACTCAGCCATCGGCATGACCCGACCTGATAGGCGTGAGACCATTATGGAGGACATCAGTGTATACCATGCATTAGGCGTTAACTGAGAGGGGCAAATATAAAGGGTCTGGAAATATAGAGCAATCTCAGGATCCAGAGGAAACCTGAGGCCCCAGTTGAAGAGCTCTGTGAAGATAACGATCTCCCGTGACCAAACATGCACGGATGTCTCCCCTGGAACAGTGAATCGAACGGTGACGCACTACGGAATACCCCACCGGATCAGAAGCTCCTCATGCTCCGCAGTAGGGAAGTAAAGGTACTTGCCCTCAAATAGGGAAATGATGTTGTCCCAAGGAAACTGGCGGTGGCAGGACGTGGTTATGACCGCCTCAATCTTCGTAGGAAGAGGCTCTTCGGGAAGAGCAGCGGTGTTGCCAACAGCGACAGTATCTTCCTCTGCAGGCAAAACGACCGCCCTGGGTTCCTCGGTGTTTACTACCTTAGCAGCATCAGACCTAGGGGGCTGGCCGCGGAAATATCGGACGGTTGGACAGGAGGATCTGCAAGACCAGAGCTGCTTCCAGTTTGGGCAAGTTGCAACTCTTGTCGTTGTTGACGAGCACGCTCGGGCTCCAATTCTTTACGGTTCTGATCCCGTTGGTTGAGATCCAAATGGGTACGCGCGGTATTAATACCGGTCCGGTACCCTTGTATATCGGGTGTAAGCTGAATTATCTCGGGCAAGTTATCTCCCGCGGGTGAAGTTAAAGTGTCTGATTCTCCCATTGAAAGAAATTTAGCTTTGCCTCGACGTCGAGGTGGAGAAAGGGTTGGAGCGGTATAAGAATTCACCGACGAAGGCGTCGGGCGGTTAAGTTGAGTAGTCGGGGAGTGCGGAGAGCTGCTGCTTGAAGGAATAACAATGGTGTCTGGGGTTCTTGCGCCGGATGGGTCAGGTATAACTAAGGATTCGACAGGGACCGGGTCGGGGAGTACGGGGTCGTGAGGAAGCGGCACGGGTGTAAAAGGCTTTGTGTTAGAACTCCAAATCAGTCTCGCTGCTCGATACTCTTCAGCGCGGTCACAAATACTAGCCCAATCTTCAAATCCGAACACGGGCTCTTTCTTCTTGGTTTTTGGTTTTGACTTTGGGTTCCTATTTCTTATAAAACGAGCTCTCTCTCTAGAATGGTCCGGTCAGCACTTTCTCTCTCTAGAACACCTCTGAGAGTGACTTTCGTTTATGAAGTATTTATAAGCATCCTCACCCAACCGTTTCACGTACGGGGGAGTCCAAACGACGGAAAGCGGGAAGTCGAAAGGCTTCTTGGAAAACTGTGCAGATGAGCACGCTTCGAGTACTCAGATGACACGTGTAGTCTTTGTCAGACTAGCATAGTAGGCCTGCACCAGCTAGCTCAGATAAATGCGGTAGATGGGCCGCATCTACCCGGCTTATTTTTCAAAGCCTGATCGTCGGTCTAGGCCCATGTAGAATCTGCCAAAAAGGGTCGGAAGCAGACCCAAGATAAGTTGTTGCAGCCTCTGAATAATTCACAACCGTCCTGGTAACAAAAGGTATGGAGGGTCGGCCATCATTTAGGAGAAAATGTTCGACCGAGGTGATCCGATCAATCGATACCGAGGTCTAAGGATCAGAGGCATTCCGAGCTGATTCTTTTACAAGACTTCATTCCCGATGCTCTTAAAGACTGGGGGGCTACTGATGAGGGAGCAATTCGCCGATCTTAATAGAAAAGGAGTCAATTGTAAATAGAAGGAGATGAATATTCCTATTATTGTATTTGTTATTTATTAGAGTGTAATTTGTAAACAAAGTATTTTGTGAAGGACTAAAGAAGAAATAATACAATACCACCAAAGACATAAACGGGTCCACCATTCCCCACTATAAAAGGGAACCTATTATTCTTGGTAGGTGGGACAATTGAAGATAATATTCTCTTTCTACTTTCTCTCTCTAGAATAGTGAGCCTTAGTCACATCAGGTCCAAGATCCAACATTATTCTCTTTTGTCATTGATTCTCTTATCAATACCGACAAGAATAAGTATCAGCGCAAGATCGACCAACAAGCAAAATAAATAATTATAAGCCTTGATATATATATATATATATATATAATTTGTTTAACCCGCACTGAACAAAGTATAATGCTTCTAGCTTTCTCGTCGCAGCTTGAAGAGTTAAGGTTAAAGGTAGCAACACTTGAAGAAGAAAAACAACTCCACAATGCTCTCTTTTTGCCCTTTTGCTCCCCTGGAAGGCCTGAAGACCATGATAAAGTACTACCGGAGGAGAAGGATGATGTTGGGAACCATTCACCGGTACAACATGAACAAAGACCGGGAGAGTTATCTGTCACCAAAGATGAAAGAAACAGATGATTCTTTTCTGAATGACCGACAGCTCGTACCTCTTATGCCGGAGGAAGTAGGTTGTGAAGAATATAGATTTAAGGAGGTAGAAGCTCGTGAGAAGGAAGTCGCAGCCGAAGAGTCTGGACTTACTAATGCAGAAGGTCCTGAAGATGTAAGTGGATCTTAAGTACATTAAGATACAACTAGGAAAATATGTTGGGCTGTTAAGTTGTTTATTTTCAAAAATCTAGCATATCTAGTGTTTTAAAAGAACCAACATATATGTATTTAAACACAACTCGCATCTTAATATGCGTTTTGGATTTCAAAAAATTAGTGTGGTATATATACAAACAATTCGCAAAATAGTGTGTTCAAGCAAATGACGTTGTTTTGCCATACACAACTCTCAGGTAGCATTCGGAGTGTAGTACTTTGCGTTGTTTGTAAACAATACTTATCGTAACCTGAGAGTTGTTTGGGTAAATAGGATGAGAGTTGTTAACGACTCTAAATCCTGATATTTTTTTGGAGTAACTCCTGAGAGTTCTATATTACTCTATAACCTGAGAGTTGTGTGGATAAATATCCTCAGAGTTGTTTCATCAAATTCATAACTCTCATCGTAACCTGAGAGTTGTTCGTAGAAAATGTATGAGTGTTGTTTTCATTGTATATCATGCGACTTGTTTGCTAGACCTCTCTGGTTTGTTTTGCCACTAGTGTAAATAACTGTCAAGTTGATATGAAACAGCATGCCGACATACAACAGCCACAACAACAACAACCGAACCAAGGAGAACATCCACAGCAACAACAACAGCCACAACAACAAATTCAAAGAGAACAACAACCAGAACAACAAGAATAGATTCAAGGAGAACAAAAAGAACATCACCCAGCCTTGACAAAGAGTGAAAGGATAACACAGACCAAAGATGCACAACCTTTTGCGGGGGGAGATTCAGAGAATGCTCATCCATATAACAAGTCAGCACTGCTTAGCCAGGAAGAAGCACCGTTATAATTCTAATTGTCAGAAGGAAACATGGCTGAAGTCCAAAAAATGGCCAACGCAAATTCAGAACCACTGAACCAAGGAGCAGTTGTGGGACCAGTATCGAATCAACCGGAAAAGCGAGAAGGCGTAGTTCTAGAGTCTTCTAATACGCATGATAACACTATGCGTTTACCAAATGTATATTTTGATGGTTATTACTCGTAAGTTTCACAATCAGTTTTAGATAAAATTGATGATCTTGAAATCGATGATATGATACAATGGGCTCTGGAGAATATTTTGGAGGATGCGATAAATAAATTTTGTTAACAGACTCTTGCATTTATGCCGGAGCAGTCAACGAAATCGTTCATCGCAGATTATGCCCCTAAGTGGATTATTACATAACAATTACATGAAGATGTGTATTTATGTTTTTATAATTTGACCACACGGTACCTTTATATGTTTAAGTCAAGAGAAAAGACAGTTAGGCAGGGTGACATGCTGCCTAATTGTAATCTACTGACATCGACCCAACAACCGAGGGAAGAAGTAAATCTTATAGAAGAACCACAATCACTTAAATCGGTAACTCTCACTGACTAGCCAAAAACTACATGGACAATCGAACTGACCGATGTCTGTGAATACCACAAAGTACTTCAAATTCAAGGCAACGAAGAAGGGGAAGATCCAAATGTATGGTATTTACAAATGTCCAAGTTTACCTAAAGACTTCACGTGCCCGCAAGTGATTTGTTGGCGCAACCTTTCGAAAATGACCTAGACTACAAGGTATCCACTTAGAAAACAACTCCCAAGGATTTTTCAAACAACTTCCCATAGATTATGGACGCTTAGATTCTAAAGATCCTTACATCAGTAAAATGGAAGTTTCCATGCAAAACTTCCTATGAAGCCAAATATGGAGCCATACGAATTTCTGGCATGGCTACGGTAAGTTTAGCTATAAACTACCAACACCTCGCATGTTCTCGTTCTATTTTACTTTTACTTGTATGCAGTACGGACTGGTAGAAGGAAAGTGATAAGTGCATTTCATATCACTTATTACGCTTCCATTATTCTTAAAATCGTCATCGGTTCTCAAATATTCGTTGAGTTTTAACGTATTTTTCCAGTATTCTTAAAGACGCTTGTGCCGCAGGTAAATTGTGATAAAATTAATAAATTTGGGGTTGAAATTGAAGAAACTGGAAAATTAATGTATTTAGGAAAATTTTGGAACAGTTGAAAAGAAAAGAAAATATATTAATGCTAAAAATATATTATGACGAGTGATTTTCCAAAAGAAAATATATTAATGCTAAAAATATATTATGACGAGTGAGAAAATACAACCCACTACTGGCTCGTCCACATGCATTGGACTAGACAACAAAAACACCTGGTCCGCTGGTAAGATTACTAACTATTACCATACTACAAAATATCAGAGTTATATAAAATTCGCATTAATTCCTCATAGCTTCCGCAAATATATCATCATTTAATTCAAATCATGTCCTGCGATCTAGTTGCAATTTGCATTATATCCTGAGAGTTGTCACAACTCTATCACCTGGGAATTGAGAGTTGTTTGCAACTCTTATTTCCTGAGAGTTGTTGTAAACTCCATTCCCTGAGAGTTGCCGCAAATATATCATCATTTAATTCGTATCATGTCCTACGATCCAGATGCAATTCTCATCAAATCCTGTGAGTTGCCACAACTTTATCACCTCGGAATTGAGAGTTGTTTGCATCTCTTATATCCTTAGATTTGTTGAAAAATCCATTCTATGATAGTTGTTGACAACTCTATTATCTGAGAGTTTTCAACAACTCTGCAAGCTCAGAGTTGTATTCAATTAGCATCGTCTCCTGAGAGTTTTCACAACTCTATCACCTGGGAGTGGAGAGTTGTTTGCAACTCTTATTTCTTGAGAATTTTTGACAGCTATATCACCTGAGAGTAGTTGACAGCTCTATTCCCTGAGAGTTGTTTGCAATTCTGTGTCCTGAGAGTATATTTGTACTTTATGTATGATACAAACTATTATGAATAGTTGAATTGTTGTCTCAAGAAAAATACCTACCAGAGGCAAGGAATGGGTACAAAGTAAAAAACGCGAGAAATATTCCACAACAAGAGCCTGGCTCCCTCGATTGCGGTATTTTCCTCTGTGAATACGTCAGAGATATTATCAATAAAGGATACGTGCAAAAGACTTACCGAAAGGATATGGTAAGAGTAGTTAGAGCTGAAATGTTTTATTATTTCCTAAATGATGAAAACATTAAACGACACTGGTAGTCATCCTTTTTATGTTCCAAACTGTAGAGGGAGAAAATGTTTTGTTGTACATATACTGCTTGCAATTTTTTGTTGTATATATAGAGTTTTTTTTTTTAAAGAAATATGCAATGGATGACATTTTCGAACTCACTTGACAATACAAATTTTAGGTTATAAAACAAATTACCCATACAGCTTCACAAAATAATTAGCAACTATTACAAAAAAATAAACTTCTAAACAACTTTCAGCAATTAGCAAACAATTCGCATCATTCCATGATATATACTAAATAATTCGAAAACATAACAAAAGAATACCAAGAGACTATGGCGTCTGCCTTGGTAAGCGTTAATTGCATTGAGCACACAAAAAACCATCTAATTAGAGGAAGCACATTAATTGTTGAATTGACAGAGAGAAGGCTGTGTAATCATTAACATAGCCACCACCCCATTCAGACTGGCTCCCTTACCTATAAATAATAGTTTCCAGAGGGTTTTTTTTAAAACAAACTCTATAAGCTAAAGCTCATAACATATTTATTTATAATCATCATGTTTACCTCCGGTTCATTAGGTGAATCTTGGTCTTCCATAACGACCAACAGAAGCTCCGGATTAATCTCTCTGGTGGCACCACCAAACAACCCAGCCTCTGTAATGGACTTTGAAATGGACTACTTCTCTGCTGAATTTGGACAAGTTGAAGTGGTTGAGATGGTGGCTGACCCTCAGCCAACAGAGGTTGCAAACCGGAAAAGGAAGAAGGAAGACACGGAGAAGAAGACGAGAAAGGGGAGAAAGAGGAGGAACATGTCGGTATATCGTTGGAGGCCCATCAGATGGACGAAGAGCACGAGGGAGATGTTGAGGATGAGCGTGATGAGGAGGGAGAAGCCAAAGAATTGTTTATTGATGACTGATTGTTACTTCTTATGTTTTTTGTTTTTTTTTCATGCAAACTGACAAACAGTAAAGATGATTTGTGTAACATGTTGAAAGTATTAAGTGCATAAAGCCCCTATGGCTATGTAATCTCTTTTTGTGTATAACCTTTTTCTCAGTTTAAAAGTTTATGAATCATTGACATTTTGCAAGCAACTCTTAAGTTGAATTGACAAAGAAATCTCAGGGAAAAGGACATGCAAACAGTTCGCATTATATATATATATATATATATATATATATATATATATCGCATCTTAGAATTTTAGTGTTGTTGCAAGAAATTCTCATATATTCCTGAGTGTTGTATGCAGCTATATAGTCTGAGAGTTGTTCACAATTATATTACCTGAGTGTTGTTGAGAACTCAATTTCTTGAGTGTTATAATTTATAAATTCCTGAGTATTGTCAACAACTCTACAATATGAGAGTTGTTATCAGTTATACTACCTGAGAGCTGTTTGCAATTATATAATCTGAGAGAAAAAATAGATTTATTACCCGAGAGTTGTAAACAACTCTACAAGGTGAAAGTTGTTTATGACTCTATATCCTTAGAGTTGGGAACAACTCTACAAGCCGGGAGTTGTTCGCAACTTCTCCCTCAGAGTTGTTCGAAACTATTAGCTAGTCGTGTTAAAATATTGAAATACACACAATTCGCAGTGTGTGTCATAAACAACTCTTAAATGGTTTAGTGTATTATCCACAACACGCACCATATTACAGATTAATGTTTGCAACATACAGATATTTAAACTAGAAGCTCACAGGTCCTCCTGGTTATGACCTGATTTTGAACAACGGCCACACCTCAAGTGCTTAGTTGTCACTTCTCTTGTAGACGATATTCGCTTCTTCTTAGGCCTTCTGGGCGTCTTTTTCACGTTGGGTGGTAGAATTTCCACCTCCCAAGGATCGTTAGGATTTTATCCTTCGCTGAAACACGTTATCGTCAGTATGCTGAAAGAGTAACTTGATCTGTAATTCCAAACCGTGAAGAATGGCTCTATAATAGTTAGAGGATCTTGGTTGCTAGACTGAATTGCCGCTAAAGCGTGAGGACATGGAAAACACTCTTGTTGTCATGCTCCGCAAGAACATTTGAAATCCAACAAATTAACAACCGCTATAGGGTCTGAAAAAACTTCAAACATGGCTGCAGAAGACTTACGTACTACCCAAGTTTGGAATTTCCCAACATTCTGCTTTAGCTTCTTTTTATACTCGGGGAATAAATTAGTACTCTAGCTTAACCCCTCTTGGTAGCTCCGTGAAACTTGAGTCATAATCAAGACTCTAATTCGATCAATCAACTCACCAATGGGTAGCCCACATAATGTTTTGACCTGATTATTAAAAGATTCGGCCGCAGTAGAAGTCATAGCCCCATATCGTTTCCCTTTAACGTATGCTTGAGCATACTTATTCAGAGGTAACTTTTCAAAAAAAATTAATTCTATCACCACATTCGCATAGAAAATCTGTTACTAGATCATTAAAAAGATCTTACGTGGGAGCATAAGCACATCGATAGAAGAATTTTAGCATCCTAGACTTATAGTCTCTATTAGTATGTTCCAAAGCTTTTCTCGAATTCTGAACAAGATGGAAATAACAGTACGCATGAAAACAGTTTGGATACAAAACAAAAACAATATTAATTATACCGGAATGAGGGTCAGAAATAAATGTGATTTTCCGCTCCAAAATATGAGGTTTCAAACAGCTCAAAAACCATAGTTAATCGTCTAAAATCTCAATGCTCACAATACCGATTGCAACAGGGAGTAGTCCTGCAATACATGATAAACATACTTTGAAGTTGCACTAAAGCATGGTCTTAATTATAGCACAACTCGCATCATATTATTCATGAGAGTTGTTTGCAACTATGTTTCCTGAGAGTTATGTACAACTCTATACTGAGAGTTGTTTGCAACTAGAACCTGAGAGTTGTTTGCAACTCCTCCATGAGAGTTGTTTGCAACTCCTCCATGGGAGTTGTTTGTAACTCTATACCTGAGAGTTGTTTGCACCTGCTCCTAAGAGTTGTTTTCAACTAAGTTCATGAGATTTGTTTCCAACTAAGTCCATGAGGGTTGTTTGCAACTCTCCTCTGCGTATTACCTGGGATTTGTTTGTACCAACTATCCATGGGAGTTGTGTGGAACTCCTACCTGATAGTTGTTTGGAACTAAATCCCTGAGAGTTTATTTGCAACTATTACCTAGGTATTACCTGGGAGTTGTTTGTAACTCTATCTTTGGGGGTCTTTTTTACAACTCAATCCCTAAGAGTTGTTTGCAACTCTTACCTGGGAGTTGCTTGCAACTTCTTCCTGAGAGTTGTTTTGAAGTCAATCCTTGGGAGTTGTTTGTAACTCTATCCATGGGAGTTATTTGTAAATCTTCTTGTGTTTTGTTTGGAACTCTATCCCTAAGAGTTGTTTGCAACTTATAGCTGAGAGTTGTTTGAGTTTTTACACAAACCTAATAATCAATCAAATTATAAAAGAAGTATGGAGCTAACCGTTGTTGTCTTCATTTCCTACGGCATAAAGAAATACACCCTTATACTTCTCATGCAAGTGGGTTCCATCGACATACAACATTGGACGGCATGAATGGAAACCTTAAACACATGAACTGAATGCTATAAAACAACGATTGAAGACGTTTCCAGCCGATAACTCCAACTGGCAGTCGGTAGTAATATCGTGGCTCTTCAACCGTTTGAAGTACCCCCTTAGTAAACCAAAAGAACTCGAACTATCTCCGAAAACTCCCCTCATTGCCTTCTCCAAAGCATTCCATGACAAATGGTAGGAGATGTGTTGACCGTAATCTTGTTTGACAAAAGTTCGTATGGTTTTGGCTATCAACAAATGGCATGCCCGGATAAAATCATAAATTTCCTCAGCGATCAAATCTGATGTCAAATGCATATGACTCTTATTTTTTTGGGGAGAAAATGGGACTGCAAGTATGGTGCGCAAGATACCTCTCAATCGTCATTAGTCTGGTGTCGGAATCAATTGATGCGTAAAGTATCCATTTGCATCCGTTTGTGAATTTATTTTCACAATAAGCAGTGATCTTCTTTGCTGTTTTATGCATGTATTTGAAAGAAAACAATGCTCTAAAGCATATCGGCACAAAGATAACCTGAGACCTGCAGGCCCTTCTTCAAAAGCTTGACCAACTCCTGTAATATCATCAACACAACCAGTAGTAGCAAGTTGTTTTTTTCTCTGATCAGAATTGCCTAAACCATTACTACTCTCCCCACTCGTTAGTTGATTATGAGAGGGTTATCCTAAACTTATGTTAGGCTATTTACGTTTTTTACCATAACCCTTGGACCCAGAACCTTTATCAAGGACATGCTACTCTATGAGAAAACTAACCCGTTTCAAACGCTCCAAATCAAGATATAGTTCTACACCAACAAAATCTCTCTCATTATAAAAGAAACAATTCTTGTGATCCCCGCAAGATTAGGTAATTACGTAGTTACCTCTTACCAACTCCTCCCATGTTCTCTCAACGTACTCTTGGATACTTTGAAAGTTTTCAAACTCTGTGAAAGGCAAGATTTCAGTTTGGTGACCATGTTATAAAATACAAACTCGTGATTTAGACATATTTACCCTGCATTGAACAATTATAAAGCAGTCACGTGGCAAGTTAGTGATAGCAGACAATTCGCACTACCACATATGAACAACTCTCAGGACTATGACCTGAGAGTTGTTTCCAAATCTATTTCCTGAGAGTTGTGTGCAACTCTCAACCTGAGAGTTATATGTAACTCTTCACCCTGAGAGTTGTAAGAAATTCTTCAACCTGAGAGTTGTATGTAATTCTTCGGCTTGAGATTTGTTTGCAAATATACTCCCTGAAAGTTGTTTGTAACAGTCATAGTCTCAACCTGAGAGTTATATGAAACTCTCAACCATACAAACTTCTATCAAATTTATTTCCTAAAAGTTGTGTGCAACTCTCAACCTGAGAGTTATATCTAACTCTTCCACCTGAGAGTTGTATGCAATGCTTCAACCTGAGAGTTGTATGCAATTATTCGGCTTGAGAGTTGTTTGCAAATATACTCCCTAAGAGTTGTTTGTAACAGTCATAGTCTCAACCTCAGAGTTATATGTAACTCTCAACCATACATACTTCTGTCAAATTTATTTCCTAAGAGTTGTGTGCAACTCTCAACCTGAGAGTTATATGTAACTCTTCAACCTGAGGGTTGTATGCAATGCTTCAACCTGAGATTTGTATGCAATTCTTCGACTTGAGAGTTGTTTGCAACTTTATTTAAAAACCCACATCCTCATTTAACACAATTCGCATCTTCTACATAAAAATATCAAACAATTCGCATCTCTGTCACGAATGACTGAACACCTAAAGCTCCTAATCTATATATTGTTTCACGTTCAAATCAACATCGAATACACTTAAACTAGTATATAACTAGTTAAACAACGATTGATGCTTTACATTAACAAAATAACAAACAATCGCTCGGAAAAAAAAAAGAGAGAAACTGGGTCGAACGAGCTTTACTAACTCCCGAACCAGTAAAATAACACATACCTCAACTCAGATAATCAAGAAACAACCTCGCAATCGGTAGGTAAACATCATTACCTAAGAGAAACACGTAAGATGAAAAGAGCAGCGGTTGCAAAAACACCATGAACTGTTGATCAGCTCTTGTACGTGGAAAGAAGTGCTTAGATGGATTTTATATCAAGATTACATAAAATATCTCAACTTAAACTAGCCGAACACCTGAAAATCGTGGATTCTTGATGGTTCATGGTGGTTGTAGGATTAAGTGGTTAGAGAGGCTTCAAAATTTCAAATCTTTAAAAAGCTAGAAAGGAAGAATAAAACAAAAAATTAACCTTATATAGTTGAGAGAGAGTAGTGTGAGTATTAAAAAACTATTAGATATAAATAAAAATCTAGGTATAATAATTGCATAGGTACTTTAGGTTCAATTTCCCCGTAAAAAAACGTATAAAGTGTTTTCAGTAGTTTTTAAGAAAGTCTTCGAGAAAAAAAAGTAATTCGAAGATGGAAGACACTTAGCCGTATCAGGTTTTCTGTATACTTTGAACAAGGAAGACAGCTAACAGCATAAGTTTTTTCCATTAACAAATTATTGTTGGTTAAATTATCAACATCGGGAGAGGTGTTAGATAGTATCTATATGCCAAAATAATGCAATCATATATTAATATGAACAGAAGTGCTCAATCATCAATATGCAGTATCCAACTCTGATCAAGCAGAAATGCTGAATGTAATGTTATTGTTTCCTTGAACTAAACACCAGCAATTATTTCGTAGTTTGTTTGTAAACCTTTAAACTATGACTTTCTAAGCACATCATATGAAGGACTTCTCTACATCAATCACGAAACGGTATTTCACGTCCTTCTTTATCAACCTTTCAAGAGCTTCGTTAATATACTCAATGGGAACTAACTCGATCTTTGGGTATATTTTATGCTCAGCGCAGAAATCTATCATTTCTTGAGTCACTTTTGTACCACCTGTAACGCTTCCAGAGAGGGTTCTCATGCCTGTCAAAATTCAGTTACATATTAGGGATTTCGAGTTGAGATGGATATAACCAAACCCTTTTTTTGTGACATACCAAGATTCAGACTTGCAGGACTCATTTTGATTTCACTTGGAAACCCAACCAGGACATAGACACCAGCAATCTTCAAAAGTGACATGTATGAATCAAATGGGTGATCACCAGATGCAGTATCAACTATAAAGTCTAGCGATTTAGTCAGCGCCTGTAAAAAGAAATTTAGACTTATTAAGTTTTCCATGATTAGTTGTCAAAAAAAGAGTAGGCCGCTGTTATACCGTCATCTGGTTGTGGTCAGGAGAAAGAACAAATCTATCGGCCCCAAGCACAGTCAAGGCTTCCTCTTTCTTGGAGAGGCTTGTACTGAGAACAGTAACATGCAGTCCAAAAGCCTTGCCAAACTTGACAGCCATGTGACCAAGACCACCGAGTCCAACAACTCCTAGCGATTTGCCAGCTTGATTCATATTATGACGCACCATTGGAGCGTAAACAGTAATTCCAGCACAAAGCAAAGGTGCTGCTGACGCCAATGGATACTCACTTGGAATATTATAACAGTACCTGTTTTCCCCAAACTTGTTTATCAAGTATACATAGGCAACTAATATATCCCGAATGAAACTACACAAGCTATCAAGAGTAACGAAAAAGCAGTTTAATATGTCAATATGGCTACACCGTAAAACTAAAGAAGCAGAGACGAGTAGAAAGTCAGTAGTTGTGTGTGCATCGAGGATTATACCTTTCATGGACAACAATATGACTAGAATACCCTCCTTTTGTGACACTACCATCAGCATCGATGCCATTAAACGTAAAGACTGACCCCTTTGTGCAAACAACTTCCTGCCCTTCATTACAATATTCACAATCTCGACAGGAGTTGACATAGGTTCCCACTCCAACATGGTCACCAACTTTGAAGCGACGAACATTGGAGCCAACTTCTTTCACAATACCAGCAATTTCATGTCTAATATGCAGCCAAATATTCACACGTCCGTCTAAAACCAAAAAAAGCAATACAAGAAGTAAGAAAGGTTCAAACTTTACAGTTAAGTCGCATACCCTGGCACCACCGGATACTTAGAGTCTCCATGTTGGTTCCTGGTCCAGATAACATCAGCATAGCAAACTCCACAGTGTGTAATGGATACTGAAACATCATCACCTCCAACACTCCTGAAACAAACAAAAAACCCTTTTTTAAACTTGTTTTCCATTTGATTTAGAGTATCAAACATTATTCGAAGTTACAAAAACGTATGAGGGAAAAGCTTGATTACCCATTCTATATCGTTTCTAGATTAATTTGATGGTGAATATTGAAACTTGGAATATCAACTAACAAAATATTGAAACTTTGAGCAACAAATCCAGATAGAAAGATTGAATGAAATATTAAAAATGAGATGAAGAAGATGATTGATACCTGCGGGTAAATTTGTAGGGAGAGAGAGTTCCGGAGGGATCTCTAGCAGCCCAAGCAAGACACTCCTCTTTTGCACCCATTTGTTTTACACTCTACTCTCTTCCCGAATCTACAGACAAATCAGACCATATTTCGGACAAATTAGTCGGCTGTCGAAAGATCTATTATACGGGGAGTGGAGATTAAGAATATTTATATCGAACACTTACCTGATAATCAGAGCACTTGGAGTAGTCACCCAGTTTTGTATGCGTTCCACAATGATTGAGAATGATGATCTGATTTTGACGATTTAATTGTTGAACAACTGAGCTAAGGTCGGTTGGTGAGAGTTTCCTCCAGGTTCGAGTAATTGTCTTTTTAGAGCAGTTTTTTCTTTTAAGCAAATAAAAACTTCAATATAATTTTTGTTATAAGATTTTTTTTTTAAAAAAATTCAATTTAACGAGTTGAATCGATGTTTTAATGATAATCGATATGAAATTCTTTTATTGACTATTTTTCATATTGAGACATGATTTTTTATCAGGTAGATTTTTTATTTCTGTTACTCTATTTAAAAAAAATATTCATATTTTTATTTTAAAGACTTTTTTAACGAATTTTCAAGCTACAATATTAAACGAATTTATTATAAGATTGATAATATAAAATACAATCATGATAATATTTTTTTTAGGGGGAACCCGCAACCGCTACTCAGATTGCGCACAGAGTATGTAGAGAGATTCGATCTCGTGACATTTGGTAACAAGCACACCTTACTCAACCAACTCGGCTACCCCCTTGGGGGCATGCAAATATATTTTTGTTCTTTCTTTTCTGGGAGAATTCAATTTTTGATATTTCTGCGAATTGATGGTTGTAATTCATGTCCTCCTCTTTAATTAAGCATTATTCTCACATGAATGAATACAAAATCAATTCTCCAACACCATCAGTTCTTTCTATATGATCTTTGTCTGGAAATGTCTGAATGATCGACTCTAAGTATCCCATGCTCAGTAAAAAAAAATCAAGATCAATCTTTCAGAATTGATCCAACAAGGAATGGAAATATTTCCTATTTAATGATAGATAATAATCCTAACATCAGAAATAACCCTACGTTTGAAAATGCTATCAACGAAATTCCAAAAAACAATGAAGCAGAGGCACTTAAGAACACCATAAGATCTTATGCTAACATTCTGAAACCTAAAATCCATGTAGCTTATCACAAAAATGTCTCAATTAACCACAAGATTGATCATTCCGTTATCACATTTGAGCACAAAAACAAAGAAACCCTTCAAAGATCGTCAAAACATACACTTATCAGGAAGTTCACAACTAGAAAACCAAATCTAGAAACCATTAAAGACTTTCTTGAAAAATTCAAGTTTACTTGAAACTTTAGCATTTCTCAATAGGATTTCAGACATTTATTTATTGAGTTTGAACGCAAATAAGATATCAAAAAGATTTGGAATAGAAATGTCTAGGCAGTGGGTAGCAAAACTATAGGATCATTGAAGTGGACTCCGCACTTTAAATTTCCATCATGAATTCACAATCACCTATATTTGGGTTACTCTCTCAAATCTCCCTCAATTCATGTTCAATGAAGGAACTATTGGTAATATATCTAAAGGTATTGGTCTACCATTAAGCATCTGGGTTCCTACAACCAACAGAGCTAGACACAATTTTTGTAGATTCTGGGCAGATATTAATATCTTTAAACCTTTAATCCATAAACTTTGGATCAAGTTTGGAGAAGATGAAGGTTTCTGGATGGATGTGATCTATGATTCTCATCATGGCTATTGCAGCTTCTGTTATCATATTGGGCACTCTAAAAAGACTACAAGATACTCTTAAAATCTCAAAGTAATGCAACCATGGATCAACATCATATCCTATATTCTACCATTAAGAATGAGCCTACCTCAAAACTAAACTCTATCATAGTTACCAAAGCGGAAATAAATAATAAAAAAAGAAATGTCTAGCTATGTTAGGATCAACAGAGGAGAACTTTAAGCTTTCTTACCAGGATAACCCTGCTACTCTTCCTGAAGACACTCTAATTTCCAATGACTTAAATCCCAACATAGCCAATGATTATAAAATCATTAAAGCATTGAACACCATTGATAGAAGATATTTATTTGAAATAGAGAAGATCCCAACCAATGAATCTAGGTCGCCAACTAAAGAAATTGTTGGTAGTCTTCCTTGTTCTCCTGTAAACTAAAAGAAAGGCAAAGAAATAGAATTTAAGAAGGTTAAAACAAATAGAAACAAGAAACTCAAAGGTTGGAATCATAATGGTCCTTCATCCTCCAAATTCATACTGGTTAAAGAAGTTGTAAAACCCTCATTATCCATTAAATGACAATATTTATCTTGAACTGAAATGTTAGAGGATTGGGCAACAAAGAAAAATTGAGAAGACTCGAATTCCTAAAAAAATCTAAAAAACCAAGTTTCATGGCTATCCAGGAACCAATAATCCACCAGTCTAATCTTCAGGTTATTTCAAAGAAACTTAACTACAATTGCTTTACTGGAAACATGAGCAATAAGATATAGGTAATGTGGAATCAAGACTTTACAGTGGAGACTCTTGTGAATTAAGATCAATTCATTCACCTTAATATTAAGTATCATTTCTTAAACAAAGACTTTATATCTACTATGGTGTATGTGAAATGTAAAAGAGATCTTGGAATGATCATTTGGGACAATTTAAGAGTCATTGATGATCCCACTAAAGAATAGATAATATTTTGTGACTTTGACATTATCATGAATCCTAACGAGCAGCTTTCTTGCGATACTACTTGTCTAAAAACATTGAGGACTATAACAATGTTATATGAGACTGTAACCTTCTTGATGGTGGCTTCTCTGGTCCTAAATTTACTTGGTCTAATGGAAGGAAATTGAAAATACTCAATAGAGTTATCTATAACAATAATTGGATGAATTATTTTGATAATATAAAGGTGGTCCACTTAGCCAAAAATTGCTCAGATCACTCTCCTATAAGCATTACAATCTCTTCTAATCTTGAAAATCGAAGCTTTATTCAAATTTCTTAACATGTGGGTGATGCAGCCTAGTTTTCTAGATATGGTGGAGAAGAGCTGGAAATGATGGGAAATCTTATTCAAAGATTCTGGAATAAGCTTAAAAGGATCAAATATGATCTAATAACCTGGAATAAAAATGTATTTGGGAATGTGTTTGATGCTATCAAACAAATTGAAGATGAAATCACCTTTAGGGAAGAAAATTAGCAAAGATCCAATTCAACTGAGGATAGTGACCTTCTTGAAAAGGCCAGAAAAACTCATCTAACTTTACTTGCAATGGAAGAACTTTATTGAGAGTAGAAGACTAATTTCATATGGTTGAAAGATAACTACAAAAACACAATTAAGTCATAATGAATCCGGAATGGGACTCACTCGCTTGATAATCAGGATTCTATCAGTAACTTTGTTGTGGAATATTTTCAGTCTCTCTTGACTGATAGCTCTAATCATAATTCTAATCAAGTCCTCAAGGATCTTATTCCTACTTTTATTTGATGAGTCCGGATTCTGTTACCATTACGGACAGGGACAGTTCGGACAAAAACTACCTAACCGGGCAGGGCAGTTCGAACACCTCACCCATTGGATTGTTCGAACAAGAACTAAAGTACTTAAAAACATAATCACTTCTTGACTAAGCTGCCTGCTCTCCTACTAAGAGCTCATGGGTCCTTAAACTTGACCCGGGTCCATTAAACATGACCCGAAAGCCCATAAGGCCCAAATGTAAGGGTATAAATACCCAACTACCAACATTAAATGAGGGTAATAAAAAATAAATACAACCAGGCTGCTTAATTCTTCCTCTACTCACTACTCAAACATTAAATACTTACAAAATTCCACAAAACTCCAAACAAAAATTACAAACTTACCCTCAGACAAAAATAAACCTCACCAAATTGTCGACCATAGTGGGAGCACGACGGTGCCTGAATCAAGCATTCGAAACCAACAAGAAAAATCAGTCCGAATGAATCAGGACGCCCCGAAGTACCACCAGCTTTGCTTGAAGTGGTGGGTGAAAATGATAAATACACTATCGAGGAACGTGATAGATTAAAGGGAGAGATAGAAGCTCTGAGGGCAGAGAAGGCTAAGATGGGCATGAAAGAAAAGTCAAAAGCATCAGTCGCTCATCATACCGATAACCCTAGAAAGCATGAGCCTTCGAAGACTCATGTGAGTACCAAGAAGACTCATGCTAGCTCCAAAACGACTCACCAGTCTAAACCAGTGGAGAGTTCTGATTCAGACTCAGGGTCTTCTGGAAGCTCCTCGGACGAGGATGGAGTCGAAGAATCCTTATCCTCCAGCAGTGATGAGGGCCGATCCAAAAAGAAGCAAAAGTTGATTAAAACGTATTCAAGAAAAAGGGATAGACATGGGAAATTGAAGAGGAATATAGGCAAAGGATCATCTCACAGTCGGAGGCATGTAGATCGAATGCTGATGGATCCTTTCGCCTTCCACGATGAACCAGGAATATTTGCAACTCCCAATGAGGATACTGTGTTCAGTCGTGGCCGGAATTGGAGACAATCTCCATTGTCTTCTAAGCTTGTGTCCGGAAACCTCCTTAAGAGGTTCGATAGTACTAGAATGGAGAAGTACGATGGCAGTACTGATTTGGAAAACCACTTGGAGCAATTTAAAAACTTCATGATTAATTTTGATGATGACGACAAGTTACTCTGTAGAGCATTCTCCCAATCTTTTACAGGGAGTGCTCTAAAGTGGTATAACAGTCTATCTCAAGACTGCATCAGGAACTTTGATACCTTCTGGGTGGCCTTTTGAAGGCAGTTTGTTGGGAGTAAGGAATTAAAGGGCAATGGGGACACAATAATCCATTGTGCCCAAGAACCAAACGAATCATTGAAAGAATACATAAGTCGTGTTGTAAACACCCAAAATGGGTTGGCTGATTGTTTCGAGCAAGTAGCAATAGCATCCTTGAGACAGGGCTTAAACCCTGGAAATTTGGCTGATTCAGTGACCAGAAAGAAAGCCATGACTTGGGGAGGTTTGCTGAATCAAGTCGGAAAGCAAATCAATGTTGATGAAACAAAGAAAACTAGGGTGCACAGGCAGGTGAGGTCTGCCCCGGTTGCACCAAACCCCAACCAAAATCGGTCCGGGAACAAAGCGAGGGAGACCAGACAAGGGCATAACAGAGCTAAAGCTCAATCTCAGCCAGCTGCACCTGCCCATAGTCAACAATCTAGAAATAAGAGAGGGCCTTGGGTTCAACCGGAGTTGTTTGCAGAATTAAAAGAAAGTGTGGCCACCATTTACGATAAAACAAAGGAAGAAGTGCACTATAGAAGGTCGATCGCACTGCAATCTCCTAGGGAACATCGTAACAACTCTTTCTGCCAGTACCATAATGATACTGGCCATACCACTGATGATTGTATAGCCTTGAAACAAGAAGTTCAGAACTTGATTGAAAGAGGGAAGCTGGGGGCATATGTCAAAAGAAGAGGAGGAAATAGGCTTGATAATGCTCATCGAGTTGGTCCAAACAATGCTGCTCCGGAGGGATCTATGGTTATAATCGAAAGATTTGATGTAGAGTCAGAATATTTGGATCCTGATTCAACTCGAAATAGGGTGGGTGCCATTCAGGAACGTTTTAAAACAGTCTCCGGGCTTATTGAGTTTTTTGAGTCACTCACAATTTTCGGAGGGGATACTATGACAGCTCCTACTGCTTCTTCAAGGAAGAGGCATGTTCATACTTTAGCCACCCAGCTGGAAGGAGGCATGACTTCCTATCAATCAAAAATTCCATTTTCCTTCATTGTTTTCGATGAAGATGACTTAAGGGATATAGCTGGCCCTCGTGAAGATGTTGTTGTCATAGGAGCATCCATTGGGGGCAATGACATAAGACGAATCTTGGTGGATACTGGGAGTTCAGCCAATATCCTTTTCTTAAACACTTACAAAAAGATGAAAAATCCAGCCGTAATTCAGCGTTCGGACAGATCAATTGTGGGCTTCACTGGGAGCACAACAGATTTGATCGGGGAGTTCGAAGAGGAAGTTTTATTGGGCAAGGGCCCTTTTAAGAAGATTGTCAGGATACTTTTTATTGTGGTGGATTGTCCCACTTGTTATAATGCTATTTTAGGGAGGTCTTGGCTCTTTAGGATGCATGCAGTGGCCTCGACAGTCCACCAATGTTTGAAATATGCTATTCAAGGACAAGTGGGAGTTGTCCGGAGCAGTCAAAAGATTGCAAGAGAGTGTTATGCTACAGCACTGGCTCCACAGACGTTGGGGGCAGTTCGTACCAACGAAGAATAGCAGTTTGAGGGGCTTTCTGGGGGTGAGGGTGAAATTGATGACCCCAGAGAGACCCCTGGAGTGTTGATACTGGTTGAATAAGTTGAAAGACACTCTTTGGAAGAAGGAAAAAGTGTTAAGATAGGGTCCAAAATGGCATCCGAACTGAAGATTAAGATGTTAAAGTTTCTAAAAGACCATCAACATGTTTTTTCTTGGTGCAACGCTGATGTTACAGGGGTTTCAGCAGATATTATATCACATCACCTATCCATCCGGAGAGACATAGCACCTATGGTACAAAAGAGAAGGGCTTTTTCCAAGGAAAAGGTTGATGTTATTATTTAAGAAGTTGACAAGCTCACAAAAATGGGACATATAAAGGAGTCTCAATATCCTTTGTGGACTGCCAACCCGGTCTTGGTGAAAAAGAAAAATGGCAAGTGGCGTATATACATTGACTTCACAGATCTCAATAGGGCTTGCCCAAAAGATTTATATCAAGTCCCCCGGATTCATCAGCTGGTAGATTCCACTTGTGGAAATAAGCTACTATCCTTTATGGATGCTTTCTCCGGGTACAATCAGATTCAAGTAGATCCGAAGGATCAGGAGCATACCACATTTGTCACTGATAGGGGTCTTCATTGCTACAAGGTGATGCCATTCGGATTGAAAAATGCTGGGGCTACTTATCAGAGATTGGTGAACAAAGCCTTTGCTGATCAAATTGGAAGAAATATGGAAGTGTACATTGATGATATGATGGTGAAAAGTGTGTATGAACAACTACACTTGGCAGACCTCCAAGAAACTTTTGCTAACTTAGTAAAAGTGAATTTAAAGCTAAACCCAGAAAAATGTGTGTTCGGAGTGCATTCCGGGAAGTTCCTAGGTTATATAATAAGTGAGCAAGGGATACAGCCCGATCCAGACCAGCTTAATGCTTTGTTCCAAATGTAGCCTCCTCGGAATATTAAAGAAGTTCAACGGTTGACTGGAAGGTTGGCTGCTTTAAATCGATCCATCTCAAGGTCTTCGGACAGATGTACCCCGTTTTATCAAACTCTAAAGGGTGAAAAGGGATTTGACTGGACTTCACAGTGTGATGAGGCCTTCAATGAGATTAAGAAACATCTGTCCTCCCCCAAGAATTTATTTAAACCTGTTGATGGAGAGACACTCTTCGTATACTTGGCAGTTTCAAGTTGTGCTATCAGTGTTGTATTGGTAAGAGAGGTGGATAATTATCCCCATCCAGTGTACTACATCAGCAAGAGCTTGATAGATGCAGAAAAACGCTATTTAAAGCTCGAAAAATTGGCACTAGCCTTGGTAATTTCTACAAGGAAGATGAGGCCTTATTTTCAGGCTCATCCTATTATCGTCCGGGCATCTTTTCCTTTGAAGAATGTCCTTCAAAAGGCAGACATTTCAAGTAGAATGACTAAATGGTCAGTGGAATTGGGGGACTTCGATATTGATTTTGCTCCTCGAACAGCAGTTAAAGCCCAAGCTGTGGCTGATTTTTTAGTTGAATTCCACTCTGAAAGGGATACAGAGCAGACTACTGAGATGAAAGACAAAAAGGTCTGGGTCGTCCGGACGGATGGTGGATCCAGTACTATGGGATGTGGTGCAGGGGTGTGCTTGACTTCTCCATATGGTGACAAAATGTACCAGGCTATATGTTTTTCTTTTAGGGCTTCCAACAATGAGTCTGAATACGAAGCAGCTATAGCTGGTTAAAAGTTAGCTTATATTTGTGGGGCCAAAAGGGTCAAGCTGATGAGTGATTCCCAGCTTCTTATACAGCATGCGCAAGGTCAATCTGAGGCCAAAAAAGAGCAACTAGTGAAGTACTTACTTCTTCTTAAAAATGAGGCTCTTAAATTCAAAAGCATTATTTATGAGCATATACCCCGGGCAGAGAATGAACTAGCAGATTCCTTGGCAACCATAGCATATACTGAGTCATATCCTTGGATCCATGTGCTGGAGTGCCCTTCCATTCAACTCAATATGAGCAAAGAGGAAGAAGTTTTCGATGTACAGATGAAACAGCCTCAAGATTGGAGATTTCCTCTCCTGCAGTATCTCTCTGATGGCATCTTACCTCCGGATAAATCACTAGCAAGAAAAATGAAGCACAAAGCTCGTGGTTTTATCATACTAAGGGACGTTCTGTATAAAAAATCTTATAGTAAACCTCTTTTGCGATGTTTAGGAGATGATGAGTCTCAAGTAGTCCTCTCCAAATTACATGATGGTGAGGGATCAACTCACTGTGGATTCAGGGCTCTAGCAAGGAGAGTTTTACTGGCTGGCTATTATTGGCCCTCTATAATGCAAGATGCTAAGGAGCTTGTGAGAAGGTGTGATGCATGCCAGATATATAGTAATGAAATTCATGTCCCAGCCATCCCTTTAGAGTCAATTTCTGAGCCTATACCTTTTGCTCGATGGGGGTTGGATTTAGTGGGACCTCTTCCTATGGCGTCCGGAGGGCGCAGAACTATAATTGTTGCTATAGATTACTTTTCGAAGTGGGTTGAAGCAGCCCCCCTGGCAGGAACAACATCAAAAGCTGTCATAAAATTCATTTTATCCAACATCTGTTGCAGATTTGGTGTTCCACAAAAGATGACGACAGACAATGGGCCACAGTTCGACAACAAGGAAATGGAGAGTTTATGTGCCTCAAGGGGTATACAACATTATTTCTCTTCACCTTTCCACCCACAAGCGAATGGTCAGGTTGAAGTGGCTAACAGAACTATACTGTTCGGTTTAAAGAAGAATTTGGAAGGGGCTGCTGGGAAGTGGCCTAGCTATTTACAAGAGGTTTTGTGGGCCTACCGGACTACACCTGGGGTTGCAACACAAGAGTCACCTTTTGCCTTGGTCTATGGGATGGATGCAATAACCCCCAAAGAAGCAACTCTCCCTTCATTTCGGGTTGACAACTTCTCCGAACACGCTAATGAAGTGGCAATCAGAGGTCAGCTTGACCTAATAGAGGAAAGACGAGTTAAGGCTCACCTTAGAGCTGCACACTATCAGGGTTTGATGAGAAGTAGGTTTACTTCTAGAGTTAAAAAAAAAAGATTTCCATCCGGGGGACAAGGTATTGAGGAAAGTCTTCCTACACACTAAAGAGAAGCTCCTCGGCAAACTGGCCCCAACTTGGGAAGGACCTTATATGGTCATTGAAAGGCTTAAACCTGGAACATATTGGCTAGAAAATAAAGATGAAAGGGTTTTAAATCACCCTTGGAATATTGAGCATCTCCGAATGTACTTGGAATGGAAGCTATGTAAATATTTACTTGTTTAAAAATCCATGTAAATATTTGGGGGCATACTCTTTCCTACCCTGGTGGCACGGGGAGGTTTTAATGAGGTGTCCGGGATTTTTAATAAAATTTGATGCCTTCTTAAAAAATTTTGAAGTGTTCTTACTTTGTTTTTTGTCATCCCATCCGGATTGAATTAAAGGAATGATGACTACTTAAACATTTGTCATCGGAGAATTTAAACACTCTCACTTTAGAATGCTTATGAAATAACTAAGAGCTATTTAAACACTAGCCACTAAAATTGAAACAAACTATGGAAGAATGCAAGAGTTGTGCAAAACAAATATATTCATTAAAATAACCTAAGTGCCTTGGCCTTCCAAGGACTTTTCAATTGTCAAACAAAACAAAAGTTCTATCCGGTCAAATGCCGGACACAATAACAAAAATGCCTTGGCCTTCCAAGGACTTTAGTTCAAGTAACATGAAAAGTGAAAAGATAATTCATAATTTAAGACTGAGCCTTTGAAGATGGCTCAACCTCACTTGTCTTCTTCTTCTTCTTGGGATTGTCTTTCTCTTCGTAAGGGTCCTCCCTGGTTTTTTCTTCTTCGTCAGAGGAGGAAGCACTGGAATAATCATGCAAGTCTCCATCAGCCATGGTGTGGAAGGGAAGGTATTCGTACTCTACATGAAGCCACAAATCTCCCAGGTTCCTCTTCGGGAACTTCTCATGAAAGAGCAAGACCATGTCCGATTTCACCTTGGCATACATCTGCTCTTGAGTGTCTATTACGTTGTTGGCATAAGCATCGATCTTGGCCTGAATTTTGGCCTCCTGCTCTCTTAGCAGATCAGATTTCTCCTCTGCGGCCTTGGAAACTGTGTTCTTGAGCGAAATTTTGTCATTTGTCAAGTTGTGAATGACTTGATCCTTGGCCTTTGCCTCCTCTTTCGAAGAGATGAGATCTTTCTCCAATCCGGACAGCTTCTCCCGGAGCTCTTTGATAGTGTCTTCTGAAGTGGCAACCTTTGTGATCCACCCTTCTTGGCTCTTCTTTAGCTCCTCGTTTTCTCCCTTCAGGATGTCAACATGTTGAGTGGCAGTAAGAAGATCATCGGAAAGTCTCTCTTTGTCAGATTTGAGATCTTTGATAGTATCTGCCTGACTTCGAACTTGTTTCTCCAACACAAGCACTTGCTGAACACTACTTAATATGGAGTGAGCTATAATATCCCTTTCACTTAAAACAGTAAAAGTCTTACCATTAAAAGTGACGGTGTTCGAAGTACTCGGAGGGAGGTAAGGCCCAGCAAAATCGTCTCTGGGGAGGTTGGCAAAGTAGTCACCAAGTCCATCAAGCCCGGTGATGTCAACCCCATCAATGCTAAGGTCTCCTCCTCCGACCTCGTCGGTTTGAAAATCACCAGGGATCTCTTCTGCCCGTGTTGGATCAGTAGGATCTACAGGGGGGAGAGGCTCAGGTGGCCGGAGAGAAAGTTCATCACCCCTAGAGGTCTTTTTCTTCTTAGCCTCCCTGTCCTTGCTTTCTGCTCCCCGTTTTCGGTCTCTCTTGGGAGCCCTTGGGGGTTTTAGGGATTTAACCTCTTCCCTAACACTCTCCTGCTCCACCACTTCTAAGAGAGCAGCATCGATCTGGCTTGGGGCTGGCCCCTCTGGATTTGTTGGAGCAGCCTCCTCCACCTCGGCAGGGTTAGCTTCACCTACAACCTTCTTGCCCTTCTTTTTCTTGCCTTTCATTTTACTCGGGGCCTTGGCCCGGCCTGGCAAGTAAAGTGACCCATCTGGTTCGTGTGTTCTCTTGAGGACTACATCCGGAGGGGGTGGAGTGGTGAGTTCTTCCTAGGTCAAGTCCCTCCGGCCAGTAGTGTTCCAGAGGTGAGACCTTGCCAAGTTGCCTCCTGTGAAAGCATCGTGAAACCGGTTTCCCCATTTCTCAGCAGCCCAAGTGTTAATCTTGGTGCAAGTAACCTGTCCGGCCTTTAGGTAGTCACTAAAGTCTTTGGGCAGCACTGCTAAGAAAAAGATAAGAACAATCAGTTTAAGCAAATTCGATAAAAATAGAAAAAGAATATAAAGTAGGAGCCTTACGATCACTCCTCCATCTGCTGGTGAGGAGACTTGGATTGACTCCGGCTTTAATTTTCCTCCCGTTCTCCCAAGCACCACTTATGAACAGGAATTGGATCCTCCAGTTTCTCTCCGACTCAAGCAGATCGTCCACTGCTTTATAATCATCACCCATGTAGAAGTGATAAAAGGGAATGTGGTGGTTTCTACAGAGACTGGCTACAACTGAAAACTCCTCCATTGGTAGAGGAATCCTGGAGAGCCTAGAGGATATAATGCAGGCCATAAGTGTGTACCAGGCGTTGAGGCTTAGTTGACTGGGACAGAGCTTGATAAGATGGAAATACCTAACTATTTCCGGATCCAAGGGGAACCTTAAACCCCAGTTAAAGAGCTCAGTGAAGATGACTATTTCACTGAGTTTGCAGTCCATTGGGGTTTCGGGGTCTATGGGGATTCTTATCTTCACATTCTCCAGAATCCCCCACTTTGTACGCATCCGTCCCAACTCAGCTGTATGAATGAAGGCATAATTAATCTTTTGCAAGGCAAGAAGATATTTAACATTGACCTTGTGGAAACAAGGTCCTAATTTTCCTTTAAGACACTCCGGCAGATCCGGATGCCTTAAGCATAGCTTCTCCTTACCTTTATCCTTCTGAGCAGCAACAACACCACTGGTCTGTCCGGAAGGTTCGGACTCAAATGGAGCCTCTTCGATAGAGTCCTCCATTATTTCCTCCATTATTGAAGAAGGGTTTTCAGTTGTATTGATGAAGGGGGAGTTTGGAGTTGGTTCAGTCTGACCACCGGACTGATGAGTTTCAGTGCTCTCCTGCACTCTAGCCTCCGGCTGGGGCTCTGAGGTGGAGATTTCTCTTCGGGGGCTTGAGCCAGTGGCCTCCAGACCGGACAACCTGTCCCTGGGTGCTTTTATGGGTACTTCTGACCCTGTACTGCTTTCCTTGGCACCTGATTTCGAAGGGGTGCCCTTGGAAGCCTGCCCTTTGACCAGCCGGCCTTTTCTTCGGTCAACCAGCTTGTTGGGAGAAGTATCAGCATCTGAACCCATGGCTAAGAACGGGGAAGGTTTTTTAAAACTAGTAACTGTTAAACCTGGTTCAACAGTGGGTTCTGACTCTTGAACCGAAGAACCTGAGATGATAGGGGAAAGACTGGTTTGAAACAATCTCTTCGGTTTGACACCCTTTGTGAAGGAAGAACCCTGGTCAGACTCTGTAGCTGAGATTGCTGGTTTGTCGATGGGGGAAGTGGGTAAGCCTGCTGCAATGCGCCTTTCCCTTTTGACTTTTTGTGCTTTTTCTAGTTCAGATAGATTGAGCCACCCACCTTTGATTAGAGCGTTCCTAGCCGTGAACATAAACAACTTAAGTAAAGAACTTGTGTTTGAGAGAGAATGCTCTGAAAATTATCAAAGTGAAAATGAAAGTGATAGTAAAACAGTGGAAATGTATCTTAATTTATAGTAAACCTCAAAAAGAAGTCTTGATTCCTAGGAGAATTCGAAAATATTAGCAATACTTAAGAGACGGCGCTGATGTCATTTTCATTAATGAAGAGGTTGCTTTTCAGAGAAGGTGGGTGCGAAATTCAAGGTGAAAAAAACAGCTAAAGAACCGAACCAAAGAGTGACACATGTCCCATGAACTTTGGCAAAAAACCGTTTAGATTCCAAGAGCTTTTTCAGTCCGGATAAAACCATAACATAATTCGAAAGACCTGTCCGGATAAAACTGCCACTGACAACGGACTTTTTTTCAGGTTTTGACAAAGGTTATTTGAGCAAACACCTAAAAAAGGGGCTACTGATGAGTCCGGATTCTGTTACAATTACGGACAGGGACAGTTCGGACAAAAACTACCTAACCGGAAAAGGCAGTTCGAACACCTCACCCATTGGACTGTTCGAACAAGAACTAAAGTACTTAAAAACCTAATCACTTCTTGACTAAGCTGCCTGCTCTCCTACTAAGAGCTCATGGGTCCTTAAACTTGACCTAGGTCCATTAAACATGACCCGAAAGCCCATAAGGCCCAAATGTAAGGGTATAAATACCCAACTACCAACATTAAATGAGGGTAATGAAAATTAAATACAACCAGGCTGCTTAATTCTCCCTCTACTCACTACTCAAACATTAAATACTTACAAACTTCCACAAAACTCCAAACAAAAATTACAAACTTACCCTCAGACGAAAATAAACCTCACCATTATTAACGAGGAATATAACTCTTTACTGATAGTCATCCCTGATGAAAATGAAATTTATGGTATTATAAGATCTCTAAACTCTAACTCTGATGCAAGGACTCATGGATTTAATGGAAAATTCTACAAAACTTGATGGACTATCATCTCAAAAGATCTTTGTGGAGAAATTCATGATATCTTTAAAAGAGGTTTGATGTTTTACGGATTCAAGCTACTCTCATATGCCTAATTTCTAAGATCTCTCATTCTAATTCCGGGAAAGATTTCACGCCAATAACTTTAACTACGATGTTGAGCATAATTATTTCTAAGATATCAACATCATATTGGCTACTATTCAACGTAATATAACTGTAGAAGAACATGGTGTCTTTGTCAGATGAAGGAGCATCCACAAAAATATTCTTATTGTTCAAGAACTCTGATATAATCTTAATCTTAAAACCAGGGGAAACAATATCATCATGAAGATTGGCATGGCTAAATCCTTTGATAGGCTCTTTCATAGGTGTCCCTTTAACATTCTGGCTGCTTTTGGATTCAACTCCCTATTCCTAACCTTGGTGAATAATTGCATCAATAATTTTTATTCTTCTATAATCATAAATGGAGAAACGAAAGGATTTTTAAGATCTACTCAAGGCTTGAGGCAATGAGACCTTCTGTCTCCAAGCCTTTTCATATTGGCTGAAGAATGTCTCATTAGAGGGATGAAGAAAATCACTACATAAAGCTTATATTCAAGATATAAGACGAGAGGAGATCAAAAAAATACCTTATCTTGCTTTTGTTGATGACTTCACGATCTTCAACAATGGCTTTACCTCATCAATTCATCAGATCAACAATTTCCTGTCTCATTATCAAAAAAATCAGGTCAGTATATTAACAGTAATAAATCTAAGATCATTGTTCCTAACAACATGCCTATACAGAGAGTTCACAATCTAGAAAAGCTGTTGGGTTTCAAACATAAAAACATGTCTTTCAAGTACCTGGGCTTTATTATTAGTACTACCAAAATCAACAACTTTGAGGAACTGATTTTAAAAATCAAGAATAAAATCACAGAATGGAACAACGGTCTGTTCTCCTTTGGTGGTAGGTTAACTCTAATTCAGTCTATTCTATCTACACCTACCTCATCCAATACTCCACTAGCCCTAAAGTTATTATCTCCACCATTGAGAATCTATATAACAAATTTATTTAGGGAAATATAGAGAATAAGCAAACAATTAGCTGGTCTAAGTGGGGAAGGCTCCGTAAACTTTATAAAGAAAGGGGGTTGAATGTTAAGAAGCTGGACTATTTTCATGAAATATTTTCCTACAAGCTATGGTTCAATTACAGAGCTCATAAATCTTTATGGGCTAAAATGATGTTTTCTGTATATTGTAGGCAGAATCATCATATTACTTCTCATATTCCAGCTAGAAAATCTAAGACTTGAATGATAATCATGGATATAAGGGACAAGGCTGAAAAATTAAAATTTTGGAATCGTAGCATAGGAAACATTGACTTCTGGTTAGCTCGATGGTGTTCTTCAAAACCACTCATTTATTCCAATGAGTTTGATGATAGAAGTTGGTTGGGAAATTCTGAAAGACTTGAAGTTAATGAACTATGGGTAAATGAAGATTAGAATATTTTTAGACTCAAACAACTAGTCACAAGCACTGAAATTTCTAAAATACAGAATATCTCGCTTAACAATAATCCAGACACTATTATCTGGCTATCAAATCTATTCAAGAAGACCTGTAATTCTGATACTCTCAGAAAGTATTTGTTTTTCTATGGAAAGCTTTATACAACTGGAAAGCTTATGACTCTGTCAATCAAAAGAAACATTACTGGCTCGCCTCAAAGTGTTAGTTTTGTAACAACATGGAAAGCCCTAACCACATCCTAGTTCAATGTTGGCAGTCATGGGCGGTTTGGAACTACTTTAGTTCTCTTCTCAACATTCATATTATAAAAAACATGAATTTTCCTTACATAGTAAGATCCTGGTACTGGTCAACTATAAAATATTGTGATATTAGAACAATCATATCCCCAATTATATCGTGGGTAATATGGTATTCTCGTAATAAAAAAAAGCATCAAGATCAAAATTCTAGTGCTAAAACAATTATTGATAAGGTTCTCTACATTTTATCTGGTCTTGATAATGCTAATCTTTTAAGAAAAGTCCACTGAAGAAGAGACGGCAATATATGTATTAATTTGGGTTGTGTGAACCATCTTTCTAAACCCATAGTCATTTTATCTCTTAAATGAAAGAACCCTAAAATCGATCGATATTAGCTCAATACTGATGGTTTTTGTAACATTATGGGAGAGACCAGTGGATGTGGTATAATTTATGGGTGAGCAAAAACCGAAAACACCGAACCGACCGATCGAACCAAACTGAAATTTATCGGTTTGGTCGGTTTATAAATAATAATATTTGGTCTAGGTTTCTAATTTTCAAGTCGAATTAACTTCGGTCGATTTTCGGTATTTATCGATTTTGGAACCGAATTACACCGAAACCGAAACCGAACGAATATTATATATAGTTGGATACCGGTTCTATCCTTTATTAATCGTTTGTCTAGCTGATCCTAGACGACTACTTAAATTACTCGTTTAAATACGACAGGGGTTCGAATCCCACATGTAAAGTTTTGAACAAATTTGCATAGTCTTGTATCATATATCTTAAACGCTCTATATATTATAATTTCCTAAAAAACTGTATTTTAATCGCTTTATATTTTTTTTATAGTGTAGTAAGCTTTATATTTTTTATAGTGTAGTAAATTACACCTATTAATTCTTTATTTCTTATTTTCATAGCTTAATGTTTAATCGTTTTATATATTTTTTGATTGTATACTATAGTATAGTATACATAATTTCTTTACTTTTTACACGTTAGTGGCAATATTATTTTACTTTTTACACGTACGTTGCAATATTATTATAGTGTTTTATTGTATTAAAATTATAAATATAAATCTATTCTTTTTATTTTGTTATTATAAATATAAAAAATTAATAATTAGTTTAGCAAGTTTATTATAACACGTTTTTTGTTTTTTTTTTGTAAAAATCTTCAATTAAAAAATTTAAAAAGGTAATTCGAAAAACTCGAACCGGACCATACCAAACAAAATCGAACCGAACCGCACCGAACCAAACCGATATTCAACCCGAAAAATCGACCGAAACCGAAAAAACTGATATTATTTTAATAAATCGGTTTAATAATTTATAAACGAATTATTTCGGTTTGGTTTAAATATATGTCAAAAAACCGACCGAATCTCACCTCTAGTCTAATTAGGGATCATAATGGAAGTATTCTCCTAGTGTTTGGTAGATTATGTGGCTAAAATCTACCCATTGATGCTGAGTGGAGAGCATTGCTAGATGGATTACTCATTTGTCACTCAAAGAAGATCACTAACCTTGCTAAGTCTCTCTAATTTATTTGCTAATGTATATAATAAAATATGGTTATTCTGGTCAATTGATTATCACCTGGATATAATCTTAAATAATGATCAATGCATTCACACACTTATAAAGCATAGTCTATTAGCTAAGCATTTCTTTGTTACTTGCATATACGTTAAATGCCAAAGATCAGACAGATTACATCTCTTGGATACTTTAAGGGAAATAGTTGAATCAGTAGGTGAATGGATGTTAATGGGAGACTTCAACACTGTGATATCTCCTTCTGAAGAAGCTGGCTGTGTTAATTATTGTAACCAAAGTTCAACTGACTTTAATGATACAATCAAAGACTGTTTACTTGAGGATGCAGGTTTTGCATGGACTCAATACACATGGACTAACAAGACAAGATGGAAATGATTGGACAAAATCCTAATTAATCAAGCTTGGGCTGATTTTTTTTGTTGATACTAACGTGGTTCACATGTCAAGAACGTATTCTAATCACACACCCATGTGTGTATCCCTTATCAAAGAAAAAGACAATCTCATTAAGAACTTCAAATTCCTAAATTCCTGGACACTAGATGATGAGTTTCTAAGCGTTGTTAATACAAGTTGGGAAGCCCCAATGAATGGATACCCGTTTTTCATATTTTGGAATAAGTTCAAAAGATTAAAAGTTGCGCTGAAAAGTTGGAACAAAGATCATTTCAAGAACATCTTTGATAAGGTGAGCCAAACAGAAGACTGTGAAATACATCAAGAACAAAAATTCCTCAACTCTAACAGTCAAGAAGATAAAATAGTATAAGAGTTCTTTCTTCTGACAATACTAAAAATGTCTTTCTTCTAGCTGTACCTACAGAACAGGAGATTTGGAGCTCAATACAAAGCTTGAAGTCAGAAGGAGCTCGAGGTGTTGATGGTTTTAACAGACATTTCTTCTTCAGTACATGTTGGCATACCATTAAGATAGACCTGTATAATGCCATTGAATCTTTTATTGAAGGTCAAGCAATCCCAAAGACAATTCTAGATACTGGCATATGTCTAATTCCTAAAGTTGAATCTCCTCAAACTTGGAACCAGTTCAGACCAATAAGTCTCTGCATAATATTCAACAAAATAGTGTGTAAATTACTAAATAACATATTGTCTACTCTTCTACCTAAATTAATCTGTGAGTTTCAAGGAGCATTTGTTAAAAGTAGGCTAATCCATGAGAACATCCTAATTGAAAAGGAGCTGATCCACGACATCAATAGAAAAACGAAGGCTGGAAACATAATCATAAAATTGGACATGTCCAAAGCATTTGATAACCTATCCCACTGCTTCATCTTAAGAGTTCTGCAATGCTATGGCTTTAACAGCAGAGTAACTTATTTAATATCTAACATTATTCAGTTTGTTCAAGTTTCAATTCTAATAAATGGTGAATTTGCTGGCTTTTTTAAAATGAGGAGAGGAATCAGACAAAGGGACCATCTGTCCCCTAGTCTATTCATTCTTGTTGAGGATGTCCTACTTAGGGGCTTACATGGGTTGTTTGTTAAAGACAAATCTTTACGATACTCAACTAGAAGCAATTTAATCATTATTATTCTCTCATTTTCTCACCATATCTTAATTTTCTCTAATGTTTTACCTACTTCCTTGGAGCATATTGGTAACTTCTTACAGGTCTATCAAGATGTGTCTGGACAATCATTAAAGAAGGAAAAGACAAACATCATTACTGCATCAAATTTTTCCCAAGACATAAGACATGCCTAATCTATTCAAACTAACTTCAACATGAGCAACTTGCGAACAACATATTGGAGTTACCCTCAACCCTCACAACAAAACATCAAACTATAGCCCACTACTAGAAAAGATCAAGACAAAAATCGAAAGCTGGAATGATAAAACACTTTCCTTTGGAGGAAGACTTACCTTGATAAACTCAGTGCTAATGCCAATCCCATAATATTGGCTTCAAAGTTGCTGACTACCAAGCTCTGTCATCTTAAACATAGAGAGGCCGCTGAACAAATTTATGTGGGGTTCATCAAGTGAAGCAACTAAAATCCACTCGGCATCTTCGAAAAATATTTTTAAATCATATGGAGAAGGTGGCTTAAACGTTAGAAGACTACAAGATATTCAACAATATTTCTCCTGTAAATCATGGATAATTTTCAAAGAAAATAACACTTTGTGGGCTAGACTAATGCATAGTATTTACCGCAAAGGAAGGCACCCCATACTATTAAACTACTCAAAGAAAGACTTTACAACATGGAATAGATTGACTAACATTAAAGAGTTTGTTGAAGAAAGAATAAAGTGGAAGTTAGGTGAAGTTAAGGTCGGTTTATGGTTAGATAACTGGTATGGCTCTAACCCTTTAATCAAACTAAACCATAACTCTAACGATAGCTGGTTTAAGGGCACTCAAGTTTGTTCCTTCTGGGAATTCAATGAATGGAACGTAAATAAATTGCTTAAACATCTCACAAGTTTTAACATTAAGCAAGTTCTTAAAACTAAAATCATAGAAGATACTAAAGATGAAATTTTTTAGAGCTTATCTAACAATGGAATCTTCAATCTAAAAGACACTCTAAAAGGTCTTAAACTAGTTAGTTCTAGTTCTTCTCTATTTGAATCTTTGTGGAACAACATTACTCCAAGAAAATGCTCTTTCTTGGCTTGGAGGCTATTGAAAAACAAGCTACCAATTGATTCTATTATTAAAACGAGACACATTAAACTTGCATCAAAATGCCTGTTTTATTTTAATGAAGAAACAAAAGATCTTTTGTTCGTTAATTGAAATTTTGCGTAGAGTATCTGGTTTCACTTTGCAACAATTCTTAAGGTGGACATAAGAAGATACATGACTACACAACATTTTCTCAGAACCTGGACCTGGTCATCTTTTGAGAAAAATCATTTCAAGACAATCCTACCTCCTCTAATTTGCTGGGCAATCTGGCAGCAACGAAAGAAAACCAAAATCAATGGAGACAAATTTTCCTCAAGTTCCACCACCAATTACATTACAAACATGTTATCTACTCTAGAGTACTCCAAGTTACTTCAACGAAAACACTCGAAACACAGCGAGAATGAAGCTCCATTGCTGGGCTACACTAAACTCCTCAACATTAAACACAAAATCACTCACCTCAAATGGCTGCCTCCAAGACCGAGAAGATTCAAATTAAAATGAGACGAATGTTGTCTACTTTTTGGAGAATCAAGCGGAGGAATAATCATTAGAGACAGCAATGAAACTCTAATCAATGGCTATGGAAATACGTACGGAATACTCACCCCGCTAAAAGCTGAAGCTAAAGCAATGCTTGATGGGTTGCTTCTCTGTAAAATCATCGGAATAAGGTTGCGTATCTCTGTAAAATCATCTGATTGTAGCACTCTCGTCTCCCTAATTTCCTCTGGAAAAAACACAAAAAAATTAGAATCAGTAGTTTATAGAATTATGTTGCTTATCACAACTAATATGTCTATTCAATTCATCTTTAGGGAACACAACAGAGCTATTGATTGGCTAGCTCGCTGGAGCCTAAAATTTAAAATAAAATCGATTATAAGATGTCCAAGCATCCTCATCTTTTAGAAGCAAATTTGAAACTGGAAAGATTAGGAATAGGCTATGTTAGATTGATTCAATAATCAAACCTCTGTTTTGCAGTTCCAGACAGAAAAAACCTAGAAGGCAAGGGCCAAGAAGAATGGAGAAATGTTGAGCCAGAATGAGGAAGATGAAGCACCAAAGTGATGTCTTGAAACGCTTTGACACTCTGTTTTCTCAGCTTGAAATTTTGGAACCAACTTTAAAATTTAGCGAGGAAACTCAAATTTATCATTTTCGACTTTAGCCCTTCCTTTTTATTTACAATCTCATAATTGAGTCCTCTAAGTTGTAAAACCTATTAATTTTGTCCAATTAATAAATTTCTTTTAAAAAAAATTATTAAATTCTGTAACACGCATTTTTATACATCTTATAAAATTTGGACGACTAAAAAATGGTAGAACACATACCAAATCGATTTACTTTACACCGTATACCAAATTATATAATTCCATCAGCACATTCTTATTGCAGGATCCCAATTTAATTTCTAATATTTTAAAACATGCTTAATATTTTTATTGTTTTTTAAGATGTGTTTAATTGTATTGTATTGGGTGAGAAATTTGCTTGGATCTTCCCAAACACTATATAATTACGATGCTAAGTCATAATAAATTCCGACCTTAGCTCAGTTGGTAGAGCGGAGGACTGTAGTATGAAGCAGCTTTAATCCTTAGGTCACTGGTTCGAATCCGGTAGGTCGGATTTTTTAACTTTCTTTTATTACCTTTTCTTATTTGTTTAATGAAACCTATAATAATCAATAAAGATATATAATTTGAACACAGTCCTTCTTCATTGTAGTAAAAACGTATTTTACATTGAAGCTTACAATAAAACACAAAAACATATTTTACATTAAAGCTTACAATAAAACACACACACAAAAAGTAAGAGAAAAACTTGTTCTCATATGAACTATCAAGCGCTAAAGCAATCGACAAGCATGTTAATAGAAACTTCAGAGCACAGAGCCAAAGGTGAGTTGATTCGGCTCAAGACCTGACCCAACCTAGATGTTGCTGGGTTGTCTTTTTTGTCTGGAACCATCTGGCTCGAACCAGAAGTATCCTTTGGGGCAGTGGTTTTAGCCTTTTCACGACGCTTGGCAGACTCGTTGCACCATATATCAATAAGAGCAGACATATTCTTTGTGAATGAAAAATATTTGTTGTTGTTGTTGTTGTTTGAGATGTGAAGTGTTCTTGGTGTGTTTGAGGTTTATATAACATCTTTTGAAATAGTGGTTTTGCTGTTTTTGTTTGCTTGTTTAGGGCTTATCCCACCGCTTTAGTCTATAAGATGTACTTGGCAGTTGTTTGATCCATTCTCTTTTGTTTTGTTTATTTATTTGTTTGTTTTCCGCTTTTAGTCTATAAGATGTAGTTGTAGTAGGTGTTTGTTTTGTTTATTTACTTGGTTTTGGTGCTTTCTAGGTACGTTTAAACTATGGGTCTCTCTCACTTTACTTATAACGAATCATATAAGCTCCAAGATCCATAATATGTGGGTAGTGCTTTTCTATTTTAGAATATTTAAAGGGTGAGTTACAATCGTATTCAGCCAAGTTCTCATTATCAGTACAATTATTTACCGGTATCCAATTAGTTAAAGGTATTTCAATCAACTTTTATATTAGAAGTAATCTTTTATCTTTTTACTTTTTTAAGTATGTATTTTTTAACTATAAATTTAAAAATTTATTTTAAATATATCATTGATTTTGTATTTTTATAACAAACAAAAGTAGATCTATAGATAATATTTTATTTTATTTTTTCACCATACTCAATTAGGCTAGCTTTTTATTACGTTTTGTCTGGTTTCGCATCGTGTATTTCATTGCGTCTTCAGTCTCGTATTTCGCATTTCTTTTTCCTATGGTCTCGTCTCTCGCATTTCATTATGTAATGATCTCCCATCTCATATTTCGTTCTGTCCTAATCTCATATCTCGTGTCTCTCTATTACGTCACACGAGACCAATTTATATCTATGTGCGAGATGCGAAACCAAACAAACGTAGTGCGTGTTAGCTTAAGAATAAAATTGAGAGAGAGAAAATTAAGAGAGAAAATTGTATGCGTTAATGAATTGATAAAAAAGATGTCTTTAAATAGGCTTTGCATAGAATTCCTAAAGTTTTGGTCAAACTCAATAAAGAGCTTTCAATGAGAGTTAATATTCATAAAGACTTGGTCTAACCCATTAAATAGTTTTGAATCAAAATAAATATAAAATAGAACGTTTAAACTTTAACACTCTCCCGTAAACTGAAATCTGCAGTTTCAGTTTAAAAGAAATAATTTATCCTCTATAAAAACTATTTTAGGGGAGTACGTGAACAAACTCCAAGTAAACCACGCAACTTAGTCAACTTGAGAGGTTTGGTATGTATATCTGCAACTTGGTCTTCACTTCGACAATAAACCAATTTGATTGTTCCATCTTTACTAAGATCTCTCAAAAAATAATATTTCACATCAATATGATTACTTCTTCCGTGTAGCACATGATTCGTGGATAGTTTGATTGCTGAGTTGCTATCATAAAAAACTGTAGTAGCTTCTACTTGCTTGAACTTGATTTCTTCAAGAATTCTTCTCAACCAGACAGTTTGACAAGCACAAGTAGTAGCAGCAATAAATTCAGCTTATGTAGGTGATAAGGTGACAATTTGTTGATTTTTGGAAGACCATGAAATAACCTCAGTGCTCAACATAAAAACATAGCCTGAAGTGTTTTTTCTATCATCTTGATCTCCAGCATAATCGTTGTCAGTAAACCCAAACAATCCTAATTTTTCACCATTCTTGTACAACAACCCAAAATCTCTAGTTCCTTGCAAATAACGAAAGATTCGTTTGGTAGCTAACAAATGCATTTATGTTGGATTCTCTCTATATATATATATACTTATTAAACTTACATAATACATTATATATGGTCTTGTTGTAGTTAAATACATCAAATTGCCAACAATTTTCTTGTAAAGTGTGATGTCCACCTTCTTTCCTTCACGATCTTTGTTTAGCTTCAAGCAAACTCAGTTATAGTGCTTACATGATTGCAATCCTTCTTTTGAAACCTATCCAAAATATCTTGTACATACTTCTTTTGAGATATAAAAATCCATTAGCTGATTGTACTACTTTTATGCCAATAAAATAATGCATCATACCAAGATCAGACATTTCAAATTCAATCGTCATGGATTTTTTGAATTCTTTAAACATTACACTATCATTTCCAGTAAATATGAGATCATCTACATATAAGCAAACAATGAGTAGTTTCCCCTTATCTTCAATCTTAACAAAAAGTGTGTGCTCATAGGAAATTTGTGAAAGTCTTTTTTTAAAAACCTCAATGCAACTATACCAAGCTCATAGAGCTTGTTTTAAACCATAAATAGTTTTATTTAATCTATGAACGTTATGCTTATTTCCAATCTTAATATGACAAAGAGGTTATTCTATAAATACTTTTTCCTCCAAGTTTCCATGCAAATATGCCAATTTGACATCTAGCTGAATAATAAGCCAAAAATTACGTGTCACCAATGCGATCACCATTTTCCTCATGTCTTGCAATAGGAGAAAAATATTATGTATAGTTAATCTCATATTCTTGCTTATATCGTTTAGCTACAAAACACGCCTTATACTTTTCAACTTCACCATTTTCTTTTAGTTTTGTTTTGAAGACCCACTTTACACCAATGGTTTTGTGCCCTTTTGGAAGATCATTCAGCTTCCAAGTATCATTTTTTTAATAACATTATTTTCATCATTCATCTCCTTCTTTCATTTTTCTTCTTTGACATTACTTTTAAAAGATGTAAGATCACAATCTGAAAATATAGTAAAGTGAGTTACTGGATCATCAATTTCAGTTACCTCATACTCTTCCATGCATGCATGCCTTTTCTGAATACGATGAGGAGATTGAGTTGCTACATCTTTAGTTTTTGTTGCTTCATCACTAGTTTCGACTATTGTTGGTAAAATTCCAGCACCTGTTGGAGTTGTTTCTGATGAATTTTTAGACATAGAGGTTGCTGAAGTTGATTCGTTTTGATAATCATTGTCAAAGAAAACAAATTAAGTAGTTTCTTTCCCATTCAAATCCCAAGTGTTTTCTTCATTAAGGACAACGTCTCGGCTTACCACAATTTTCTAAGTTAACGGATTAAACAATTTATAAGCTTGGATGTTTCACTAACACCAAAAAAACATATTTTCCCCTTTTATCATCAAGTTTATTCCTTTTCTTATATGGGATATGTGCATAAGCAATGCAACCAAAAATTCTAAAATAATATACAACTGGTTTCCTTCTACTCCAAGCATCTTATGGCGTCATATTTTGAACAACATATGTAGGGCTTGCGTTCAAGATATGAATAATCCAATTTACTGCCTTGGGCCAAAAATATTTTGGAATCATCTTTTTTACCAACAAGATTCTCACCATATTGAGGATGGTTCTATTTTTCCTCTCTGATACACCATTTTGTTGTGGTGTATAACCAACTGTTAACTCTCTTCAAATGCCATGAATATCACAAAACATTCAAATTCGGTTGAGCAATATTTGTCCACCAAGATCTGTTTGAAGGGTTTTAATGGTCTTTCATGTTTCGTTTTCCACACGAGCCTTGAAGCTTTTAAATGCATAACGAGCTTCTGATTTTTTATGTAAAAATAAACCCAAATTTTTCAAGTATAATCATCAGTATTTTTTATCTATCTTAGAAATAGGTGTTATCGGGCCACAAATATCAGAATGAATTAGCTCAAAAACTTATTTTCCTCGTCATGACTTTCCTTGGGTAAATTGAGAATGATGTTGTTTTCCAACAACACATTCTTCACAGACTTGGGTTGGAATACTAATGTGAGGAAGACCTGTCACCATATTTTTATGTTGGAGGATCTTCAGTCCACCAAAACTCAAGTGGTCATAAAGAAATGCCACAACCAAGAATGATCTTTTACTTCAACGACCAGATAAGTTTGAACACTTTTAATATTTAATGGAAACAATCTGTTTGAACTCATTGGCACAATAACAATAACTCCTCTAGTTTGATCATAAATCTCACAAACACTTTTTTAAATACTGATTATATAACCCTTTTTTATCAAGACCAACACTTAATAATTTACTTTTCAAGTTAGGAACATAAAAAACATTAGAGATTATTTCCACAAAATCATTCTTGGTTCTTATCTCAATATTACAATTTCTCATCACCTTCAAAGTGGAACAATCACCAAAACTTACTGTAGAATGAAATTTTTTATTTAAATAATAAAAATAAGGCTTACTTCCACACATGTGGTTACTGCATCACGTATCCACATACCAAACATCATACTGAGATTCCTGATTAGCTTGAACACTCATCAACAAAGTTTATACTTCTTTATTTTCAGCAAAATTTGATTGTTCTTCCATTTCTTTTTCATTAAGAAGCTTAATATAACATTCAAAACAATAATGACCAAATTTATGGCATCCAAAACACTCTACCTCGGATTTGTCAAAATATTGATCTCATCCTCTGCCTCTGCCTGAAACATTATAAGTATTGTTTTTAAAATACATGTTATCATCTCTATTTTCATTGAATAATTTTCTTCTAGCTCTACCTCTACCTCTTCATCTAAAGTTTGATAAATTAGTATGGGTAGAATCCTTCAAAGCTTGCTCCTCTGAAGTTGAACTACGCTTCATCTTCTATTCATGGACCAACAATGAGCTTTGTAGTTTATCAAGAGAAAATGCATCTATGTCTTTTTATTCTTCAATTGAACACACGATATAATCAAATTTTGGTGTCAGGAAACGTAATATTTTCTCCACAATGGTAATATCTTCCATCTTCTCACCATGAAATCGTATTTTGATGCTGATCTCCATAGTCCTAGCATAGTAACTGGTAACAGATTCTCCATCGTTCATTTGTAGAGTCTCAAAATCTCTTCTTAAAACTTGAAGTTGTGCACGCTTCACTCTAGCGAAGCCTTGCTATTTTTTCATGGAATCCCAAATATCTTTGGAAGATTCTTTGCGAAGAATTATTTCCAAGATGGGCCGAGAAATTTCTTGAAAAATATAATTTTTTGCCTTCAAATATTTTAGCTTTCTCGCTTCTAACTCTGTATTCTCAACATCCGTCAACACAACATCTTTTGTTGGTTCTGGTACTCTCGAAAGAGAAACCGTCCATTATTCTTTGGACCTCAAGAAATTCTCCATGAGCATGCTCTAATGATCATAGTGTCCATCAAACCATGGAAAGGATGGTTGTTCAAAACTTTCGGAAGACATTAGTTTATTTTTCTTTTCTTTTTTTATAGAATAAAATTGGTTCTAAAAAATAAATGGTTTCCTCTTTTCTGAAAAAAAAACTTTCTTTTTGAAAAAAAATGGCTTTTTCTTTTCTGAAAAAAAATAAAGTGTACTACCTCTATTAGCTTGAGAATAAAATTGAAAGAGAGAAAATTGAGAAAGATAAAATTGTTTGTCTTAATGAATTGATAAAGGAGACGTCTTTAAATAGGTTTTACACGGAATTCCTAAAGTTATGATCAAACTCAATAAAAAGCTTTCAATGAAAGCTAATAATCATAAAGATTTGGTCTAACCAATTAAATAGTTTTGAATGGAAATAAATAAAAAATAAAAAATTTAAACTTTAACAGTGCGGGACGAGCCTAACTCGATATGACGAAAAGAAAAAAAAAATTATCATTCATGGATCTAGTTTTGTTTGTCTTAAAAGAATAAAACTGATGGTACTTTCTGATTTTCTTTTTCGAGCTACGGTTTGAAAGATACAAACTTAAAAAAGAAAAAAAAATGTGACATGAAATATGCATAGATATCTGAGATATTATGAAAAATAGATGAGAGTTAAGTATCATATTTGAATACTAGATAGTTATTATTGATAATTGGTATTAAATCACAGTAAAATCTCGTTTTAGGTATTTTGTGATACAATACCCATATTTAAAAGAAACTACTACTTATATTTACAAACAAAAAACACTTTTTCTTTAAAAAAAAATCTTTATTTAACAAATCGGTTTATATAACATTCAAATCTGAAATATTTTATTTTAAATTTCTTTATTTTTTTATATTATATAAAACAAATTAATTAGTAAAAAAACTAAATCGTGTTTGGATTTTTGATAGATTTTACAGTAGATTAATGTTGTTGTTGGTTTTAAATTCTCCCTAAGTGATTTTAACCATCAAATCAATAAAAAATACGTCAATGCATATCAAAAAAATTTCATGCTTTTCACAAAGGTCTCGAGCAGAATGTGGTAAAATCCGTCAAATTCTTGGTGAAGATAGTGATAAATCTTGTTAAAGTTTAGCAAATTATCACCATTTTTTTAAAGTTGTAAAACATGGTATATTGAAGTTTTCATACGTTAAAACATAATCCATCTTAATATTATTAAATCAGGAGACAAATAAATTTCCCAACTCACCTCATACTTGGCAATTCCGCAAAATAACCCCTAAAAAGGATTACGCACGAATTAGTCAGGTCTTTGGCGAAGATAATTATAAAACTCATTAGAGTTTAGAGAATTTCATCATATTTTTTTAAGTTTAAAAAAAGGGTATATTGAAGTTTTGACATATTAAAAAATCATTAATCTTGAACTTGTTAAAACATAATCAATCGCACATGAGCGCAACCCTTTATAGGGATCGCGCATGAGCATAACCCCACTAATTGGTCATTTAGTTAAGTTATTTCCCAGTAATAGCTCTAAACGATTCATATTTTAGGAATATATTTAGCCAAATTGATCACTCAGTACTAGTTTTGGAGCAACAGTCATCCAAATGTCGCATCTTACATTGTAAAAGAGCACATGACATAGTACAAAAAGACAGATAAAAATATGTTCCAAATTCTTATAAAGAATCAAGTACTAAGTTAATGCAAAATATATGAAAATTTTGAAGGACGAGAGTCTATCATCGCCAACATAGAATTAATCGATTTAAATGAGTTTGTGTAATAATGTAATGCAAAATTTATGTTCGGTGTATTGTTTTTTTGTTAACAATGTAATGTAGACTCATTTGTTTAATGTACTCATTTTATGTTGTTCTATTATGAAAACGAGGTCCAGCTAAATAACCTCTATGGAAAACACTCAATGTAAACATGAACCAAAGAACATCTACAAATATAAAACAACATTAAACGTGAAAACAAAAAAAAAATTAATTCAAATCATAAAGTGAACATAAAAAAATTAAGTTAGAGTATTCAAAGGAATAAGAAATATCGTTAAACATAAATATAAAATAACAAAAAAATTAGTCAAAGTCATATCATTCGTTAAAAGTGCAACTCTTTAGTGCTTTTTATTTTTCAAAGATTTATTCCTCTACATAATTTAGCATATATTTTATCAAATATATATGTTTTATTCCTAATTTCGCATGTAAGGTTGAACATACGATACATTGGTTTACTTTTCAGGTAATTGTACATTGTCACGATTGTGTGAAGACGACATAGGTTTTTCTCATGCACCCTCGTACATGTACATAAAAATTCATTAAAAACCCACGATAGTCTCATCCGACCTCGTTATTTTCACATGATTGATGGCTTGGAAGAGATGAGAGTCTTCAATTACACTTCATTCCATATCACACAAATTTATATAAGTATGTGAAGTTATGTTATTTGGGACCTTTATATAGAAAAATGAATGACGAAAGTGGTGGATAAAATATTTTTGAAACTTATTATTGACGTGTAACAATTATGTGAGATCCATTATTGGTGGGTGATAATTAGACGATATCTATTTTTGGCGGGTAATATTTAAATAGGCCTATTTTTTAGCGGATAAATTTTGATGCCAACCATCAACCAAAATAACTACCTGTGCATAATGTGATGCATCGATGATTCATATTGAGTGTACCATCGATGAAAAATATCATGCACCATCAGAGCATGGACATTGCACCGATTGTCCAATTATGCATCATCGTTGCATTAAACCATTGGTGCCAATGCTAAAAACCAATGGCGCATCGCACCGATGATGCATACCATATGCACCAAAGGTGCACACATTTGGCACATATAGTGCATACTTCATAAATAATATTTAGGGATATAATTTTTACAATGCTCGCAACTTAAATTTCTTACTAACAATTAGATGGTTTGTTTTTTGTGTGAATTTACAGACTACATATTTTACTAACAATTAGATGATTTGTGAGTTGATAAAATAATTCTTATGTGGTTTGTTTTTATAATACACTTAATTTGTTTACTCATTTTTAACGTTACATAATGGTTAGTCGAATAAACATAAGCAACTTGAATGATTCATAAAAACCTGCAAATAAAATAACATAGTCTACAAATACATAACTACACCATCCACGGCACAACACAAAACATCAAGAAAACATAACCAACATAGTGCTAAAATGAAAAACATAGTGTGAAATAAAAAAAAACATCAAATAATGATAACCAAAATAATTCATATAACAAGAACAATGAGCCAAAGAGAAGTGAACTATAATACTTGTTTCTTGAAAAACCTCAAACCTTCCAATTCATCTCTCGTGCAAATGGTGTTTATCGTACGAACAACCTCAATGAGTCTATCATCATTGGATTGCACAGGTGGGGTGATGGCATACCATCCAAAGCGAGCAATGTACTCAACGTACTTACTCATCGCTGACCTCCTATATGCACCAATATGAATTGTCAAGCGATTGTCAGAAAGTAATGATAACGTTAATCTTGCCAAATTTTCACACACCAAAGGTAAAGATAGAGATCTTCTTTCTTATACAATGTGTGTAGTAACATGGGAGGTGTTGTTGCATCCTGGATCCGTCCAAACTGGCCAATGGCTCTGCCAAACATATAACATTCTATAATGCTCATCATATCAGATTCGAAAGTCTAGTAGAAAAATATCTTACACGGGAAACTAAGCTTTCATGTGCTCGTATGGCTCGAAGATGACCTATAAAACAAAAACAATACAATATGTTATAAAAATGTTAAGTTAAACGTGCTACATATAGTTATATTTATAATAAGCATAAGTTTACGTACTTACATTCTTCTCCTTCATATCTGCAAGAATGACGTGGACAATGGATTTAGGTCACACCTTAGATCCCACCATTTTCCTCGACAACCAACTAAAGATAGAAACCATGTTCCATAACCCATAATCGATGTTCTCCAAACCGTAGAGATAGAAACTTTCACACTTTTCTTATTGGTATCCGTGAATATAGTATACCCGAAGTAACTCATTATTTATATCACCACTATCGGCGCTACCACTAAGCACACTAGAGTGCACTGCACGATGAGCTAATAGTAGTGAACGACGACGTGATGGTGGTAAAAGAACAACTAATGGTGGTGAACGATGAGCTGATAGTGGTGGTGCAACCTATCTAGATAATCCACCCCTCACAACATCAAATTCTTTGTCAATATATTTAGCACCATACTTCAAACCCTTGTGGAAGCGTCGCAATGATATTTCGATATGCTCTTCACCTTCATTTTCAATATTTGGTCGTCCACCTTTTTTACGAACAAAAGATCATTCTCGCGCTTCAATGGACTTTAGAAATAAATTATGTTTCTTACTCATGTTTAGAGCTCCCACTAGGTATTAAATTACCCTTTTGTGTATCTGACGACCTGGATCAATAAATAATTAAAAATAAGTTAAATAAACATAAAAAATAAATATTAATAATTAAATTCTACAATAAACACGTATTGATAGCTAAATAACAAAAAAAACAATGATCTCATGATTTTCTGTCATGGGGATATCAATTCTCTACTTCTTATCAAAGAGGCCCTGATTGAATTTCATGTCCTGTCTGGACTCAAAGTCAATCCCTCCAAAAGCCACATCTTTCTCTCGGGTATCAACCACCCTATGAGAGACGATCTTCTTTCCATTATGGGTTTCCCTGAAGGATCTCTCCGAGTCAAATACTTGGGAGTTCCCCTCCTTACATGGCGTCTTACCCATACAGAGTGTCGTCTCCTTCTTCACAAAATTACCGCTCGGATAGACTCTTGGACTTCCAAACATCTATCATATGCGGGCAGACTCCAACTCATCAAATATGTCCTCTTTGCGGGACAAGTTTACTGGTCCTCCATTTTCATTCTCGCCTCCAGGATCATTAAAGAGCTCTCTCAATACCTCTGTCGATTTCTCTGGTCGGGTTCTGCCATGAAAACCCACGGGGCTAAAATATCTTGGTCCAAAGTTACCTCTCCCACAAAAGAGGGCGACCTTGGGATCCTAGACCTCAAAATATGGAATCAGGCGGCTGTTCTTAAACACCTTTAGTCTGTTATCAGTAGTAATAATCACTCGATCTGGAGTGATTGGATTAAAATGGAAAAAATCAAAAATAAAAATTTCTGGGATCTTCCTCTCGGATCCTCCCCCTCTTGGATTTGGAGGAAAATTCTCCGGCTTCGACCTTTGGCGAGCAACTTGTACAGGGTGGCTATCGGGAATGGCTCGACTACATCTTTCTGGTTTGACCCATGGCTTATCTCTACCTCCCTTGTGATTCAGAGTGGAACGCAAAAGAAGCTAGATAGAGGGATAAACCCTAATTTAATTAATCAAAACAACTCCCCACACAATGTAAAGAAGATATGTTTATATAAGGGTTCAATTGAAACCTTAAAACCAAAAATAAGAAAATTACTAAAATATCCTAAAGTATTAAAAACTCGAAATAAGCTTATAAATGATCCCAAATGCCCAAAAAATCCCATAGTTCACGAGCGAAGCTGGTGACTTGCATTCGTGGCGTCGTTTCCTTCGAAACAAGGTGATGTGGGTCAAAATCAGACACCAGAGCTCCAAACTGTCAATTCACCGCATTCTTTGGGTGATCGCCAGTCTTCATAAAGTCCAACGCTAAACTGCCTGCATCACCTTGTAAATCACTATGGTTCCGATATCATTGATGATTCCAGACTCGGGAAGAACCTCAAAGTCTCCGAGATCATTCTCTATGGTAATTGGAATTGGCTATCTAACCTTCGATCCGCTCGAGCTAGAAGCAACGCTAATCTCAAGGAGATCAACAGGCTCCTCCTCTCCCTCCCCCTCCTAACATCTCTGCTCAAGACATCTATTATTGGATTGTGAAAACTGGTTGCATCACATTCACCATCCACGACACCTACAATGTCATTCGTAAGCCCAACCCAGCAGTGGGGTGGGCCGGGTTAGTATGGAATAAATACAACATTCCTCGACATTCTTTCATCCTTTGGTTTGCTGTCCAAAACAAAATATCCACTAGGGATAAGTTACTCAGTTGGGGCTACAATACCCCGACTGACTGTGTACTTTGTAACTCCGCTCTGAAAACCTCAGCTCATCTCCTCTTTGACTGTAGTTTCGCTCAAAGTATTTGGACTCAAGCCAGTTCGAAATTGGGCTTTCCTTTAACTCACTCTAACTGGCAGTCTTGGGTTAATGAGGCGTCAAACTGGTCTCAATCTTGAAACCACCATCTCTGGTGTACTAGTTTTGGCGCGGTTATCTACCACGTTTGGAAGGAGAGGAACTCAAGAATCTTCGGTTCCCTTCCTGCCATCGCCTCCCTGGTTCCTCACCGAATTTACTCTGATCTTCGGTTCAGATTCCATGGTTCCAAGATTTGCTGGCCCTCGTAACTGCTTACCCCTAACTATCTCCTTCTCTTATTGCAGGTATTCTCGATTGCCCAGACACTTCGTTTGGGACCTTACAGAATTCTTACCTCTGGAGCTTCATCAGGTCGTTGCGGGGTCTATGGATGCTCAATGATATTATTCCCACCTCCGCTCTTTTATTTCTATCTAAGTAGTTATGCCGTTACTACTATTTATACCTCGGCCACCTAGTACTTTTGTATCAGTTGCACTTATCTTTTGTATCTCCTCGGGGTATGCCCCAGGTATTTGTATGAACTCTCTATTTATTTAAATGTTTTTTATCCAAAAAAAACATTCGGAATTTCAAAAAGATTTTGGTCGTATACACCGCTATCGATGCGACGTCATCTCTTTCTCGATTCCAACAAAGAATATGACGAACTTTTTTTTTGGTAAAATGAAAACTTAAATTAATTAGAAAAATTCATACATGGTTCCCTCAAGCTTACAATAATTAAACCTCTAAAACGATAACAACTCTCTAAATACTTAACCTAATCTATAAACTTCCCACCAAAGCAAGAACAAAAACATATAATATACTAAACAATTCAAAAAAGTTACAAAACTTGAAAAAAAATAATTCAAAAAATAAAATCAACAAAAGTATGGTGGAAGATAAGAAAATTTTGGTTTCTACCCCATTAAGAGGAAGAACTTTCCGGCGGAGGAGAATAACCCCGAAAGATGAGTTCGGTTGCAAAAAAGAACAAGGCACCCGAAAATTGAATTTTCAAACAAAATTGAAAAAAGTTCAAAAAAAAAATGTTAAAAGTAACAATAATCCTTATATAGTCATAATTTTGTTCAAAAAATATATGAGATTAGATTTTGTTTTAGATGAATTTATAAATGAATAGTTAAACTTGATTTTATTGAAAATAACTTCATCTATATATGTATATCATTGCAGCAGAGAAGACTAGCACCAAAATTCTTCAAATCCAAAACCCCCATCGGCAATAGCTCTGCAGTGAAGATGGATCGCCTCCGCGACCGTCACTGCAAATAACTCCGATCAATCTAGATATAATTTTCCGATCCTCCAAATTCTAAATATATCTGGAGGATTTGATACAAAGGTAATTATCAAATTTGGACCTTATCTCAGTTGATAGAGCGGAAGATTGTAGTGTTAAGCCGCTTAATATTTACGTCACTGATTCTGGTTTAAATTTAGTAGGTCGGACTTTTTTTCGTTCTTTTTTCATAAATATTTTACCAATTAAGATAGCAATCCAAGGTTAACCAACAAGCATAATACAATTTTTCTTTTTCATTGTATTGTAGTAGAAAACATATTTTACATTAAAGCTGACAGTAAAACGCAGAGTCAAAAAAAGAGGAGAAAATGAAATCCTAATGGTACGAAAAATCAAGCGCTATAGCAATCGACAAGCATGTTAATAGAAACTTCAGAACACCGAGCCAAAGGTGAGTTGATTCGGCTCAAAACCTGACCCAACTTAGATGTGGCTGAGTTGTCTCTTTTCTCTTGAACCATCTTGCTCGAACCAGAACTATTATTTGGAGAACTGGTTTTAGCCTTTTCACGTAGCTGGGCAGACTCGTTGCACCATATATCGATAAGAGCAGACATATTTTCTTTGAATGAAAAATACTTGTTTTTGTTGTTGTTGTTTGAGATGTGAAGTGTTTTTGGTGTGTTTGAGATTTATATAACATCTATTTCGGAAGATGGTGTCGCTGTTTTTGTTTTTCTTTTGTTTGCTTGTTTAGGGCTTATCCACCGATTTAGTCTATAATATGTGTTTGCAGTTGTTTGTTCTGTTCTTTAGTCTATGGACTTGCACTTGTTTGTTTTGTTTATTTATTCGGTTTTGTTGTTTTCTAGGTTCTTCAAAACTGTGGGTCTCTATCACTAATAAATAAGATAAGCTCCAAGACCGACACCAAGTGGATAGTGTTTTCTATTTTATAATGTTCAATAGAGACAAATATTTATATAAACCGCACAATTTTTTTAAAACAAACTCTACTCCATATTTGACCCTTATTTTTTTTAATCAGTCAATACATCCAGATTTAAAGTATCTTATTTCAATTTTTTTTTAATTTTTTTGCAATAAAAAAGTTAATTTAAAATAAATAAAGATTAAAATGAATTGGGTTGGGTTGTTTTTTTTTTTATAGATTTTAAAATAAATTGATGTTGGTGGAATTGAATACAAATTTTAAAACTCAACCCGAATTATTTCAGTTAACGAATCATTCTTATTTTGTCTAAAAAGTTTTAAAATTCGTCAGATTTTTTACGATATAATTCTTCAAAGTTGAGTAAATTTTTTATTATTGTTTTTAATTAAAAATTAATATGTAAGTAAAATATAAACTTAGGATTTGAACGGTATATCGTCCGTGGACTATCACATTTGGTGACATATAGTTTCTTAATTTTCAAAAATCTGTTGGTAGTTCGTGGACTATTAGCTTTAGATAAAGTTAGTCTATCATATTTTTGATTCCAGTGAACTTGTCACCCGTCACCTGAATTTTGTATCATCACTGGTCTTTTAACTTTAGGTCAAAGCCAAAATGTACTTTACAACCTATGACATAAAGTTAAGGGACCAGTGGTGATACAAAATTTTGGTGGCTATGGTGACACGCAGCAGGTTCACATGAATCGAAGGATCTCGTGGACTAACTTTATTCAAAGTTGATAGTCCAAAAACTACCAACGGACTTGTAAAAGTTAAAGAACTATATTTCACCAAATGATATAGTCCATTGACAATATACTGTTCAAAGCCTATGAACTTATGAAATCGTAAGCCAAACAAAATTTTAAAATATAATGCGTTTACATTTATAAAGTACAAACATACAAAATACTAAACCGCACACTTTTACATTTTTGTTTGTTTTGAAATTAAACTAACGATTTTAACATTTTTTTTTATTTTTTTTTGTGGATCAGGTTCGAAGATCACGTATTAGATGATTAAACATAATGAATTTAGTCTCGACGCATGTTGGAAAAAAAACATATCTCTAGAACCAGTAAAGTACACCACTATGGTGGACATAGAACATGTTGTGTGAACGTGAAGAAACAACGATCTCATCTCTAGATCAGATACATCGGTTATTTTGACTTCCAAAAAATATATAACCTACCACGTGTTAAAATACAAGATAATAGTAGTGTTATATTTTTACATCTTAAATGAGCTTCAATTATGAAACATAATATCTGTAAATTGTGAAAGATATCATTATTTACTTACTCGAATAATGAGATGTATAAATAAAATATAAACGAAGGTTATAATAATAAAATGGGTCAAGCTATATACATCTAATTTCGGTTTAAGTATATCCAGTTTTGAGTATATCTAAAAGTGGTCTAACTATATCCAAAAAAAAATTTAAATATTTTTTTGTAGGTATATAAGTCTTTTTTTTTTACTAACTTCCATCCAACACTTTTTTCCTACAACTTTCTCTCACTTCTTCACTTCTTTCTAAACTCTCAAAGTCTCTTCTCTAAAAAAAACTCCCACTTCTCTCTAACATGGTCGGCCGGCACTGCACCGGTGGTACGTCCAAGACAGCATTATCGGTACACAAGGGATGTACCGAGTGGTACATACCTCCCGTACCGAGCGGTACAGGGGGTCTGTGTCATTCGGTACGGGATGTTTTGCACCTATGGTGCACAGCCGAAATAAAAAGAATTGAAGTTTTTTAAAAAAATCGATTTTTTTAAAAAAATTAAAAACATTTTTAAAAAAATTAAATTTTTTAAAAAAATTAAAAACATTTTTAAAAAAATTAAATTTTTTAAAAAAATTAAAAACATTTTTAAAAAAATTAAATTTTTTTAAGGAAAATGATACGAGAGTTATATGTATTTCAATTGGAAGTTCGATTTGTATTTTTTTTTGAGTTTACGGATTATATCGTATGTTATTAACTTGTTTATTTTTTGTTATTATTTCAGGTGTGATGTCGTCGAGCCGTGACCCCTTTCTCGGTCTAGGGCGTATCCCCCGGGATCACAGGTGACACACACGGGCAAGAATTTGAAGGCGGTACGGGCCGTCGAGGATGAGAGGGTCCGCGATGCTAAGCGCGGATGAGATTCATCAGAGGACCCTGAGACTAGACGTCTTAGGGAAGAGGAGGAGGAGAGGATCAGATCAGATCGGTTTTTGCGCCGAATCAACCACGACAAGAGGAAAGAGAAGGTAGTTGATAAAACAGTGGATGACAGTAGAGGTGGAGGCTCCTCACGATGCGAGACGTCACAATAACACCGATCACCACTTCCCGCTACCAATGCTCCACCACCTCCCGCTACCAGTGGTCCACCACCTCCCGCTACTAGTGTTCCACCCCCTGCGCATACTACTCCACCTGTTAGTGAGAGGGTGGATGCTAGTGGGGACCCTCAGCAGGATACGATAGATGAGGAGCATATCGATGCGATACACACCAACAAGCAACGGAAGACATTTTCATTTCTGAAATGCAATAAGATACCTCTATTTCCTGACTACAAGAAGCATGAGGCATATCACGTCTTCATCGGACATGTAAGTATCAAATTATTAAACAGTATCCTATGTTTTACTTTTATTTATGTTTGACTTAGTTTTTTATATACATGGTCGTACTTCCTTAGGCATATAGGCACATTATAATGTGTTTCGTATGTGGGACCTCAGTGCTCATCCAGAGGTGCAGTAGCACTTGGCGCAGACTCCTTTCGGTCATCTCATAACCCACTTACCTCTGTATTTCACGCATACAGTACTTGATGAGGTATTTGTTCAACATTGGCATCAGGAGACCAACACGTTCTATTTCTCGTTCAGGGAAATGACGATTACTCTAGATGATGTTAGTTGCATTACAGGTCTCCCTGTAGTTGGCTGGACTTTGGATGTAGTCACGGCTCCACGTGATGAGGCATACAGCTACTACGCTAGTATGTTGGGGTTGGCAATAGATGAGGTTTGTGCTGAGATACAGTCCACTAGAAGCGTTGGCTTCAAGATAAAGTGGTTGCGGGAGACTTTCACCAGGGATTGCTACATCGAGCAGACTGATGCACAAACTATCCGCCAGGTATCATGAGCATACCTGATGTTCTTATTTGGTTGCACTATTTTTGCGGATACTAGTCAGAAAAGCGTCAAGGCTGACTATTTGTACGGGTAAGAGAATACGGATTCCGGTTTGTGGGACATAGCGTGGGGTACGAGTGCATTGGCATTCCGGTTTCGTGGTTTGGGTGATGCTTCAAAAGCATCGAAACATAACCTGTACGAATTTGTAGCCATGCTAGATTGCTGGATTTATGACCATTTCCCCGCGTTTAGAGCCTCCGAGAACACGGACCATGTAGCGAGACAACCTAGGATTGTGAAGTGGCTACCAAAGCGGATTGTTGGGCAAAACATCCGCCCCAAATCGGTTGTGTGTACTCTCCTTTCATATCAGAAGGAAAAAGATGTAAGTGTTTAAATTTAGTAGTAAGTAACATATTCATACTAAGTTATATTTATTTTTAACATTCTAAGTGTTTTACTATATTTGGAACAGGTCATTTTTTAGCCATACGAAGATATCAGAGTCCAGTTCCTCATGCAGGAGATCCGCACCATCGTTTATCCTTTGCGGATGATGAGCACGATCGAGGGTTACATGTCTGATCGGGTTATACGCCAGTTTGGACGGGTTCAGGATGAACCTGAACTCCCATTTGTACTTACACCGGGTTACAAGAAATGAGATTTGGCTAGGTACACATGGCGAGAGAGCGCATGGCTGGATTGGCGTCAGCATTTACTTTCAGAGGATCGGTCGATCGTTACCATCGCCACTTATAGACAGTCGGAGACGAACACCTACTGGAGGTACTTGGCTGAGTATGGTTGGCATACTATTAGTCCACCACCACGCAAAACGGACGGCATATTGCTAGAGGCTATTCGGTTGATTGTTACATTGCCTCTACATCGAGGGAAATAGGATGCGCTTCAGTGGAGAGATCAAGTTTTGATGCTCTTCTCTCCTTGGTTATTTGTCCTTATTGTTGGACTTGTTTTAGCTATGTTATGATCTATCTTTTCATTCACGTTTATGTTTGTTATCCATTTCGAGGATTTTTTGAACTTTCTTTGTATTATGACTAATAGTATTTTTTTTGTTTATGAATGTTAGTATTTTCTTTTCATCTTCTTCTTAAGTAATTCCATTAAACTATAAATTCACAAATTCGAATAACAATTTATAGGTACCTATTCGACAATCAATTTTAACTCGTACAAAATTAACGCGTAATAATACTCGTTTAATCCGCTTGCAAATTTAACTCGTTCAATTGTAAACAACCAACGGTAAAACCGGGACAAAATCTTCGTAAAAACAAATTAACAGCAAACATTCTAACGGCTCACTAAAAACCTAAAACAAGAGAAATGAGTCAAAACCAAAAAAACAATTACAAGTCATGGGGCACCAATGTACGCAGTCCTGAGTACCTATAGTGCACACTACTGCGTACCAATGGTACAGTTGTGTGTGCACCATGGGTACAATGCAAGGCTTACCCATGGTGCACTGTACCATCGGTAAAAGGGGTATGTACCGATGGTACAATGCACCGGCCGGCATGCCATGTATCGGCAGGTGCATGACATCATTGGTACGCAGTGAGGCACACTGATAATGCCTCACACTGTATACCTATGGTGCACCATGAATGTACCATAGGTACACAGGTTGGTGTACCAATGGTGCTGTAGACTTGGCACCATCGGTACACCTTATTGTGCACCATAAGTACACAGTAGGTTGTACCTATGGTGCGCCATTTTTTCTTGAATTTTTTCCCGCTTATTTTTTTCGCGCTCTCTAATTCCCGCCAAACTAATATTTTACTTTTCTATATAAGGAGGTCTAAGTTTGACACACCAAACACACAAATCACTTCTTCAAGCCTAACTCAATTGTTTCTTTATGGGGTGGAGTGTGTTTGACGATGCGCATCTACTCAAGGCTGCAAAACACGTGAAATTTAAAAGGCCGGACGATGATACCAATGAGCTTTTCGATGATGTTTTGTGTATGATATATTTCATGTACGGCGAGATGTCTATGTCTACACAAATTCCTCAATCTCGTTCTCGTGAGGAGGTAGCCACTAGGTACAGGTGGATAACTAGTGGACCAATGTTCTTGGTGTTCAACGTGCCCCAGAAGTTAGGAATGAGGCATTCGACTCGTTTGGTTTAATTATCACGGACTATTTGTCTTTAGAAATGGCAGAATATGTTCATTCTCAAATTTCCATGAAGGAGGAAATAGTACGTATCCTCAGCGACAATGAAGGATACGATTTTGACTAATGATCTGTTTAATCTCAACTTATGTACCCCTGTTTTGCGATGTTATTGTTGCTTATTTGTAATGTTTAATTTTAAGTTATGTAATTTTTTTTTCAGGTTATTGTTGCTTATTTGTAATGTTTAATTTTAAGTTATGAAATGATGAGTTGGTTATTGTTATAAGTTGAAAAATTTCATGAATTACCGTCAATATTAAAAGAAACTACCAAAACTCAAACCACAATCAATTGAAGCACAAAACGTTATGAAAAAGTAAACAAAGTTCTAAACAACATAAAACCGACCAAAAGACATAAACCGACTAAACAAATTCATCAAGATTAGTTACTTCTCGGAATGAACAAACTAGCTTTCTCCCTTCGAGCTCCGTGTATGTTTTGCAACGACCAACTATTGGTAGCTCCCAATATGTAGCCTATTCACTCTTCAACTTTTGCCATGTAGGATGTATGTGTGCGCAAGGCATATGGGCTTGATTGATAGCTGTTAAATAAGACTAGAATTAGAGCTAAGCATTGAATAATACAATTGTAATTAATAACAAAACCATAAATCGAATGACTTACATTGACGAAGTGATTAGTATCAACGAATCCAAACCCAATTTTACGTCTTTGGGCCATAATGGGTGGTTTACCACACAGAGGTAGTTTGACTACAGTTGTGAGACCTTACGAGTGACACAAAATGAACAATGCATTCGAACTTAGTTGTAATCGCAATGCTTATTTCCGGCATTGTCATCCAATATTTGGGGGATGCTAGTGTGTCGTACTAGTTTATACTTTCTACAACCTTCAGGTACCCCTCTTTACCGTTATATATCTTGCTGTATGTGTCGTAGTTATCCATTAGTTCATCGTAAATTGCCTTCCGAACACCTTGCCAACCTTCTTCATAACTGTACAACCCAAACAAAACTGCTTTATATCCACAGTGACCATCTGCCCAAACATCATTTATGTCGATATAAAAGGATTGAAGTGAGTCGGAAACCAACGCAAAAAACCTTTCGGGTCGTATATAAGTTCTTTGACTCCACCAATAAATGATTGTACGATGTTTCTAGCAAACGAGGCAATGGAAAAACTACGAGTACGAGGTACTTTAGGCACATCTGCCCGAATCGTATTTGCACTAGAAATTCCTTTACCCTTTTTAACTTTTGGTACTCTTATAGAGTTCAATACTGAGTCAAGACTAGCCTTATCAGTATCATCCACATGTTCTCATTGGCATTTGCCTCGTTTGGTGGATGATGTATCGACAAAAAAAATTTGTTTAACCTGCGGACGGCCTCGGTGTTTCTGCTTCTCCAATGGCTCTAACAATGACGATGTTTCAGGATAAACAATTTCAAACCATTTCTTGTAAATGTGTTTTATACGGCTTTCATCTTTTGTCTCCAAAATATCGATTACTAGCTTTTCCAGATCATCTTTGAGAATCTCCATGGTCGTACGGTATGAACGAGACATTATTTCTAACCTTGTCCAGTGGATGTTAAACGCTTCTAACGATGCAAATTTTCTGTTTTTACGCCACTTGCGGACCTGGTGGTAGCAAGGTATACCATGAGTAGATTTTATCACGCATATACATACGTCATTGTGTTTAACATCCGACCCATCTTCGATAGCGATCATCTTGCTATCTTCGGCCTTCTCTACTTTGTCAAAAAATAGTTCTAACGCCATGTGGGAAACATTGCCTCGAATTTTGTCAAATAGTTTGTCGGCAAACTTATGCAGCGCTATGTAACGACTCTTCTCAACCGACGACCTAATGGCAGCATGTTGGATTTCGACTTGTGAATGAACCCTCCCCCAAAATAACTCAAAGTTTAATTTGCTTGTACATAGGTAACGCTTAGATTAGAATTAGCCCTCTCGACGCGGTTAGTCGTGCAATGTCCTAAATGCAAGTTATTGTTCGTCTCCCAAACAACGAATTTGTCCGTGTATTTATCGAGCCACGATTTTTCAATGTATTCAATTGCAAGAGGATAGTCTTTATACTCCAATAGCATGTCTCGTCGGGCGTGATCGAATTCAATCTCTGATGCTGCATACGCAATCTCCTTCCAAGCAAAAACAAACTTCACATGATCACTTTTCTCGGGGAAACATTTTCTTGTTTGCCCCTGAACATTTTGGGCTATGTGCCAACGGAATAAAATATGCGTTCATCAATGCTAAATCTCTGTCGGTCAGAATGACACGAGGTTCTTCAATTCCGTGAACAGAAATTAACGACTTCAAACACTCTAACACCCATTTGAAGTTGTTTAACTTCTCACCGGACATGAAAGCAAATGCCGCACAGTACGTCAAACCGGTAAACGTCACACCCACTACCTCAAACAATGGTATACCATATCGTATGATTTTATACGTACTATCCATGATCAACATTGTTTGAAATGTCCACAAAAGGTCAACACTGACTAGATGGGCAAAAAATATATCTGTAATGACTTGTCCATCGTCTTCACCAGATTTATGCCATTCATAATAATTATGTGACTTAAGCTCTCCCAACAAGAACTGGAGTTGTGACCTACCCGTCTTCTTCAAAACCCTACTTTTCTGTCGTGCATTGTAGATGGTGCTCATATAAGAAACATTATCTTTGTTTAGCTTCTTAACATCATTCAGTATATCTTTGGGGTTAGTTCCAATGTAGGTCACTCGTTCAACATATTCCATCTCTTCATCGTTCAAACGGCCAGAAAAAGAATGACCATCTAACTGTTTTGAACTCTCGTGGTTATGAGTACCACATTTCACTTCTAGCTTCCATTGATCTGGGCAGCCAATCGTTTTGGTTCTTGTAGACTTTCGTTTACGGTCTTTCTCAGCTACTCTTTGAGTATACTTTCCCGACCTCTCACACTGGAAAAACATCCTAGGACTTTTTCTACTAATTACTTTATCGCGCTGACTTAGGTTGATAACCAAATTATGGAGTTTTCATGTCTTCATCACCCACTTAATCAATGCTTCTTGTGTATAGAACTCGGTGGTGAAGAAAAAATTATTGTAGGTAGTAGCGAAAGCTTCCTCAGTCCCATGGGCGACTTTTCGTCCCCTGTTATACAACAACAAAAACACAATAAGCAATCAGATACAATTTAAAATGGGGTAAAAAATCTTTTTTTAGAAAATTTGAGCAAACTGGGGCCTTAGAAACGACCCTAGGCCCTCAGTACCGAGCAGACTGAGGCCCCAGCACCACCGGTTCGAGGCCACAGAACCGGTGGTGCTGGGGCCTCAGTACCGAGCAGACTGAGGCCCCAACACCATCGGTTCCGTGGCCATGGAACCGGTCGTGCGTGACCTACGCACCACCGGTTTCATGGCCCAAAACCGATGGTGCATGGTGAAACCGGACAAAACCTCACCTTCTCCGGCAATGACGAATTCTTCTCCGACGACATTTCATCATCTTTTTTCTCCGGCGACATCAACTCCTCCACGCTAATCCCTAGTTCCGAGTGAGTCATGATCGATTTCATGTTTTTATTTTGGAATGAGGTTGAATGTTCTTGATTGTATTTTGAAGTTTGAAGTTGATTTTTAAGATTTTCAGAAAACTAGACTATTTGGATGATAAATTCATTCAAGAAGAGTATTTGTTTGGGTATAGATGGCGAAATAGGTTATTTGGTGAATTGGCTATACTTAGGATACACTTAGTAGTTTTTTTTACTTAATGACAATTACGAGATTAATTTGAACATCGAAAGTAATTTAATAAAAAAATCAAAATAAAGTCAAAAGAGGATTTCGAATATATTTAAACCAGAATTGGATATATATATATAGGCATACCCTAATAAAATTTAAAGTTCTCTTAAAATTAGTTACTTATCTCAAACTCTTTGCCAAGTCTACGAGGCCTTCTAAGATACAAAGGAAGGTTATAAATCTACTATGTTATTAAATTCGCAATAGACCCACACACAATATGGAATGGAATAAAGACTATTACAATTTGATTTATGCTTTTAGAGATTATACATGGATACAAGTTGTTATTAAATTACTATGCACTTATCACAAAATGGCTCAAGCACAGAATATATGCGCATGAAATATTTAAATGAACACAATATTTAACGTGGTTCGACAATTGTCTACGTCCACGGGTGTCGCCAGAGAAAAGAGTTTCACTATGATAGAAAAGGTTACAGATTTTAGATTTTGTTTTGTGTCGCCCTAGTAATCTATTTATAGGGAATTAATAGACTTACTAGAAAATGGGCCTAATGGGCTCATACCACAAGATTGACAACGATACTGTCACAACACTTATTTGTACTGCCGAACACAGTACACTGTCAAGGCATAATATCACTATCAGAGTTACAAAACCGTACTACCGGACACAGTACATTGTCAATGCACTATTCGACTCATTCACAACATATCTTCCCCTTGAGGCGAATATCCTTTCTTCACTATCAACAAAGAAACTTCTATTCTTCTGACTCACCAAATGCCCTTAAGACATTCACTCTATACTGCGAACACCGATCCAGTTTAGGCACTCCCTAAACTTTCGTACTAATACTGCCTTGGTCATTATATCTGCTGGATTATCGTGTGTTGACACTTTCTTCACATCAACAATTCCCTTTGATATTATATCACGAATAAAATGATACCTGACATCTACGTGCTTTGTACGCTCATGGTACATCTGGTTCCCTGTAAGGTGTATGGCGCTTTGACTGTCACAAAACACTTTTGTAGTAGTCCTATCCAAGCCCAAATCTGCCACCAAACCTTGCAACCATATTGCCTCTTTAACTACTTCTGTTACCGCCATGTACTCTGCCTCTGTTGTAGACAGAGCTACAGTAACTTGCAATTGTGCTTTCCAACTGATCGCACTCCCACCTAGAGTAAATACATATCCTGTCAGAGATCTTCTTTTATCCATATCACCTGCAAAATCAGAACCAACAAACAAACCAATGATCCTGCAACATCATTCAGCGATTCACCAATATCGGTTTTGTTAAAAGTTAAGCCAACATTCACAGTATTCTTAAGATACCGAAGTATCCATTTCACTGTATGCCAGTGTTCTTTCCCAGGACATCCCATGTACCTGCTAACTACACTAACCGCATATGAAATATCAGGACGTGTGCATACCATAGCATACATGATACTACCAACTGCACTTGCATATGGAACCTTTTCATTTGTTCCAACTTAGCATCATCCTTGGCCGCTCCTATTGCAGACAACTTGAAATGAGTAGCAAAAGGAATGCTAACTGCTTTAGCATCAAACATGTTGAATCGTTGTAACACTTTCTCAATATAGCTTCGTTGAGACAAGTGTAATGATCCTAAATTCCTGTTCCTGATAATCTCCATACCAAGAATTTTCTTTGCTCTACCCAGATCCTTCATCTCAAACTCAGCACTAAGCTGCTTCTTTAACTGCACAATGTGTGACATACTACAAGCAGCAATAAGCATATCATCCACATACAACAACAAGTAAACATAAGAATCATCAGACATCTTTTGATGATACACACAACTATCATATGGACTCCTTGTGAACCTTTTTGATACCATGAATGTATCAAAACGTGTGTACCATTTCCTAGGTGACTATTCCAAACCATACAGTGACTTTTTCAGCAGACAAACTTTGTCCTCCATATTAGGTTCATGTAGATTTGCTCCTCCAATTCACCATGTAGAAACGCAGTCTTCACATCCAACTGCTCAAGCTCTAAATCCTGCAAAACTACTATGGCTAACAAAACCCAAATCAAACTATGCTTCACCACTGGAGAAAACACTTCATTGAAGTCGATTCCTTCCCTTTGAGTAAAACCCTTAGTGACCAGTCTTGCTTTAAATCGAGATGCCTCAACCCTTGGATTAATTTCTTTTTTCTTGAACACCCATTTACTGCCTACTATCTTCTGTCCTTTAGGCAAGTCAATAAGCTTCCATGTTTGATTCTTATGAAGAGATTCAATCTCTTCCCCCATAGCACCAATCCATCGATCTGCCTCTGAACTCGCTATAGCTTCTCTGTAGCTACTAGGTTCCTGCATCTCAACTTCTTCTGCAACTGACAGAGCATATGCAACTAGATTCACATACCTTTTTGGAAGTCTAATATATCTTCTTTCTCTTCCCAATGCTATGCTATAAGGTTGTTGTTCTGGTTCGGGCGCATCATCATCACTATCATCTGATGCTGACGCTTCACCTCCTGATTCTGGATCCACCTCAGAACCACTTGAATTATTGGACCTGCTAGGAACTGATTCTACTTCAAGCTCCACCTGTTTACTCACAACCAATCCTGATTCGACCATTTCTCCTACTTCCTTCTGACTGTCTATCGAAGCAAACTCATTAAAAGTAACGTCCCTACTGATGAGAAAACATGGAGACTTTGGAAAGGTACACCATAACCTATATCCCTTCACTCCAGTAGCATATCCTAGAAATATGCACCTCTTTGCCCTCGGCTCAAGCTTACCATCTCTCACATCAGCATACGCAGGACAACCAAACACCCTCAAATGTTCATAATCAGCCGACGATCCAGACCAAATCTCAAAAGGAGTTTTACAATCAATAACCGTTGATGGAGACCGATTCACCAAGTAACACGCTGTATTGATAGCTTCAGCCTAAAAATCCTTTCCCACACCGGAATGCGAGAGCATATTTCGTGCCTTGTCACAAAGAGTTCTGTTCATTCTTTCTGCCACTCCATTCTGTTGTGGTGTTCTAGAACAAATTCGATGACGCACTATTCCCTCAGCTTCGCAAAACTCGTTGAACTCACGAATGCAATATTCTAACCCATTATCTCTCCTAATACGTTTGATTTTTCTTCATGTTTGCTTCTCAATCATCGTCTTCTATTTGGCAAAGGTTGAATATGCATCATCTTTCATTTTCAGATAGTAAACCCACACCATCCTTGAATAATCATCAATCAAACTCATGTAGTATCTGGCTCCGCTCTTTGATGGAATTCTGTTTGGACCCCAAAGATATGAGTGAATGTAGTCCACTGTCCCTTTAGTCTTTCTTACAGCCGATTTGCTGAATTTGACTCTAGTTTGTTTACCAAACACACAGTGCTCACAAAATCCCAATGATTCTGCTTTATACCCTTTCAACAAATCTCTCTTTCCCAAAACAGCCAATCCTCTGTCACTTGTGTGACCAAGACGCCAATGCCACAACTTATATTGATCCTGCCTACTTTGGCTATTACTCCTAATGATGCTACTGCAGCATCACCCATAATAACACTCCCCTGGAGAATGTAAAGACCCTTCTGCAAACTGCGTTACATCCATAGCATTGAGCCTTTTGTCACTTTGATTACACCATTTTCTGCACAGTACTTGTAACCCCGAGAGTCTAGAGTCCCATGAGAAATCAGGTTTCTCTTAAACCCAGGAACATGCCAGCACATCAAAATTCTAACAACCTCGTCAAACATTCTGATTCTGATGTTACCAATACCACCAACAGTCAACGAATGATTGTTCCCTATATAGACAGTTCCCTGCATTGGCTTGTACGTATCAAACCACTACGTGAACTGACACATGTGATATGTAGCGCTAGTATCGAGTACCCAAGGGTTTTGCACAAAGTCTGAACTGACGGACAATACATCTCCTCTACCACTGTTTTCACTATCGTCAGAATCGTTCACACCTTCAACAATGTTTGCTACATTTTCCTTTTAAATTCCCTTCTTACCATTCAGTTTTGGACAATCTCTCCTATATTGACCCTTTTTATCGCATTCATAACAGTTTGAGTGCTTTACCCTTGACTTGGACCTCCAGTTCTTCCTTGTAAAAGAACTCGCTTTGCTTCTAGGTCTTCCCCTAATTATAAGATCTTCCCCTTCAGCTTGATTGTTTGGCTACAACTGTCTCATCTCCTTTGATTTTAGTGCCCCTTTGACATCTGCTAGCGATAACTTATCCTTACATACATAATGGTATCTACGAAGTTTTCATAGGGAGTTGGTAACGATCTTAATACAAAGAAAGCTTGATCTTCATCCTCAATATTGATATTTATATTCTCCAAGTCCATTATAATTGATTTGAAATTATCTAAGTGATCTGTTATGGACATACCTTCTTTCAATCTGAAATCATACAAACGCTTCTTCAAGTATAATCGGTTTACTACTAATTTCTCTGAATAAAGATCTCCTAGCTTTTTCCATGCGCATGCAACATTATTCTCACCACTAATCTCGTGAAGCACATTATCTTTCACACTCATTAAAATCCAGCACAAAGCCCTTTCTTGAAGATCTTGCTTCTCCTCTTCTCTCATCTCTTCTGGTAACTTATTCTACAAAGCCTTCCATAGCCCTTGCAGTACCAATGAAGATTTCAGTTTAATCTTCCACAACGCAAAGCTGGATCCCCCATCAAATTTTTCAATCATGTATTTTGTTGCTGTAGACGCCATTGTGAAACCCTAATTGCAAAAGCCCTAATTTCACCACGTGGCTCTTATACCAATTTTGTTATTAAATTACTATGCAATTATCACAAAATGGCTCAAGCACAGAATATATGCGAATGAAAGATTTAAATGAATACAAGCTTTAACGTGGTTCGATAATTGTCTACCTCCACGGGCGCCACTAGAGAAAAGAGTTTTACTATGATAGAAAAGATTACAGATTTCAGATTTTGTTTTGTGTCGTCCTAGTAATCTATTTATAGGGAATTAATAGACTTACTAGACAATGGGCCTAATGGGCTCATACCACAAGATTGACAACGATACTGTCACAACGCTTGCTTGTACTGCCTAACACAGTACACTGTCAAGGCACAATATCACTATCATAGACACAAAACTGTACTGCGAGACACAGTACACTGTCAAGGCACTATTCGACTCATTCACAACACAAGTCAACGGAACATTAACTATTACATTAATGCTAACATGTCAAAATGTTAAATAAACTGCATCATTATCATTAAGTATAAAATCATTGGTGAAAATATTGAATATCTATTTTAATTGTAGAAAGATAAAGTAGAAAGAGAAAATATTTCATACTACCTTAAAAAAAGATTTTAGGTTGTTATTAGTCAAGTTGTCAACATTTTTATTTTCATTCTCGATTTATAGGTAATGGGTGTAAATAACCGTTTTAGTTCTAAATTATGATAAAATACACTCCAACTTCCTAACATTTATTTTATGTACTAAATATATTATTTTATTATACAACATTCAAACTGAAATATTTTTAATAATTGGTTTTATTTTTGAATTATTTATATTTTTATCAATAATCCTTTACTCTTTGTGAAGATTTTTGAAGAAGGGCTAACTCTTAGATCTGATAATCCAAATGGAATTTTCATCTTTCTTTGCCTTGAAATATCACAAGTCCTTTCTATGATCGCCTCAGGAATTTGACTATTATTTTAGGGTCGCTTCAGAATCATTTCTATGATTGCCTCAAAATTTTAACTTTCATTTTTTAGATCGCCTAAGAATCTTTTTTGGTGAAATCAACTCAACCAGTTAGAAATCAAAATTCTGAAGTAACTTATTATATGTCCCTCTAAAATAGAATTGAACACTACAAAAACTTCTTAATGCGTGTGTTACTTGATTATGACACTCTACACGTGTCGGCCTACTTTCTACTAGGCAATCGTTATATGTTGACTTAAATCTTACCCAATGGGCACCCGTCAACCTTTCAACTCCCTTATTTGAAAGTCTCAAACCTCTTTTCACCATTTTTCTATAAATACTTTCTCAATATTCATTTTTCCTATCACATATAAATTATAATGGTTTATGAAAAAACAAAATCCCAGCAAAAACCCATCTTTGGCATGTACAATTATTTTAACATCTCTGAAAAGGATGGTGAATATGGAGGAGCAGGTATGATCGACAACTCTCTCAAGGTATCCCTTCATACTACTTTGTACGGTGTCTTCAACCCTGATCAGAGTCACTATCTTGAATACTAAAACCCTCATAATTTAGCCCTCATAGCCTGTTCACAATAACCTCTTTCCTCCTCGAAAAAGCTTAGAATAATCTTCCCATAATACCTAGTCTACTCGAATCAATTGAAAATAAACCCTCGAATAAATTCAGAAGTATCTTCACAAAAGAAACTATCTCCTCTAAAAAGTCAATTCGTCGTGATAAGGGATTCTGAAGACATCAACACTTCACCAAATACCACAACCTTATCTCCTCCCTCAAATGAAATAATGGTGACAACCCAAGGGTCACAGGTGGCGCTTTCACAAAGCCAAGAACAAAGAGCTTCAAATATTCGTGAGAGCCCCAAAACGATACCTCCTACTGCTTCCCCCATAACTTTGGGACGAAGCTTCCGAGGAGAATATTGAATCAAAGTCTAGGACATAGACGAATTTAGATGTTCAAAATACATAAAGTATTCCTTCCTCCGATTCCGATGGTGATGCTACAAAGAAAAAGAAGAAAATAAAAGAAGTCATCATCATTTCCGAAAAGATTGCCAAAAATCTAAGTTTCAATCTCATGAATGTCCTCCATGAATACCTTATTACACTTAATAATGTACAATATGGTATTACAACCAGTTTGAAACCGAGATTCTGAAGAAGCAGTGGGGTATCCCCCTGATATTGTCACTTTTTGGTTACTCGTGATAGGAGAGATTCTGCTCTCTTGTGGAGAAAATGAACTAGTTGTCTACCCTGAGATTCTAAACAAGGGTCTTCGATTTCTGTTGGACCCAATCATAGTAGAATACTTCGAGATAATCGACTTGTGTTTAACGCAAGCAAGTCTAAACTTGTGGTTTACACTGCTATAAAGTATAATGGCATCAAAACTTGCCCAGATATCAATTCCAAAAGAACAGTTCATCGCATTGACTAGTCTCTCAAAGAATCTCGTTCTACCCTTCCACTACCTTACGCTCAGAAAATCTTCGAAGCTTATTGACGATCTCCTCAAGGTTGATAAACTATGGAAAACATAATTTTTCTTTATTTTTAGTGCTTGGGAGAATGGAAAAACTATTTCTACCAAAACTACCTTGAGACTAAACCTCAAATGGAAAAGCACTAGTAAGTAATAAAACATCACAATTTTTATTTTACTTCAAATCTTCAAATATCTTGTTTCTCATCGTAGAAATTTTGAGGTGGTACAAAAGCCATAAAAGTACCGCCGAAAATACCTTTTCCAAACTAACTGAATGGGAAGAAAGAGAATGGTGCAACGAATTTCACAATACATTCGTGTCTTTGAGCTTTTTTTGAGCCATTTATGGAAGATCTTCGCTAACTTTGTCGTCCCTCCTAACAAATTAATAAAACCTCCTGGCGCATGAGACATCGTGAAGAGGCTAGCTGATCTAGATGCACGTGTCATATTTCCTATTCGGAATATGGCACAAATTCATTTACCTCCAAAAAATAAAAAGAAGAAAGCTCAAACTGGTTCCTCAAAAGAAACAAATAAAAAATCCCTAAACATAGACCAAAGAGAAAAGCTAATCATCGGAATACCGAAGATGAATCAAGTGAATCTTTGAAAAAAAGAATAAAGGTCGTTGTTTCTAAGAAAAAGAAGATCTCTTCAAAAAAAATCCTCAAATAATTGTGACAAAAGATGTGATTGATGTGTCTTCTCCCAATCGGACCCCTATCGTTGATGCCAACCCCACTGCTGAAGAAGCAAAAAAATAAAATGAAGACCAAGACCTCTACACGGACATTCAGGTTCAAGAAATTTAAAATTACATTGTTAAAATTAGCGATCAACTTGCTAATCAGGGCTGTCTTGTTTATAATCGGATATAGCATTAAAATTGATCGACAATCAACCTAGCCTCCATGAAAATCAAAATGTATCCCCTCATCGGGTCGCGTCCTCGGATTCCCCTAGTTTGTATGATATGGTTCGTGTCCATCCTCTAGGTGAACCATCCGAAGAAGTTTCAAATCTACTAACTTATTTCTCAAACCTATCAAATGCTCTCATCGTTGCTCAAAACCAATTGGCAGATCATGCAAAAGATGTTATTTGGTGGAAAAAAGAATCTACTCGCGAAAAAAGTGGGCTAATCTTTGCAACAATCTATTTCTCGAGCGATTCAAAGACTTTGCAAAAGATATATCAAAATTTCATAGCAAGGACATTGAGATAAAATGTCGCCTAGCTTCAAACCATCAAAAATAATTGGAAGAGCTCAAGCTAAAACATCAAGCTTAAATTGACAAAGAGCATTCAAATCAAGCTTCGCTAAAAAAAGTCTATGAAGAAAGCAAAACATGGAGAAAGAAAGCCCTTGAAGACTTAGAATCGTACAAAATTAAACCCGAAGAAGAAAAATGTTTTGCCATCAAAGCCACAGTGGATGATAGCGCAAAAGATAGTCTAGTTGCCGTATAATATCTAAAGAATAAACAAGAATCTCATTGTTTCACGAATTTCATCATGCTTTTCCGAGGGCAAATTTAGCCGAATCTTGGAATTCAATCCAAGTAGATTGACGCCCTAAAGGAGCATTTGTCATTATCACAAGTGAGTCATAGGAATCCGTATATGAGGATAATAAATATAGCACATCAGGCGCTTCAGATCAAGAAGAGAACTTCTCAGAAATAAGTTTGAATAGTGCACCCATTGATGGCAAGGGTAAATAGGAGGTGTTATTGTACTTATGGAAATTGTTGTTTTGTTGTTGTTTGTTGTCTCTGTGATCCTCGAAACTTTTTTCTACGATTATTTTGTTGGGTAGGTGTTTGTATCTATAAGTGCTAAAGATGTAGCATTTTTTGTCGCTTTTTGTTTTGTTAAGAAATGCTAAGTATCGTTATCATTTTTCTAAAATGGCTTAGAAAATTGATTTGCCTACCATATGTAAACCTCATATAATGCTTTAACATATGTACATTTTTTTCGTATTATCACTTCGAACAATGCTTTGATAAATATTTAGCACCTCGAATTACATTACAACTCAAATTAGTACTTTGAACAATGCTTTTAAATGTAAGTTAGCACTTTGAATTATATCGTTACTCAAATTAGCACTTTAAACAATGCTTTAAATAGATGTTAGCACTACGAATTATATCGTCACTTAAACTGACACTTCAAACAATGATTTTAAATAGACGTTAGCACTTTGAATTATATCGTCACTCAACTTGGTAATTCGAAAAATGTTATTAAATGAACGTTAACACTTCGAACTATATTGCCACTTAAACTAGCACTTTGAACAATATTGTTAATGGATGTTAGCAATTGGAATTATATCGCACTCAAACTGGTAGTTCGAACAAGCTTTTAATGGTCATTAGCACTTCGAATTATATCTTTGTAAATTACTTCAAAGATGATTAGTCATTGTGTAATTTATAAAGTAATTTTATCATCACTTAAGAAAAAAATTGACCAAGCAAAAGAAATTTCAGTTATAACTGCAAATATATATGTGCCACCTCATTAAAATCTTCCCGAGCCACCAGGTGAGCAAATAGTATGCCACTGTACAAATTATACAAACAGAAAAATAACAATATCTTAAAACGTACCAAAAATCACTCTAGGTACAATTTTAAATTCTTAATATTCCAAGGATATTGCAAAAGCCTCCCTTTTTGTTTTGAAGGCGATACGTACCTGGTTTAATCCTATCTACCATTGAATAAAGTCCTTCCTACTTTAGGGCCATTTTTCCCAGTCTTTTATCCTTCGTATCCAAGAATACTTTTCTCAACATTTTGTCCCTTACCTTGAAATCCCTTCGTATCACCTTCAAATTTTAGTGACTCGTCATCAAAGTTTTATAATGTATCAAATTTAAATACGCCATATTCTTCTTCTCTTCAATTAAATCAAGCTATGTTCTTTTAGTCTCCTTGTTAATATCATCAGAATATTTGAATAATCTATAAGATGGTAGGGTTGACTTCAAAGGACTTACAACATCCATTCCATATACTAAAGCAAAAGGAATCTTTTGAGTTTCCTCTTTAGGTGTCGTTCTATAAGCTCATAATACCTCTTGATGATAGTTCGACCATTATCCAGCAACATGTGTCAGATTTTTCTTTAATCCTTCTACAATAGATATGTTAGTAACTTCCACCTATTTGCTTGAGGATGAAATGATGTTGAAAAACCCTTTATAATTCCCTCGAATTACAGATAGAAGTCATTTCTCTGTTATTAAACTGAGTTCCATTGTCCGTAATAATCTTCCGAGGAACCCCAAATCAACATTAAATATTTGACATAATGAATTTAATTACATATTAGCTCTCGTCTTGGAAAATGGTTCAGCCTCAACCCACGTCGAAAAATAATATACTACCACTATAACCGTTTACCATCCTCCCAAAGCTATGAGAAATTGTCCTAATAAATCTAATCTTTGTCTATCAAAAGGAACCACTTTAAAAATTTAGATTAGTGGTATTATCGGTTTATGAATAGAATTTGCAAATCTTTGACAAGTATCACAACTTCGCACTAAATTTTTAACATCATTCATTATTGAAGGCCAGTAGTACCCTGCCAATAAAACCTTTATTGTCAAAGCCTTAAACCTACAATGAGCATAGCCCTCCCTATCATGTAGTTCGGAAAAAACTTCATGAAACCCATTCTTACCCAAACATTGAAACAACGACCTACTCAGATACGTTTTATATAACACTCCATCTAAAATTGCATAATCGTGGGTTATAAATCTCAACCTCTGAGCTAATTTGATGTCTTCAGGTAGTGTTCTTTTTAAGTAAAAATTTGGTTATATCAAATCTCCAATCACCTTGGTCTTTTTCTGCAGTGACAAACACTTCCTCGAAATACTTACATTGGTATGTCTTTGTTAATATAAATGCACTTTCTTGTAACAATATCCAAGGATACTCCACTATATATCCAATAGTTTCTAAAGATTCTGGAACTGTGTTTTCCCTTCGATTGCGTGTTCGACAATCACCTCGTTAAAAAAAGAGTTAATTCCAAAAGCTCACGGAGATATAGGACAAGTTGGTCATTTTTAGCCTCGGATACCCCTGACATATGATTCATTATCAACTGTGAATCTGTTTTCAAACGATCTTTCTTTGCCCCCACATACACTTGTAAGCCTTAAACCAGCTAAAGCAGCCTCATATTTTGCTTCGTTATTTGACGCATTAAAGCTTAATCGAATTACCTAATACAAAGCTTATCCATAAGGTGCTAGCGAATGCACTCTCGCACTTGATCCCAATATACGGAAGCCTTCATCAGTTCGAACCACTCATATTGTATTTGTTTGTAACAAATGGCTATCTCTCTCCTTATCAGAACGACTCAAATGAAACTCAACCAAAAAATCCTCTAGAGCTTGGCTGTTAATCATTGTTCGAGGAGCAAAAAATTTCTTAAAATATCCTAACTCAACTGACCACTTGGTCATCCTTCTAGAGATATCTGGTCATTGTTACACATTTTTTAATGGAGAAGAAGTTTAGAAAATAATTGTATGAGCCTGGAAATAGGGGTGCATTTTCCTAGCAGTTACCACAAAGGCCAAAACCAACTTCTCAAACCTTAAGTATCTCTTTTCCAATACTAATAAACTTTTTCTCACATAATAAATTGGTCGAGGAGATCCACCTTATAACTCTTATCAACACAACACTGATGGAAACCTCCGACACAACAACATATAAAAATAGTTATTCCCATATTCGAGGCTTGGACAGAATTACTAGTGACGACAAATGTTCTTTAATATTCGAAAACACTACCTCATATTCTGGTGTCCAAGTGATTTCTTTTGGTCGCTGCAACACTTGAAAAAAGAGAGCACAATTGTCAAAAAATCGAGAGATAAATTTATTTAGAGCAGCCAACCTTCATGTCAAATTCTGCACATTTTTATTATCTGAGGTGGGGTCATCGCTATCAAAGCCTTCAATTGGTCATGATCAGCTTTTATTCTCTTTTCACTTATAATGTATCCTAAGAACTTTCCCGGTCTAATAACGAAGGTGCATTTTTCCGGATTTAACTTCAATTAAATAACTCTAAGATTCAAAAACGTTTTTTCCAAATCTCGTAAATGTTTGCCATCTAATTGGATTTTGACCAACATATTGTCAATATAGACCTCCATATTCCTTCCAATTTGAGAAACAAACTCCTTGGTTACTAATATTTATTACGTTTCCCCATCACTCTTAAGACCGAAAGGTGTGTCCCGGTAATAATGCAATCCTCGTTCAGTTATAAACTTAGTATTTTCTTGATCCTTCGGATTTATTTAGATTTGATTGTAACGTGCGAATGCACCCTTGAAAGAAAGAATTTTATTCCCGGATTTTGAATCAACAAGATGGTCAATCATTGGCACAAGAAATGGATCCTTTGGACACGCCATATTCAAATCCATAAAGTCAACACATATCCTCTATTTTTCATTATTCTTTTTTACATGCACTGGATTTGTAGTCCAAAATGGGTATTGTGCTTCCCGTATATGTCTGACCCTTGATAATTTATCTACCTCAGCCACAATTGCTTCAGATTTTTCTACAGAAAAACTCTCCTCATTCGAATGATGGGCTTGAATTTTGGATATAAAGCCAAGCTATGACATATCACCTCGGACAGAACCCCTATTACATCCTCGGTTTTCCAAGCAAACGCATCCAAATTTATCAGACAAGTACTTTGGCAATTGGTATCGTAAAGTAGGTGACAATAATGTCCATATTCGCAAACTTTTCCCATTAAGGAACATATACTCCTCCACACTTTATCCTACTACTATGGGTCCCTGGGTTTCCCTCGGATCATCTATTCTTTCCTTTACCTAAGTCAACCCTCTTGATTATTATTCCGTCATTTGATCACGAGAGGTGACCCTTCTAGAATCCTAAGTTGTTGCATAACATTATCTTGGCACTTGTTGATCGCTTTGAACTTCTCCAACGCAATCTTCAATTATATACTTCAAAAATTGGTGGACAGTTGAAACAACAACATACATCCTAGACAACCATAACCTCCCAAAAACTGCATTATAGATGGTCGGACATTCCACCACCATAAACAAAACTTGAACAATTTTTTCTGAAAATACCTCTTCCCAAGAAAATGTATTCTTCAAATTCCTAAATAACTTGCGTTGTTACCCCTATAAACCCAATTATGGTGCGCTCAGATCAGAGAATCGTAGGTGGATTGCGCATCTTTTCATGCTTGACTTGAACAACACAGTCACTGAACTTCATGTATCAATTAGTATTCGTCTTATCTCAGTTCCTGTTATTTCTGCGCCAATCACCACTGCATCCTCATGGAGTCCAACTATGCCTCTCACATCGTCCTCATCAAACAAAATAGAAGGTGTAACATTCCTCCCATACAAATGGGTAGAGATTTTGCCTTCTATTTGAGTTGCCAAACTTACTACACGGCTTTTTCTTGAACTATTAGTATTTACGGTCACAGTATCTCCTCTAAAATGGCCAGATTCTCAAAATACTCGCACAAACTATGAACCCTCCCTCAGACCATTGGTTTGTTCACAGCCAACACCACTTTCTGATTTGGGTCTGAATCAAAATAATTTGAAGCCGCATCGAAGCCTCACTATTTTTATAACTGTGAATCCACAATCATTAATGTGTTTTATTGCTTTGACAGTGTGTTCATAGTATGCTACGCAGACGTACTCGGATTATTCCGACCATTTTTCTGTCATTTAACAAAAGTCGTCAACTTGTCGTATTCTATTAAAATTTGATTTTTTTTCTTTAAAGTTATAGATTCTGCACTATCATGTCCGATGTCGTTATGGTATTTGCATAAATTTTTGTTTCGCTCATGCCTTAGCCTATTTATTAGGGATGGTATTCTAAAGTTAACATGATTATTGGCTCTCTAAAATATTGTTGCCACGTTCTTAGTTAACTCTTCAAAATATTATGACATTATCCATTGGTTGGACCTCACCCGATAAGGTTCATAATTAGAAGGTTGAGGTGCTCCTCTTGTTCGAGGAGGTAGACTAGTATTCACCCTTGGACAAGATGGTACCTCAGAATTTGAGGACCTTCCCTGGTATCATTGGCCAGTACGTGCATGCCCCGAATTTTTTTTGAGTGGAACTTGACCCACTTCAAACTCTTGTCGACTATTCTACCTTAATTTATTCCTCAACTTAAGCCATTAAAGCCTCAAATGTCAATGCCCTTCTTCTCGTAGTCTCATTTGCTAAATCACCTGGAAAAAATCATTTCCTAAAAGCTGTCATTGCAACAAGCTTTTCATAATATTCTAATTTTATCTTCGTTAACACAAGCGGTATAATATTTTAATTTATATCCCACAACTTGTTTACATTTTATTATAGTATCACCGTTAGCTCGTATCTTATTTCTTCCCACGTATTGTCTTCAAAATGCAGTGTAAAAGACCCTAAAACTGGTTACAGATATCCTCATAATTCTATTATACTACTTTAAAGTTTTTCACTTAAACTTTTGTGAAAATGCTCTACACACCAACATGTCATCATCCTCAAAGTTCATCATGTAGTTTTTAAACTGCTTAATATAATCATCAGGATCATGTGTTCCATCAACTTTTCAAACTTTGAAATATCAAAGCGCCTAGAAAGAGGCATCGACATGAACTCATAAGACAAACGAGAATTTCTTCAATCCACTCCTTGCATGTATTGAATGGAAAAAAATATCTAACAAATCTGTGGGATTCTACTTAAGACCGAGCTCGGTCTCTGAAAGTTTGTACCAAATTTTGACCTGACTTACAAGAAAATGTTATTGGTTTATGAACCAACTGATAAAACTGAGCACCAAAATAACATCCACTCTAACCTGGGTTGCTTAAATACAAAGCCAAACGTTGAGGTCAAACATTGATAACCCGAGAGAAAAACTCAAACGAGGAAAAAGAAATCTTTAAAGATCAAGAAGAGAAAATCTATATCTTCAACGATAAACTTTGCAGGGCTGATAATGAGGTTGTACAAAAAAATAATAAATATATATATATATAATTAAAATATTAAATTGAATAATTATAAACTTACACTTTTGATGAAAGTGTTGTATGCCTCGTGCTCTCTAAAGTCGGGACACTGTGGTACCAATTGTACTGCTTCATTTTGTGTTAACCTTTTACTATTTTCCAATGCTGGTTTGTATTGTTGTTATCCTTGATGTTGTTGTTCTTGTTGGGTTTGTTGTTGGCCGGCATGTTATTTTATATCAAACATGAAAGTTCTTTGCACTGAAAAATAATAAGAGTTCTTTGCAATAACTAATATGCGAGTTCTTCGCAATCATACATGCATCATGCGGGTTATTTGTTTTCTAAACATGTGATTTTTTTTAAATGCATATTTTGCAAGTTTCTTAGTATGAGACTAACGAAGTTTTTTAACATTTATAATGCTAGTTGCTTGATTTTTTATATACCCAAGTACAAGTATAACTATAAGATATAACACGAGTTGTATGTGCGATATCCTTAGATTTCTTTGAACGTTAAGGATGCGAGTAGTTTGTAATACATATCATGCGATTTGTTTGTAACACATGCCACAAGATTTGTTTGAAATACATCATCAAATGAATATGCGAGTTGTTTGTAACACATACCACGTGAGTTATTTGTAACACATACCACGAGAGTTGTTTGAAATACATATCACGCGAGTTGTTTACCATAAGGTTTTGCGAGTTGTTTATAAATACATATATGCAAGTTATTTAAAATAACGTATCAAAGATCAACATAACAATATTATTCTACCCATACACAATATCAGTTAAGAAACAATATATCACAACATATATTCACATAGTTCAATCTAAATGTACTTCAGATTCACTTACATCTTCACGATCTTTTGCATCTCTGAGTCCACATTCTTTTGTTGTTACTTCCTTTTCACGAGCTACTACCTCGTTCGCTGTAGATTATTTGGAATCTGTTTCCTCTTGCATGTGAGGTATGAGCGGTATATCATTCACCTGTATCTTATTTGGAAGAGACTCATTTATATTTGTCTCCTTTGGAGGACTCTCATATGTCGTTGCCTCCTCTGGAAGAGGAGTTTGGTCTGTTTGTCTCTCAGATCTGTCTATCTCTGGTATCTTCACTACCTCTTATGGTCTTTCCATAAATAGCACGTCTGCCACATTTTCAACCACTACCAGTTTCGTAGGACAACGAGTTCTATCGTTTACGACCGCCTCCAGTACTACATATGGTACCAGTGTAGGTGAATGGTTTCCATCATTGTCCTCCTCCTTTGGTACTAATTCATTAACCTTTTTGGCCTCCTGAGTTTTCTCATCCGGATTTGTAGCTTGTTCATTCATTCCAGATGGCACAAGTGCCTGTATTGCAGTGGATATCGTTTTTTTGTAGTTACGGTAGCACATCTTCCTTCTCTTTGGCAGGGCTCCCAGTGGAGCAAAAAGGTAAAGAGACATCATTGTCAAGCTATTGTTTTTCAAGTGCTGATATATGTTCCCGTAGCTCCTGAATCTACCACAAGAAATGTAGTGTCGGTTGTTTGTTTATTATATAGTGTCAGTTGTTTATGTTATACTATATAGTATATAGTGTCAGTTGTTTGAGTTATACTATATAGTATGAGTTGTTATAATGTATGTTACCAATAATGGTGCGAGTTGTTCTATAATACATTAGATCTTGAGAGTTGTTTTATATTTATATTATGCGAGTTGTTATACTACAACTGTGGGAGTTTGGTGTTACGACAACATTGAGAGTTGTTTTATACTTAATTATGAGAGTTCTTTTATATAAAACTAATTGAGCTCTTTTATATACATATTTATTTCATACTTCATAATTTCGAAACTTATCTATTCTATTAATCATCTCCACGGTTGTTGGTTTGGACTTCAATCCCTACAGTTTGAAGAACTTTGGGATCATATTTGGTTTTGCGAGGTCTAGCCCAATGGTTTTGCTTCATATTTTTCTTGATAAAATAATCTCCTCTTCTTTATGATCGGACGAACACTGCGTCGTACTGCAAGCCTATGGTAAATGACATTTGCTGGAACCCTTGTGACATCCTCTGTACACCTTGATAACAAATGTAATTTGGTTGACAAAAACTTGATTAAACTTACCTCTATAGATTAGTTTGTGCCAATTTAGAGGCTTTTACCCTGAAAGAAGACATGATCCTCAAAGCTTTCGTCTGGGATCATGAACCCGGAGGCTTCCCTCGGATCATACAGGATCAGATTCCGAGAAAACCCCCACTTATTGCTATTCTTTCTTTGATTCAACCCCCTTTACCTGCTTGGGGGCCAACGCTGCTCGGTAACACTCTTTTCCCATCTTATAGTTGCTTCTAATTGTTCCCACATTGCCTCTTACAACATACTTTATACATTGATGGATGGTTGGTACAGTATTCGTTTTGGATAACCAAGACCTTCCGAAGATAGCATTGTAAGATGTAGGAGAATCTACTAATACAAACAGGACCGTAAATACCTTTTTGAATGGTCCTCGACCCACTTCAACCATCTCTTCGAATTCTCCGACTACCTCAGCCGTAGCCCCAGTGAATCCGACTATTTTTCGACCGATCCTAAGATGGTTGGTGGGTTTTCAATTTGGCTGTAAATAGTCATGAACATGATGTTAGCTTAACTACCCGTATCAATCAAAATCTTTCGTATCTCATTTCCAACTATATTCGCCCCGATAAATACTGCATCCTCATGCGGACCAGCTACATCTCCCACGTCGTTATCTTTGAACCAAAGTATTGAAGATGGAATTCTATACAGATGTGTTGATGTGCATGCTTCCAGTTGTGTTGCTACACTAATGATGTGTCTCTTTCGAGAATAATTTGATATTCCTGCAACTGTATCTCCTCCAAAAATTGTTAGCGACTCAAAGAAAGCACACAAAATGATACTGTTATCGGTTCTTCTACGATGATTATACTGTTTCTACCCAGTTTTGGGTCTAAGTACTCAGCAGAAATGTCGAATTCATCTATAGATTCTTCATCAATTGTTTCTAATATCATCATCGTATCCTCTTGCTTTGGAACATCTTTTTGTTTTAGAGAAACTATATAATTTTTCTTCACAAAATTAACTAAATTCCCATTCTCTATCAAGTATTGTACTTCTTTTTTCAGTGTCACGCGGTATTTTGTATCATGCCTGATATCCTCATGATACTGACAATAGTTGTTTGTTTCTATTTCCCCTTGGAGTCTGCATTGGGAAAGGCTTATGAAAGTGTACATTTGAACATACCTTCTCAAATATAGTAGATATACACTCAGCCAACTCAGCATAATGAATTGGTCGGACCCATTTGTTCAACATGGGTCAGACATATTGTTGAGTTTTGACTACAAGTGTGTATTGTTGATTGTTGACTACCTTTTGAGGTTCTTGACTTATAACTTGAATAGGCTCTTGGGGTTGGACTGTACTAGTTGGTTGCGATATTTGTTGTCGAACATTCACTGGTGTCATACTGGCTCTCATCATGGTATGATCCTGGCGGAACTGATTCGGATTAAACTCTGACATCGATTCATCTTCGACACTCTCGTTTCTGCAACTAGAATTACTGACTCGGTAATCCTGATTGTAGCTGTTTGACTAAATTTTCCTCCGATGAGTCATATGTTCTTGTCGAGTTGCATTTACCGCTTTGTCATGCTCTTCGGAGTATAAATTTCTATTTCCGTGATCATGTCTTTTCTTCCTCGGACCCTTAGTCCTTCGACTAGTTCAATGAGAACTTTTATGCACCCTTGAATCTCTTTGTCTCTGACTTGCTTTATACCTAGCATCAGCATCCGAGGACGGAAATTCATCTGAACTAAAATAAGTATACTCACTAGACTCTGTTGATTCGTATCGTTGTTCAGATCTAGCTCGCCTTTTGGAGGATCGATGGATTTTTCTCTGATGCCTTTCCTCAGATTGATTGACATTTGATGAACTCGTATATTTTTTAGCAGTAAGTCAGGTGTGAAAATATCTTTATGGGAGAGTGAGTCTAAGAAATGTCTGTATCGGATTCTTTTAGAGAGATAATTAGTATCTAATAGAGAGAGAAAGAGCAAAAGGAATAAATGTTATCATAATTGACCAATCATTGGAACTTTTCCACAAAACAGAATGTCCTTTATATAGTACATGAGGTGAATAATAAAATTACATGATTACCACTGTTAAAGTGGATTTCTCATCCCACTCCTTTACTATTCATAAACAAGTTCACTAGTTATTACATTTAACCCCCTCAATCCTTATGTTTACTTTAGATTAGTCCTTAACAATTAATTACACCTATTTGACCATTGTATTTGCTAGGCTAAGGATTATTTATCATTATATTTTCCTTCCCTTATCAGTAGCACCTCAGTCTTTGTGAAAGTATTTGAGGAATGACTGATTTTGTGAACGTTTTTTTTCTTTCTGTTGAGCCTTTCCGGAATTTTCTTCCTGAGAGCCTCTTCAGACTAATGTTGGAGATGAATTTGTCTTCCTATAATTCTGCCTGGATTTTCCGGTCCTTGGGCCTCCTTGGATCATTTTAATTTCATATTTTAGTTGGAGGCTTTCATTACTTTTGTTTTGAGTAAATTTATATTTGGGGATTCCCCGAATCGAATTTTGTAATCTTACTCTGATTTGTGATCACTCTCTTGGTCATGATGACATCATCCAACCCATCATTTCTTTTAGCTTTGTGTGTGATTATGGATCTGTTGTAGTGTCAGAAATAGCCTAGGGCAGTGACATCATCTCTAGGACAATGTGTCGAATAGGCCCTTGAATCAGACTCTTCAACTTATACCTAGTAGAACACACTTTCTACTATAAATACCCATCTTCTACCATTATTATAAGTTTACACACTTTGATTTAGAGAGAGCCCGTTCTAGAGAGATAAACAACCTTCAAGGTCAAATTATTTTCTTAACCTTCCGTGCCCGAGGAGTTTGTGAACCTTGAAAGATACAAACTTTGGAGGTGGCTCAATATTTCTAATAGAGTAGAGAAGAGAAGACCTTCCGATGTTAGAGAGCAACCCACACCTTGCGAGATTTTTCAAGTTACATTCGTGATAACTAGTCTCCTCTTCTGCCACGATTTGACATAATAAGATCTTCAGGTAAGAACTCATCATCTTTTTCACCAATCGTACAGCCCTCCGGTCAATGTTGTTTAGGGGAAAACAAGGGTGAACTTTCTCCTTCCAACAATCACAAATTCTTCCCCTTCTTATCCATGGGTGGTGATAAGGATAATATTCCCGAGATGGATAGAAGAGATCGGGCCAAAAGAAAAATATCCCCGAACCGGTTAAGAGATCTATCAATATTAAAATATCCTCCTTGGTTGCGACTCCGCAGGTAACTCCCCAAGGATATCTTTAGACTACTCCTGAAGTTAGTCCGCGGAGACCTTCATCCAAAAACGTTGGTTCTAAAGTTCATCCCCGAATCTCAAGAAAATAAGATGTCTGGCGAATCGGACATTGACCAGGGAGATAACCTAATGGCCTCATTAGAAGCGGAGCCTATTCAGGCTATCCCTGCGATTCCGTCTACCCCCAGACACTTGGTGTTGAGTTAAGAACTCTCTCCTCATCCTTCTAATATTGTTACTATTTCTCCCAATCATCAAGAAGAAACTTCCAAGGGAAATAAGAAGAAGCAGAAAAAAAAAACGTGTCTCGAATCTCCCTTCTAATTTAGAAGATATCCTTGGTAACAATATTTGTGGGATTAAAACCAAACATTTGCTCGCACTCTTTAGGGTTAAGTATAAATGTTTCCATCTAACCGAGGAGGTAAAGCTGAGAGACCAATGGGCTATCCCAAAGAATGTTATAATCTGATTCCCGACTGTTGGAGAAACATACCTCTCTGTTCGTAACCATAAACTAATACTCTATACGGAACTCATGAATTGGGGTCTTCATATACCCTAGGACCCTGCTTTGGTGGATTACTTCAACTAAATCAAGTTGTGTCTATCTCAGGTCGGGCTGAACAGGTGGTACACACTTATGGCCTGCCTCATAGCTTCCAGAATTTCTGAACCGAATTCTCAATGGAATAACTCGTTTCAATCTCTGGTATGGCCAAAATCTCTCATACCCCTTCTACTCTTTGGGAGTTGCAAGGTAATACCAAGTAGTCAAAGATCTCTTATAGGCGTACAAGTAATAGTAACAACATTTTATCATTATCTCCGGACTATGGGAGATCGGTTTTGAGAACTCCAAAGAAATGCCCCATCGACTATCTTTGGAATGAATTGGACGAGGTATTTGTTTACTTACTCATTATGTTTTATTTATTTAAAGTGATCATAGTACATCATTTCTTAATGAAAAACTATGAAATGTATTGCTAAGCCTTTCAAAGACTATGTTAAGTCTGCCAAGGAAATTTTTGAGAAGTTAAGCCTTTGGACAGGTGCCAATCGGAGATACAAATTCCATATGTGCTTTACGCCCTCAATTAATATGACCCGGGTCAAAAGAAATCCTTGAATACTACCTCCCCTGGAAGATGTTGTTCTTAAACTCTTGGAAGGGTTAGACAACCAAGTATTTCTTCTTACCCGAGCCAGGGCCCCAAGTCATCAGGATGCTGAAAATTCGATTGTGAGGAAAAATAAACGGAGGATGATGCTGACTCGGAGGAAGATGTGCGTGAAGAACAAAAAACTGAAGCCTGTGAGGAAAACGGATTTTTATCCATGATAGACCACCAGTTGAGGTCCAAGAAGTCCAACGGACTGATATTCAAATGGGATCCCAAACTGATGTTCAAGAAGAAAACCCAACAGATGTTCTTCATGAAGACGTGATCAAAGTGAGGCCACCAGGGAGGGAAGATGTTGTGAGGTCAATGAGATTCTATGCTCAATAAAATCAAAAAAAGGTTATTGACAGTGAGGAGGAAGATGACAACACAACGGGTCCAAGTTTGCCCCCTATAAAGAAATTTTTTATCGTCGAGTCGGACTCCGGTGAGGAGTTTGTCTAAAGTAAACAAGTTACTGGCGAAAATTCTAGGAAGGGTGAAAATCTATATCCTGCCTCAGCTTATTTTGATGTCTCTGAGGATGACTTCGTTGCCAACAAACTTAACAGGTTTCTCTATGCTGCTTCTTTCCTTGAAAGAAAATCCAACCGTAAAGATCGCTATAAAAGCGAAGTTATTCAAAGGAGAACTGAAGTGAAAAACTTGACTGTTGAGGTTAAGAACTTGAATGATGAAATTATCCGCCTAAAGAAGGAAGTTGAAGACCAAAGGAAGTCTGAACTGAAGAAAGTGGAAGATGAACTCACTAATGAGAAAAAGTATCTCATGATTATCAAAATAAAATCACTTCCTTGGACACTCAATTTTCTGAGGAGAACACGAAGTTCGATGACGAGAGGGATCGTTTCATCACTAAGGATACTGAACGGGACAACCATATCGATGGTCCCGTTGATTCTTGTGCAATCACTAAAACCTATTTTGAGAATGATGTTAACAAAATCGAAAAACTCACAAAATAAAAAAGTCTTTGAAGAAGACCTTTGAAACTGAGAAGAAAAAATACCTAGATGCTTATGCTGTCGATGGTGTTTCTCGTCTTGAAAAAAAAGATGCCAACTTCAGATCAGCTTTGGTTATGGAAATGCATGAACACTTTCGTGACCTTCAATTATGAAGTCTTTGGCTTCGTGTTATAAAAAAACATCGTCCAGTTGGCATTTCTGAAAAATACTTAGTGAGTAGCAGTGACTCGGAAAGCTCGTCATCCGATTTTGACTCCTCGAAAGATAACAAGGATGAATTTGTGTCTGGACAAGATTAATGTCTGTTGTTTCTTTATGTTCAAACTTTATATTTTGTGTAAACTTTGTTATTCTACCATTTTGGAATCCCTCATCGGACTTGCTCAAAGGTCTTTACTTTGTATGACTTTTATTTTACAAGCAATCTAAATGACATAGTGTTTTGTTTGATCACATTCTGTTGTTTTATGAAAAAAGTTATCTTTCTCCAAAGTTTTTCATATGGTTAAGTAATTTTCTGACTAGCATTTGATGAGTTAGGATTATTCAGTCACAGCCTACTGAGATATCCGGACGGGGGTAATTCGGACATAAACGTACCACTAAACTATCCGGACAGGACAAAAGTAAAGAACCACCTAAACACCTTTTGACTAAGATATGTGCTAATCAGCTTAAGAAGTAAATGGGTCCTTAAACTCAACCCGGTTTCATAACTTGACCCAAAAGCCCATGGGTCCCAAATTAAGGGTATAAATACCCCAACCACTTTCATTAATGAGGGTAATGAACATTTAATACAACCAGACTGCTCAAATCTTTCACTGCTTAGCACCAGAACATTTAATACCCAAAAAACTTTTACAAAATTACCCTCAGCCCAAAATAAACCTCACCAATTTGGCGACCACAGTGGGAGGAGAGGTGTCTGAATCTAACATACAAAACCAGCAAAAAAATATGTTCGGATGGATCCGAACGAGCAAGCAATTCCACCACATATGGTGGAGGTGGTTGGAGAAAACAATGAATACACCACCGAGGAACGAGATAAATTGAGAACTGAAATAGAAGCGTTGAGGGCCATTAACAAAGCAGAAATTAGTTTAAAGGAGAAGTCAAAGACGTCAGCCATCCACCATACTAACAATCCTACGGAAAATGATCCATCAGAAAAGACTCATTTAAGTATAAAAAAGACGCATGTCAGCTCTAAGAAGTCTCACCAGACTAAGCTGGTGGAAAGCTCAGATTCGGAGTCCTCCAGTAGCTCTTCGAACGAGTTTGAGCTTGAAGATTCTTTGTCATCAATCAGTGATGAGGGGAGGTCTAGAAAGAAACATAAACTAGTTAAAATATATTCAAGGAAGAGAGATACGCATGGGAGACTTAAAAGGCATTTGGGAAAAAGGTCATCTCACACCCACAGCCACAGGCATGTGGATCAGCTGCTGATTGATCCTTTTGCTTTTCATGATGAACCATGTATTTTTTCAACACCTAATGAAGACACAATCTTTATTCGCAATAGGAATTGGAGACAATCACTATTGTCTGCCAAGATCCTGTCCGGAAACCTACCAAGAGGTTTAATAGTACTAAAATGGAGAAGTATGATGGGAGTAAAGATCCGGACAATCATCTGGAGCAGTTCAAGAACTTCATGATGAATTTTAACGACGATGACAAACTTCTGTATATGGCCTTCTCCTAATATTTTATGGAAAGTGCTCTGAAATGGTACAACAGTTTGCCTCATGTTTGTATCAGAAACTTTGATACATTTTGGGTTACCTTCCTAAGGCAGTTTGTGAGAAGTAAAGAGGTGAAGAGAAATCGAGATACTATCATCCATTGTGCCCAAGAACCAAATGAGTCATTAAAAGACTATATAAATCGGTTCTTAAATACCAAAAACGGGCTAGCTGATTGCTTTGAGCTAGTGGAAATAGCTTCATTGAGACAAGGGTTAAACCCTGGGAATCTAGTTGATTTAGTGACAATAAAGAAGGCCATGACCTGGGGTGGTTTGTTAAACCAGGTGGGAAAGCAGATCAACGTAGATGAAACTAAGAAAACTAGGGTGCACCGTCAGGTGAGGTCTTCCCCAGTAGCTTAAAACCAAAACCAGTCCGGATACAAAGCTAAGGAGATCGGACAAGGGCCCAATAGGGCTAAACAGACTCAGTCTAACCGAAATCCAGCTCACAGCTAGCATTCAATGAATAAAAAAGGTCCTTGGGTTCAACCAGAGTGGTTTGCCATATTAAAAAAGAGTGTGGCAACCATTTATGACAAGACTAAAGATGAGGTCCATTTCCGAAAACCAGCAGCATTGCAATCTCCAAGAGAGAGTCGTAATGCTTGTTTTTGCCAGTATCATCATGATATTGGCCATAATACCCAAGATTGCATCGCTTTAAAGCAGGAAGTGCAGAATCTCATTGAAAGAGGAAAGTTGGGTGCCTATGTTAAAAGAAAAAGTGGGAACAGGCCTGACAATGCTCCTTGAACTGGCCCTACAAACAACGCAGGAACATCGGCTTCGGAGGAGGCAATGGTGATCCATGAAAGATTCGATGTGGATTCAGAGTATTTGGAACCTGACCCAACTCGGAATAAGGTGGGGGTCATAACAGAACAGGTTAAAACGGTGTCCAGACTCATTAGTTTCTTTGAGTCACTTACCATTTGTGGAGGGGACACCATGTCGACACCCACTTCTTCATCAAGAAAGACGCATGTTCATAATCTAGCTACTCAGTTGGAGAAGGCATGTCTTCTTACCAGTCCCAAACTCATTTTTCCATTTATAGTCTTTGATGAGGATAATTTAAGGGACGTTGTTGGGCCTCATGAGGATGTTGTGGTGATAAGAGCATCCATTGGGGACAACGATATCAGACGAATCTTGATTGAAACTGGCAGCTCAGCCAACATTCTCTTTTTAAGTTCTTACAAGCAGATGAAATATCCGATCGTGATTCAACGGTCAAATAGAACTATTGTTGGCTTTACAGGGAGATCTGCGGATGTAATCGGGGAATTTGAAGAAGAAGTGATGTTGGGCAAGGGGCCTTTCAAAAAGTTGGTCAAGGTGTTATTCGTTGTGGTAGACTACCCCACATGCTACAATGCGATCTTTGGGAGGTCCTGGCTCTCTAGGATGCATGATGTGGCCTCAACAGTCCATCAATGTTTGAAGTATGCAGTTCAAGGGCAAGTGGGCGTTGTCCGGAGTAACCAAAAGATAGCAATGGAGTGTTATGCAACTATACTTGCTCTTAAAACTTTGGAAGCAGTCCGGGTTAATGAAGATTAACAGTTATTGGGGCCTTTTAAGGGGGGAGGTGAGATTGATGACCCTAGAGAGGCCTCTGGTGTTTGAATACCGATTGAGGAAGTTGATACCCACTCTTTGCCGGAAGGTAGAAGTGTTAATATTGGCTCCAAGATGGCGTCAAAATTGAAAATGAGATTGTTATCCTTTTTGGCAGATCACCAGCATGTTTTCGCTTGGTGCAATGCTGATGTGACCGGAGTGCTTGCAAGTTTTATATCACACAAGTTGTCCATCCGGAGTGACGTTGCACATGTGGTGCAGAAAATGAAAGCTTTTTCTGAGGAAAAATATGATATAATAGTCCAAGAAGTCGATCGAATTACCAAGATAGGGCACATAAAAGAGTCCCAGTATCCCTTGTGGACTGCCAATCCAGTGTTAGTTAAGAAAAAGAATGGAAAATGGTGTATGTGTATCGATTTTACTGACCTCAATAGAGCTTGCCCAAAATATCTTTATCCAGTCTACCGGATAGACCAATTGGTGGACTCGACATCTGGAAACAAGTTATTGTCCTTCATGGATGCCTTCTCTGGGTATAACCAGATACAGGTGGATCCGAAGGACAAGGACCACACTACCTTTGTTACAGATAGGGGTCTCCATTTCTACATAGTGATGCCTTTTGGATTAAAGAATATTGGGGCTACTTATCAGAGGCTGGTGAACAAAACATTTGCTGATCATATTGTCCGGGATATGGAAGTATATATCGATGATATGATGGTTAAAAGCTTAGAAGAGGATTTACAAATAATTGATCTTTAAGAAACTTTTGCCAACTTAACTAAGGTAAATTTAAAGCTGTATCCGAAATAATTTTGGGTTATGTAATAAGTGAGAAAGGGATACAGCCTAATCCAGATCAGCTTGATGCTCTGTTGAAGATGGACCCCCTCGAAATATTAAAGAAGTCCAGAGGCTAACAGGGAGATTGGCTGTTTTAAATCGTTTTATTTCAAGGTCTTCAGACAAGTATACTCTATTTTTTCAGACCTTGAAGGGTGCTAAAGACTTTAATTGGTCTCCACAATGCAGCCAAACTTTTGATGAAATAAAGAAGCACTTGTCTTCACCAAAAACCCTTTTCAAACCTGTAGAAGGAGAAACATTTTATGTATACTTGGTTGTGTCAGACTATGCTATAAGTGCAGTGTTGGTAAGAGAGGTGGACCATTATCCTCGTCTGGTGTACTACATCAGCAAGAGCCTGATAGATGCTAAGAAGAGGTACTTGAAACTTGAAAAACTAGCACTATCCTTAGTGATTGCTGCAAGGAAAATAAGGCCATATTTTCAGTCTCATTCTATTATTGTCCGAACATCTTTTCCATTAAAAATGTTCTTCAGAAAGCAGATATATCAAGCAGAATGACCAACTGGTCAGTAGAGTTGGGTGATTATGACATTGATTATCCCCACGAATTGCTATCAAGGCTCAATCTGTTGTTGACTTCTTAGTGGGATTCCATTCGGATAGAAGTTCTAAACAAGCTTCAGAGGAGAAAACTAAAAGAGAATGGGTAGTCCGGACTGATGGTGGATCAAGCACAATGGGTTGTGGGGATGGAACTTGTTTAACCTCTCCATGCGGTGATAAACTATATCAGGCTATATGTTTTGCGTTAAGGGCCTCTAGCAACGAGTCTGAATACGAAGCAGCTATAGGTGGACTTAAGTTAGCTTACCCATATGGGGCCAAAAGAGTTAGGCTGATGAGTGATTCTCAGCTTCTTATCCACCATGTTCAAGGTCGGTCTGAGGCCAAGAAAGAACAACTGATCAAATACTTATTCATCCTCAAAGAGGTGGCAGCCAATTTCAAGAATTTTTACTATGAACACATTCCTAGATCAGAAAATACGCTGTCAGATTCCTTGGCAACCATAGCATACTCTGAGTTCTACCATTGGATTCATGTACAAGAATACCCATCCATACAATCAAATCAGAACAAGGAAGAGGAAAAGAGCTTGAGTGTAGAAGTAAGTCAGTCCAAAGATTGGAGATTTCCCCTCCTTCAATACATATCTGATGGGGTTTTGCCTTCGGATAAAGCTATAGCAAGGAAAATTAAGCAAAAGGCTCGTGGTTTTTTTATCATAAGAGAAGTTTTGTAGAAAAAATCCTTTAGCAGACCTCTTCTGCGATATTTGAGGGTTGAAGAATCCCAAACTGCTTTATCCGAACTACACGACGGAGAAAGATCAGCACACTGTGGTTACAAAGCTCTAACCCGGAGGGTTTTATTGGCCAGATACTATTGGCCATTAATAATGGCAGATGCTAAGGAATTAGTGAAAAAGTGCGACTCATGTCAAAGGTATGGTAACAAAATTCATATCCCATCAGTACCTATGGATTCTATTTCTGAGCCAGTACCTTTTGCTTGTTGGGGATTGGATTTAGTTGGGCCTCTACCAATGGCATCCTCAGGTTATATCTAGAATAAAAATTGTGTAAATATTTACTTGTTAAAAGTCAATGTAAATATTAGGGGGCATACTCTTTCCTACCCTGGTGGCGCAGGGAGGTTTTAATGAGGTATCCGGTTTTTTTTCAATAAAATATGATGCCTTCTTAAAACATTCGATGTGGTTTGACTACAATTCTTTTCAAGTACAAGTCTTTGATTTAATGTTATGGATCTTTGACATATCGGATTAATCTAGTTGAATGATGACCATTAAATACATGTCATCGGAGATATTAAACGCTCTCGCTTTGAATACTTTTGAAATAATTGGGGTTGTTTAAACATTAGCTGTTGAAATTGAAAGAAAGCATGAAACAGAGCAAAATTTGATAAATAAGCCTGTTCGGGCGTAAACCGGATAACGTTATCAAAATACAAAATATACCTTGGTCATCCAAGGACTTTAGGTGTTTTGAAAGATATATCCGGACTCAAACCGGATAGCATTACAAAAATTCCTTGGCCATCCAAGGACTTTAGTAGTTCGGAAAAATAAGAAAACAGAAAAAAATGCTTAAAACCTCAGGGTTTGCTCCCTTTGGATTGTCTTTTATCATTCCCTTTATTGGGACTTTTGAGTTCAGCACTTGAACTCTCACCGGTTCCTTCTTCTTCATCAGTGGTGGAATCTACTTCACTGCTATAATTATACTTGTCACCAGTGGTCATAGTATGAAAGAGGATCTCATCATAGTTTACGAATTTCCATAAGGGACCAAGGGTCCTCTTCGGGAATGTTTCATGAAAGAGCAGCACCATGTCAAACTTGGCCTCAGCATACCTTGCTTCCAAAGAGTCGATGACCTCATTAGTGTATTTATTAATGCTTTCCTGGATAGTGTTTTCTTGCTCCTTCATCAAGTCTTCTTTCTCCTTGATCACCTTAGACACAGTACCTTCTAGGGCAGTTTTCTCTCCGGACAAGGTTTGAATGGTGCCATCTTTAACCTTCAATTCTTCCTTTATTATTGTGAGATATTTTTCCAAACCGGAGCACTTAACTTGAAGCTCAGTATTAGCCGTTTTCGAAGTGGTAAGCTTGGTTAACAGATCTTCTTTGTCCTTCCTCAGTGCTTTGATCTCTTTTCTCAGTTCTTCTATGCTCTGATTAGCATTAAGAAGATTGGATGACAAAGACTCTTTATCAGTAGTGAGAGTATTGATGAGTGCAGCTTGACTCTTCACTTGTCTCTCTAGGTCAAGAATTGGTTGGATGTGACCGAGAAGAGAGTGGGCCCTAATTTCTTGTTCTCCGGAGATAGAGAAGGACTTACCGTTATAAGTTACCATGTTCGAAGATCTTGAAGGACGAAAGGGACCAGCGAAGTCGTCCTTCTCAGAATCATTGAAATAAAGATCGATGTCTTGCACTGATGTCCACTCCATCAATCCCTCCTCTGGTGCCCTCTCCAGACTGGGAGCGTCGATTCCCCCCTGGTTTCCTGAACCGGTCCCCTCTGTGACAATTGGAACTGCCTCTGTTGCAGTCTTCTTTTTCTCCCCTTTCATCTTGCTGGGAGCCTTGGCCCTAGAGGGCAAGACAAGTTTACCATCCCTTTCTTCTGTCCGCTTTAGAATGACACCAGGAGGAGGGGTGTGGTTAGTTCTTTCCATGAAATATCCCTCTGACCTGTGGTATTCCACAAATGGGACCTTACCCGGTTGCCAGAAGTGAAGCAGTTGTGGAAGGCATTTCCCCAACGCTCTGCAGCCCATGTATTCAACTTGGCACAAGTTGTTTGCCCCTCCTCCAAGTGTCCAGAAAACTCCTTCAGCAGCACTAAAAAAAAGTAACAACTAAATCAGGAGAGAAGTACTTGTAGGTAAAAAAGAAAACATGAGATACAAGAACAAATACTTACCCGTACTCTTCCACCTGCTAGTCAACATGCTTGGGTTGGTATCAACTTTGATCTTCTTGCCATTCTCCCATGACCCACTGATGAATAAGAACTGTGTCCTCCAGTTCTTCTCATATTCCAATAAATCATCCATCATTTTGAAGTTATTCCCCATGTTCTGATGATAAAATGGGATATGGTGAATTCTGAATAGACTTGCCATAGCGGCAAATTTCTCCATGGGGAGAGGGATTTTAGATAACCTCGATGCCATTATGCAGGCAAGGAGAGATTACCAGGTGTTCGGGCTCAGTTGACTTGGGCAGAGTTTCACAAGGTGGAAGTACCTGACAATTTCTGGGTCTAATGGGAACCGAAGTCCCCAGTTCAGCACCTCTGTAAAAATGACCACCTTGTTGAGTTTACAGTTCATCGGATTCTCCGGTGTGACTGGTATCCTCACCTTCACTGATTCTGGGATCCCCCACTTTGTCCGGATCCGGCCCAACTCAACGGTATGAGTGTAGACATAGTTTATATTCAGCAAGGCCAATAGATATTTAACATTAACGTTTTTGAAGCAAGGCCCTACCTTGCCATCCAAGCACTCCGGGAGATCCGGATGAGCCACACCAACTTTAACCTTGCCTTTGTCCATCCTATCAGAGGCAGCATCCCCAGTTTCTCCTGAGGCTTCAGTTTCGAAGGGGGCTTCTTCGATGTTGTCCTCAATCACTTCTTCCATCACTGTGGAAGGTCTATCAGTTGTTGTGGATGGGAGGGGAACAGCTCCTGACATCAAAGGCTCTCTGAATGAATGAGCGCATGTTGTTTCCAAAGGCCTGGGATCCAGTTGAGGTTGAGCTCCGGAGGACTTTGCTTTTAGAGCTATCTTGGATGTCTCTGATCCGGAGGGTTTATCTTGTGGGGCTCTTTTAGACACCTCCGATCCGGAGGGCTTATCTTTGGATGTTGCTTTAGAAGCCCCCGATTTGGAGGGTTTTGACAATGAGGCAGTTGCTTGGGCTTTCACCAAACGAGTCATCCGGCGTGGAGTTGATTTTTCTGGAGACTTTTCAAGATCTGAGCCCATGGCTAGGAAAGGGGAGGGTTTTCTAACACTTGATACTTCTTTTTCTTTGGTAGTGAAGGGTTGGACTCCTGAACAGAAGAACATGATGGAATTGGTGACACGCTTGGTTTGAACAGTTGTTTAGGTTTTGGGTTTCTGGTGGAGGATGACACTTGGTCAGTTTCGTGCGGTGTTCACCAAACGTTTCGCTTGGGGAGACTGGGAGACCAGCAGCGATACGTTTCTCCCTTTCGACTTTTCTTGCTTCCTCTAACTCGGACAAGTTCAACCAGCCAGCTTTTATAAGAGCGTTTCTAGCCGTGATTATAAAACTATCCAAGAAAAAGTTTGAAAGTGAGGGTGGAAAACTCTCTATAAGGTTTTTGAGTGATGAGGATAATGAAACAATGAAAAGCTGATTTATATATTAGTGGAAAAAGGTGACTGATACCTAGGAGGAGTTGAAGAGGTTTTGCAATGATGAGATACGGTGCAGACGTGGGGAAAATTAAATGCATAGGTTACTTTCTAAGTTTAGTGGGAGCGCCAATCTAGGTAAAAAACAGCGGGTAGGTCAAATCAGATTATGACACGTGTTCCACGATCCAAAAGAAAACTCTTAAAATTTTGGGAAAAAAACAGTTCGGACAGACTTCGAACTAGATACATAGGCAGTTCGGATAAAATCATCACTGGCTAAGAAAATTTGTTAGTCATGCTAAAGATATTTGACAAGGCCTAAAAAAGGGGGTACTGATGAGTTCGGATTATTTAGTCACAACCTACTGAGTTATCAGGACGGGGGTAATTCGGACATAAACGTACCACTAAACTATCCGGACAGGACAAAAGTAAAGAAACACCTAAACACCTTTTGACTAAGTTATGTGCTAATCAGCTTAATAAGTAAATTGGTCCTTAAACTCGACCAGGTTTCATAACTTGACCCAAAAGCCCATGGGTCCTAAATTAAGGGTATAAATACCCCAACCACTTTCATTAATGAGGGTAATGAACATTTAATACAACCAGGCTGCTCAAATCTCTCACTACTTAACACCAAAACATTTAATACCCAAAACACTTTTACAAAATTACCCTCATCCCAAAATAAATCTCACTAGCATTCATTAGTTGAATTTTCTAACTCAAAAAGATGAGCATTAGTGTATGCCATTATTTAGGTGGACACTGTTCTTTGGCCTTCAACATAAGACTTTCTTAATTCAAAATAATGAACATTGTACCCCAACAATTGTTGGACAACCATATGACTTAAGAAATATGAGAATTATCATCCAAAAGGATATTCTTTTAAGTTAAAAAAGATGAACATTACTATCCAAACTTTTTTGGAATATCTTTTGAGTCCAAAAAGATGAACATTTATGGAGATCATTTTAAGATGGCAAGGGGATTTTTATATATAATTCGCCTATTAGGACACCTCATTAAAACCTTCCTGCGTGACCAGGGTAGTATGCCACCGATACTTACATAAGTTCATAAAGAAAATATATACAAATTTACACATTCATTCTAAATAAAGCTTGAGGTGCTATATGTTCCAGTGGTAAGGAAGATCTCTTCTTTCTTTATATTTGAGTCTGTATGTCCTTGGCTTGATGTTTTTTGTCACCGTGTACGGACCCTCTCAATTAGAAGCTAGCTTGCCAAGCATTTTTTCTTTCATATGGAGAAACACTTTCCTCAGAATTTTGTCCCCGGATTTAAATTCTCGTCTTCTAACTTTTGAAGTGTATCGACTTCTCATCATAGTCTGATACTGTAGAGAATTCAACTGTGCTCTTCTTCTTTTTTCCTCTACCAGATTTAACTATGTGCGCTTTCTCTTGTCGTTTGTCTCCTCTGAATATCTATTGAGCCTAAATGAAGGGAAAATTGTCTCTGATGGTACCACTGCATCCATCCCATAAATGAGTGCGGAGGGTGACTCTTGTGTTGCAGTCTAGGGAGTAGTTCTGTAAGCCCACAAAACTTTTTATAGATAATCCAGCTCCTTACCTTCCAAGTTTTTTTTAGACCATATGTCCAATTAGTCACCTTGACTTGGTCATTCTCTTGGGGGTAAAAGGGTGCTGAGAACCATTGTTCAATCCCCTTAGATGCACAGAAATCTTTCATCTCTTTGTTATTGAACTAAGGTTCGTTTTCTATTCTTATTTTACTCAGAATCCTAAAATGACAACAGATGTTAGAAATGATAAATCTAATCACATACTTAGCTCTTGTCCCTGCCAAAGGCTCAGCTTCCACCCACTTAGAAAAATAATCGATTGCAACAATGATTGTCTGTCGACCCCCAGATACCATAGGTAAAGGTCCGACCAGGTCAATGCCTCATCTTTCAAATGGTGAAGACTCAGGTATCGATTCGAGGGGCACACCTGGTGCATGGATTGCATTAGAAAATCTTTGGTAGGTATCGCACTTCTGCACTAATTCCTTAGCATCAGAAGAGAGAGTCGGACAATAATACCCAACAAGAAGAACTCTTCGTATCAATATTTTGTAGCCACAATGCGCTGACCCTTCCTCGTCATGTAATTCTTGAAAGTATCATCTATGATTCATCTCTTCCTAAACATCGGAGTAAAGGTCGGCTAAAATATTTTTTTTATACAGTACATCTCCGAGTAAAACATACTTGTATGCCTTAAATTGTAGTTTGTTAGCCATCACCTTATCAACTGGTAGTATGTCATTCACTAAAAATTCTTGAATCTTGCTCCTCCAATCTTTTTCCACACTTGTAGAAATTTGAAAAGCTTTGGCAGATCCTTCAACCGATTTAGATCTTTTTACTATAGAAGGGCTTTCTTATGTGATTATCCAAGGGTACTCCTCTGATTAAGAAGCTTTAGCCAAAGAATCAGCCATTGAATTTCCAGCTCTGTGAACATGTTCGGAACTAACCCCTTCAAAAGCCAATATCAAAACCTTCAAAACCCCTAGATATTTCACTAAGTGGTCTTTTCTTGCTTCCGAAAGGCCAGACACGTGATTTATGAGAATCTGTGAATCACTTATCAACTTTACTTTTTTAGCTCCATAGATTTTAGTAAGTCTTAAGCCTGCCAAAGCAGCTTCGTACTCGGTTTTATTATTTGATGCTTTAAATCTAAATCGGATGGCTTGATATATTGTAATTTCTTCAGGAGAAATTAATTGCACCCTTGCTCTACAACCAGACGAGCTTGAACCCCTATCACTTTGGATTGTCTACTCTGCTCCAAGTTTTTCCTCATCAATTTCCATATCAGTCCGCTCATAGTGAAATTCAACTAAGTTAGGTAATGTTTGTGCTTTAATAGCAGTTCTTGGCTCAAATTCAATATCGAACTCCCCTAGCTCAACCGACCACTTAGTCATTCTCCCCGACACATTAGGCCTTTGTAGCATATTTTTCAAATGTAAAATATGTTCGTACTATAATTAAAGGAGCCTGGAAGTAAGGTCTTATTTTTCAAGCAGATGTAACCAGTGCAAGGGCTAATTTTTCTAAATTGAGGTATCGCTTCTCAGCATCCAGAATACTTTTATGCACATAATATACCGGCCTCGGAACATTGTCCTCTTCTCGAATTAAAACTGCACTCACACCAAAATCTAACACTGCCAAATAGATATATAACCTTACCCCCAGATTTGGCTTTGTCAAGATTTCTGGTGAAGAAAAGTATTCTTTGATCTGATGAAAAATATTTGAACATTCGTGAGTCCAATCAAAACAATTTGTTTTTCTTAACATCTGGAAATAAGAGCGCGCTTATCCGATGACTATGATATGAACTTGTCCAACGCTGCCAATCTTCTTGTTAAGATTTGTACCTCTTTAATTGTTCTATGTGGTGCCATAGTACTCAGACCCTTTAATTATACCGGGTCGGCTTCAATACCATGTTCACTGACTATGTACCCTAAAAACTTTTGGGATCTTACCCTGAAAGTACATTTTTCTGGATTCAATTTCAGGTTTATCTTTGTCAAGTTGGCAAAAGCTTCTTTTAAGTCCGCCAAATAGTTTTCATCCTTTGAGCTTTTGACTAACATGCCATCAATGTAAACGTCAGTATTTCTTTTAATTTGGAGCTCAAAATCTTTGTTTACTAAACGTTGATACGTCGCTCTGGTGTTCTTTAACCTAAAAGGCATTACCTTGTAGCAATGTAAACCTCTACCTGTGATGAAAGTTGTACTTTTCTGATCTCTTGGGTCCATTCAGATTTATTTTTATAGTCGGCATAAGCATCCATGAAAGATAAAAGTCTAATTCTGGATGTTGAGTCAACTAACTGATCTATTCTGGGTACAGGGAAAGGATCTTTGGGGCATGCTCTGTTTAGATCAGTGAAGTCTACACACATTCGTCACTTGTCATTCTTCTTATTTACTAGGACCGGGTTAGCAGTCCATAAAGGATATTGCGACTCGCGTATGTGACCCACTTCAGTTAAACGATCCACCTTTGCCATGATAACTTCAAATTTGTTCTTAAGAAAAAAATCTCTTCTTCTGTATGATTGGACTAACACTGCTTCGTACTGTAAGCATATGGAAAATGACATTCGTTGGAACCTTTGTGGCATCCTCTGTACACCATGAAAACAAATGTAATTTGGTTAATAAAAACTTGATTAAACTTTCTTTTACCTCCAGAGATAATTTTGTGTCAAACTTAAGGCTTTGACCCGGAAATAAGACATGATCCTCAAAGTTGTTGTCTAGGATCATGAATCCAGGGGTTTCCCTCGGATCATCCACGGGATCGGATTCCGAGGAAACCTCCACTGATTGTTATTCTTTCTTTGATTCAACCCCATTTACCTGTTTGGGGGGCAACGCTACTCGGTAACACTTTCTTTCTATTTTCTGGTTGCTTCTAACTGTTCCCGCATTGCTTCCCACAACATACTTTAAACATTGATGGATGGTTGATGGTGCACCATGCATTTTGGATAACCAAGACCTTCTGAATATTTCATTGTAATATGTAGGAGCATCTACTACAACAAACAGGATCATAACTACCTTTTTGAATGGTCCTCGACCCAATTCAACCATCCTATCGAATTCTCCGACTACCTCAGTTGTAGCCCCGGTAAATCTGACTATTGTTCGATCTGATTGTAAGATGGTTCCTGGGTTTTGATTTGGATGTAAGTAGTCATGAACATGATGTTAGCTGAACTACCCGTATAAACCAAAAAAATTGTATTTTATTCCCAACTATCTTCCCCCTGATAACTACTGTATCCTCATGCGGACCAGCTACATCTCTCATGTCGTCATCTTTGAATCAAATTATTGGAGCTGAATTTCTATACAGATGTGTTGATGCGCCTGCTTCCAGATGTGTTGTTAGACTAATGATCTGTCTCTTTCGAGAATAATTCGATATTCCTGCAACTGTATCTCCTCCAAAAATTGTTAGTGACTCAAAGAAAGGACATAACTTACTAACCTTTCCCTTTGCTATCGGTTCTTCTACCATGTTTATATTTTTTCTGCCCAGTTTTGGGTCTAAGTACTCAGCGGAAATGTTGAATGCATATATAGATTGTTCATCAATTGTTTATGATATCATCATCGTATCCTCTTCCTTTGAAACAGCTTCTTGTTTTAGAGCAACTGTAGAATTCTTCTTCACAAAATTGACTAACTTCCCATTCTGTATCAAGTATTGCCTCGGAGGATTTATATGTTCTTGTCGAGTTACATTTACCGCTTTGTCATGCTCTTTGGAGTATAACTTTCTCTTTCCATGATCATGTCTTTTCTTCCTCGAACCTTTAGTCCTTCGACTAGTTCGATGAGAAATTTTATGCACCCTTGAATCTATTTGTCTCTGACTTGCTTTATGCCTAGCATCAGTATCCGAAGACAAAAATTCATCTGAACTAAAAGAAGTATACTCACTAGACTCTACTGATTCGTATCGTTGTTCAGATTCAGCTCGCCATTTGGAGGATTGATGATTTTTTCTCTGATGTCTTTCCTCAGATTGATTGACATCTTGGGCTTGATCTACCACAGTGTGCTCTCGTCGGACTTTTGATTTGATTATTCATGACTTGGTTATCGCTTTCTTTTCAGCATTTAGCCTCTCAGTGTCCTCTAACAACTTTTTCCGCCTAGCTACCAAGACAAATTCATTGAGGAGCTCTTCAACATATTGATTGTTTTCGTTTCTTTCATTTGTTACTTGCTCTTCCATAAACAAATCTCTATATGTAACACCGATCAAACTGTTTATCGGATTTTCCTCTATCTCTCCACGAATTTCAGTTTCCATTATTGTTTTTTAGATTAATTTTGCGGTTTTAGAACAGTGATTCTGGGTACCACTCAGGTTCCCTCCTAATGCGCCACTCATGAACTCAGATATTTCTTAACAGTAAGTCCGGGTGTGAAAATATTTGTATGGGAGAGTTTTCCTAAGAAATATTAGTGTCGGATGCTTTTAGAGAGAGAACCAGTATTTAATAAAGAGAGAAAGAGACAAAAGGAATAAATGTTATAATAATTGACTAATCATTGGACCTTTTCCCCAAAAGGGAATGTCCTTTATATAGTACATGAGGTGAATAATTAAATTACATAATTACCACTGTTAAAGTGTATTTCTCACCTCACTCATTTACTATTCATAAACAAGTTCACTAGTTATTACATTTGACCCCCTCAATCCTTATGTTTGCTTTAAATTGGTCCTTAGCAATTAATTACACATATTTGACCATTGTATTTGCTAGGCCAAGGCTTATTTATCATTATATTTTCCTTCCCTTATCAATCATCACGAGATCTACGTTAACTAATATTTAATTAAAATAAAACAATCTTATGAATAGAAGTGCGACATAGCCGATAACTCTATCGGGTTTTCTCTTAGCAACACAAACGCTAATGTATTGGAGAAGCTTCTCCACTACTGATCTGGACCAGTCATATTCGTTTATTCTACCAAGGTCTTTGACAAAATACTGCATATTCCAACCCATTATATCTCCCGAGACTGAGTAGAATAGGGTTGAGCAAATAAACAATATCAACCATGAGCAACGTCCTCCAATTCATGCTCCCCCCTCGACTGGTGGCTTTGGCTATACCTACCTATAAAACATAGCACAACATGTTATGTTATTGCAGCTGAACATCCTGCTTATAACATAAATCTAATTTATATGTACCTTTACAATGTTGTTGGATACGGTTTTCGTATTTGTTGGTCCAATTTTATTTGATGTTTCACCCATGAAGTATGTTTGCATCATCCTTGAATCATTCTCTACCCCGTCTACGTATTTACTGAAGAATGCTCCTGATTTTGTTAAAGTCATTTCCTATGTGTCGTGCTTAAGGTTGAAAATGTTCTTTACATGGTCGGTCATTAGCTTCACCAGCTTTGACCCAAAACGGAACATGTCTTCCTCGACCGAGAATGTCTCTATAATCCGTTGAATTAGCGCATAAAACTTTTTCTTTGCTATCTTCTCCTACCGAAGGTCGAATGACGCCTTCAAAAACTCGTAGAATGGTGTGTTTCTCGTAGCTTCGATGTAGGCAGAGATAATAAAGTTCTTTTTCATCGGATTCATAAGGCTCACCATTCTGGACCAATAGAAGCTTGATTTCGCACTCATATTACCTGCAAATGCATGAATAGGCAATTATAAATGACAAACAACTCCCATAAGATAACTATAAGATAACTACCTTAATATATGAAACTAACATAAGTCTTGTTGTGGTGGCATATGATAACGCGATTTGTTTGTCAAATATCACATGAGTTGTATGTAAAATATTTAAAACAACGAGTTGTTTGTACCATGTTAACGCGAGTTGTTTGGGTAATAATCATAAAGCGAGTTGTGTTGAAACACTAACACAACGAGTTATTCCACCAAATAATCTATAAGGTGAATATGCGAGTTGTGCCTAATTTTCACATGCACGTTGACAGAAACTGGAAAATAAGAACACATGCACTAAACCAAGAAATAACCGAATAAACTACCTCTAATAGACAACACAACACGCAGAAACAGATACACACTACATGCAACTACAAAACCTAATGTACAGTACATGCAACTGCAAAACCTAATGTCGACGACGATAAACCCGGTAACTAATATATGTTACATGATCGTAACTACCTAATTTCACTATAACTAAACAACGTTGATTCTACTGGAACACCTATATGCATTTCAAACGCAGTAAAAACACACAAAATAAGACAGCTTTTCTCTATAAATAGGTACATGTATGAGTGTCCGTTGATCTCTTCACCGGTGTATACTATTACTAACTGCTTTACGGATTACTAGACACTAGTTTTGTTTATATCGAACACGGTGGTCGGATGAAATGCGGTTCGACAGACGATGGGAATAGACGAAAAGCGAAAGTTTAGTTTCAAGGTATATGAAAGCCCTCTGAGAAAAGAGACTAGAGAGGTTATTTGTTTAGGAATATGGATCTCATGAAAAAAGAAAAAGTGAGTTTATATAATATGGAATGTATTTTTGTACAATTTTTAAATCGAGGCAGATGAAACCATCCTCATTTCGGATACTAATTGCTAAGTTAGTTGAATTTAATGTACTTCTCTTTTGAATTTAAATAACAATATTTGAAAAAATTAATAATTATCCCCATGAATAACTAAAAAAAAAAAAAAAATTAAATATTAAAAAAACAAAAATATGAAGTTAGTGAAACATTTTTTATTCACGAGGCTTCGATTAACAATATTAATATATACAAAGATCGTTTGCTAATGTTGTTTACACGTAGCACACATGAATATCAGCTATTACATTCTGATTTATAGGTTGGTGATTCTCAATCTTTGGGCGGGAGCTTTTGGCCACCGCAATAACATCATGTTCGGTCGTACCTGAGGAAAGAAATAAGAAAAGGTATGTTATATTTATATATATAAATAAAAGTTATTTATTTTCGACGGAGCTAGAGAGGTAACACTATGGATATTCAAGAAAAATCCGTACCATGGCGATGTCCACTCCAGGTAGCGCTTGCTTGGTGTTGACTCACATTGTATTAGTTGTGAACGGAACCCAAAGCTTTGAGTGACTTTCAAATTCGTTTTCAATCACACAAAGCAAGGCAGTACATACCTCCAAAACAGACTGAGTATGGCCTGGTTCGAAACATATAATCCTCTGAAAGCAGGCTGCATAGTGTGTGAGTTTTACCCAATCTGGTGGCTCTCAGAATGATTGCTTGTGGCATGATACAACAGGACCACAAACCCAAAGCCAATTGCCAACTAAGAGACATGAAAGAAAATATTGCAGATTCAAATCCATGGTGTCCAGCCTTCATACATGTTGCAAAGATTATCTACGCTTGTCGCTTGCTTAAGTAGATAATCCACTTGCTCAGTTATACTGATTTCTCTGCAAGTACAAAACATTCTCAATTCTAATTTTATGAAGACTTACAGTAGTCTGAAGAAATTAGCGGATACCTTTTCTCTGCAATATCCCGACCGTCTAATTTCATCTCTATGCGCCTCAAAACTGACATTGCATAAGTATTTTTACCTGTGTAATCAACGATAACATCTTAAGTAACCCACACTTCTTATCATATGTTTATTCACAGAACAATGGAAATTCTTTACTACTTTAGACTTACCCCTGGATATTCGATTATTAGTTTGTGTTTGAGGAACTTCTTGACATCCAACCTCAGTCTTATCTTTATTTAACAGGCATGCCTCATCTTTACCACCAGACCTTACCTCAAGCTTCTTACCTGATGAAGGTGGTGGAGAGTCAGCAAGTGGGCTTCCAGCTTCATCATGTGATTGCAACACATCTTTTGGAGTTTCTGTGGATTCGAGAAAATCAGGCATGATATTTTGATATCCAGAGTGAAATATCGTGTTACTATCAGATTGAGAGGATGAGATGGGATCAAAAAACTCTGCAGCCTCCTTGTGATTAAATGGAACCTCATCCACCACCTCTGCTAAGTTATCAAAGTTTGGCGGAAGACATGCTTCGGCAGAGGTTATGCTTGATTGGGAGCTACCACTATATATGCTATCAGGTGGCGATAGCCATCCTTTGTCCTCTGAAGGGATTCCAGCAGTACTGAAATTTTCCCTGCTGCTCCCACCGTCTGATGCTGCAAAGATCTCTTCCTCTTTGTCATCCAATACAGTACCATCAACACTCAAGTCCAGCTTTGAAAAATTTATTTCCTGTGATTTTATGTCTTGGCTTTCACCTAGTCCTTCCAGAGCCTGGAAGAGAGCAACGCTAATCTCAGTTGTCTTTCTATCATGACTATAAACCATATAATTAAAAATTAATAAATCAAAAGTTTACTTTATTAAGATTGCCAGCACACAAACTTGCGGTTCTTGCGAGCCTGGACAACATTGAATGAAGTCCCTTCACAGAAGTTAAAATCGAGGGCACCAATGGCTTGATGTTCTGATAAGCCTCCCCAACTCTTGAACAATAAGACTGGTAAATGGCCTGTCCATGAAATGCAGATACTTCCATTTTTGTCTCTCCATCTCTACCCAAGGCTTCGGTCATAGCGGCAACATCTGAAGACAACATGGACTCGAGTGGAAGAATGATTGCATTAGCCTGTTCATGAATGACCATCAAAACAGTCAGTACTTGTGACTTTGTAGAATCAATCTGTATCACATATTTAGCAGAAGACTTGGATATGGAAACTTAAAGTCATGAGCAGTAACATAATCAGCCATAGCTCTTCAGTAACATAAAACACGAATTGTGAAATGAGGATAACCTTTGGACGAGCAGCAGCAGCCACATAAAAGCGATGAGCAGCAACAGAATCAGCCACATCAAAACTTAAGAGAATTACAATTTACAAAACATTAACTGTGAAAGAGGATTACCTTTGGAAGCTCTTCAGTAAGAGAAAGATGCGCAGCAGCAGCCTCTTTTCCCAGACTATGAACGTCGTGCATATCTTCAGTGATAGCAAGAACCTAAACAAGCATATAATATTAGGCATATCGAAGTGCCAGAAAGCAAAGGGGAGATTCTCAATGATATTATTTAAGCCCGCGGAGATTGTTACAAAGTTAAATAAAGTGACAAGCAGATGAAGGAGCCGCGGCAGCTATTTTTTAATAACTGCTCCTTTCAAAGTAAATCAGGAGCATTCAAGTAATTCAGACAAATAGAAGAATCATCAGGTAACCTAGGTGAGGGTTGGTATGCATGATCTAGCACCATTATAATGAAAACTAGAGAGCACGCAACATGTTTTAATAGTGAAAGTAATAAGGGTGATATTACTAAAGTTTTAAGATTCCATATATACCTCTTCAAGCATGGAACCAGTTTCAGAAGTCAAAGCAGTGTGGCCCTTTGAGATCCGAGTAAAAGCAGATAGAGCAACACTAGCCTCATATGCACAATCTCTTATGGCAATAACAGTGTTTTGGAGATCTCCTGCAAAGGGTAAATCTCTATACGTTATATGAAAGGATATGTATAATACATGGACAAATACATAGAAGCACCAACCTGACTAGGGCAAGGCATAATGAATCCTGCGCTAGCAATGGCATGTAAGGTAATGAAAAATATCTTACCTGAAGCAGACTTTGCTTCAAGAGAGGCAAGATGAAGCTTGTTAGTGGTAGAGTATAAATCACTAGAAGCAACTTCCATGTTGGTTTGTGCGAGCTTCAATTCTTGCTCAGTACCTAATAGAAGATGCAATATACACATCCATTTTAACTTAGGTTGACGTAAAATAAAATAAACAGTACTACTATCAAGGGCTTACGTTTAAAGGAATGGCAAGTAACCTCCAATCTTGCAAGTGCATTAAAAAAGACCTGTTGCCATGTCCGACCATCCATACTAGTTTTTAAAGCATGATTTTCTTCTTGAATATGAAGAATTCCATTCCTTGATGCTTCAAACTCCAATATGGACATGCAGAATTTGACTATCTTTGATGCCTTTTCTCTGCATTCCCATAGTGTTTGGCGTCGCCTCAATAAATGATCATCGAATTCAAGAGGAATTCCAGAAGCCTTAGCTGAAGATTTTGCAGTCGCACTGGAGTTGGAACCACCACAAGCCCACTCCATTGCTCTTTCAAGCTGCCCTTCAGCTTTCATAGAAGTTTGCTCACAAGCTTGCAAATCACCCATGGACTGAGCTATTTTTGATATGGCGGACTGAATAGTTTCTAGTAGTTTACGTCTGCTAAGATTTAAGAGAATAGGATGCAAATCCTTGTCACTGGCAAAAATCTCCTGAAACACGAGTCTCGTATTATGCGAAGGGGTTAAGATAGTATCATGTATCCACTCCATCTGGACAATCTCCAAGCTAGATTTCCGAAGAGCCTCTTTAAGCTCATCAGCTTGCCTTTTCATCAGAGTAGCTGCTGACTTAGCTGCTCTAACAGTTTCATGTGCACTGCAGAATTCCTCTAGCATGAGCTGGACCCTTTTAACAGGGCTGTAATCATTTTTCCCTTTCTCAAGTAAAAGTTCTTCTGTTGCACTTTTAAGTTGCTTCAGATGCTCACTTTGATATCCAAGCACAGAAATTAAAGCGGGAGTAACTCGTTCTTTAAGATAACGACCTATGTGCTCTTGTAGTTGGAATTCGAGCTTTTTCTTCACAACATTTAGTAGCTGGTCAAATCCCAAGTTTTGATCCATGGATGAAGCTGCATCATGTATGCATGCGTCTAGAAAAGAATCCACCACTCCAATTTTCCAAACAAAAAAGGAATGTCTTTTCAACAAGCTACCAAAGCTCCAAATGTGCTCAGACAACGAATGCCCAGAGCTCATAACATCCACTAGATCAGGAATTTTTTCTGTGTCAGGAGAAACGGAGCTGGTTAATGAGGACAATTCATTATCTATTGATTCCAAATCGGAGAAAGGATTAAATAGTATCGCCAATAGTGCTTTGCTTCTCAAATCCTGTGGCTCTGTGAACTGTTCAGAATTAATGAGGGATTGAATATGGTGTTCAGAAGAAATCAATTCACTTTTAATCTCCGATTCTCTTCTTTTGAGAGAAGATATTCGAGCATCTCTCTGGTTCCAGGTTTGATGAAGCTGATCCAGCTGTGCCCGACAAGCTTCTTCTTGGGAGGCAAGTTCCTCTGCCTCTTCCCACGATAAATTATCTCTATCCTTCATAGAAGCTACTTCAAGAGCCAGCTGTCGCTCAGTAATGAGCCCAACTTTCACAAAGTAGTTCTGTTCTAGTTCGACTAGTGATGCTTGTTCCAGCTTAACCTCCATGAGATGCTCTAGAGCCATGTCTATAGACCCACGAATCTGAGAGATCAATCCAAATGCATCCATAACTTCTGAACTGAATGAAACAGCAGATCTCATTACATCTGGCAGAACGGCATCAGTCATTTGCCCAACCAACTTCTTACAAGAAAGTACACTGTTCTGGAAAAGGGAAGCCCAATTTTCTTCAGTATGGTAATTTGAAAAATCTTCGCCGGTATCAAAACTAAACGTGTTCCCTTCAATGAAATGCTGTAGTTTGCTAATAAATCCTCCCAGTAGAACACATTTTTCTACTTGCTCTTCAAACATAGAAAGGATAGAACTAACATCAGATTGCAACCTGTTGTTCCCGTCGTTTCCTTCAGCAGTATTGTTAATACTGTCATATACTTTTTGCTTCACCTCATCATACATCGAACTGACAGCTATGTGCAGAACAGCTGCTACTTTATCCTTCTTTTCTTCCTGCTGCTCTGGTGGTTTGGCATCCATTTTAGTGTTGTAATATGGCTGCTCAGTCTTTTTAGAAGAATTGTCATCCCCTTTTCTTCTTAAAAGACTAGGAGAACGGATGTACTTTGTAAGACTAGAGAAAAGTCTATCCTTAGCCTTTGATTCAGCTTCTGACCCGATTGAATGAACCAGCTCATTATACTCTTCTTCAACTTTTCTAACCTCCACCGCATACTTCTGCAATCTAAAACAAAGATCCCCATAACTATGCTTAACAGAATCAATATCATCCCCTTGTACTTTTGCAATCAGTTCAGCCGCCTGTCTCCGAGCAAGAGAAAGAATATCAGAAGAATGAGCGTTTGCAGATAGCTGCAGCACTTCTGCCCAGCCATGCACTGAACTAGTTGTAAGGTAATTAAGGGGTAAGATTCTTTGTAAAGCTAAAGAATATGCTTCAAGGGCACTAAAGGCAGAAGACAGTCCAGAACCCAAGTCAGTGATTGACTGTGAAACTTCCCTGTCTATATCTTGGCAATGAACTAGTGTGGGCTCGGGTACAACAGTCAATGGAACCCCAGCCACCAGAACAGCTGATGTAAGAGATAATGAATCTGCGGTACCACTCAAGTTTAAGGAGGCATTTATTTCTGGAATCAAATTCCTGCGTAGAGCATCAAGAGCCTTCCCCCGTTGCTCTATCCAAGTACTTGTTTCTTGCGCTTTTTCAACAACCATAGCGTTTGCCGATGCAAACTCCTGACCCTGAATTTCATAGGATACACGGATTTTATCTAAATTACAAGTTGCTTCTGCGACAATTGACTTTGCTGACTTCTCACGCATAATGAGGTTAGATCTCTCTTGGTCAGCCCGGATATATGCAGTCGATGTGAGCTCATATTGATTAAGAATCTCAGCAAATCTCTGAAAATGCATTTTCTTGGTCAGAAAAGGTTCTACTTAAATATAAAATCTAATTCTCATCCAAAACCATACATACCTCAAGGGCAGATTCAACAGCTGGTAAAGTTGCCAATAATTGGTCATGATGTTCCTGCCCAGAATTAAAGGATACCCAGATCATTTTACATGCTCAGTCCACAATCTCTATATGAAAAGACTTGAAAGCATAAAAAACTGTGCTCAGAGACAGGGAACATCCAGACCAGTCGAAATGCATACTCAATCCAGGAGTAGGCATAAATTGCAAAGGAATGAAACTATAATGCACCAAAAAGGAATACAGCCAACGACACAAGTATATAGAAGGACTGATATTATGTTCATAAATAGGAAGACAATCTCAGTATGGAAAGACTTGAAAGCCAAAAGCAAACTGTGCTCGTAGACATGGAGCATCCAGACCAGCCGAAACGGCTACTAAATTCCAAACTTAAACTTTAAGGAGTAGGCATGCATTCCCAGGGAATAAAACTATTAGGCGTCAAAAAAAAATTGAACCATAAAACTTAATGACGGCCCCCTATGACGAGATAGAAGAGAATACAGTTACATGCAACAAATTATTGTAATGATCACATACCTGCAAGGGAACGCGAATTTCTTGCATTCTTGATGCAAATAAACTCAAGCTAACTGCTAGCTCCATACCCTTTCTTTCTTCACCACCAATTGCTGCTTCATCATGAAAATCTCCCCGGGTCCACTCTATTAGTGGATCCCACACAAACACCTCCAATAACATTAAGAGCAGGTCCTTGTTCTTCCTAAGAACACCAAGAACAGCTTCACAGCTGGCCCTGAAGGTACCTTCCACTCCAGTCAATCCAAGAGCGAATTCCATTGTCTGTGTAAGACGGAAGGGAACAATCTCTGGAACTTTTAGTTTGCGTCCTTTATCAAAACAGACATTATAGTCGATATGTACAATATCCCCAGTGCAAAAATCCATAAGAATGTTATCCAAATGTCTATCACCAAGACCCAAAATGTGGCCAACCATACTCATAGCTGCAACACTTCCGGAATACCTACAAGATATGGACACATTCATCTAAATTATACACAAAAAATACATCAAAAGCAATTCAACGACTGAGGTCTGTAGAAACAAGAATGCTAACTCTTTACGGATGAAGGGAAGGAGGTCTCGACTAGATCGACAGCTAATTAATTTCGGCTTATCTATTTAATAAGTAAGAACCATTCATTTTGGTTAAATACCTTTGATATCGTTTAATCGCCCTGAAAACTGGTCCCGCAGAATTAACAACCATATGTCTAAAAGAAAATTATCTGAGGACTGTCCTAGACATCATTTAGTATAACAACTAGTATATCAAGATATTTATGCAAGCTTCCCTTAAAGTAAACTGAAGACTGAGGCCTTTATCTATATTCTATACATAGCCTGGGATATAAGAAAATTTCTTATGACACCACACAAAGCAGTGGCCTCCTTAATTCTAATATAAAGTCACCTCCTTGATTCTAGAACGTAGTCCCACATCCCCGTTAAGCCCAGGACTGCTTGCTAGAAAGCAAATACTAGATGAGAGAACCCATCAAGTTGCTCAAATTCGCAAAGTTGTTTTAATTCTAATAAATAGCTGGTCCCAAGGTGGCAAGGATGATAAGGATAGAGACCAGTGACTTAACTTAGTGCATTGTAATTCATTAACTTGAATATCTTTTTCAACTTCCTTTGACATTCTACATACCTCTTTAATTTTGAGCTAAATGCTTTAAATCCTTCGCTTGCACACCAAAGTTCTTGGTGTAAAAGCTGGTTAGGTACCTCCTTCATAAGATCCAATAGAACTTTACGCTTTACTTCATGAGGCCAGTCTCTTCGTGATATTACCCTTCTTATACCTTTCTCTTTAAGTGCAGGTATGATTTTACCATAAAACATATCACTGGGTCTTGGAACAGGCGGAGGGGAAGAATTCTCTGCAGTAGCAGCACCCGACACTGAGAGTTGGGCAAGCTGAACACGGTTTTGCCAAGATTTAAATGTGCTGTATATGCTTATGACATTGTCTACCCACTGGATGAGACCAGCCCTACCACTAATTGGGGTAACAGAATAATAGCGGATGCCAAGTGCATCAGACTGAGTTGTTGGAGACGAGCATAGAAAACTGTTAATAGCTTGAAGCAGCTGCATGATTCTAGCATCAAGACGCAGGTCTTCACGGCCTTTCAAGAGATATGTATATTTCTTTCCGTCTGAACCGAGTATAACGAGCTTCTTAGGTCTTGTCTTGGTAGATAAAATCGTCACCTGATCTAAAAACGAAGAAATTGTGACAATTCCTTGAAGGGATCTAGTCAGGCCTCCTTCAGTTTCAGAAAATGATACTTGCTTTTCAAGACCAGGCATTGGCACATCAGAAGAAGACAACAAAGCTAGATGTGGAGCAACTTCCCCCAAACATATTGTTGCTTTTCTCTGATAAGAAGCCAGGGAGGCAGCAATACTATCAAAAGGTCGCCATACATCCCCAAGTGCAGCAGCAGATGCTGGAGGAGTCTTTAAGGCTGTGATTGCCGATTTAAGTTGTTCTCTATATTCTTGATGAAACCAAAACTCATGGGGTGTTTCAGGTTTTCGAGAAGTTGAAGCTAAACGTCGTTCTAAGGCAATGATAATGGGAGCCATCATGGCAGAATATTTGGCAGCGCTAATTTTGTTCTTCTCACTGTGGCTGAGGGTCACATTCTCAGCAATCCGTGCAGCCTCCTCCTTCAACATGTTTATGCGCCTTACCACATCTGAAGAAAATTGTAGTCAAAGTTAACTAAAAGTCCGCAAGATGACTAACAGAAAGTTAAAAACATGTTTGCTAACAAAAGCAGTTTCTTCAAAATAAATATGGCTAGCTATGTTAGACTTTTGCAAAAGGAATATTTTAGTAAGCAACTCTTTCTCAACTTTTCACCTCAAGTATACCAATTGAGGGTGACACATCGACACTCAAACTCGAAATCCATTTAAAATCATTAGCAAGGAAGTCTGGCTTCCAAAAAATTAAAGTTTTAAAAGCACAAAGAGCTTAAAATTTAGCATGGCATCAAGAAGCGCAAAAGCCTCGTATTAGAGAACACAGGTTACCCATGTGAAGATCTTGAAGTGTGCTGAGCCATAACTCCTCCCAAAGAACAGTAACATTCCCAAGCTCATTTATCATCAGCTGAACATCCTGAACCAATCTTGGGTATAGGTCTCTCTGCGCGTAGTAGAATCAGGGGTCAGGTTAACCACACAATCTACTAGTCAACTGAACTAACACCAAATCGATTACTATCTCCAGCATCATACTAGAAGTTCTAAAAAATGATTTATGCACAAAACAAAACGCATCTGTGTCTGCAGTTGTATAGTTATCTTAAAGCTGAATGCTTAAACATAATGAGGCCCAACAAGAGATGTAATAATTTAATAGCTATTATGTTACATAAAAAATGCAGTAAAAGGAGAGACTACAAGCAACGAAGAAGAAAATGTAGAAAGGATTGCTAAATTAAATATCATTACCAAACAACCCAGTATATGCTGAAGCTCTTCAGAAGGCTGCTCATCAGAGGCATTCACATCAACAAGCGTTGGGTACACTATTGACCAAGGAGATTGTTTGGCCAACATCATAAGCAAGCCTTCCAGCTGTTTCCTTACCGCTTGCTCAGGGTGAGAACTCAAGCGAGCAAATAACTGAGGTGTCACTTCCTACAAAAAAATATTACAATTAGCAACAATTTTAATATTGAAACCACTAAAACTCACACTATCTTTACGAAGTTTCATCAATCGTGAAATTAAGATTTTGTTTTATTCATTGGAAACTTAGTTTTAATTATTACATTATAGACTAGCTTGTCTCTTGTTACATGTTTTAACTCATAAGCATATTTCTAGTAAGGAATAAGGTTGTGAGAATTATAAGCTCAGTAGAAATACTGTGGATTGTATGTAAGCCTTGCCCTTTCAAGATTATCTTCAAGGACCAAACAGTAAAAAAAGACAATTAATTTCTTCTCACCTGCCATGGCAACAAGGGAACTGTTGAAAGAGCATTTTCAAGCGTATCTTTCAACTCTACTCCATAGTTAAGGAGAATGTGTAGAACATACAATGTTGCCCTTAATGTGTTGCTACCAGTATTCTGATTGGGTGACTCGCAATTGGTACCAGACAGCAGACCTTTACAGAGTTTTGTCGATGCATACATAAGGTACTGTGTGAAACCAAAAGCAGCATGCCCAAAGATGGAAACTCTTCTCTTCCTTAAAGACCACCAAATTTCAATCAACTTACTAACTACGGTTGATACGCGTTCCTCCTTATCAACACATGCAGATCGCAAGCAATTAAGCAACTGGGAAGCCACAGCAGCAGAGAGGGAAGTGGAGTTTTCTCCACCTGGGGCTCCGGCTGCAGCTTCAAGTATATTAACTATGTGCTTCCGTATAGCTTCCCAACTGGCTTTCATTTGTAAATAGTTGGTAGAATCATTTAAGATGCTCTCCTCCTCAGCTTTTTCATCTAAGGTTTGTGACTCATCACTATTCTGACAAAGCTGCATGATGAGGCACTCAACATTTTTTATTTCATCTTCAGTCAATGTGAATCTTTCAGGTGTAAGTTCTTGAACAAGTACTGGGGAAAAAAAACATGACCGAGGAACAGCTTCATGTGTATTAGAAAGTGACATTGTAGCCTGACGGTAACACCAAGAAGCGTAAGAAATCCATGACTTCCCCATAGCAGAGCAAAGTTGAGTGGACACTTTTGTAGCTGTGCCAATCATTTCCTCGAGAACACTGTCAGAACTAGGTTTAGAACTTAAGTTCTCGTTGCTCAAGGAGACAATCCTATTGTCAGCAGAAGGGATATTAGCTATGTTAAAATCTACTAGCATATTGTAGACAACATCTTCCATTCTCATATCAGGATAATCCTGTCTCAACCAATCTGAAAGCTTCAAGCAAGCCTTAGCCTTTAAAATACTATCACCAGCATTTAAAGCAACTGGTGCTGAAGAAACCATCAATGAACGCACAAATGACCAAATACTTGCAAAAGCACCTTCAAATTTCTTTTCAGCATGCATCAGCAAGATATTCTCGTACTGCATATTAGAGATAATCAAATCGCGGTGTCTCTCCTCCGAACAGCTGTATACGCGATCACTGAGATAGTTATTTAAACGTTTTGCTAACAAAAAGTTTCCTTGTTTACGTGCCAATCTCGATATATCGACACAAAGCTTTAGAGTAGACGAAGAATTTGGGATTATAGTTCGATATACCCGCAGAATTTTCAACCAGGGGCTGCAATCTTGATTATATACATTCATTGGAGTTTGTAATGATTGAATGCATGAACTTAAAAGTGACTGACCTGTTTTTAGTTCGTTTTCACCACGTCTAAGTTCATGACTTTCTTCAAATGCATAAATGCAATGCAACTGGACGACGTGAGATGCTGCCTCCGATAATCCATCAAGAGACAGAACAGACAATGTTTCATCCAGCATTGACTTTGCCTTCTGCAAACAATGAGGCACCTTCTCCAGCTTCCCCTCACTTTGAAGAAGCAATGCCTGTAATAACATCTGTTCACTTCTTTGCAAGGCCAATCTGGGATCAAGGGTGAGTTCACCACTAGTTTTTGGTGTTAAATCCAAGCATGTCCACGACCCTTGAAGATCACCCTCATCAAAACGTGCTAAAGCCTGAATTGCAGTTATTTCATTGCCTGCTGTTGTCAATGCACCAGAGAATTTTTTTCCAGCATGCTTACCACGAAGTGTTTGCAACTCTAATAGCCATGATTCTAAAGACTTCCAGTCAGATACAGCGGTATAACTTTCAATGATTCGTCCAATTGCAAACTGGACACCATCCGAACCCATAGAACTTAGTGAGTCCTCTTTTTGTAGCAAGTGAGCAAAATAAGCAGCTGCCTTTTCATACTTTCCTTCGGCCTGATACACTAGCCCAGTGATCCATGTTAAAGGTCCGGATAACCCACTAAACTTTAGAGACTCGTTTTCATCCTCAAACAAGGAAGAGAAAGTCATTGACACCCATTTCTGGAGACCAATCAAAGCCTCGGCTTCATTAGTCCGACATAGAGCCAATGACATGTAACGTAAAGTTTTCAAGAGATCTTTAGAGAGTCTACCTCTGGTATGATGGTAACTCTCTGATATCTGTGTCTTAGATCTATCCTTTAGAGCAGAAGCATGAAGATTTCTAAGCTCCTCTAATCGCAAAGTGCAATATTGAATTGTAGCATCATGGCACTGCAGCGCTAAACCAGCATTCATCATCGGCTCACACATACGAGAAAACCACTCTACGCAGACTTTCTTGTTTGCTCGGAAAAAAACAGAACTCTGCCGTGGAGTAGATGGTAAAACTGCAGACCCTTCATATGCATTATATACATTTTTCTTCAGAGCTTCTACAAAATCCAACAATAACCTCATTGGTAATAAATGTGCACCAGAAGAACCTAAAATATTTAAGCTTCCATCAATTTGCTCACTATCGAGCTGTAGCACATGTGCAACGTCCAAAAGCATCTGCTCCAAAGCCGCAAAGGTTTGTGTTGGCCCACCAAGATTTGTGCGAAGACGTGTAACAATACAGTATCTAGCAGCTTCATGTACAGCCCACCAAGCACCAGCCAAGTTACTTACCAAGCAAATTCTTTCAACAATATTTTCTTCAACTTTTATATCCAGCCACATATTATGTGCATCGAAGTCTTGCAATTCTTCAACCTGAGCAGGAATATGTTCCTTTGAAATTTGACAAGTATGAACAAGCCGCTGGATCCAAGAAGACAGAGGAGCCTTCCATCTTTGTGAAATGTAACTCAACACAGATACAAGTTGTTGCGAGTTAAATTGGTGGCACAACTGTTTCAAGGCAAATACTTGCTTCCAGTATAAGTTAGAAGTATTGCATAAGACAAGAATGCCAGGTCCACAAGAGATCGGTGCTGCTTGATTGCGCAAACCACAAGCGTACATTGTAGCAGGTAACACATTGGAAAACAACTTAACAAAAGCCATTTTTACAGCAGTATCTGGATCACTTAGCTTCTCAAGGACTACTTCAGCTATAGGATTGAAAAAGGAAGGATGTATCAATCTCACTTGCAGAATCAGCTCCAAAGCTAGTGCAGCATGTGCTCTTACTTTTGGCTCCATGTCGAATGCAGCATCCAGAACTGAGCAAACCACATTTGTGACAGTACAAGCGTAGGCAAATGCTTCATAGAAATGAATGTCTGTATTTAAATTATCATAGGTAACTCTAAGGTCCTCACAGAACTTTTTTACCCATTCCAGAGATACTACTTTAACTGCTAGTGGGGATGAAACATTAAGAGCTTCGACCAGCAGCAAGCTGTACTTGCTTATATGCTCAACAACCAAAGCTGAGAACTGGTCTTTAAAGTTGTCACCACTGAGCATCTTTCCAGAAGCAATGTCAACCTTATTTTTGTTCCCAGTTTGACTTCTAATGGAACACTGACACAAGAACTCAATTGCCGCAAGCCTTTTTAACGTATCAATTACATTGACTTGCATTTCCAAACAGCCACAAATAGGGGAATCAAAAGGATTCAATTTTTCCATAATAAAAGAGGTCAACTTTTCTGATCGCTTTAGATACAAGGTGGCAATTCCTGGTTGATCAACAAGACTGCTAGTCCCAACTAAGACAACACAGCTTTGAAGAACTTTTAAATCAAAATTAATCAATGCAAATAATTCGAGTTTTGAATATGATTTGTAATCCACGACACTCTTGACGTCATGTTCATAACTCATTTTTCCTCCAAGCATGGCCTTCAACAACTCCAGCTCCTCAAGTATTAAGGTTACTGCTTGTTCAACAACTTCTTTATTCCCATGTTGAAGCAAAAAAAGATAAGTGGCAGCAGAACTCCCTGATACTAAATGATTTGGATGCAAGCGCAACCGAGATATTGATGCTTTAAAACGAAGTACTTTGCATACAGATGATGGGTCAAGACCAAACTTTTGCAGAGATAATAGCTGAAGATTAGTTTTTAAAACACCATGAACTTGGAAAGAGTTGATCTTCTCTGTCCCTACTGGTTGTTTCACACTGTCCAATTCCAGACTTTGAAATAAGATGTCAATAGCAAGTGGATAAAAAGTGGCAAACCTTTCACATAATATTTCCGCCAAAAGAGTCAAGCACTTCCACATGTCCTCGATCCATTTTGACCACCCAAACTTCTGTCCGACCTTAGATAAGCATCCTAATAAATGGGGAAGCATTTTGCTTAGGGGTTCACTTATTTGATGTAGAAGATTTATTTCTAGCAACCCAGAAGCAGTGGAGCGCAAAACAGTAGAAAAACAAGATAGCAAAGCGAGTAGCCTGCCAAACTGTTTTGGAGTTCCATGACTACCATCCTGAAGTAGAGCTTCCATGTCACCCATAAACTTTGATAGAAGCCCTAAGGAGAACTGCAAGTGTGTCACCCATTGTTTCTGAAATTGCAAGAAACTTCCCATAATAACTTCCCTATCAGATTCAGCCAGGTCTGGTACTAATGCCCACCCGAGAAGCAGATCAACAATATCAAGAAAATAAGGATGAAAAAACCTTGGGAACTTCAAGGAAATTAAGCTTAGAATGCTCAGAAGTAAATGCAGTAAACTGAAGGAGGTCCTCTCATCCTCAAGAAGTTCTTTGCAAGTTTTGAGTATTAATGAAGCGTATCTCTCAATTCCATTTACATCTCCTATGTTAATAAACTCCCGCAGACCTTCTAATGCAACCTCTATGTTCTTGTCTCCAGCACTGACATTGTTAAGCAATGGCAAAGCCCAATTAATGAAATGGTCCACCAGACTGTTCAGCATAACATGGTTTAGTCTTCCACCACTCGATCCAGCTGGGAGGGAGCACACAACAGCAGAAAGAGCACCATATGCAACAGCTGCAGACTGCCTAACTGAAGATGACCTACACCAATGAAAGTTCACAACTAATCAAAATTAACTGTATCTAAATTACATTTAAGTCGCACAAAAGTTTTTAACACCTCCTCTGCTTGGTTACTAGCATATATACCTATAGACTACTGACACCTTGTTTCAATTCTTTGGATTCACAGCATCTGCTTAACTAAGAGAATAAAGCCGGCCAAATTACCTTATAACTAAGTCAAACGATGTCATATTAAAGCTTTAACTAAATTAATATCATTCTAGAGATTTATATGTCTAGCACAAGATGGGACCTATCAACAATGGATCTTGTGCTGTGATCAATTTTATCATTAAGGACAGACAAAACCATTTCAAATGTTTAAAATCATTCTCTAAGGTTGCAATTAATTAAAGGGTTAGCCGATGACTGTCAATGACGAACCATTCAACTGGAGAGAATCAGTAAATTCAGATATTCAAAACTAAATAATCCATGGAGTAATAAAAACCAACGCCTCAAAGACATAAATAAAACTCAGAATCACACAGTCAATCGTCAAACTATTTCCGGCATTTTTATTTTTATTCATGGACTAGAAACCAGTTAGGAGATTAGAAAGAACAAAATTAGAGAGAGTACTTATCAGAGAGGAGCTGAGAGATTCCAGGGGCAAGAAAAGGAGCGGAGTGAGCAACGAGGAGCGAGTTAGGAGGATAAACAATCGCCCTATGAAGTGAATTGATAGCAGAAACTCGAGCTGAGTCGCTGCCTTCCTCAACCGATTTATTATCGAGCGAAGAAGCTGTTTTGGAGGTGGCTTTAGTTAGTATAGTGGTCGACGTCGTCGAAGGAGGAGGATGATCGTCTTTGGGAAGCGCAGCGGCGAGGAGAGAAGCAAGTTGTTGTTGTTGCTGGCGATGGATTCCTTGTTGCATCATCGTCTTGTTTGCGGTTGCGGTTGCGACTATGAATTCGCATTCATCTTTCTTCTTCCTCAATACGCCACTACTGAAATCGGTTTTCTTCTCGTCGTTGAAGTGCTTTTGACACTGCACCACTGGGACGTGAATTTCATATTCTTCTCCGTCTGCGACTTTTTTTCTCGCTGAATTTCAATTTCTTAAAATTAAGGAGTACATCTACTTATGCATTTTTTCCATTTAAAGCATCACTTATCGAGTATTTTGCCAATTTATTACCTTTATTATTTCAAGTCCAATTTATTACCTTTATTATTTCAAATATTTGAAATACCACTTATCGATTTCAACTTAAACTTTTATGACACTTCTCACAAAAGGTTGCATAGAGGGTAAACCATTTTAAGCAACGGCATGCAAACCAACGCGAGAAGGTAAACCATACAAGATGACAAGTTTAGCTTTTTATGTAAAGGGTTTCGAATTCATGATATTTGGTCACAGAAATGTCTTACTTTACCAACTCGACTACCCCCTTCAAAATTTGTATTCTCTTTTATGTTTATTAAATATGGGTTAAGGTATATTCAACAAAACTATTACAAGTTTATTAATATTTATGTTTGTTTACGGGTGATTTTTTTATCCAAAATATTTTCGCTTACTAGTTTATTAATATTTTGGTTATTAACAAAAAAGAAATTATTATCCATGTTCTTTAAAGTCTCATACGATTAGATAAATGATATGATGGTGGGTTTTTTAGAGAACGGGTGATTGTGGTATCGAGTGCTTTCGGTGACTTGCAAAGGAAGTGTTCTAACATGGTTCGATGGCGCCAATATTTTATTACAAACTTCGATCATTTATGAACTTTATTCCAACATTAATTTACAGGGAAGTAAAACGACCAAAGGTCGTGATGACCAAGTAATACATTGCAAACAGGTGTATGAGGAAAGTTTGAGGAACTATATTTAACGTTTCGTGCACATCAAGTATACCCTTGTAATTTGCGAGAAGAGATGGTCATTGTCTCGTATTGGGAGGGGCTCATCCTTGGGACAAACTTGGCATAGGAAGTCGTGAGAAAGAATGCTCTGACTTTCAGGGCTTTTTTGGCTTAGGTTGAATCCTAAATCCGTATAAAAGAGACAATGTGTCTACATTTGATTTCGGGCGTTCTTAGAGACAATATTATAAGTTTTAAGGTCTTCTGACCACCTTGACCATGCATGATGCACCATAGGGGGGTCAGCAATGGCACATTTCATATAACCTCACATTGCCCTCCAAAGTCCTAGTCCAAAATGATCGGTTCAAGTCCAGACCCCTTAGGAAACTGCAAGCATCACATTCGCGAAGTTCCTCTTCAGGATATGGACGTGACGATCGGAGGAATAAGTGGTTAAGGCATAATAACTACACCGATTTAACGGATAACATGGCATAAATTAACCAAATTCGAAGGGTGAAGTCTATTTCAGGCATTCTCCATCGATCACGCAACCTCGCGAAGATAAGAACGGAAACATTACAAGTAACATAATAACATCGGTCATTGGACAAAGGATTTCATTAATCTGAAGGAATAAATTCATAACTTAATCTATAATGGTAAACTACTTTGGTACGTAAAAATAATCATTTAGTGAAGCAAACTGTTGGGAATAGGACATGGTTATCATCCTAAAACAAGTAAATGATAACATGATCAGTATGAGTCAAAAGGAAACTTATTATGATCTCATTAATGAACACCAAGACCCTGATTTAGATCTTTATGTTGTACAAGCCATCTTTGGGGTAGAGTATATCGGCCCAAATTCCAAACGTCATGTGGTCGCGGTTGTCTCGAGGGAAGATGATTTAAATAACGATGTGGGAATCTAAACTATTTACAAGGATGATATTGCTTCTGGGATCATCGCCTCATCTGGAAAAAGACATGGCAAGGTCATTAAATCATAACTATAAAGAAAAAGCTCGTCGCATATGGGACGATCGTCATATCCTCTTATCATTTTTAAATATGATGATTTGTGGGAAGTTATAGGACCTTGTGAAGATTTTCTTTTGATTAATACTTTAGTGAAAGGAGAGGAGATTTGCAGGGTCTTGATTGACACAAGAAGTTAGGCCATTATCATGTTTAAAAGATACTATGATCGCATGAAGAGCCCCCACATGATACGTCGCTCATACAAAATTGTTGTTTGGTTCACTATGTAAGCGTTATAGTCAGTAGAGAGTTAAAAATATGTGGGATTCCATGATGGAACGACTTCTGAAAAAAAGTCAGATTATTGTTCACGATGGTAGATCACTCCGGTTTTTACAACATGATGTTTGACAAATCATGGCTAGAATGAACGCATGGACTAGCTTCTATTATCCATCAATGCTTAAAATACATTATATGGTACATGGTGGGTTATGTTTGTTGAAACCATAAAGTTATGATAGATTGTTAATTTGCTTAGTTAGTGCCTAAAAATAGCATAAAAAGGTCAAATATGAGGACAATAAAAGGAAAAGACCTATGGAGGAACCGTAGTTTTCGGAGCCTTTAGTCGAGGTCGAGATAATGGATGATCCGAGAGAAAACCCTAGTTTATTTTACCTTGGGTGGATGTCATGTGAATTTTTTTTAGGATGGAAAAAGTAGAATTGAAACCATTTTTTCAAAACCTTTGAAGAAGAAGTTGGTAGGCTTCATGTGAAAAAACTTGGATGTTTTGGTTTGGTCATCGGGGTCTTAACAGATATAATTTATCACAAATATTTAGTTAAATCCGAATATAAAGCCTATCTTACAAAAGAGGAGGTGTTTCTATATCGAAAATTCAACGACCATTATTACTAAAATTGACAAGATGTCTAGTGTAAGACACATACAAGAGTCTCAATTTGCTACATGGACCAATAACCCGGTATTGGATAAAACAAAAAATGACAGCTGGAACATGTGTGTCGATTTCATCGATTTAAATAGAGTGTTCCGTAAAGAATCATTCTCGGTGCCTCAAGTGGATCACTCGGTAGATTCTACATTGGGTAACAAGCTTCTGTCATTCATGTATGCTTATTCAAGAACATTGAGATCTACATTGATGGCATGCTTGTAAAGAGTACATAATAATTTAGGCATATTTTATATTTAGTGGAGACTTTTTAGAATCATAGGGTCATATATTAAAATTTTAATTCGAAAAATATACACTCGGATTCAAGTCGATAAAATTTGTGGGGCATCTGGTCATTGAAAATAGCATAGAAACATATTCAACACGATTGGAGGTGTTGGCTTCCATGCAGCCACCTCGGGACCTTAAAGAGGTCCAAATACTAATTGGAAGGCTCGAGGCATTAAACATGTTCATTTATATATCATCAGATAAATATTCCTCATTTTTCAAAGTGCGTCAAAAGGACAACGACTTTTTGTAGACCAGTCGACGAGGTGTTTAGTAAGGTAAAGCGATATTTGGCCTCCCCGAAGACATTATCCAATCCTTCTGATGGAGAAGTTATATATCTATTTAATCGTATGTGAACACATAATTAGTGCAGTAAGAAAAGGTAATTTCTCAAAGTTGGTTTACTATGTGAGCAAAATTTTCCTCCCCACGAAGATACTTGCAGTTAGAAAAATTGGTGTTCGCCTTTATCATAATGGCCATAAATATGAGGATTTATTTATAGTGTCATTGGATTATAGTTTGGACGTCCTTCCCATTTCAAAATATTTTATAAAAGCCTGATATATTTAAAGGTTAAACCGTTAATCCGTAGATTTGGAAGATTTTGATATTTTTTATGAACAACAGGTACATATTAAAGCGCATGCTTTAACAAATTTTATCTTAGAGTTCCATGCTGAAAGGCTTGAGGCGCTAATTGAATTAACAAACCATAATGGATGGTCCGGACGAAGGAAGGTTCGAATATTTTGGATGATGGGGCAAGTGACCAACTCATGGCCCTAATTGGGAAAAGAATTAACCAAACCATACGTTTTGGCTTCTGAGCTTAAAATAATGAGGCTCGATATAAGGCAGCGATTAATGACTTAAGGTTAACCCACCTATGCGGAGTAAAAAATGTATGGTTGATGAGTGACTCGCAACTCCTCATAAACCAGGCTTTGGGGAATGATGAAACATGTAAGGACCACTTGGTCAAGTACTTAAGGGTGTTGAAGGTTTATACATAATTGTTTGGAAACGTAAGCTTTGAACAAGTCCTCAAAGTAGAGAAATTCCAAGAAGACACCTGCTCTGAAACGAAACCATTAGTTCCATACCCAGAACATCCTTCGATTGATAAAAAGAACGAGCCCGATTATGAAAAGATCTTAGAGTTGAGGGTGGTCGAGGTTGGAGACTAGAGAGTCGAAATATTAAACTTTTTGACAAAATGACTTTTCCCTCAAAAAATGTGTTAAATCTTGAATATTGAATTTCAATGCAAAAAAGATTTATAATTTTGGGTGGCACCCTCCTAGGTAGGGGTTCATACGGTCTTTATTTGATGTTTGGGGCCTGATGAGTTGACCACGGTATTGGAAAAAACTTCATTGTGGTTACAAAATATTGACCCATAAGGTGTTTTTAGCGGGTTTCTTTTGAACAACCATATCAACTGATGTTATGGCCTTAGTAAAAAATATGACCCCTATTAGTTGTTCGCCAATACTATTTACATCCCCGCGCTGCCATTAGAATCTATTTTTCAAGCACTTTCATAGGCCATATATGGGACATGGACGGCCTACTACATGTCGCTTAAAGAGAACACACACACACATCATTTACGTTGTTGAATAATTTCTGAAGTTGATAGAAGTATAACCTCTCTCTAGGATTACAACCATGAATTTGATAAACTTTATATTAACCATCATTTTTTATATATTTTATTTTCTAAAGTCGATCACCATGGATAACGGTCTTCAATTCCAAAATGTTGTGATCGACATATTTTATAAAAAAAATATAAAGCAACATTTCTCTATCCCCCTCCACCTTTAAGCCAACGGGTAGGTAAAGATTACAAATCGAATCATCCTCGAATGTAATTAGAAAATTATGGTGGGGGGGGGGGGCTAGAAAATGTCTAAATTACCTCCCAGAAGTTCTTTAGTCCTACAAGACAACTCCACAAACTACCGTGGAAGAAACATCATTCTCTCTTGTGTATGGCATGGATAGTATGGTACTAGTAAAGATATATCTACCCTTTTATAAGGTCTATAATTATTCATATGCATGATAATTAGATGGAAGGAAAACAGAGTTAAATTCGATCGAAAAAAAAGAGAATCAAAGCTCACATACGGGTTTAACACCTGTGGAATACTGAGCATATCTGACTATATCTTGTGTAAAAATTGTATAGATATCGGATATCTTATTTTTCACATTAAAATGATTGTAAAATGGAAAAAGGCTCAGAGATGTAGAAAACTTATGAAAATACGCACAAAATAGTGAAATATTTACCACGAATATGGATTTTTTTCTAAGTATATATGTTTTAAACTCAAGAATAAGGTAGTTTATTTTATCGTAAAAACGTCCAACAAATATTTGTTAAGGGAGAACTTCGAGCTCGAAGTAACCAATAAGGTATCGGTAGTTTATTTTCTCACAAAAACACCCTACAAAGACCGGTTGAGTAAGAACTTTAAGTTTGTAATAACCAATAAGGTGTCAGTAGTTTCTTTTTTTATAAAAATACCGAAAAAATATTGTTTGAGGGAGAAGTTTGAGCTTGAGGTGACCATCAAAGTCTCGCTAATTTTAATTTTTTTCCTTAAAGAAATACCAAACAACGGTTGGTATTAGAATGTTTGCCAAGGTCTAACGATGGTCAAATCAAGGTTGTTTATTGATATAGACGTGTATTCATCTCGAAGTAAACTTTAGCTCACGACATGACTGATTACCTCGTGGTGGTATGTAAGAACCTTGGGGGTTCAAATGTGCATTATAAAATTCCCCGCCATTCGAGAATTTATAGAGCTTCGAAATAGGAATATAAAATACAACATGTACCCTGGCCATCCAGGGACTTTGGTTCCAAATATAGTAAAATCACAAACACAATAAAATTAGTAAATTTTATTCTTCATTACCAGAAATATTAGAAATCAAATGGAAGGTGGGAAAAGAGTTGTTGGCAGCAACATCTACTAGGAAGTCTAAAACTTTGGAGCCCTTTTTGTGGGGTGTGAACTAGACTAGCCAACTACCGTTGCACCAATTACCTCTTCTTATTTTACCTTCTCATTTTCCTCATTTTCATCACCCGACATAATGTAAAATTTCAATGACACCCCGAGAGGACGTTTAGCTTCAAAACCTCCCTCGAAACCTTCAAAGGTTAATCGTGAGAAAACATTAGTAGAACAACAATATTATCTCTTAGTGGATATATTTTCCTTATTCCTTATCGACATCAATGAAATTTGTCATCTCATCCTCATGTTTTTTTTAGCATCTTTGATGGCTTGCTCGATAGTTTCGTGATCTATTTTCAAGTTCTCATTGTCTAGTTTGAGCTTGGAAATGTTCTTAGTTGATTTAGCCTTATTTGTGCGTTGGGTTGTCCTGATCTCAAGCAACGCATTCTCAACAATCCGCCTTGCATTTGAAAATTATTTATCGCCGATCACATGCTTAAGGGTTCTTCTCATCACGATGAATATGTTGGGGGCCTCAACTTTGTGTTTCATAATGTTTCTTTGCATCATTACTTAAGTATCGTTCAAAAGTTATGAAAATAAGTATATGAGTTAAGAAAATATAAAAATCATGGTTCTGGTTGATATGATCGAATTATGTTGACAGTTATGATCGAATTTCCCTTAGAGAGCATTTAAGACATATAAAAAAACTATATCGTGTAAGCAAAGTGTTTGATGACTAAGTAGTATGCCTGCTTTGAATAATATTGGGCCTGGGGGCTCATAAGGCCAAAGCACATTTTATGACCCGACTCGTTGGATCCATGGACCAAAAAAATTCTATAAATATACCAAAAAAACATTAAGTGGATTGAAATATTCTCTTCCTAAAATTTAATACTAGCACCTCTATTATTATATTCCTCTCTAATATATGTTATAGGTTTGGAATCCAAAGATCTGCAGTTTAATAATAGAGACATAGATTAGTTATGTACCTTAAGAGGAATTCATCATTGTTTTTCCTCACATTTTCATCCTCAAGCCAACTTGCAAGTAAAGGGTAGCAAATAGAACCATATTTATGGGGCTCCAAACGGATTTAAAAGGAGCATATGATATATGGATTAATTTCTTACAAGAGGTACTATGAATCTACCGAACTACTCCTCACGCTGCCACATAAACCTCTATTTTCCTTGGTACATGATGGATGCAATTGCACCAGTAGAAGCTACTATTCTATCTTTTCTGGTTCAAAATTATTCTGTAGAGGTTACTGAAACTGCTACAAGAGCTCAGTTGGATCTGATTGAAGAAAAAAATATTAAAGCCCATATGAGAAATATTCACTACTAGAGTTTAATGAGAAGTATGTATGCATCTAAAATGCGAAGAAAAGATTTCAAGGTATGGGACAGGGTTTTGAGGAAAGTATTTTTGCATACCAAAGATAGAAAGTTTGGAAAGTTAGCTCCAAACTGGGAAGGCCCTTACAGTGGTGGGAAACATTAAAAGTGAAGTATATTGGCTAGTTGATCAAGAGGGAATTCCATTAAGACAGTCATGGAATGCTGAGCATCTGAGGTTGTACTTTAAGTAAGGGTTTGTAAATATTCACTTTATCTTTGTTTAACGTAAATATTTAATGGGTATACTCTTTTCCATCCTTGTGGCTTTACGAGGTTTTAATGGGCTACCCGTATCATCAATCTATCATTTTTTGCCTTTAAAACTTTTTGTCTCTAAGGATACTCAGTAATTATGTATACCTTCGAATAGATTACCTTCGAATGGATTACCTTCGAATAGTTTGTCCTGGAAATTATAATATACCTTTGAATGGATTACCTTCGAATGGTTTGTGCTTGAAATTATGATATACCTTCGAATGGATTACCTTTGAATGGTTTGTACTTAAAATTATGATATACCTTCGAATGGTATGTGCTTAAAATTATGATATACCTATAAATGGATTACCTTCGAATGGTTTGTGTTTAAAATTATGTATGTCTTCGAATGGATTACCTTCGAATAGTTTGTGTCTGAAATTTTGTATACCTTCGAATGAATTACCTTTGAGTGGTTATTTATTTATTTTTATTTTTAATGAAGTAAACTAATGAATGGAAATATTAACATATACATGAGAAAATAAATTAAGATTGATAAGAGGATAACAAGTACAAAATACATTGAAAATCATGAGGACTTTAGCCAAGTTCAAAAATAATAAAAAGACTTTAGCTTTACCAAAAAGTTATTCAAAAAGTTATGATCTAAAACAACAAAATTTCCTTGTAATAAGGACTTGCACAAGACGATGAAATTTAGAGACTTTTTTAACTTTTGGACTCATTCCTATCGATTTTTCCCTCTCTTTCGTCTGAACTCCCCTTTTTGAAATCTATCCCATCATTTCCATTGGAGTCATCGTCTGAAGACTCACCAGAAGTATTCATCTCATCTGTCAAAGATTTGTCCGGGGAAAAACCTTCTCTGGAACCCATCCCTACAAACAACCAATGATAGTCTTGTAAATTTTTGGTGGAATGTTAGGACCATGTATGATTTGATCGAAGCATCTTTTTCCGTTAGTGTCTCTACAATGCCTTGAACGTATGTTTCTACAGTATCCTCCAATTTCTGGGTGGACTTAGCCTTGAGGGACTCAATTTATTTTTATAACTCTTTCTTAAATTTCTCAATAGTCATTTTCCTCCTAAAACCTAATCCATAACTTATATATTTATTTTTTGTTGGTTTTGTAGTAAAATGATATCACTGGAACTGGATGACTATAGTGTTTCCAACTCTCTTTTAGCATTTACCACCTCTTTTTTACTGATTTTATTTCTCTGTTGAGCACATCAACCTCTTTGACTGCCTTGTTGGCCTTAAATTTATCTTTTTCAAGGGAACTTTGCAGTTTCTTGTTCTCTTATTGAAGAGAATAAATGATTCATTTTTTGTATTTGACCTCCGTTTCCAATTCAACAACTGGTTTGACACATCCCATTATTGAGTACCAAACTATGTCATTTTCCTTTGAAACTTCAAAGGGTATACCATCGAATATCATGCTGGGAGCATTACTTGGAAAGGCCATGTCAAATGCTTTGTAATCAAATCATGTCAACTCATCCATCCGATTATTGACTTCAGCAGCAGCTTCCCCCTCAAAATTAGGAAATATAAAGGCAGGGCAGACGCAAGTAGGGTGGGAATAATGGAACTCAGATGCAATATTAGCTCTGAACTTGTAGAGGTTTTATTATTATTTCTCTTTCTCTCGTTGTTGTCTTGTTTCTATATTTTTTAGCCTTATTTTTCTTAGGCTCAAGAATATATGTGGGCACATTACCTCCTTCTATAGTAGCAGCAACTGTATCTAATAATGATGCATCAATTTCAAGGTTTTGTTCTTCAGTGGCCTATTTAGTGGCACATTGTTAAGTCCCTTCATTATTTTTCTTTTTCTTCTTATCCTTCTTGGGCCGATGACTAGGGGATCTTTTCTTGGTAGGAAGGTGTAGCTTCCCATCAGCAGATTCGACCCTCAATAAATGATTATTAGATAAAGAGAAGTGGTAAATTCCTCCCAAAACATTCTCTTTTGGGATTGGTTATCCACAAATGGCTACGAGTCAAGTTGGCGAGGTGAAGTATTCATGAAAGTCATTATCCTATTTTTTTTTCTCTGCCCAATCATGTAGTTTCCCAAAAGTGATTCGAGCATCCTTTAAATGATGTACGAATAAATTCAGAATAACTACAAAGGAAAGGAAATTAATTCTAATAATCAAGTGTCCAAACGAATTAGCAGAATGTATTTAAGAATAATTACCTTGGCTTTTCTAAAATCTGGTGAGCAGGCTCAGATTTTCTTTTGAGAAAGAAATCTTTTTACTATTCTCTAATGGCCCGTTAATAGAAAAAAACTGAGTTTTTCATATCATGTCTGCTTCCAACAGATCGTTTACTATTTTATAATCATTACCTACGTTGAAGTAATAAAAAGGAATTTTGGAATTGCGACACAACCTCGAAATAACCGCCCATTTGTTCAATATGCATTGGAGTTTTGAATAGGTGAAATACTATAATACAAAAAATCAAAGTGAATTAGTCATTCGGACTTGCTTGGCTCGGATACAACCGAACTAAATGAAAATACCTAACAATTTAAGGGTCAAGAGGAAACATAAGTCCCCAATTTAGCACGTCGGTATAAAGTACAAGTTCATTTGGATGACAAGTAGTTTCCTCAGACTTAGGCAATCTAACCCTAATCGCATCATGAAACCTCAATTTAGTACGAACAGACCACAGTTCTTTATCGTGAAATAAACTCAAGATATCTAATTTAATGCTAAAATATATTTTACACTTACTTTCTTGCAGTTTTGATCGATATGTCTAGCCAATGAGATCATAAGATCTTTGGATTCTTTATCTATGACTTCACGTTTTCCATGTATTTTCTTACCTGTTAAAACTTTGTCGATATAAAGTGTCAAGGTTTCCACTGTTTAACCGGACGTCTCGATGGGAGAATAGTCGTTAAGGTCCTCTATGATTTATTTCATTATCTTTGGTTATCATCCTGAAAAACTGATAATCTAGGTACTAGTGTCACCTAGGGTTACATATTGAGTTTGAGTTGGATTTGGTTCAAGGGGACAATCAATCACAACCAGTGATTCCAAAACTACTTTAGCTTTACCTTTAGACTGCCTAGTCACCCTAAGTAGGGTGACGTCCTTCGAATCCGATCTCATAAATCTAAATGTCAAAAGGGCTCGATGATTAGTAGTTTTTTTAAATTGTGATGGCAAAGAGGATATTTTGGGTGTAGTAGATGATTGAGCAATTATTGAAGTTTATAGGGGGATATTGAGATTGTAAGGGTAAACACCACTGTAATCGATAACTTGAGTAGTGACAACAAGAGGTGAATAGATGTATAATCCCGCAACTTGTCTTGCTTTTCTTTTTTTTTCTTTTAATTTAGATAATTTTAACTAACCACCTTTAACAAAGCATTTCTAATAGTAAACATGCAAACACAAGAGTTTTTTATTGTTTCTATCTTATGAAATGTTTTTTCTCTGTCTCAAAATATGTAAAATGGAAAAATGATGAATAGTTTATATAAAGATGATTAAGAAGTATTCAAGAGTATATTAATGATGTATTAAGAAACTCTTGAGTACCCTCGAAGATAGGTGGATGTGCGTTCATTAAGAGGGTCTTTAGGGAAGTGGAAATGTCAATAGGGGAGTGAAAACATCAATCATAAATTGGTTTACTTTACATAGGTCAGAACAAATTTGAGGTCCAATCAATAGTTGACACATGTTAAAAAAGGCGACTGATGAAAATGACAACTTTTTCGGCTTCGAAATAGGTTCGAATTCATCGTTACTTAAAAGAAAATGATAAAGTCAGTAGTTCGAGAATTTAATACTAGCTTAATTCAAATAGATGTTCATTAGTCATCCAAAGATATCTTTGAGAGAACTAAGGGGGTTGTATGATAGGATCGGATTCCGTTGACAGTTAGGATTGGATTCTGCTAACAGAGCATTTAAGACATAAGAAAAACTATGCCGTGTAAGCAAAGTGCTTGATGACTAAGCCGTATGTTTGAGAGAACTAAGGGGGTTGTATGATAGGATCGGATTCCGTTGACAGTTAGGATTGGATTCTACTAACAGAGCATTTAAGACATAAGAAAAACTATGTCGTGTAAGCAAAGTGCTTGATGACTAAGCCGTATGCCTGCTTCGAATAATATTGGGTCTGGGGGCACATAAGGTCAAACCACATTTGCGACCCGATACGATGGGTAAATGGACCAAAATTTTTCTATAAATAGACAAGAAACTGCATCAAATGGGTTGGAATATTCTCTCTCTCAAATTTAATATTGACACCTTTATTATCTCTCTTCTTTTCACCTAAAATTTAATATTTTATTTAATCACTTACCAAAAATACCCACCACTAGTGATGAAAAAAGTAAAAAACTCATCTCGTTATGAAGAACATCTGGTATGTGAACGCTTCCAAAATGGAGCTGTCGATTATTGTTGGGGTAAGTTTCAAAGTGTTGACATATTGTAATACTACTTTGGGGAGGTGCCCAAATCTGTTTATCAACACCAGATCTTTCCTTTTTTATCAGGACTTAACGCTCATGGCCTGTAAGATAAAATTTATAATAGCTTCGTTAAGGCCACCTTCATTTGCAACTTCCATGAGAATCACCCTAGCTTTATATGCAAATAAATCAATGGGTAACACAGCGGGGACATAGTGGGCTGGAACCATTGACTTCAAACCATACACTTTAGGAACAATAGTGTTGCCATTACTTGGGTTCTTTTCTTCTTATTCTTCACTTTCTTTTAAGGAACCTTAACGTTAGAGGACTGTGATGCACTTACGAATAGCTCAAACCCTATCTAACAGTTTGATGGATTTTTTCATATCGGTAGCGAGTGCTAAAGTGTCAAATTTATTGCCCGTTTTTTTTGTCCTCAAGTCTCAGCCACCTGTCCATATCCTAAAATTTCAAACCGACTAGGATACTATAGGTGAAGCGCTAGTGAAACTCACGAGTCCTATTAATTTGGGCTCAGTTACTCAACAACGTTATGGTGAATTACTTTAATTATTTGGATAACGAACAAGTAGGATAAAAAAGTATATAACATTTAGGTGAAAGGGAAAAATAAAGCCTCAATCGAAGATATCGGTAAAGAAGACTAGCTCATCCGACTTCACAAAAATGAGGTTTCCCTTTCCGCCGATAACATTATCTTCACGTTCTCATGAATTTGTCATAGAGATCGCATATCTCCACGCGTATGAAGCTCTAGGTATGCATATTCAACGTTTCAAATGACGGTGCTGTGTGTATGTCTGATGTTGAAGATAACTCATGCAATTTCGATATAGATAAACTATATGAGTGGTTTATGGCCTCAGGTTTTGTTTCCTCCAAATTGTGAGGTTGTTCTGAAGATTCCAGAGTCTCATAGCTTGTCTTCTTTTTCTTTTGTGCTGATAAGGAAATTTCACCTCCGATCTAATGGTGGATATCAAAGTTCGTCTTCTTCAGATGCTTCATCTTCCTCGATAGTATAAAGGTCATTGACTCTTTCCTAGTCCTCTCACTTTTTTAGCGCATTCAACCGCATCGTCACTAAAATTACATTGAAGAAATTTACGACTTTGTGTGGAGAGCTCAAGGACTAACCAAAGCGGTCTCTCATATTGTGACGTTCTTTGAAGGGAATCTGACGATAGTTTGGACCGTGCCTCGAACGAATAGCTTTGATTGATGGTTGATTATCTGAGGAGCATGGGTTGAGGATTACGTCGCCTCAGTTTTCATTGCAACTTCTTCATTGTCAAAAAAATGTAGCCCTAGGTTCTCTATTTCTATGAGGTTTGACTCCAAAGTCCTATTAAAATTCTCTCGATTGTATAATACCTAAAGAGGTTCATAAATTTTTTGCCTGCTTTAACTGAAAATAAGAACAAAGACAATAATATACCTTCATAAAAGATCTTAGTACGCTAGAAGAATAGTATAAAGTGGGAAGAAAACACGAACCAATGCATACAATTCGAAAGAATGACTTTGAGAACTAGGAAAAATGGGAGCAAATGATCACCGGAAAATAAACAGAGGAAAATAGAAAACGCAACTGAGGAGTGGTGGAGTTTCTCTCAATAAGTTTGTGAGTTTCTCTCTCTATAAAAGTGTAAGAAGCGAGGGTGAGGTTCATCTCTAGTTATAGAAGGAATAATTGGCCACATTATCCTAAAAAATAATCATAACGAGATTTGGGGAGTTGAATCTCCAAAGATTCACCAATCACGTGTTGTAAATATGAAAAGATTACATGTCCCAAGTTCATAACAGGATCTACACGTGGCATCAACACACTGCCTGAGTTTTAAAGAAGTGTGAAAATAAATGTTTGAATATTTTCAAATTCCCATGGACAAAAAACCTTGAAGTCATTGCTCCAAATTAGACTAGAGTTAAAACCTATAGCTCAAAGAATATGCTAAACTGCCAAAGGAACTCCAATAAAACCCATATCGGGCCTTCGAACCTTGCTGGAGGGATTTAAGTAATCATGCCCCGATAACTTCGACATGAAAATGGGGTTACTGATATGGGAATTATCCATTAAGTTAAAGGCTTTACTTTAGGCTGACTTGGGGATTTATATGTTAAATATTAAGCTTAAGTCCTAAGAAGGACCTTTTGTATTAATGAGCCAATAGATCTTAAAGGCTCATATTGGTTACTATAAATATAGTATATCCCCCTATTGGGATGATTTGGACAATGATCATTCTTATTTAACATGTAATATTTTATTTCTCTCTCTAGTCTCCTTATCTCTCTAAAATAACTATCCATCAATTCTCGGTGAGTTACTTTTGGGCTTATCAAAATAAATACTACGTATATTTTTATTATTTTTCCTCCAACAAATAGAAACTTTTATCATCAATAGTGGTTTGGGCCGACAAAAGTTTTTAATGAGACAAATATGAGGTAAAGAATCCTCAAGACTCTTATGGGTCAAACTATAGTTTTCTCAATAGTTTGGCTCTATAGAGTTTTAGTTGTGATGATGTAAGAAACTTTGGAGGAGTATTTTGAGTTAAACAAAGTTGTGAAGGAGTATTTCGTATTAATGATTTCTTAGTCGCTAGTCTCTAGAGAGAGAAACTCAATAATTTAGAGAGAGAAGATATATTTAAATAATGATCACCCATTTTCCCAGACTCGGGGAGTGCTTTTATAGTACAACAATGGGTCCCACATCCCTAACAACCTAATAATTGCAAACTTAGTCCTTACTTTTATTGTTTGTTCCTAATTAGTCTTTTTCAAATACATATCTTACAATCTTTCATAAATTAAAGTTCTTCTTCGCAATTATCTCCATCGTCTTTTATTTTTCCTTATCAGTAGCTCCCCCAGTCCTTGTGAAAATGTTTTTGGCAAAGACTGTTATGTACTCTTTGTATTTCTTCTCACCTCTAGACCTCCTCGAACATTCCCATTTACTTGTCCTTAGTTTCTTCAAAAATACCTTCTCGAAAATATATTTTCCTCTTTGAAGATACCTCTTCGAAATTATCTTTTTTTCTTTGAAAATACCTCTTGGAAAGTAATCAATATGTCAAAAATTACAGCCTCAAATATGTGAATGAATGTAGCCCCCCAGTCTTTGCCAAAACATTGCAAAGACTAGAAAATAATAAGTACCCTTCAAATATCACCCTCTCAATAAAATTCCTCGAATTTACAAACGTGCTCCTTCATATTCCAACAATCAGTCTCCCGCCTTTTCTTTAGTGATGTCATCAAAAGGAAAATTCTGAAACTAAATCTTTTATAGATATTCTCACGTTTCCCAAAAACTTTTCCATGTCATTCGTCCATTCATATTCCATCACACCTTCTTTCCTCACAAGTATTTATTAAAAAATCATTCACACTGCCCAAAAAAATAACATTTGAACCTATCTTACCCGTAATACCCTAGTCAAACAAAGGAAATGCCCATGGGCCTCAAACCTTTCAGAAGCACACTTCTTCTCTATAAAAACTCTTTCCAACTTCATACCTTTCAGAAGCCCATCTCTGGAATACAACCGGCCGGCGGGACTTGTCTTGGGAGGAATTAACCACTCCACCCCCTCCAGGGGTGATTCTTTGGAAGACAGAGGGAAAAGATGGAAAATTGGTCTTGCCGGGCAGAGCTAAAGCCCCAAGCAAGATAAAGGGCAAGAAGGGCAAAGGCAAGCAAGGTGTTGTTGATGCCAATCCTACCGAGGTGGAGGAAGCTGTCCCAACAAACCCAGAGGGGCAAGACCAAGGACAGATTGATGTTGCTTTATTACAAGTGGTGGAACATGAAAGCACCAAGGAAGTGGTTGGATCTCCAAAACCCCCAAAGACTCACAAGAAAGACAGAAAACGGGGAGCAGAAGGCGTAGAGAGGGAGGCCAAGAAAAAGAAAACCTCCAAGGGAGGCGAAGTTTCTCTCCGGCCTCTGGAGCCTCTTCCTCCAGTTGACCCAACTGATCCCACTCAAGCAGAAGAAATGCCCAGTGACTTTCACACCGGAGAGGGTTCCAGATGGGACGTCAACATTGATGGTGTCAACATTAGTGGGCTTCAAGGGATTGGTCTTTACTTTGAAGACCTTGACAAAGATGATTTTGCTGGACCCTACCTCCCCCCAAGATCTTCGAATATCGTCACCCACTCCTTATTGAGCAATATCCATCCAGCGATTACCTTGGAGAAGCAAGTACGAAATCAATCATCCATCATCAACACACTCAATATTGATAAGGAGAGTTTGTCCAACGACCTCCTTACACTCAAGCAAAACTTCGAGGCGTTGAAGAAAGAAAATGAGGAGTTGATAAAGAGGAAGGATGACTTGGCCACCAAACTGGCCACTTCGGAGGGGGTTGTCTCAGAGCTTCAATCCAAGTATGTTAACTTGGAGAAAAATCTTTCTTCTTCGAAAGAGGAGGTGAAAACCAGAGACAACATCATTCAGACCCTGACAAATGATAAGATATCGCTTGAAGATGTTGTGTCCCGGGCTAAGCAAAAGAAGGATGACTTGCTAAAGAAGCAGGAGAAGACAATCCAAGCTAGGATTGATGCATATATCAACCAGGTGATTGACTCCCAAGAGGAAAGGTATGCCGAAGTCAACTCAGACATGGTCATTATCTTTCATCAAAAATTTCCGAAGAGGACACTTGGGGACTTATGGCGATTCGTGGAATATGAAGACCTTCCTCATCGTACTATGGCTGATGATGACAAGCATGGTTATTCCAGTGGCTGGGATGACACAACCGATGAAGAGGAAAAGATTAGGGAGATTCCGCATGAAGAAAATGATGACCCAAAGAAGAAGAAGCCAAGTAAGGTTGAGCCATCTAAGAAAGCTCAGTCTTAAAGTATCAACTATCTTTTTAATTTTTTGTGATTGAACCAAAGTCCTTGGATGACCAAGGCATTTTTTGTAACCATGTCCGGCCCTTATCCGGTTAAACCTTTCTATTTTGAAAATTCAAAGTCCTTGGATGGCCAAGGCATTTCGTATATCTTAATGGGTAGTTTTATTTTACACAACTCTTGCATTGTTTCATAGTTTTTCAACTTTGGTGGCTAATGTTTAAACAGCCCTTAGTTATTTTACAAGTATTTTAAAGTAAGAGTGTTTAAATTCTCCGATGACAAATGTTTAAGTAGTCATCACTCCACCAATTCAATCCGGTCTGCCATATTGATAAAAAAATTCAAAGAAAACTATTAATTGAAACACTTCGAATCTTTTAAGAAGGCATCAAATTTTATAAAAAAAACCCGGACACCTCATTAAAACCTCCCCGCGCCACCAGGGTAGGAAAGAGTATGCCCCCAAATATTTACATGAATTTTTAAACAAGTAAATATTTACATAGCTTCATTCCAAGTACAACCGGAGGTGCTCAATGTTCCAGGGGTCATTCAAAATCCTTCCATCCTTATCTTGGAGCCGGTATGTCCCAGGCTTAAGCTTTTCACTAACCACATAGGGTCCTTCCCAAGTTGGAGCTAACTTGCCGAACTACTTCTCCTTGGTATGTAAGAAGACTTTCCTCAATACTTTATCCCCTAGTTGAAAATCCCTTCTCTTAATTTTAGAAGCAAACCTGCTTCTCATCAAAACTTGATAATGTGTGGCTCTGAGGTGAGCCTTAACTCTTCTTTCCTCCATCAAGTCAAGCTGGCCTCTGACTGCCACTTCGTTAGCGTGTTTGGAAAAATTATGAACTCGAAATGAAGGAAGAGTAGCCTCTATGGGAGCTATGTCATCTATCCCATACAGTAAGGCAAAGGGAGATTCTTGTGTTGTAGCCCCGGGAGTGGTCCGGTAGGTCCATAATACGTCTTGTAGATAACTCGGCCATTTTCCAGCAGCTCCCTCTAAATTCTTTTTAAGACCGGACAAGATGGTCCTGTTATCCACTTCAACTTGACCATTTGCCTGTGGGTGTAAAGTAGAAGAGAAGCAGTGTTGGATGCCTCTAGAGGCGCAAAAATTCTCCATTTCCTTGTTGTCGAATTGTGGCCCATTGTCTGTAGTTATCTTCTGTGGAACCCCAAATCTGCAACAAATGTTAGAAAGGATGAATTTGATAACAGCCTTCAAGGTAGTGCCTGCCAATGAGGCTGCTTTGATCCACTTCAAAAAGTAATCAATGTCAACAATTATAGTTTTGCACCCCCCCGGACACCATGGGTAGAGGTCCCACTAAATCCAGCCCCCACCGAGCAAAAGGTATTGGCTCAGAAATTGACTCCAAAGGGACGGCTGGGGTATGAATTTCATTACTGTATCGTTGGCATGGATCACACTTCTTCACCAACTCCTTGACATCTTGCAATATGGAGGGCCAGTAGTACCCCGCTAAAAAACTCTTCTAGTTAGAGCCCTGAACCCATAGTGTACTGATCCCTCACCATCATGTAATTCGGAGAGCACTATTTGAGACTCTTCGATCCCCAAACATCGCAAGAGGGGTTTACTATAGGATTTTTTATAAAAAAAATCTCTGAGGATGACAAAACCACGATCCTTCTATTTTATTTTCCTTGCTATTGCTTTTTCCGGAGGCAAGATGCCATCTGAGAGATATTGAAGGAGAGGAAATCTCCAATCTTGGGGTTGTTTTATCTGTATATTTAAACTTTCTTCTTTCTTATCCGGATTGATTTGAATGGATGGGAATTCTTGCACATGTATCCAAGGGTAGGACTCAGAGTAGGCTATGGTTGCCAAGGAGTCTGCTAGCGTATTTTCTGTTCGGGGTATGTGCTCATAAGTGACGCTTTTGAAATTGAGTGCCACTTTTTTAAGGATGAACAAATATTTAATCAGCTGCTCTTTTTTGGCTTCGGATTGACCTTGTGCATGATGGATAAGAAGCTGAGAGTCGCTCATTAACCTTACCCTTTTGGCTCCATAGATGAGAGCTAATTTCAAGCCAGCTATAGCAGCTTCGTATTTGGACTCATTATTGGAAGCCCTGAAAGCAAAACATATAGCCTGGTACATCATGTCGCCGTACGGAGAAGTTAAACATATCCCAGCACCACAACCCATGGTACTTGATCCACCATCAGTTCGGATAACCCATACTTTTTTTTTATCTTTTACATCGGTTGTTTGCTTAGTATCCTTGTCTGAATGGAATTCAAATAAGAAATCAGCCACAATTTGGGCTTTGACTGTTGTTCGAGGGGCAAAATCAATATCGCAGTCTCCCAGCTCTACTGACCACTTGGTCATTCTACTTGAAATGTCTGCCTTTTGAAGAACATTTTTCAAGGGAAAAGAAGTTCGGACAATAATAGAATGAGCCTGAAAATAGGGCCTCATTTTCCTCGCAGCAATCACCAGGGCTATTGCTAATTTTTCAAGCTTCAAATACCGTTATTATGCATCTATCAAGCTTTTGCTGATATAGTACACCGGACGAGGGTAATTATCCACCTCTCTTACCAACACTGCACTTATAGCACAATCAGAAACTGCTAAGTACACATAGAGGGTCTCTCAATTCACAGGTTTAAACAAAGTCTTGGGAGAAGACAAGTGCTTCTTAATCTCATCGAAGACCTCATCACACTGTGGAGACCAGTTAAAGTATTTTTCACCTTTCAAAGTTTGAAAAAACGGAGCGCACCTGTCCGAAGACCTTGAAATAACACGGTTTAGTGCAGCCAGGCTCCCGATCAATCGTTGTACTTCTTTAATATTTTAAGGAGGCTCCATTTGTAGTAAAGCATTAAGTTGGTCTGGATCAGGCTGTATCCTTTTCTCACTTATCACATACCCCAAGAATTTCCCGTATGCACTCCAAAGACACACTTTTCTGGGTTTAATTTTAAATTTACTTTCACCAAGTTGGCAAAAGTTTCCTGGAGATCTGCCAAGTGTAGTTCTTCGTCCACACTTTTTACCATCATGTCATCGATGTAAACTTCCATGTTTTTTCCAATCTGATCAGCAAAAGCCTTGTTCACCAACCTCTGATAAGTAGCCCCAACATTTTTTAACCCAAACGGCATTCCATTGTAACAATGGAGGCATTTATCAGTAACAAATGTAGTATGTTCTTGATCCTTCAGATCTACTTGAATCTGATTATACCCGGAGAAGGCATCCATAAAGGACAACAACTTGTTTCCAGATATGGAGTCCACCAACTGATCATTTCGGGGGACCAGATATAAATCTTTTGGGCAAGCTCTGTTGAGATCTGTGAAATCGATGCACATACGCCACTTACCATTTTTCTTTTTTACAAACACCGGATTGACTGTCCATAAAGGGTATTGAGATTCCTTTATGTGACCTATTTTAGTAAGTCGGTTAACCTCTTGAACTATGACATCAACCTTTTCCTTCGAAAAGGCTCTCCTTTTTTGTACAACAGGTGTTATGTCCCTTCGAATGGATAATTGGTGTGATATAATGTCTGCTGGTACCCCGATTACATCAGCATTACACCAAGCAAAGACATGTTGATGGTCTTTCAAGAAATCTAACATTTTACCCTTCAATTCCGATGTCATCTTGAATCCTATCTTGACATTTTTTCCTTCAGCCAGAGAGTGAGTTTCAACTTCTTCAATTGGTATTAAAACACTTGGGGTCTCTCTGGGGTCATCAATTTCACCCTCTCCTCCAGAGGGCCCCTCAAACTGCTATTCCTCATTGATCCGGACTGCCCCCAACGTCCGAGGGGCCATCGTTGTGGCATAACACTCTCTTGCTACCTTTTGGCTGCTTCGAACAACTCACACTTGTCATTGCACAGCATACTTCAAACATTGATGGACTGTTGAAGCCATATCATGCATCCTGGAGAGCCAAGATCTCCCCAGAATAGCATTATAACAAATGAGACAATCCACCACAATAAAACGTATTCTAACCATCTTTTTAAAAGGGCCTTTGCCCAACAAAACCTCTTCTTCGAACTCCCCGATCACGTCTGCTGAGCTTCCAGTGAAACCCACAATTGACCTGTTCGAACGTTGAATTAGTGCTGGATTCTTCATTTTTTTGTAGGAAGTTAAAAAGAGAATATTAGCTGAACTTCCAGTGTCCACCAAAATTTGTCTTATGTCATTGCCCCCAATGGATGCTCCTATGACAACAACATCTTCATGAGGACCAGCAATATCCCTCAAGTCATCCTCATCAAAAACAATAAAGGGAAATAGAATCTATGATTGATAGGAAGTCATGACTCCTTCCAGTTGGGTAGTTAAAGTATGAACGTGCCTCTTTCTCGAAGAAGCAGTTGGTACAGTCATGGTGTCTCCCCCGAATATTGTAAGTGACTCAAAAAAGTTAATAAGTCCGGACACCGTCCTGCAATGCTCTGTGATAACACCCACTTTATTCCAGGTTGGATCAAGATCTAAATATTCTGACTCTACATCAAACCTTTCGATTATTACCATAGCCCCATCCGGAGCCGATGTGCCTGCATTGTTTGGACCAACCCGATGAGCATTATCAGGCCTATTTCCACTTCTTCTTTTAACATACGCTCCCAATTTTCCTCTTTTAATCAAATTCTGCACTTCTTGTTTCAACGCAATACAATCCTCAGTGTTATGGCCAATATCATGGTGATACTGGCAGAAACAATTATTACGGCTCTCTCTAGGAGATTGCAATGCAGTCGGCCTTCTATAGTGTACTTCGTCTTTTATTTTGTCATAAATGATGGCTACGTTTTCTTTTAACTCAGCAAACCACTCCGGTTGAACCCAAGGCCCCCACTTATTTCTAGATTGATGGCTCTAGGCTAGTGCAGCTGGATGAGATTGAGCTTTAGCTCTGTTATGACCATATCCGGCTTCCTTGGCCTTGTTCCCGGACTGGTTTTAGTTTTGATTTGGTGCAGCTGGAGCAGACCTCACCGGTCTGTGCACCCTGGTTTTCTTTGTTTCATCCACATTAATCTGTTTACCGACCTGATTCAGTAGACCTCCCGATGTCATGGCCTTATTCTTGATTACTAAATCAGCCAAGTTTCCAGGGTTCAAGCCCTTCCTCAGAGAAGCTTTTACTACTTGTTCAAAGCAATCAGCCAATCCATTCTTGGTATTTACAAAACGACTTATGTATTCTTTTAAGGATTCGTTTGGTTCTTGGGCACAATGGATAATTGTGTCTCCATTGCCCTTTACTTCTTTACTTCAAACAAACTGCCTCCGAAAAGCCACCCAAAAAGTGTCAAAATTTCTCATACAGCCCTGGGGCAAACTATTGTACCACTTCAGGGCACTCCCCGTAAAAGATTAGGAGAATGCTCTACAAAGTAATTTGTCTTCATCATCAAAATTCATCATAATTTTTTTGAATTGTTCCAAGTGGTTATCCGAGTCTTTACTGCCATCATATTTTTCCATTTTTGTACTGTCAAACCTCTTAGGAAGGTTTCCGGACAGTATCTTGGAGGACAATGGAGATTGTCTCCAATTCCGACCACGACTGAATACAATATTTTCGTTAGGAGTTGCAAAGATACTTGGCTCATCATGGAAGGTAAAAGGATCAATTAACAAGCGGTCTACGTGTCTCCGGCCATGACTATGACTGTGAGACGATCCTTTACCCAGATGCCTCTTCAACCTTCCATGCCTGTCCATTTTTCTTGATTACTTTTTTACCAACTTTTGTTTCTTTTTAGAACGGCCTTCATCGCTGCTGGATGACAAAGACTCTTCAACTCCATCTTCATTTGAGGAGCTACTAGAAAACTCTGAGTCTGAATCTGAGCTCTCCACCGGTTTAGACCGGTGAGACTTTTTTGAGCTAGCATGAGTCTTTTTTGCACTCACATGGGTCTTTGATGGTTCATGCTCTCTTGGATTGTCAGTATGATGAGCTGCTGACGCTTTAGAATTCTCTTTTGTGCCCATCTCTGCCCTTTTGGCAGCCCTCAAAGCTTCTATTTCAACCTTCAACCTATCTCGCTCCTCAATCGTATATTCATCATTTCCCCCCACCACTTCTGCCAAAGCTGGTGGCATTTCTTGCACGTCTGGATTCATCCGAACTGGTTTTTCTTGATGGTTTTGAATGCTAGATTCAGGCACCTTCTCCTCCCACTGTTGTCGCCAATTTGTTGTGGATTATTTTCAACTGAGGGTAATTTTGTCTAAAGTTTTGTGATGTTTCAAGGGTATTTAATGCTTAAGTAGTTTGTAATGAGAGATTTGAGCTGTTTGGTTGTATTTAATGTTCATTACCCTCATTAATGAAAGTGGTTGGGTATTTATACCCTTAATTATGGGCCACATGGACTTTCAGGTCATACTTATGAATTCGGTTCGAGTTCAATGACCCATTGGCTTTTAAGCAGGTAGGTATTTAGCTTAGTCATGAAGTGATTTAGTTTTTAATACATTAGTCCTGTTCGTATGGTTGAGTGAGTGGTTTTTGTCCGAATTGCCCCTGTCCGGTTCCCACAGTGAGTGGTGAGAAAATCCGGACTCATCAGTTTTCACATTAGAACACCCTAAAAGTTTTTTATAATTTTTTTAATAATTTACGATAGATCCGACCGAATTTCATAAGATTTACACAAGCTCGTTTGTTTTTTTTTCAAATTTTAAAAAATAATGTTAAATAATTGAGCCAAAATAAGAACAAAAAATTTGAACAAAAATAATATATATACATATAAAATCAACATATATAAATATATAAATAAATAATAAATTCATAAATATAATGGTTTCATAATAGTATATCTCTTATGGTGGATTAGAATCTTTAAAAATTTATAGTAAGAGATTTAACAAATATTTTAGGTTTTATTATTTTTCGAAGTGAATAAAAGTATAAAAGTATTGTAAACGATAAAAAAACGAGAACAGGATATCTAACAATAATTTTAATTATATTTATTTAAAATTTATTTTTTAAATATTTTTAAATTTCTTTTACTAAATAAAAATCGGCCACTTTATAATTTTTTTTCAAAACTTAAATTATTCACTTCAATATAAAAAAATAAAAATAAATTATTCACTTTAATAATTTTCTTTTAATATATATTAAGTGAGTGTTATTTCAAATAAATACATTATTCTTGTTATATTTAATTTGTTGGAAATATATTATTTAGAATATATTGTTATTTGAGAAAGATTTGTAAATTATTGTTATTTAATTATTTAATTATTTTTACGTTTTATTATTTTTCGAAGTGAATAAAAGTATAAAAGTATTGTAAACAATTTTTTTTTTTTTTTTAAAATAATATTATTTTATTAAGTGTTTTCAGTATTTTATTTTACAAGTGTACATGTCTTTTGGGTTTTACATGTCTGTTTCGGGTTTACATGTCTTTTCGGGTTTCACCTGTCTTTTCGGGTTTCACCTGTCTTTTCGGGTTTACGGGTCTTTTCGGGTTTTACAGGTCAGTTTCGGGTTTACGAGTCTTTTCGGGTTTTACAGGTCAGTTTCGGGTTTACAGATCTTTTCAGGTTTTACAGGTCAGTTTCGGGTTTACGGGTCTTTTCGGGTTTTACAGGTCAGTTTCGGGTTTACAGGTCTTTTCGGGTTTTACAGGTCAGTTTCGGGTGACACGAACCCAACCCGAACCCGACCTGTTTTTTTTCGACGGATTCGTGTCGTGTCTTAATTTCATCGGGTCTGAAATATCGGGTCTCTAACCCTAAAATTTCGGGTCGTGTTCGTGTTGGGTTTACAGGTCGTGTCCAAAATTGACAGCTCTCAACAGGATATCCAACAATAATTTTAACTATATTTATTTAAAATTTATTTTTTAGATATTTTTAAAATTTATTTTACTAAATAAAAATCCGCCACTTTATAATTTTTTTCAAAACTCAAATTAGTCACTTCAATATAAAAAATTAAAAATAAATTATTCACTTCAATAACTTTCTTTTACCATATACATTAAGTTAGCCTTATTTCAAATAAATACATTCTTGTTATATTTAATTTGTTATTCTTGTTATATTTAATTTGTTGAAGATATATTATTTAGAATATATTGTTATTTGAGAAAGATCTGTATATTAAAATTTTATTGCCTAATCTTTTTATAGATATTTTTAGGTTTTTTCCTGGCTAATTTATTTTTAAATATTGTTTTCTTTTTTACACATTCAATCCCACCTATTTGATATGAACTAAGTTTAACTTGTTGTTTATAAATATATAACAGATATCGACTAGCAAGTATAGATATTTAACATTTATATATATTTCTTAACAGATATCTATATTTTTTGGTAAATATAGATTAGATTCTATCTATATTATATTTACTAATTATTAGATTCTATCTGTATTATATTTACTAATTATATACCTAACGGTTTAGGATGTTCTAAGACATAGGGTTAAAAAAGATAAGAAAGTACAAGCCCAAAGTGTAATTATATCAACTCTGCTCAACATAATAAAAAAGAGTCATATTCATATAAATTTGTTCTCCGCAATTAAAAACCCTAAAACAAAGAGCCCTCCGATAATCCCAAACCTCCCGATTCGATCGACTTCTAAAAACCTATAAACGATGTCTTACGATGACGTAGAGATTGAAGACATGGATTGGAACGATGAGCTACAGTCGTATACATATCCTTGTCCGTGCGGCGATTTGTTTCAGATCACGAAAGAGGATCTTCGAATCGGCGAAGAGATCGCTCGGTGCCCTAGCTGTTCTCTTTACATCACCGTCATCTACAACATGGAGGATTTTCAAGTAGATTCCAAGAAGAATCACGAGCCTAAAAGCCAACAGCCTGTTGCCGTTGCTTGATCTTCAGGTCGATTTAGTATCAAGTGTTTTGCTAATTACTACTGTACTGTATTGCTGGTGTTTAATGGTTATATATTTATGCGGAAATCTATTGATTTAGGGTTTTGATACTGGAGAGTCGTAGAGTTTGGATGTAGTCACTTATATTAAATGGATACATTGTTTTTTCAACAGCGTGATTTATGGCTCTATCTGAATTCTGTTTGTTGATTCATAATTTACTTTATGATCCTTGTTTCTTATAGATTGTCGAACCTGGAGCAATTCTTTAGCTGTAGTTGTAGCTTTGATCGTCGAACTGTATGCTATAGATTCTAAGATGGTGACTATTGTAGTTGTAGTTTTGATTCCATAACTGTTTGCTATAGATTCTAGGATGGTGACTATTGTAGTTGTTGCTTTGATTGCAAAACTGTTTGCTATAGATTTTAGGACATCAATTGAGTACTCACTTTTGGTTCCTCGGACTATTGTGGTACACATAGCTGAGTTTTGTTTCCATCATTAATTGAAACTTGTCTGCTGGTACTGAATTGTTGAGACTACCTGTCTGATTTTGAAGCACTTTTTTACGTTCTGTCCTTGCTAATCTGGTTCCTAGTTAGACCAATTAACCAAATTGCTCTTATTATGTTTGGTTGGTTCTTGAGTGTGATACTTACTTTCTTATGTATGTATGTTCAACTTTGCATGTTGGTACATATGTAACAGTGGATGACAAGTCCAACATCCTGGTATCTTCAAAGTTGGATCCTAAAACATGTTGGCTCATTTCCATATGAACTACTAGAACTTCTATTTCATGTACACAGACCAAATAGTTTTTATTGTCTATCACTTTTGCCATTTATTAGGCAGAGTTGAGTTTGCTTCTGTTACTACTTTGCTGTGTAGAAGACTTGTTTCTGGGATGTTCTGTTTATTTAGGAGAATGTTAGATCTTGATGCAAACTCTTATTGCTACGATATATTGTCATCCACCCGTATAGCTGTTCTAAAAGTTGAAATATAGTCGATCATATCCAGTTGAGTTCACGCCTCATAACAACTAGTTTTTAACTTAGATTTGATCTTCTAGGTACACAGGAAAGAACTGACTTATTGCGATGTAAATTAGCTATTTACTTTTGGTAAATAAACATTGATTTCTATTCTTGAGTCTGCTATGGGCTTGGTTATCAATGCTTAGAGTCTCAGACAAATCATGGTTGTTAAATCTGCTCTTAGAATTCCAGATTCACCATTTGAGTCTAATTTGAGTAAAAGGTATTTGGATAAATTTATTGTCTACATCATTTTAAGATGTTTAACTAGGGTTGGGCCAAACTATACCCCTTAAAACTATAAGTTATTACAAATTAAGCTCACCAAAAAAATCAGTAATTCCAAATTAAGTTCACCCAAAAAATCCTATAAACTGTTTCAAATTATTCCATAAAATCTTCAGTTTTTTTTCTTGAAATCAAACATGATCTTAATCTTCTTCATTTATCTTCTGGTTTAATATCGTTTTCTAGTTTTGTGTTAATTTTTGCTTAAATTTCATCTAGTTAGTGAAATTGTTTAATTTTGTTTTTTAGTTTAGTTTTGTTTGTTGCTTAAATTTCATTTAGTTTGTGAAATAAGTTAAATGTAGGGTTATCGAATAAAAATGATATATTATTGTTTATGTGTTTTGATATGTGTTAGCACATTGATTTCGGATATGATTCGAAGGTTTTCAGAACTTGGGTTAGTACTGAGTTTTTTCTTTGTCGAAAAACAGGCGGCTGGTTTCGCACTTGTTCTTCGACGATGTTGGTGTGGACGAATTACGTCGGCAGCATAACTGTCTTACATTGGCAATGATATACCCTGACAACGACAAAATAGATGAATAGATGGAGTGTCACAGTGTAAGGTAGTTATGCTGTTGGCGTAACTCGTCATTCCCAGTGCAAGGTAGTTACGTTGCCGCGTAACTTGTCACGATCGAATGTCGGAAAATAGTTTGATGAAAAAACTTTAAAAATAATAATAGAACCTCTGGTAAGAAAGGAATCCAAAATTTAATATTCATATAGTTGTTTGTATTATGTTTAACATTTGTGGTAAATCACTTTACAACGGGCTATATATACAATAACTACAAAAAGTGTTTAGTGTATGAATGAATTTTGTGGATCATGATCCAATCAAGCCGATATCAAATTACATCTATGTAAAAGATAGGGGATAGGTGTATATCTTTATATATGGTGATAAATTTGAGTCAGAAATCTAAAGTCGAAACAAAATAAGCCATTTTTCTTCCACATATCAATCGTATCTTTAATCTTTTGTGGAGATCGCTTTAAGCTTTTGCATGTCATACCTACTTTTTCTTTCCGCCCATAATATCGGTATCTCTTATTGACTACTTTCTTTTATTTCCTTTACCTCAAATATCTGATACATTCATCACTTGCAAAAACAACTTTATAAACATAAATAATTTCTTATATAAACAAAAATAGTCTATTATAGACAAATTAATAATAAAAAAATGTAAAATTGCTTTATGTTGGATACGTCTCATCCTCCACTGGGTGTAAATGGATGAGACGTCTTATCCTCACTATCTTAAAGTAGCGAATTTTTTTTATCGCCCATTACAAAACCATTAGCTTCTTTGTTTCCCATGAAAATCCAAACTTTTTTACTTATATATTATTGACAGTCTCAAAATTTATGCCCTTTAGTAGTTAAAAGTGGCCAAAAGTTATTGTTTTTGTGTTTTGGAATTGAAGTAAGTTTAGTAAAATAGCTACGTTAGAATTTTTAGTCCCACCGCCTTCTTGTCCTATGTGATTTTTTATTTTATGTTTTTTTACCTCAGGTTGAGATATTTTATACCAAAATTGTTTAATTTATTTAAAAATATTTTAATTTTGTTTGGTTTTTTATTTTGTTTGATTGCGCTCATCCCTCGAATCTGAATTTTTTTAAACCTCTATTTAGATTATAATTTTTTTAACCCTCTAATTAGACTAGAAGGCATATTTGATCAATTTAGGATTATTTCTCATTGTACTATTTTTTTCACCCTTTCTTGAACCAACTATCAAAATATGATTCGTTTATTTGTAAATTTTTTTTTTTAATATTTTGTTTAAAAAAGGAATGAGATGGAACTATTTTTTTCTCATGCACTTTCCACTTTATTCTGAATTTGATGTGTGGAAAACACATGCATGATACACCTAACTTTTTCGGAATAGATTACCATTATATAGTGTTTTGTTGTCGTACTAATTTCTCCTATCAATTTTATCTTTAACAATTTCTTTTTTGGATAATTAAGTTTACACCCATATCTAGTCTTTAGCGTTAGATAGGGATGGTTCTATATTAGGATGTATATTTATTTATGGTATATGATTGTAAAAAAAAATGTATTTAATTTATAGAAGTAGTTATTACTATCATTATTTGGTAACATATTTAAATTCGGTTTGTATTCAACTAGTTTCCGTATCGGGTTTGTATAATACGATGACTTATCTGGATCTGATAGTGTTTTAGCTAAAAAGTCATAAGCAATCTATTATAAATATGAGTAAAAATGATTTTTATTTTTCAAGTATAATTGTAACACTCGGACAAGCAAAACTTCGAACATATTTAAAAGATGTCATATCAGTTCGGTCTTTGTTATAGTGCTCTACTTAAACTAGTGAATTAAGTAGAGCACTTGGTCTTTCATGCTATAAATAGAATCCAAAAGACAAGAAATAAACATATCAAAGAGAGCATGGGTACTTTTGTAGGACACATAGTCCCTGGTTTGGCTCTAGCTCTTCTTGGTCTATGGCACACAATGAACACCATCAAAACCTACTGTCTTAAAGGCAACAACAACTTCACCGTCCGCTTCTGGCATCCCATCTCCGTTCGTTCCTCCCTCCTTTACCACCTCGAGCTACACTCCATCTTATCACTTTCCTTCTTTGGAATCTTCTACCAATTCCTACGCCTCGATTCCACCTCTTTCTTTTTCTCTTTCGAGCTGCAAAACCTCGAACACGCCACCATGTTCCTCCACCTTGCGGTTTTCTCAGGGCTGACGTTGTTTTCGGACTTATCAGACTGTTTTGATGCTTTGTCTGGTGTTCCTGGAGTTCTTGCTGCTTCTGTCTTTGGACAAGAGATTTTTCTTCTTGCCTTTCATTCGGCTGACCATGTTGGTGTCGAAGGACATTACCATTTCTTGTTGCGCTTGACTGTGTTGGTCTCTTTTATTGCTACTCTTGTTGCTGTTAGTTTTCCCGGGAACTTTCCTGCAGCGTTGTTGATTTGCGTCTCCGTTTTGTTTCAAGGTTGTTGGTTTATTAACATGGGGTTCAACCTTTGGTTTCCAAGGTAAGTAGTTCATGCTTTAAACTAGTAAGCCTATTGACCATTGCTTTCTTCGAAAGTAATCTAAGGTATTAAACTTAGTCCTCTAACTATATAGTGAGACTTTGATTAGTAACTCATCCATGAACTATCAATCTTAGTGTTGCAGTTTTACATTAATTAGCAGATGCGGAGATAGTTTTATCCAAACTGGATAGTCGGAGACTACCACTTAGACTTTTGAAAATCCAATGACTATCTGTCACTAAAGTCGATAGTCCAATAACGAGTTACTATTTAGAACCTATATAGTGAAATAAATATAGCCAAATGACCGGTATACAATAAAGGATGAAGAAAATTTCAAAATAAAATCATATTCCGGAACATTTGTTTTGAAGATAGTTAAAGTTGTCTTATTTATTAACAGGTATGTTCCTCATGGTTGCGTGTCGGAGATTAGTGGTGGCGATATGCATCACGGTGCAGTGACTTGTATGTCAAGTGACGCAGAGTTCAGAGCAAAGGCAATGGCAAACTTGCAATTCAGCTGGATACTTTGTGGAATATGGGTTGTTGTAGGTTTCATTTGCCTGAAATTTGCGGCAAAATACTCTCCCAGGAGTAAATCAACTGAATATAAGGCTGTTCAGAGCAGAGGAGGTGATGTTCTTCGAGCTATTCCATGAAGAATGAAAGGAGAAGATATTAGCAAATAAAATGGAATGGACCTGTAAGTATTTGAAGAACGGTCTTGTACGATTATATATAGTATGACTATGTATCCGAAATTGCAGAATGCTGCTGCTGTTTCATAGTATGATCACTTAAATCTAATTATCTGTAACGATTTCGTATTCCAATTGTGATTGTTAACAAATCTCAAATATATCGATTTGACTTGAATCACTTGCAAATGCGAACAACAACAACACTAACGGAATCGATTTACAAGCAAGAACACTCCTAAGCATCAAAATGTAATTATAAAGATACTAAGAATGAATTTTTTTACAAACAAATAGAAAATGAAATTCTGATTCACACAAGGCTTGTTCTTCCTCTACTAAACAAACAACAAACAAGGAAACTCAGATCATTTAACCAGAATTGCGTATCAACCAACTAAACTATGATGATTTCTAAATTCGTGATTGGTCATTTAACTATGATATTTTTAAATGCGTACAGTCTTTTGATTTCAAAATAGACTGACATTTTTTTTAATACACTGTGAACGTTTTTCAACTCTAACGATTTTGCTAAATTCACGAGAAATCCATGACTAAATTTATCAATATCATCGCAGCAAAAAACGTTCAATGACATTTTGAAGCCAAATAACTAAGTTCATAGACATTGGCAAAACGATGACGATTTTGATAAATTTAGTCATTAACCCCTAAAGATTGAAGATTGAATGACTAAATTTATCGATATCGTCCGTCGCAGTGAACGCCCACCTGCCTTTTGAAGTCAAATGATCAAAGATGTCGGAATCGACAAACCAAAAGATATTAGCCTTAATGTTTTGAAATAAAAAAGACTGTATGAAATAAATTGTATTAGTGAAATAACCGATCAAGGATTTAAGCCTAAACAAACAAATAACTAGTCCCCAACAAGTAAGACAGACAAGTTCTAAAGCATCAAAAACCAAATGTAAACCATGTCATGTCTGAAAATGGAAGCAATTGTTCAAGTTAGAACATAAGCTCATCAACAATTTATACCAATGTTCAAATTCAAAAAAAAAGATTATATTTTATTACACAGAACTTAGAAACAAATATAAAAACCCCCCATGACTCACTCAAGTATCAGCTTCTTCAACAGCTGCTTCCATCTTAAGAAGAACAAAACCAACAGCAACACCAACAAGAGTAAGACCATTCATGATCGCAGCAATCTTAAAAATCTCAGCAACTGCATTACACGTAGAAGATAGAGCACCTCCACCTCCACCTCTTCCTTTTCCATATCTTACTTCACTCATAACCCTAGCAAAACCCTGATCAGCACACACAGGAAGCCCTAGTGTACAAACGATGTTGTTTTGCGCTTTTAACCCACCAAAACTATTCAGTCCCGTCACGAAACGTACGCTTCTTTTTTTAGAGCTCGAAACAGTCGAGGCATTGAAAGTTGTTGGTGGAGGAGATAGAGATGATGCACAAGCTGCTGACATTGTTGCTAATTGTGTTAGCTTCGGACAAACCTGTGATAAAGCAGATGGTTTTAGATTTGTTAGTAGTTAAAACAAAGAGAAAGGTTTGATTTTTGTTGCAGAATTGAAGAGATTATGAGAAATGAAAATGGATTTGAAATGGGTTTTTGTTTTTTTGGATTAGAATTTGGAATTACCTTTGAAATGAAATGAGGGTGTTGAGTTGAGAGAGAGAAAAATGATAAAAGGAGTTTTGTATATGGTGGTGGAGAAAGATAAGGTGGGAAATAAATGGTTGGTTGATGAGTAGATCAGATGAGCTTCTTCTATAAACCAATTTGATTTCAAATGCTAGCCAGGGAAAATACAATTGATTAATACTCACCTTTAGTTCCAAAGTCCAATAAATTTTATAACCAAAGAAAACATATAAACCTCATCTATTTAGAGAAATTTATTTGACATGTTAATTTTCCCAGACCAAATTATATATGACAATATTAACAGTGCCATTATCCCACCCAGCAATAAAATAAGCACATAATAAAAAATATATTAAAAGCTATAGGTTTAGACCAAGGTTTAAGCTAAACTAACAAAACGATTTTTACAAATTTGTTTTTCTTAAATTAGTTAAATATTTTTAAAAAAATAAAATATACACGTAGTTCAAAATTTAAGTTTTTTTTTTCATTCGACATATTAATTTTTTTATTTTCAAAATATTTTTATTTTTAATTTTTTTATGAGAAAAATATTTGTAAATACTGACTCAACTACCTAATTATCAACCGATACCCAAAATTAGGATATTGTCAATTCATACCTCCACCTAAAAATTGGAAAAAAAACTCGACGATATATCCGTTTTTCTCTTTAAAACCATTTTCCCTCTTCTGAGTCCCCCTAAACCACCAAAACGCACCTTTTTTTTTAAACCAGCAAACAACCGTTCGAATTCCCCGTTCTTCACACCAAACTCTTAACCACCTCCACTCGAAATTCTGCCTTTTTTCACTGATTTTCGACTATACACAGTGGTCTACTCCCTTGAACAAGTAACCCCAGTTCGAGGAGTTGTCGTTTAATTTGCACCGGTCGATAAAGAAAGAACGACTTACAGTAAACAGGTACGTCTCGATTTGGGGATTTTTTTTTTGTATTTTTTGGTGATTTCTAAATACTTGTTGGTGTTCTTTGACGATCGATGTTGCTTAATTCTACTGAAATGACGTAGTTAGGATAATGAGTGCGTATTTTAGTTTCTGGGTTTATCGTTCGACACAGTAGTTTTTGAGGTTGCATGTATTGTTAATCATTTTGTGCGTGTTATGATGTATAGTAAATGATCTACATTCAATTGATTGTTTGTTTTGGTGTTGTTTCCAAATTTCTCAGATCATGGCAACGTGCTGCTAAAAATAGAACAATTTGCATCTCACTCCATGTGTATTGTAAAACAATACGCAGCATACTATTCTGATGTTGTTTTCAAACAACTCTTAACATAGCCTGAGAGTTGTTTGTGACTCTATAACCTGAGAGTTGTTTTGCAACTGTACTAGCTGAGAGTTGTTTTGCAACTGTACTAGCTGAGAGTTGTTTGGAGAAATATCCGAGTGTTGTTTGCAATTGTAGCCTGCGAGTTGTTTGCAAGTATAAGGTAGTTATGCCGTTGTTCCCCTATGAAAGTTGCTTGTTATATACAATTGATGGTTTTATGTTTTTGCAGGGAAAATAACCAAGAAATCAAGCTTTTGCAGGTTGGGATTGTTGAGAAAGAACAATGTTATTGATGCCCACATCGACACTACGAGAAACACACCCTTCTACACGCTTTTGAAGGCGACATTCGACCTCCGACAGGGGCCGTTAGCGAATATAACGTTTTATGCGAACATTCAGTTTATTATAGAGATGTTTTCGGACAAATAAGACGCCTTCTGTTTTAGGTCAAAGTTGGTGAAGATAACAACGAACAATGTAAAGGCCACGATACAGAGAAAATGGCTTTAACAAAATCCGGAGCATTCCAAAGCAGATACATAAACGGAGAGGAGAACGAATCAAGGATGATGAGAACATACTTCATGGGTAAAATGTCAAGGAAGATAAGACCGACAAATACTAAATCTGTATCGAACAACATTATATAGATACCTCTAAATATAGTTTTTGTTATAAGCAGGATGTTTCAGATGCACTGACATAACATGTTGTGGTAGGTTTTACAAGCAGGTATATCAAGATCCATCAGCCAAGGGGGGAGGGGGGGCATGAGTTGGAGGATGTTACCCGACTGTTGATATTGTTTTTATGCTCAACACTATTCTACTCAGTCTCTCGAGAGATAGTGGGTTGGAATGTGTTGTATTTTATCGAAGATCTTGGCAGAATAAAGGACTATGACTGGTTCACATCATTATTGTTGAAGCTTCTCTAATTGATCAGTAGTTGTGTTGCGGAAGGAAAACCTGATAGAGTTATCGGCTGTGTGGCACTTCCATTTGTAAGATTTTTTTTGCTTAATTAAATATTACCACGCTAACATAGAGCTCGTGATGATAACAAATTTCCTGGTGCAGCCCTTCGTCATAGAGCACACAACAATTAAGCTAGGCTCGTAAAGACAAATCTGATCCCAAAGTTTTTTAAATGGTGGAGATTAGAGTCCAAACAATCGACCTTCCAACTGATTGGAAGGCTACCTATGTTGCGAGATGATGAGGTATGAAATATATATATATCTATATAAAAAACTCACGTGGTATAATTACAAACAACTCTCAGCTTGTGAAGTTGCAAACAACTCCCAGAGGATAGAGTTGAGACAACTCTCAGGGTTAGAGTTGCATATATGTTGTTGGCACCGTCAGTATTATATTAATGGTATTGGCACTGTCAAACATATGTTTTTGGCACCGCCAGTGCCATCGATATAATATTGGTGGTGACAACTAGTACTTTACTTTTTCTTGTTTTTTAACATGTTTAACTAGGCATGAGAAAATCTCGAAAGCTATAAAGGATGCTCACAAAAAGGAAAAATAACGATCCAAATGTCCTCATACGTCACAAACCGAAGAAACTGGTTTGGTTCCCTTATAACTGATGCAAGTAAGAATGTGCATACCGAGTATACTAAGTTGTTTTTACAGGTACAAAAGTATCAGATCGTAAGATAAAAACAAGTACCAAACCTTAAGATAACACCTAGTATCGCTCCCGCTGAAGCATCAACGAAGATGATATTAGTTATGAGGCAAATTGTATCTTTCATAGCTTGTCGGGCTCCAGCAAATGGCTCCATTGACATTTTAATCTTTGACAACCTCAATGTCATGATACATGACATCAAAGTGAACAGTGCATTTAGACTGGCCTGACTTGGACATAAGCCTACTAGCTCAGCGTATTTAACTATCTCGGGGTCTAATGAGAATCAAAGTCTGCAATTCAACACCTCCGGATAGACAACCAATTATCTTTCTCCACAACTCATGAGTGTCTCTCCATCTTTCAGGATTTGTATAGTAAACTTCTTCTAGATTCCTCATTTATCTTGAAACGCATCTAACTATTATTTGAGAAGTAGTTGTATGGGATTTGGAAAAAAACCAATCAAATATCTGTGGCTCACTTTTTACAACTTTATTCAAGACCCTGAAATTTCCTCCAGATTTGTCTAACGCTCCCAATAGTGACTCCACATCAACATCTTCTTCTTCATCTAATTAAAGGTAAAACCAAAACAATTATGTCGTCTTAAACATCCAAACCCTCAAAGATACCCAAACGCTGAAAATGTGATCAATAAAGTAAAAAGAGTTATTGTTTCGTGACCATATTCCTCCTTTTATGATTTCTCTCATTTCCAATATGATGAATTTTAAAATTTATTGTTATTATAGTTTTTAGGTTGTAATCACTCTTTGTTTCGAATTCAAAAGTTATGATCGCATTCGAGAGAATGGCTAATGACCCAAATCATATAAAGTTACCTTTGTATGAAGTTGTTTAAGATACTCACGTCAACTTAGATTAAAAACTAAAACTTCTCAAATGTTTTCATATAATTGTCGACTTCGACTAAAAACTTGTTTCGTCATAGAGATCATTTATAAATTCACTGTGTGCTCATTTTATATACGTACCTTAGTGTGTTGTTTAACTTTCAAAGATATTCTACAAACGTTTATCACATAAATAAAAGAATTTTGCATCTCTCGCGTGAAAATGGATACTTTCGTTAATGTAAGAAAAACTATGAATTAAGTTGTATATTACGTTCATACTAAAATTTTATTTTATAATGTTGTTTGTATCACCTTAACAGGTTGTGGTCCACTAGAACACGTCATTGCATCTCATTCATCCTAGTAAGAAATTATATGCACGATGATATAGTTTAGCTTGGATGAACCCATTATTCGTCCATATTAGTAAATATCAACTTTGGGGAGTAATTAAGTAAGAATATAGAGTAATAGAATTTTTTTAGGACTAAAACGTCTACTTTAAAACTTTTTTTTGTTGTAGTTTTAGTTTGTTATACCTTAACTTTATCCGTTTCCAAAATATGTAAAATAAATGGCAATGTTTAGTTTAAAACATTTAACTTTAATGTTAAAATAAAACCACCAGGATTAGTTGTTTTAATTATTATTTTCAACATAACACATAATGTTGATGGGATTGGTCGACATTTGCTTAAAAATAATTTCACACCTAATGTGAAAATGTTAGGTCGGTACGAGTTTTGTTGCAATTGTAGATGATGTCAACAAATAATATCTACATCAACTATTTATGGAAAAACAAACTAGACTCTAAAGACAATAATAATATCACTAATGTCGACATACAGCGTCGACATGTGTATCCATTGTGGAACATCTAATGTTGATGGAGTATGTCGACATTATATGCTATTTTTTAAAACATTAAATACCGACCAACCCCATTGATATCATGCGTTATGTTGAAAAGATTAACATCAGTATTCTAATATATAAATACGCAACATGAAAATAATATCTTAAATACATAAAGAAACTTGATACATATAATATTTATTGTCTAAAAAGTATAAAATCCATAAAACCTAAAATCCAATGATATTACATCTGAAAATATAATCATTATAGTCGGATATACACGAATCTCATAATTTTACCATTTTTCTTATTGCTTTTATGCTCCTTACAAGTGCCATATTTAGAAATCGACTCTTAGATCTACAAATTATTTTTCTAGTAAGGCACGCAATTTTTTTTATGTATCATATCTTTGAAAAGATAGGTATCTCATCATGAAAAATGGTACAATGTGCCAGATATATTTTTGAATATAATTATCATACTTTGCGATTATAGTATGAAAGTCAAAACTTGGTACCATTAGTCTATCTCTATATTCCTATAGTAAATGGTTATTCGGTCAATCTTGCCAAACCGAGTTGTTTTACTTTATATATTTTGTTTAAATATGTACCTCTCATAGCTAAGGGCTTTTTCGAAATTGGCGGTTCGATGTTGGATGTGGCCCAACTTCTAAAGTACACGCTCAGGCTAATACAATTCTACTTTATCCCTAGACTTAACAACATATTAAACCATGTCAGTTCCTCGAACCCTCAAACTGCACGAAGACTCTCATACGACTAAAATATAACCTATATTACAAGGATAAAGGTGTTATGATATATATTAAACATTTAAAGACTATAACTATACATATATCATTATCATTAAACCATCAAATGCAATACGTTTAGACTAAAGATTTTCTATTTAATGTTTCTTAACTACTTCATGCCAATCTAGAGTTTATGCACTAAAAAGTGCGTCATGGTCCCATGATAACCCTGCCAACTCGATGGTTGAAAACTAGAGAAATAGTCGCATACCTAACACTCGAACAACGTGAGAAAAATATTAATCTTCTTCATCACATGTTGACATCTCAAACATAAGATATTTTATAGTTTGGCCAAGATATGCATTGGACAAATACTATTCTAATGTATCTAAGTTTTGGGGGATCTTAAATTAATCAGTGTTGATTTGCGTTCCGATTTTTTCAGTGAACATAACAACGGTGGATAAATATAAAATTTACGCTCAGGGGGGAAACAATGTATCTAACCTAAAATGATACTCACATTGGTAACCATAGTACTAAATATGTCCCACAACCACGTAATCTGAAGACCTCTATCGTAACATTTATCCAATTCGACTTTCACTACACTCAGTCTGAGCCTAAGCAATTGTGTCACCATATTCTCATAGCATCATTATCACTATTTTTGGCTACATGAATGAGTCGTCCTCATATATGAAGACATGTAATGCAAATAACATCATATAACGTCACCATCGCCTCTCCGAATGAGAAATAAAAACGATGATCCTGGATCTCAATGAACGCTCCTACAAGAGGCCTATTCGGTTACCAATCAATTAATATTTCTTGTTGGTCCAAACAATATGGTGTTAACGAATTTTTGGACAAATTGTTGGTCTCACAAGTTCCATTTAAATAACGCATTGTGTTATTGTAGAACCAGAATGGGGTCCTAGAAGCCCACAAAAAAATATATATAGATATTTTGAAATAAATATAACATAGTTGTTAACAACACATTATATACTTACCCTCCCGTGATATGTGTGGTATAATGGGTGATTAGAGAAATACTTGTAATATCTCAGTATATAAGGTAATTTTCTTCCAAATTGTTTTACTTATATGTCTCTCTTCCTCCATTTACATCTCTCTCCTTCCCTATTCGGATCTTCCTAACTCTATGGCGGGCAGTGTCGGCGGTGGAGTTAATTGTGTCAAGTCCTTTGCATAAAACCAACCAATGCACCCCTTATTTTTACCGTAAAAGTCTCGCTGTAGGTTTTCGACTCATACACCCTAGATGATGATGTCGTATTGATGGTCATTCGCAATAAAAAAATCGAATGCATCATGTTCCAGATAAAGACATAACATAAACAATGAAACCAAAAAAAATTATAATCCACTTAAAGACACAAGTGATGTTGACGAACATTGGTATAATAGCATCTACCGATATCAACGCGGTATGCCGACATCAATAGTTGCTATTGGCTTATGAAGTTAACAAAATACGTCGACATCAGTTTATAAAAGCTAACAATGTTGATGTATATTGTCGACTTTAGTAACCGGTAGCGACTATCATTGTTTCACTATGAATCGAAATAAATCCTAAAATAATTGAAAATCCTGAAACCAAAAACTTAATTTCGAATCAAGATTCAACCAATATACATACTTATTAAAAGTTCAAAATAAACTAAAATTAGTTTTAGACTAAAACGAGTTAAACATAACAAACATAGTTGGAACGAATACAATTAGTTGAATACAATTAATTGATTGAAAAAATTATTAAATAAAAGAAATTAGAAATAACAAAACAGATAGGTTGAAAAAATTATTAAAATTATAACTGCATGGATCCGACGGATCCAGTTCAAAAATAGTATATCCAATAAATTTTAAATAATGGATCGACCAAAACCCGCTCCATTACACTTTCAGGTTCATTGCTTTAAAAAAATTATATTTACAATTTTCTAATTTCTATGGTAGCAATAACAAAACTCATTTTCAGGTTTTTGCAATGGCATTTTCAATATTAAGAAAATCAATATCACAACTGCATCTAGTAAATTGGCCCATTTTTAGCCACTATCATATAAGATATAGTTGCCCTTCATAGGGTTACTTCACAAACTTAAAATCTATCTACAACAGTCTAGATAGAGAGCCAACTTTAAATAAAATTGTACACTAAAAAGGCTTATAGACATTAACATAAGATCCATATACCCAAAGAAACAGAAAAGGGAGCTAAGGAGCTTGAGACACACGGAAGACTGTAACTTTGAGCACAAAATCCCTGCTTCTGAGGAGCTCGAAAACGCAAACATCTCCTTCTCCCAACCCGTTTTGTAAGGTGAATTCGTACCATCCCTGACTGAACTTGGCTCGTCCACCTTTGTAAAGACACCTAACAGCCCACTGTCTACCATCTGTAAGCTCAAGTTTTATCGACCCTGCAACCCCGCTTAGATGCTTTTCCGCAAAGCAAGAAGGCAAATACTGCAAAACCAATATATCAACAAGGTTTCTCTGGATTTACAAAAAGTTTGGAGAGAAAAAAGCAAAATTCGATCCATTTGCTTGTAGAGGAGATGGGATCGATAAAATAAAATTAGTACCAACATTGTTCTTCCAAATTCTTAAGTGACAACCTTATAAAAGACAATTTGACGATTTGGAACTCTTTTTCTTAATTAAAACATCTATGGTTATAATTCCTATATACCAACTAAACATAAACATATATAGTACCGCAGGTTGACCACGTCAAAGAGAGACATTAAATTACTTGATTGGAAATTGCTAACCATATAGGCTTTTGCAAAGTATATTGAGGCATCCAAAATATAGGGTAAGAAATAATATGAACCATTTGTGTTTTTAAAACATCCTTTAATAATGCCAATACATACCTTGTTTTTAGGTTTGGTTGCCAAAAAATCTAAGGAAAAACGATTTGAGAAATTTTGCTTTTCGAGTTTGGTTTCTAAGATATACGCAAGGGATTATAAGTTCAATGAAAACTTAGGAAACCTATTACATCCAAAGTCCAAACTAAAGGATTTCATTTCTTCCCTCGTCGTTTTTTCCATCAACTTATTTGCGTTGCATATCTAAGAATCAAACAGAGATTAAAACTGGCAAGGAAACTAATTCCATGCAGCATATTACGGACTCAGTTTCAATAGACATAATGTTAACACACTGAAAAGAACGTCATACCATAATACAGCCTCTATACAGATAGGAGGGACGTAAAACAACCCTGCAGAAAGGATTGCCAGGCTCGAACCCCTTAGCAGCATTCAGTGCTCTTTCTCTTGCTTCGGCGGTTACTGTTCTCTTTCTCGCTGAGGCACTCTCGTAGAATCTAAACTTCATTTCTGGATCCGTTACTTGTTGAGCGGGTGGACTTTGTTCATCTACAACTATAGGAGATGAATAATCAACTCTGTCATTATTCAGTTTGTTAGGAGAGAGAAGATGAAAAGAAGATATTAGTTCAAAAACTCACCGGGATCATCAGCATTAAGCTTCTTCCTCCCTCTCTTTTTGCCTTTCGGAACATCTTCTCCTGTAAGACACAGTCACTAATTGTTACAGAAGAAAATTGACTATGCAAATAGAAATTAGTAAAAAGATTATGTTTGCTTTTAGACGGGAATGGTCAAAAAATTGCATTCTTACTTGCAATCTTTTAGAACTTAGAATTAAAAAGCAACCGTGCAGATAGATGCCAGGATACGTGTGAGTCAGGGTAGATGGATAAACTGACTGATATACAAAGTTTCATATTATACAATCTTTGTACCTAAATGTAACAAGAATAAGAGAGGAAAGGCTGAAACTCGAAGCAAGAAGGAAATGGTTAAGCGAGACCCTAAAAGCACCTACTATAGCCTCAGAGAAGAAGAAGCACATTACAAACACCAAGGGATTCTTGCATAGCGCACCAGAGCAGAACTTTACTACCTATGTGAATTATTGGGGCTTTTTGGGCATCAGTGCTTTCTAACTCAGCATATTGGTTATTGTATTTTTTAGCCCAGTATAAACAAGAATTGAAGTTTATTTTAATTCGCTCTCAGTGGTTGTTTTTCAACTTTTTTCACTTCAAACCATATTTACTTATACCATTTCCATAGAAACAAACTGAGTTACATGACAGTAATATGAAAACTTACCGAGCGAATTTTGAATATTTGAAGTACTGTACAAAGTTGACGGGTTGACAATTTCAGAGTCATCGTCATCTTCTAATTCTTCAAACATCCGAGCTCGTTTGATATGATTAACCTCAAAGCTACTGACACTACTATAGTAATTAATCTCCGAAAGAGGCATATTATATATGAAGACACTGAAAGCGGACCTCCCTTCATATCTGAATAATAAGAAGTAGCCAATCCGAATCGAGTAACGCTCTACAAACTCCTGCCAACCTTCGTCAAACCAAATTTTGTTGTCACCTTTTGTCAATCCCACACGCCACACATTCCCATCAGGGACACTGAGTGCTACAGCAATTGCAAGCTCATCCTTATATTTTTTGACAAAGCTGTCTGGAACCCTCTGCAAGTACCAGAGTCAAGTTATGCACTATTTGCTTTCAGATTTATGCTATCAACAACCCCAAGCCAAATACTACGATGCAGAATTAGGAATGGCAAGTTAAGATATTCAGGGTCAATTTGCCTTGGTTCTATAATAAGAATATATCTGAACCTAATATATTTCAGAAATAGGGAGAGTGTATGTTATTATATCTATTTAAGGGTAATTAACTAGAGTTGTCTCGTTTCAAATTCTGACTCTAAATCAATAGCTGAACCCAACTTTGGGGTCTAAAATGACAGTCTAGAACAAACCTTTTTCAGTTCAGACAAAATTATAAGGACGAGCAGAACAAAGTTTAGTGTGACCTGTGCATCTATACTATAACGAAAAACAAAAATATTGATGATAATTAGCCATCATCATTAAAATAAGCTTATGTCAATCTTGATTTACAGCTCTTAATATACTCCCTAGGTGACATTCTAGGAAAGAATATGAATTCCTAATTCAATGACATTCACAAATATCAATAAAATATTGTTTAGAAAGTTCCATTTATAACTTTTTCCTTACTAATTGATGTAGTGTAAATCTTTTACTTTATTTGGAAAGATAAAGTATAAGTACTAAAATATGGACTCAATCGCTAAAATATAGTCTCATTTTGTGAGCTTCTTATGGAAGGGGAACGGAAAGAGTAGCACAAGCACAATTAGAACAAAATAGGTTAGTTACTTCTCCCGAGAAAGAACGAGAATATTTAGTTGAGGAAGATCCATTAAGTAAATTTATAATATCCAAGATAATAATACAGGATACAGAACATAATTTATCGTAAACCAAAGATGACAAAAAAAATCTTAAGATTAAAGTCTTCAAACATTTCCAAAGGATAATATGAGCTATAAGTATAATTAGAGATCAAGAAGCTAAATTGGGGTAATAGAAGGCAATAGGAAGCCTTTTGAAACCCTCTTTTATTTCAATAATTTGTATAAATAGAGCAGAATACATTACTAGGACAACTGACAAAGACACAAACTCTAGACACAAGCATATGCATATAAGTCTTGTTAGGGTGGCCAAGAGACAGCCTAAATAAGAGAAACACAAAAAGTCTATAATCACACAACAATTTATTCAAAATTCAAATACATTGGGGAAAACAAAAGGTGAATTTAAATTTACGATTCACAAAACAATCTAATTACTTCGCTTGAAACCCTAAGTTTTTCCACACACTCTATATCATCTTCCTCAAGCAAAACAACTAAGAGGGTTTAATCAAAACAAGAATTCGATAACAATATTCGTATCACAATCTAAGCTTTGTCTGGAGTAATAAAATAGAGTCAAACTCTATTGGAAAAATCTCAGAAAGAACGGGGGGGATTACCAGTCTTTTATCTTGAATAGTGGAGAAGAGAATCAGCTTCTGGAAAAAAGGTCTAGGCATTGTTCAGACTTATGAGAGAGCGAGTCAGTGAAGCAGATCATTCATGTGATGAAAACCCTAATGTTGTTTCTAGATCTGGCTTATTTTCCTGCTCTCTCTTTGCTTCACTGGCTCCAGTCAAACACTGTTTTTTTATTTCCTAGTTTAAGCTGACCTAAAAAGATAAACGAATTGATCTGCCACCCACAACACAAGCGACTCGGTGTGTTGGTAACCCAGTTCCAGTAACCCACCTACTCCACTTTTTAGGCTCCCAAATAAATATTGCTAATTCGGACTAATATATTTATTGAATAATAGGGCCGCGGCAAAAGTTACTTTATATTTTTTTACGGCTAAGAGGATAGGAAATATTTTGTTTATTTATTTTTTTATGGTGGAAATTGTTATAAGGATCGAGATATAAATTAGTCATATTTATTTTGATAGATCTTAAACCGCTGGATTTTACATCCGTTTGATATATCTTTCATCTAATTTTGGACAAACTTGTCTTTTTTATAAATTTTATGTATAAAAGGTTTTGATAAATCTCTCACTATTTGTTCTTCTTTTTTTTCCCTCTTTCTAGAAACCTCTCAATCACTCAAGAATCGACCGAAAATCAAACTCTATTTTTTGAAGAATCTAAACTCATTGAAGAACCTAAACTCAGCAAAACATAAAGGTAAGAAATACAAACCTCATGCTCTAATTGTTTTTAGATTTCGTTGGATATAAACTGTTGAAAATTGGGTTTTTAGGTTTCGCTTTAAAAAGTTTGATTTTTGCATGATTTTAGGTGTTGTTTTGTTAGATTAGTGTTGTATTCTTGTTAGTTTTGTTAGTATCTATGTTTCTGTGTTTAATTTTGTGTGAAATGAGGCTGCTTTGGTGCGTTTCCAATTTTGGAACTCAGTCTTCTTGGTCGCACGATCGTGCGACCAAGAAGACGTTTCGTCACATGCGACGGGGTGTGTATGTCTGTCGTATGTGACAGACAGCTTAGACTTAGAACCTTTTTTTGATTTGTTTCACTAACACATATTACTTCATCAAACCTTGAATGTTTATTGGTAAATAAATTTGACGTTGGGTGATTATTAATAGATTACCATTTATTTATATATATTTCTTTTGGGTATTTTACAATTCTAAATCTTATTTTATTTGATATTAATAACCCCATAATATAATAATTTTTATAGTTGAAACTATTTCAAACATGAAAACTAAAAAACCTAAGGTCAAATATAAAGCTCCACAAACAACTACATACCTTCATCAAATTTTAAAAGTTGAAAACTCAAAATTAGGTTCGAATGAGAAGAAGATTGAATAATTTCAAGTGAAGGCATACATTTATTCTCTATTACAGTTTAGAATTAAAATAAGTCAAACGAAAATCTGATACCACGATTGAGGGTTTTATTTTATTTTATTGATGTCTATTAAAGGACTCGACATCCAAAATTGATGTCCACTCATCTCATCCACATATTTTGATATCAAGTCTAGTAATGGTGATTTTATGAAGTTGAAATCTACAACTGATGTCAAGTCCATGAAGTCGAGATTAATTGATATGATATCAATTGACGTCGATGAGATGTGTCGACATTTTGTATTGATGTCGATTTCATGAAGTCAACATTAGTTCACGTGGATTCTGGTTTTGGAATCTAAGCATGTCTTAATTTATTTTCTTGTTTTGGTTGTTAAATTTTATAAAGAATCAAAATAAATACATAATCAACTATTTTAAAGATATTTTACGTGCATTCATGACTGCCATGCATAGCACTAAATTTGAACTTGAAGAATGAATAGAACATATGGGTAAAAATATGAGATATATGATAGCTAAGAGTTTTTACAATGATGGGAAGACTAGGCGAGCTTTGAGAATATTATTTTTGTTTGCGAGAGATCCATACCATATATGAGACAACCTAAGAAACCTAATGCTAAGAGAAATACGGCCAAACCAAAAAATATGATCGTTTTTCTAAACTTAGGTTTATCCCGTTATAGTTGAAGGTGAATTCTGGTTTGCACAAGTTATATACATAAATCATCATCATGACTCGCATAATTAACAGAAGGATGATTTAAAGTAAGAAAGTTGGAAATAAATCATTACGAATTTTTCTATGACTGGTACCCATCCTCGAGAAGTTTTAGTCAAATTGAGAGATGTGAAACCCATAAATGTATCCAAGATTTGTAATGTTTATAATTCCAGACACATATAATATGTTAGATATATATGTTCAGTCATGCATATAAGTTTTGTTGGGTAAAGTGAAAGAAAACAACTATGTCAAATGACATTGGATGATAACTAAAATCTTCGAAATAATCAAAGAGTTATTTTTCGCACACCCGATATCCATCAATACTATAAGAACATTCTTGAAAGTTATGATTATGGATAATTTCTACAATAGTACAATGTAAAGAATGCAATTATTTGAAATTGTTGGGGTTACGTCAACATGTTTAATATTCTGCATTTTTTTTATGAGTGCATAAGAATTGGACAACAACATTTGGGCGATGGATCAATCTTGCTTATGAAGGAAAACGAGTGGACATTACGTAAGGTTACGTTGATATATATAAAATTTTCATTGATGGCGCAATAAATGAGGTAATTCTAGAAATGATGCACTTTTTATACAAATGGCATATAAACAAGAATATTTTTGTGAGTACAAAAACATTATTTAAAAATAAAAGATGTCGGGCGAGTTTATTACTTACTAGAATTTGGTCGTGTATTTAGTAAATAATCCTGATTTGAAGACAAACGTAGTAATAATGAATGAGAAATATATAACATATCCTAAGGTATTTGAGTAAACTGTAAAATTCCTATGTGCATACATAACCTTGTCAAGCAATACAGAAGCACGACAACTAATCAATAACCTCATTAGTCCTTATATATTAAAAATTATGTTCAAGTAACATAGTTAAGCTAATCTTATAGGTTCATTATTAATATTAAAAGCATGCATTCATCCGTATAATATTTTATAAGAATGAACCAACTAAAATTTGAGCATTTTTGGGCAAATCTTGAACTGTTTGATATCAAACATAAAAAGATAAAAGATTCGTTTAGAATTAGGGTCAGTGAGACATCCCTTGTTGTCATATTAAGATAATATGAAGATGATTTTATTCATAAAAAAAATATGAAAATGGTTCTTTTAGTTCGTGATTATAGTCTGGTTCATCAAAGTAAATGTTAGTTACCAAAGGACTAGAAAATCAATGAATAAAATAACTCTAGTATATTTCAATAAACTTTATCTAAAATATTTTGATCACCTTATATTGAAAAGTATAAATCCTTATTTATAATATAAGTAATCCTAAAATACTAGGATACATGACATGTATTATATTAGACATGTGACAATCATCTATTATATCTATTAGTTAGTAAATTACTAACTTAGTTTTTATCCTATTATGGTAGTCTTGTAATCTTAACAGTGACCTAGAAGCTTTTTAAATAATCTTCATGCAAATCTTTATAATTTGGATTATCTAGCTCATAATCAATATATCTCATTTAACTTGTTTGTATTAAGTAACTCATCCAACTTATTGACATCAAGTGTCTCATGTGACTTGTTTCATATAATTCATCCAGTTTTCTCATATTAAGCAGCTCATCCACCTTTTTCATATACTACCTCATTCACATATCAAGTAGTTTGTCCATCTTGTTCATATCAAATATGGTAGCGCCAAGCTACGAGATGGAACAAGTGGCTGAAAAGTCAGAGAAAGAAGACGAACAATAGAAGATGAATAGCTCTAACCCTAGGTCAAAGTAAAAGAGACTTTACAGAAAATCAAATTCTATTAAAAAAAGTTTGAGGCAAAACTAGGGTTTGAGAGCCTTTTATAAAGGTGCTCGAAACTCTAGCCCAAAGTTACAGCTTTTTTTCCTAATGCAATAAAATAAAGCCCAACCCAATTTCAAAGTGATTGGAGCTGGTTAAGTATTTTAATAAAATCCAACAAAAATAGGAAAATGCAGAAAATTTACTAAAACAGCAAAACGAGGGTTTAAACGACTAAATTTAGGGCCTGGATTTCATCACGTTGTGATTCTTTCCAAAACCGTTGGGCTTCTCGATGCGTTCGATTTGAGTGGTCGCATGGCCAAATTCTGATATATGGGCCCCAAATAAATCTTCTTTCCGTTTGTCCAAAAGGGTCATATAGTCATGGGCTTGTGCAACTACATCATCCTCCCCTTCTTCAGAAGAATTCGCCCACAAATTATCAGCTTCATCATCCTCAGCAGTAGCGGTAAATGGCACCAGGTGTTTCACGTTGAAAACGTTATGGGTCTTCATGTGGCTGGGTAGCTTCAACCTGTATGTATTGGGAATAATCTTTTCAAGAATTTCAAACGGACCCACCTTCTTTGCAGCTAACTTGTTGTACTCGTGTGCAGGATATCGATCCCTGGTCAAAACAAACCATACAAAGTCTCCCGCTGTAAACTCCACCAGGCGGCGCTTCTTATCTGCGGAAATCTTGTACTTCTGTGTTGTTTCCTCCAGGTGTTTGCGGGTGTTCTCATGGATCTCCCATAGATCAGCAATGACGTTCTCGACCTTAGCTGGAACCTTATCAAGCGCTGGGAAATCTAAGTCCATAGGACCCCGTGGGTTATAACCATAGACTACCATGAAGGGACTATACTCAGTACTGCGCTTGTGGTGCCTGTTGTAGGCGAACTCAACATGATAAATGCGGAAATCCCATGCTTTCAAGTTCCCAGAGACCTCTGTGCGTAACATGTTGCCTAATGTTCGATTAGTTACCTTGGTTTGGCCGTCTGTCTCCGGGTGATACACGCTGCTAAAACTCAACTTCGTGTTCGTGAGGCGCCACAAACTCCTCCAAAAATGCCCCACAAACCATGCATCGCGATCAGAAATGATATTCAAGGCTAGACCATGTAAGCGGTAGACCTCACGAAAGTATAAATTAGCAACATTCACAAAATCTGTGGTTTTCTTGCAGGGAATGAAGTGGGTCATCTTAGAAAACTTGTCAACCACTACAAAAATAGAATCGTTACCTCTCTGTGTTCTTGGCAGCCCAGAGATGAAATCCATGTTGACGCTTCGCCATGGTCCTTCCGGTATTGGGAGTGGTAGGTATAGACCTGCGTTGGAGGATGTACCTTTTGCCACCTGGCAAACCCGACAACCAGCTACAAAACGGATAACATCTCGTCTCAAATGCGGCCAGAAAAACTGACTGGATACAGAGTGAAGGGTTTGATCTCTACCCACATGCCCCTCGTTGTGTCTCTCCTGTACAATCAGTAACCTCAAAGTGCCCTCAGGAACACAAAGTAAATTACCTTTGAAGAGGTAACCGTTGCTCACTGCAAAATCTTTTCTCAAACCTGCGCTGACGTCATTTAGAATAGGACCGAAATATGGATCGATAGCCAGTAGATCCTTCACCATCTCGAATCCCACAACTTCTCTTTCTATACGAATCATCATGCTGCGTCGGCTCAGTGCGTCAGCTAAGCGGTTAACTGTCCCCGAAGTATGCCTAATGGAAAAGGTAAATTGTTGAGTAAATGCTGCCCAACGTGCATGACGGGAAGAAAGTTTCTCCTGACTCTGCAGATGCTTTAAGGCATCATGATCGGTGTACAGGACAAAGTCATTGTAGGCCAAGTAGGAACTCTAGTGCTTCAAAGCTCGTACAACTGCATAGAACTCCTTGTTATATGTGTTGTAGTTAAGTTTAGCTCCACTTAACTTTTCGCTGAAGTATGCTACAGGGCGGCCTCGTTGGCTGAGTACAGCGCCAATGCCCAATTCGGATGCACCACAATGCAGTTCAAATCCTGTAGAAAAGTCACGTAAAACCATAATCGGTGCAGTGGTCAGTCTTACCTTAATTTCCTCAAAAGCCTTAGCTGTTTCAGGGGTCCAGCAGAATGTCTTTCCCTTCATACACTCTGTAATAGGAGCCATAACAGTGCTGAAGTTATGTATGAACTGTCTGTAAAAGGAGACCAATCCGTGAAAAGAGCGGACTTCAGTGATGGAAGTAGGAATAGGCCAGTCTCGCACGACTGCCACTTTCGACTGATCCACTGAAAGCCCATCTTTTGACACGACATACCCAAGGAAGACGACCGAATCTATCATAAAACAGCACTTATCGAGTCCTCCATAAAACTCATATAACCTTAAAACAACCAACACCTCGCGTAAGTGCTGGAGATGCAGCTCTTCCGTGGTACTATATATAAGAATGTCATAAAAGTATACAACAAGAAATTTTCCGATGAACGGGCGAAATACATGGTTCATAACCCGCCTGAACGTGCTAGGAGCGTTAGAAAGACCGAATGGCATTACCATCCATTCAAACAGACCTTCTCGGGTCTTGAAGGTTGTTTTCCACTCATCCTCCATACGAATACGAATCTGGTGATATCCGCTCTTTAAATCCAGCTTCGTAAACACAGTAGCACCATTCAATTGATCTAGTAAATCATCAAGGCGAGGAATAGGAGACCGATACCTGACTGTAAATTTGTTGATAGCCCAGCTATCCACACACATTCTCATTGAGCCATCCTTCTTTGGTGTTAACAGTGCAAGAACCGCACAAGGACTAAGACTCTCTCGGATGTGGCCTTTCGCCAACAGTTCTTCCACCTGTCTGCGGAGCTCTTCGTGCTCTTTTGGGCTCATCCGATAATGCAGTCAGTTTGGTAGGTTAGCACCCGGTACAAGGTCAATCTGGTGCTGGATATCTCTCAATAGAGGAACACCCGTAGGTAATGTATCAGGAAAGACAACAGAAAATTCTGCTAATAGCGGCCGAACTCGCTCAGGTATACCAACAAATGGATCAGTATTAAATTCTTTAACCAATAAAAGATAGAAAATCCCTATTTCATGAGCATGTTCTATAAACGGCTCTCGAGCTAGAAAGTTCTTACCCGACTCCTTTGATACTGCAATGACAGGTTCCTCCTACCATCATATGTGACACTTCTATCATATTGCCAGGATCATCCTAACAACAAGTGACACGCATCCATCCCGATGACATCGCACAATGCTTTATCCCTATAGTTACCAATAGAGAAAGATACCAGACATCTTCTAGAGATATTTACCTCACTACATTTCTTTAACTAGGCAAGCTTGTAAGGGTTTGGGTGGTCTTCTGTTTTCAGGGCCAGTTTCTGGACAACTTCTTCAGAGATAACATTTTCGCAGCTCCCTAAATCAATAACGAATTTGCATACCTTTCCCCCAATAGTACAAGTCGATTGGAAAATATTATTCCGTAGCCAATCATCCCCATCACTTTTGGCTTTGGGCGTCAGACAGATACGCCTTAAAACCAATACCTGACCAATATCTCCTCCTGTAACCTGGTCCTCTGGAACCTCATCAACAACATCCTCTGGTTCTTCATCAAACCGTGGGTCACTATCTAGGTAAAAATCAGCAGTGTCAGCGAACAGACCCCTCGATTGTTGTGGCTCTTGTCGTAATTTTGGACACTGTAAAGCAACGTGCCCTAGTTCATGACAATGATAGCACCGGACCTATGAGGAAGATAACTGTGCGAGTAGGGACCTGCAAATTAGCACTTGTGCGCATAGGAGAAGCAGTTGGTACTCATGGGTTAGGGCTTAGAACCGTCCTTTTTGGGAATACCAATGGAGTTTTTCTGGTAGTGTCTCCTCCATAAGACCTTCGTGAAAGGGCTTTCTCCAGATGGAGTGCGCGCTGATGTGCTTCAGACATATTCACAGGGTCGAACATGTTCATCTGGTCGTAAAACTGCTATCGCATCCCCCCTATATAGTGTTGGATATTTTAGTGTAATTGGATTAACCAGTCGACCAATGTAGTCATAATATATTATCGAGCAAGTCGGAGAGTGTGGAATACACGCTTGTTAGAATATATTATGATGAGTGGGTCCAATGGACGGATCCTTGTTTAGGTTAGTTTTATTTTGAATGATAAGACTATTATAAAAATTCATGGAAATTTAAATTTGGAAAATTATTCGAATTTGAATTTGAATTTAAGTCAGTTTATCATTTGAAATTTTAACCATTTTGGACATAAAACTGTTTTACAGTTGAAATATTTTTGTTGCATAAATAAGTATGGTTCTGTAACAGAGAAGAACACAACAAAAATTCATTCTCCTTGTTCAAAAGAAAAGCTCTGATTTTATCCGGTTGAAAGTTTTAAAGAACCACCAAAATAATTTCAATATGAAATTGTTAAAACAAGACTTCAGAGTTTATCCGGAAATCTCTAAACAATATTGCCAACAAAAGATTGAAATTATATGTTCTTGTTTTATAAAGAGATTTGTATGAAGATGTTCTCGTTTTATGAAAAGTTTTGTATAAAGATTGAAATTAAACAGAGAATAAAGAACAAGTTTGCAAAGTTGGACAAGGCACTTCAAATGGGAGAACTATATCATATGTCGTGGTGACATATTAAACGTAAAGTTTTGGTTCCATCAAGGTATCAACATCAAGTTTGAGATCTGGAAATAAAAAATGACTTCATCATCCTGTAAGTTTTTCGTCGTGTTATAGGATAATTCAATTTCATGGTTTAATAAGTTTAATTTAGAAATCTGTTGAAGTTCTAAAAAATGGTATAAGAAACAACCATGAAATTAAAGTCTTAAATTTTCAGACTTTGAATTTATTATATGCCATGAAAAATGCTTGAATTGATTTGGTTAAAAAAATCATTGTTTAGATATTATTTTTTAAAATGTATATATATGGATTTCTAGTTTTTAGATTATAAAAATGATGATAATGTTTATAATTGCTCGAAACTATTTTGAAAATAACTTAGTTATTTGTTTAATAACTGCTTCTACAGTTATTTGGTTATACATGTAAGTATTGTTTAATTTTACATGAAAATGCATATCAATGCCGGCAGTGCCGGAACATTAATTATGAGAATCTAGATTCCTTTTTGTGTAATGAGTGTGGGTATAACAAGTATGGACGTTTTGAGTTCAATTATGGTGTCTTTACCTGGGCCCACATGTAAGATAAACCGTAAAATTGCCCTGCTCGGTGTCTTGTATGGTGAAAAGCAAATGATGGTGTCTTTACCTGGGCCCACGTGTAAGATAAACCGTAAAATTGCCCTTCTCGGTGTCTTGTATGGTGAAAAGTGCAAAGCTGCAATTGATTCTGTCAGCAAAAGAGTTCAGACACTACAGGGGCTCTGTCGAGTTTTGATGAGTTACTTGCACCAGAAAAACACAGATAAATCAGTGGCATCACCCTTTGTTGTTTCCAGGTCCCCTAATAATTGCTATAATTTTAAATGAATTTGCATGGTCTACTTAAAGTCTTATTCGTGTGTTAAACATCAGTTTGTAACTGCAGAAAGTTTGTTTACATGCTCACTGGTAGAAAAGTGGCAAAATATAATTCACAAATTTGGTAAATTTTGATGTTGTTTAGATATATAATATAATTTACAAATTTGGTAAATTTTGATGTTATTCCGATATAATATAATTTACAATTTCGGTAAGTTTTGATGTTATTCGTAAATGAGTTATGATCTATTTATACGTGAGTGGCATGTTGATTTCGATATTGACCAAAATCACGTTGATGAAACCAAAACATTCTTATCATCTAATTTTGAGATGAAAGATTTGGCAGAAGCAGAGACTTCTTCGTATATATATGTCATGACTAGCACTAGGCCGGATATTGCCTTTGCTGTTGGAAAGCTTAGTAGGTATACTAGCAATCCTAGTTCACATCATTGACAAATTTTAAATCGAGTGTTTCAAGTATTTGAGAAGAACCATGGATTATGGTTTGATTTATACTCGATTTTCTTCCGTACTTGAAGGATATTCGGATGCGAGTTATATTTCGAATATGGAAGACCACTCTTCCACAAATGGATGGGTATTTCTACTTGGGGAAGTGTTATCTCTTGAGTATCTAAGAAACAAACTTGTATTAGTGATTCAACAATGTAATCAAAGTTTATGGTATTAGCAGCAGCGAGTAAAGAAGCTGAGTGCCTAAGAAACTTAATGTATGAAATTCTGTTGTTGCCCAAATCGATACCACCTATATCTATTAGATGTGATAGTGAAGCTGTCTTGGCCAATGTATATAGAAAATTTTACAAAGGTAGGTCTAGACACTTAGGTGTCAGACAGATTATGATTCGTGAGCGGATCACGAATGATGTTATTACAGTAGAGTTTGTGAGAACTCGATATAATTTAGCCGATAATTTAACCAAAGTGTTAAGTAGAGATTTTGTGCACAAATCAGCTAGTGGGATGGGATTAAAAGTCCATTTGAAATCTCTCATGTTAAGATACCCAATTCCCATCTAATATGACATTAGGTGCTGAATTCAATGTGGAAAGCTTAACATCTAGAGATTGGAACACATTAGTAGTATTATCCCAAAGTATGTGTTCAGGCATGCAAGTTGTGGAGGTTGAAGTTTATCTTCTTAATAGATCTTTTGAAAAATTGCATATGCATGTGCAAGAGTAAAAGATCTACCTATTTAAGCATGAAGTTTAGCCGCTTCAAGAAGCTAGGACTTGGCTTTGATATGCTTAAGAAGGATAAGGACACAAGTCTAGTAAAAGATAGTGTCAAGTAAGAACATTTGAGAATGTAAATTTATGTGTATATTATCTTCGAGTATTCATTATGGATAGTAAAGGTTCAATCCTTAGTGATACCTTGATATTCGAATATTTGGAATGTGTAATATACTAATATGAAATTCAATCGTCACGATATTTCATTTATGCATAAATATGTTATTTGTTGTGATTTTGTTTTAGTTAATCATGAATTGCACTAAAATGGGGGAAGATTGTTGGATATTTTAGTGTAATTGGATTAACTAGTCGACCAATATAGTCATAATATATTATCAAGCAAGTCGGAAAGTGTGGAGTACACGCTTGTTAGAATATATTATGATTAATGGGTCCAATGGACAGATCCTTGTCCGGGTTAGTTTTATTTTGAATGATAAGACTATTATAAAAAATCATGAAAATTTGAATTTGAATTTTAGTCAGTTTATCATTTGAAATTTTAACCGTTTTGGACATAAAACTGTTTTACAGTTGGAGTATTTTGGTTGAATAAATAAGTATGGTTCTGTAACAGAGAAAAACACAACAAAAATTCATTCTCCTTGTTCAAAAGAAAAGCTCTGATTTTATCCGGTCGGAAGTTTTGGAGAACCACCAAAATAATTTCAATCTGAAATTGTTAAAACAAGACTTCAGAGTTTATCCGGAAATCTCTAAACAATATTACCAACATATAGCGAGATACTAGCTGATCTGCTGAATCAGCAATATTGACACTGTTTTGTAGCGTGAAAAAATCGTTACGTACTCGTCAACAGTCCTTGACCCTTGTTTAAGGTTTTGGAACTGCTGATACATTATGCGGGCATAGTTGTAAGGCAAAAACCCAGCCCTCAAGTGCTTTACAAACTTAGCCCAAGTTGTTATTTTTGGATTACCGTGCCTTGATCTGGTCCGCTTGAGCTGTTGCCACCAGGATGCAGCTCGGCCTCGAAACTTAGTTGCAGCCAACTGTACCCGCTTTGCATCAGGAACCTCCTTGAAATCAAGGACTTCTTCAATTGAGGTGATCCAATCTAAAAACTCCTCTGGTGCAAGACCCCCTTGGAACTCTGGGATCTCCAATCTGAATCCAGATTCCCACCGGTTGTTGGCGTTCAGATCAGAATCTCTCGGTGGCGGCTGCTCAAAGACTTGGTCACGACAGTCTTGTGGTGAGTATTGACCCCTAACTTGTCCTTGCCGAGGAGCAAACGGATTCCGCTCGCGGCCAATCTCTCTCTCTCAGATCTTGAAGGTTGGTTTCTTGAACCTGGAGCTCGAAATCTGTTGGTTTGGTTGTTCAACAACCTGTGTAGTGCTTCTTGTACGTCTCTCAACTGATTTCCCAACGAGTGAATCTGTTCACCAACCTGGGATTGGAATTGACCAAATTCATCACGGTCGACCGATTCGGTAATCGGAAAAGTGGACTTCCCCCAAAAAGATACCGTCGTTACCCACGCCGTAGGAACTCTGAATCTGATACCAATATGGTAGCGCCAAGCTACGAGATGGAACAGGTGGCTGAAAAGTCAGAGAAAGAAGACGAACAATAGAAGATGGATAGCTCTAACCCTAGGTCATAGTAAAAGAGACTTTAAAGAAAATCAAATTCTATTAAAAAACGTTTGAGGCAAAACTAGGGTTTAAGAGCCTTTTATAGAAGTGCTCGAAACCCTAGCCCAAAATTACAGCTTTTTTTCCTTATGAAATAAAATAAATCCCAACCCAAATTCAAAGCGATTGGAGCTGGTTAAGTATTTTAATAAAATCCAACAAAAATAGGAAAATGTAGAAAATTTACTAAAACAGCAAAACAAGGGTTTAAACGACTAAATTTAGGGCATGAGCTTCATCACATCGTGATGCTTTCAAAAATCGTTGGGCTTCTCGACGCGTTCGATTTGAGTGGTTGCATCGTCTAATTCTGATATCTGGGCCCTAAATAAAGCATGTTTCTGACTGTTCAAAAGGGTCATATAGTCATGAGCTTGTGCAACTACATCAAAATAGCTCGTATAGTCTCTCCAAATCAAGTAAATCATTCATATTGCTCACATAACACAACACCTTCATTTATTTTATAACATAGTTCATCCAACTTTCTTGATATACATGTTTAACAACTTAACTATTCTAATAATCGATATTATATTATACTTTTATTATGAATTTTTACCTCTTGAATAAGTTTATAGACCATTTAATATAATATGCCCTTATCGAGGATCACCATAGTACTTAAACCATATATACTTTATAGGTTTAAGGATTATTATAATGATTATGCAGGTATAAGGTTCATTATTTTAGTAACCTTTTTGTCATTTTCTTCCTTTTACACAAGACAAGACTATACTTTAAAATCACACACATTCAACTTATAATTGGATTATTTCTTAATGTAACCCATTAAATAAAAATTCTTTATTGATATCATATATCAACGGTTAAGATCAATTGGTTAACTAATATGACATGATAAACCTTTTAGTTTAAATACTAGTTTCTTAGACTAGGTAACTTGTAAACCATTGAACGGTTAAGATCCATTGGTTAACTAATGTGACATGATAAATCTTTTATTTTAAGTATTAGATTTTTAGGGTAGGTAACTTGTAAACCATTGATCTTACGATGAATCAACGGTGAAGATTTAGTCCAATTTTACTGTGTAAAGATAAAAGTAATTGCATTCAACGTTTCTTTTCATTTTCACTTTTTCAGAATTTATCTCTTTACAAATTTATCTTACTACAATTTTCTCTAAATAAGTAATGAAACATAACTTTTAGCATTGTGGTGATATACCTTATTCATTCAGTCTCAACTTCTCAATAAAAATATGAGGAATATGAGGAATTTGGGAATCAATATAGTATATTTGTTCATCATGTAACATTTTTATTGCCAAATCAGATTGTAAATTAATGGTCCATGAGATGACCACTATGGCTTTTCAAGCAATTAATGTAGTAGAATTTCATAAATATATTCTTAAGTAATCCATACCAACAACCCTATTATCAATCGTAGGTTGAGTACCAAAGATAAAATTATTTTTAACTCCTCGGATGAAACTTGTAGATGATGAAGTTCTTGTTGTACCAATTGAAATTAGTGAACATGTTGTTGTTTTATCATCTAATAACCTTCAATCAAATTTAGCTTTAGAAGAAACAAAATACGTTTCTGATAAATTTCAAGAGTTTTTTTTCACTCAACAACCTTATATATACCTTGATAATGACGAGGAAAACCTAATGTATCATAATGGGATATTCCTAATAATGTTATAGTCTTTATCTTGTAAGAAAATATATTTATACCAATATTAAAGATGACAAAGTTGTTTGTTTCATAGTATTTTGCAATCAATGTGAGGTTTTGTTTCATCATAAATCATTAGAATTCTTTCAATATGTTATAATATGTCATTCTTAACTTACTCTCAACTGTTGAAGAATATTAACCAACTTAATAATATCTTTATTCATCTTGAAGATCCTTATTACCATTCGTGAGATCATTTCTAAGTGTAAATATAATAAAGTATCAAAATTAATTTTTTTATTCTGTTACTCTCTCATATAAACAACATATCATAAAAATGCTAGAATCCTATCATGCATGTGATGAGAAGATAAATCACCAAGCTCAAGATTAGAAATGTTAATTGTTAAGTAAAATAAATGTATTTGTCCCATTGTTGTATTTATTACTAGTTAGAGGAGAATATTCTTAAGGTATTGAAAGTGAGGGACCAAGTTGTAAAAGTGGAAGGACCACAAAGGAAATAAGTGGGGGTTACCTCACCCACTATATAAGGGAACCCCCCTTTTTATGGGTTGGTGGGCATTATTAAATACATTCTCTTTCTACACTTTCCTCTCTAGTCACATCACTCACTAGATCCAAGATTACCTCTTTAGTCATATTTTAACTCATCATTGACATCGTCTGTGGGAAAGAGTGATACCTGAAGGTCACATTTTTTCCTTGAAATCACGATTAACTAAAATATGAACGACGAGATGATTAGGGATGGGATCGGGAGAGTTTCAACCCAAACTGGATCGCTATCTGAAGGCAAGAGATTTCCAGACCATGACCATTATGGACAGGGTCGGGATAAGCGATCAACTGTAATCATGACAAGAAGACAGCTAATGGAAGAGATGGCGAAATTAAACACTGAATATGAGAAAACTTTGAACAAAAAAAGGATCCGAGAAGGGAAAGGCAAAGAACATATGATTGGTACTGACAAAGAAGATTCTTTGGGTGAGAATCGAAACAAAAACAATTTCCATGACCGAGGTCATTGGGAACTCAAAACAGGCTGCGAAACGCAAAGAATGACCAAACGTCATTCAAAAGAGGATCGAGACGATTCCACTGATTTCACTTTAGATGAATCGTCGGGTAAAGAATCCTGACGTAGAATCAGACGTAATAAGCTCACAAGGAAGAGTAGATCCCGACGTAATAGAGCAATGTTGTTCAACTCTCCCAAAATTAAGAGGGACAACACCGAAAAACAACACCAAACTCTCACGATAAAGAAGAAATGTTGATAGCAAGTTAGGAGGAGCGGGTAGTGTTACCTCAAGTTCAATGGAAACCGTCGGGAAGTCAAACACACGAGTAGGGTTAGCAGCCAGTTCATCAATCCAAATAATAAGGGATTGTACGAGATTCCCACTGAGGGCCTCGGTGGTGGTGCTTTCGAATTTGGACTTAATTGGAGAGCATCTCCATTGTCGGATGAAATATTGTCGGGGCAACCCTTGAAGAGATTTGACATATCTAATCTAGAAAAGTATGACGAGAAAAAGGATATGGATAATCATTTAGAGGCCTTCAAGAACTTTATGTTAAGTTTCGACAACGATGACAAGCTTTTGTGCCAAACTGTTTTAATGACTTTCAAAGATCGGGCCTTCAAATGGTACGATAGGTTGCCGCAAGGCTGGATTCAAAACTTTGGGATGTTCAGGGTAATGTTCCGGCAGCAGTTTGTTGGAAGTAAGAGCTTCCGAGCAAATGGAGACACGATTGTCAACTGCAGGAAAAAGTTGGGAGAGAGCCTCAGGGATTACACCAGACGTTCTATTGATGCCAAAACAGATCTCGATCATTGGGTGAAGAAAACGTAGCCCTGCTGGGATATCGTTTAGGATTGTTTCTAGGATCGATGAAGCAAGCAGTGACTAAGAAACAAGCATTTACCTTTTCCACCCTCTTAGCCCAGGTGGAAAAACAGATACTAATTGAGGAGACAAAGGCTTCCGAATTGGCAGCTTAAATCTAGCAGAGCGCACAGGCCTCGGTCGTTACTAAGAAGAATACTCAGGCTAGCTATGTCCAGCAGTCTCAACCAATCAACACACTTCCCCCAGGTGCTCAGCCTATCCTGGTCAAAACCCAAACATCCCAGGTACAGAAGGTCAAGCAGAACCATCAAGTGCTCACCCGACCAATTTCTAACAAGTGGATCCGACCTGCTTACTTTGTTGACCTGACCGAATGTGTGTCAACCATCTATGAGAAGACGAAAAAGAGTGGGCTCTACCGAAGACCATTTCCCATCCCGACCCTTCGGTAGAGTAGGAATAATCGATATTGTAGATACCACGAGGACGTAGGGCTTGACACAAATGATTGTATCTCTTTGAAAAATGAAATACATATGCTAGTGGAAAATGGGAAGTTGCTTGAATACGTGAAAAAATGGGCGCAACAAGGAGCAACGTCAAAAGAAATAGTGGCAGTACAGAAACGGGAAACAACGATGGCCATAACAGAGGTGACAAATTTCTTCGATGTATCTGTGGAATAACTAGATCCCGACGTCAATCGAAATATCATTGGGATCATCGAAGAAGAATTTATGGAGGGTCGGAAGAAGGTAAGTAGTCTTTGTCAGTTTTTTTGAGTCTCTGACCATCTTTGGAGCTGATTCCATGGCAGGGATTACCAGTTCTTCCCGAAAATGGCACATCGTGTACATGAAAACTCAGTTGGAGTCTTGTACATCTCCTCATCTATGCGGGAGTCCATCACCAATCCTGTACTTCGACGACGATGATATGAGGGATATAGCAGGCCCTTATGAAGACGATGTCGTGATTGGGGCGGCAATCGTGGGAGAAAAAGTTCACCGCATACTTGTGGACACCGTAAGTTCCACGAATATAATCTTCTCGTCTACTTTTGCTATATTCAAGAGACCTCTAGTAATTTCAAGGTAAGATCAGACTATTGTTGGGTTCACAGGGTCAACAATAGTGGTAATCAACGAGTTTAAAGGTCTTGTGCAGCTCGGTCAAGGGCCGTTCAAAAGGGAGGTCATGGTTCTGTTCGTGGTAGTTGATGCACCCGTTACGCATAATGTAATTTTCGGCAGATCATGGTTGTCGTGAATGCACGCGGTGACATATACAATTCATCAGTGTTTGAAGTACGTGGTCGACAACAATGTAGGAGTCGTGAGAAGTAGTCAGAAGGCAGCCCGAGAATTCTACCAAGCCACACTAGCACCAAAGGGCGACCAAGAAATGGTACAGGCCAAAGATTAGAATTCTACCAGCCTGCTGACTACCACTGAAGATTGTGAAAATTACAAGTTTACGGTTGGAAAAATCTTGAAGCTCGGAACCAACCTATCGCCAGACTTTCGGGAGAAGCTGATTTCATTGTTGGCGGAAAGGTTACATTATTCGCTTGGTGTTCGGAAGATATAACCGTGGTTCCAGATGATTTAATAATTCACAGCTCAGCAGTTAACCGAAACGTCCGACCTATTTCACAGAAATGTCAAGCCTTCTCATCAGAAAAAGCAGAGATTATACTACAGGAAGTTGAAAGAATGTTAAGCGTCGGGCACATCAAAGAGTCGAAATATCCACTGTGGACATCCAACCCTGTTCTAGTCAAAAAGAAAAATGGAAAGTGGAGGATGCATGTAGACTTCACTGACCTCAACAGAGCATTCCCCAAGGATCCGTTTCCGATGCCGAGAACCGATCAGTTGGTTGATTCAACGTCAGGAAACAAGTTACTTTCTTTCATGGATGTGTATGCAGGATAGAACTAGATCAAATTAAACCCGACCGACCAGGAAAGCACGACTTTCATAACCGGGTGAGGGCTATACTGTTACAAGGTCATGCCCTTTGGGCTGAAAAATGCAGGGGCTACGTATCAGAGTTTAGTAAATAGGGCATTCGAGAAGCAGATCGGGAGAAACGTGGAAGTTTACATTGACGAAATGGTCGTTAAAAGTGAGACCGAAGATAACCATCTTGCTGATTTGAAAGAAACCTTCGATAGCCTAAGGGACATAAACCTGAAGTTAAACCCTGAGAAATACTCTGTTGGCGTTAGGTAAGGAAAGTTTTTAGGTTTCTTGGTTAGTGAAAAATGGACTGAAGCACACCCAACCCAGTTGCAAGCTTTGACTAACATGGCACCTCCGAGGAGTGTCAAAGAATTTCAAATACTGATCGAGCGGTTGGCAACATTAAATCTATTTATCTCTCATTCCTTTGACAAATGTGCCCCGTTTTTTTAGATCCTGAGAAATGCTAAAGCTTTCGCTTGGATATCAGCTTGCGACGAGGATTTTGTGGTGATAATAAAATACTTGTCATCCCCAAACCTTTTAACAAAGCCCCTGAATGGAGAAATTTTGTTTTTGTATATAGTAGTTTATGATTACGCAGTAAGTGCAGCTCTGGTCAGCGAGTCAGGGGCCGTCTCTAAAGTAGTGTACTTTGTGAGCAAAAGTTTATCTCAAGCTTGAAAAGATGGTGTTGGCCCTGGTTATCGCGGCGCGAAAGATATGACCATAATTCCAGGCTCATTCGATAGTCGGCAGAACATCCTTTCCTCTCAAGTATGTAGTGCAACAGCCGGACATATTTGGACGAATGTCCAAATGGTCGGTAGAATTGTGCGATTTTAATATTGATTTTGAGCCACAAGCCAAGATTTAGCTGATTTCTTGGTAGAGTTTCATTCGAGCCGACCAGAAGAAATGGAATTTCCCGAGGACAGTAGACCAGAGGAATGGGTAGTCTGAACCGATGTAGGATCGAATGTCAGCGGATGCGGGGCGGGCGTGAAGATAACCACACCTTCGGGAATAATGATGCATCAAGCAATCCGTTTCAGTTTCACCACATCCAATAGTGAGGCTGAATATGAGGTCGAACTAGCTGGTTTGAGATTGGCGCAAGTGTGTGACGCCAGACATATACGCCTCATTAGTAATTCTCGGTTACTAATAAACCAAGCTTCGGGTGCACCAGAAGCCAGAAAAGAGCATTTGGTTCAGTATCTGGCTTTGTTGCGCGTATTGGCCGCTTCTTTTACCAAGTAACTTACGAATACATTCCCACGGACGAAAACATGATCGCAGACTCCCTTGCATCAACGTCTTGCTCAAACAACTAGTTGTGGGTAATAACTCAGGAGAATCCTTCAATTATTAAGAGGAAGAAACTTGACAACTGGCCCGAAAGCGCTTACTAGATATCTTTGATAGCCTTGTAGGACTGGAGAAGATATTATAAACTTTATAATAGAAGGTTCATTACTAGAAAACAGAGCATCAGAGAGAAAAATACAAAACAAAGCGCGGGGATATGTGCTTTTGGGAGGTGTACTTTACAAGAAATATTTTAAGAGACCATTGGTGAGATGTTTGGGAACGAATGAATCACAAATAATTTTGTCCTATCTTCACGATGGAGAATGGGCTGCTCATTGTGGCCTCAAAGCGTTGATAAAGAGGGTTTTCCATGCAAGGTTCTATTGGCTAACCGTAACCGCCAATGCGAAAAGCATAGTGAAAACGTGCGACACTTGTCAGAGGTTTGCAAACGTAACTTATACGCATGCAGTTTCCCTAGAATCAATCTCAGAAGGCCTCCCTTTTGACAGATGGGGAATCGATCTGGTAGGGCCATTACTGATGGCATCTGGCAGAAGGCAGATGATAGTAGTTGCAGTGGATTATTTCTCCAAATGGGTAGAGGCCGAGCCATTATCAGGAACAAGGACTAAAGATATCATCAAATTCATTTGGTTAAACATCTGTTGTAGGTATGGGGTTCCACAGAGACTCACAACGGACAACGGACCGCAGTTTGATAGCAATGAAATGAAGTCTTTTTACTCGACCCATAGAATCAGGCAATATTTTTCGGCTCCTTTTCATCCGCAGGCGAATGGACTGGTCGAGGTCACAAATCGGACTATTATAGACGGACTCAAGAAAAACTTAGAAGGGAAAGCTGAAAAATGGCCGGACTATTTGCAGGAAGTGCTTTGGGCCTACCGCACAACTCCTCGAACAACAACTCAAGAATCACCTTATGCTCTGGTTTATGAAATGGCTGCGGTAACCCCTTCCGAGACAATCTTCCCCTTTTTCAGGGTCGAGACCTATGACACAGACAGGAATGTAGACGACCGATCTTTGGCTCTCGATTTGGTAGAGGAGAAACAAAGTAGAGCACAATTAAATTCATTGCACTACCAGACCCTGATGAGAGTCGATATGCGTTGACAGTTCGCCGACGATAATTCAAGGTGAGAGATATGGTTTTGAGAAACGTTTTTCGGCACACTATGGACAAAAACCTTGGTAAGCTCGCACCAAATTGGGAAGGTCCATAGCAAATCATGGAAAAATTCAAGAACGACACCTACATGCTTCAAGACAAGCATGGGCGGCTCTTGAGACTTCCCTGGAATATTGAGCATTTAAAGATTTATTTGGATTAAATTTTCGGTTTTAGTTATAATTAATTAGAATTATGTAAAATCTTTTGATTGGGGGTGCACTCTTTCCTACATTGGTAGCGCGAGGAGGTTTTAATGAGGCATCCATTGCAACTAATCTGTTTAATATATTCATTTTGCCTTTAAAAATTTCCGGATTCATTATTAAAGGAAAGTCTATCAACTGACGAGTTGATAAACGTAATCCTTGATTTCGGCAGTTCAAAATTTTCAATTTTCAAATTGATCTACATATTACACCGAAGCTTAACTAGGTTTTCAGTTCTTAACTAATCTACAAATTATTACGACCTCAAAAGGGAAATTTTCAATTGTCCAACTGATTTACATGTTATACCAAATCTTAACCGGTTTTTCAGTTCTTAATTGATCTACAAATTATCCCGACCTCAAAAGGGAAATTTTAATTTTCAAATTAATCTATATATTATACCGAACCTTAACCGTTTTTAGTTCTTAACTGATCTACAAATTATCCCAACCTCAAAATGGAAATTTTCAATTGTCAAATTGATCTACATCTTATACCAAACCTTAACCGGTTTTTCAGTTCTTAACTGATCTACAACTTATCCAAATCTAAAAAAGGGAAATTTTCAATTGAGAAATTGATCTACATATAGCACCAAACCTTAAACGGTTTTTCAGATTTTAACTTATCCACAGGTTATTACGAAATAAAGTTCATTTACGTTTATCCCGACCTTAAAATTCAGTTTAAAGCTGATCAACATTTTCATCAGAACCTTCTTTAACGGAGAGCGAGAGTCATAATATAACAAACAACGTTATGACCTCTACAAAATATGCCTCCGTGGGCGGGAACTACAAAAATTACAGAAAACAAATTCAAGCATCTTCATCGTTGGGATCGGTTTCTGACATATCAATGTCATCTTTTTCCTCATCTTCACAAACAACACCGGGCGGACAATCCTATTCTGGAACATCCAACCACATCGAACCCAGTGGCAGGTTGGGAAACAGACTATGTAGGCTCAAAACGTAAGCATCTTTAGCATCGGTAGCTTCCCTCTCCATTAACTTTCTACATTTGGCGGTAAAACTGGCATTTTCGGCTTTGCCAAGATCTCGAAGCTCGTCAGTTTCCTTGGTCTTATTTACCAACAAGTGGCGGAGAAAGTGATTTCTGGATTTTCAGTACTACCAAGTGACCCCCTTTACCGTCGCGGTCTTTCCTGACTCGAGAAGTAGATGAGCTTAGGGAATTTTTTTTCCTTGAAGAGATGTCAAGACCGCCTTGGATTTTGACGCCTTCTCTTCCGCGCTCTTGGCCATTTCCTCCAGAAGTTGTTTGCCCTCATCTCTCTTATTAAGCTCTGCCTCCAATTCAGCTATTTGTTCCTTGGCTTCTAACAAGTCGTGGCTTAGTTATCCCGCCCACCTCTCTTTCGTAGCTAACGGTACAATCATGTTGTACACTGATAGAGATAAGACATCGCTGCATTGCAAGGCAAAAGTATTCGGGCTTCCAGGTACCAAAAGCACGGAAAGATTTGTCCCGCTAGATGAGGCTCCGTCAGCTCTATTGACATCAGAGGGACCGACCCTTTTCACCTCTGGGATGAACTCGCCAACTTCATCCTCATCGGTGATCACCACAACAGTGGCGTTCTCTACCGATAGCGATGCGGGTGCTGCAAGATCTCCGACCTTGGCACCCTCTCCATACTGCTCGAAGAGAGCTGGAATCGTAGTATTCTCACCAAGCGGCGAAACTGTCCTAACCGCCCTTGATTTAGCATCTACCTTTCTTTTCACTGCTTTTGGCCGTTTGGCTCCATGATCATCAACCACAGACTTCTTCCATTTCTTTTCCACCTCATCCTGATAGCTAACCTTCCCATCATCCGTGGCAACTACCGACTCCTTTCCTTCAACCTCAACATCAACATGAGCCTCACCTTTATTCTCTTGTTCAACAATCTCATCAGATTTCGAAGAAATAAGAACCGCTTTGGGGCTCTCGACGGTAGGCGGGTCGGGCGCAAAAAATGTCTACACGGGCATGGTTGATGACCGAATAGGATCGTGAGGAGGAGGAACGGGTGTAAATGAAGTTTTGTTGGAATCCCAAATTAATCCCGCGGCTCAGTATTCTTCAGGCCTATCAGAAATGCTGGTCCAATCAATAAACCCGAACACATGCTTCGACTTCTCTTTAGGCTTTCAATCTTTCTTTGAGACGTTCTTTCTCATAAACACATTAGTTTCTCTCTCTATAACTGGTAATGAAGAATCTCTGTCTTTAAAAATTTTCCGAGGAAGCAAGTAATGGTTGAAGAGAAGGCTTATTTATAGGCAGCCCTCTGACTTAACCGCTTTCTGTATGGGAAAGTTCAAAGGAAAAGAGCCGTGGGAAGTTGAAGAGTCTCCTTGGAAGGTGTGGGATCAGACACGCTTCAAATGAGGCAGTGACATGTGGAAGTCATCATCAAATACTAGGGAAATATGTAGTCATTAAGTTAGCCTGATAGGCGTGCGGCGGCGTCTGAACTCGCATGTTCCTCAAGTGAGTCCCACGTGTGCGTCGACTCCAAGGAGCGTAACAGACCGCTTCGTAGATGGGCTGGATAATCCTTTCGACCCGAGTTAGGCCCATAAACTAGAGCCCATGATGTAAAGGCCCAAGATCAAACCAAGAGAAACAAAACTGATTTTCTCTCCTAAGTACCGCGAGAAGCAAGAACGGGTCGGGCATAGTGTTTCATCAGGAAACAGACTGTTGGCCTCGGGAACGTGAAGCGAGAGATGCCCAGCAGTTAATTGAAGATCCTGATGCAGTCGCATTTTCGCATCGGTAGTAGCTCATTTTCACATCGGTAGCAGCTAATTGAAGATCCTGATGCAGTCGCATTTTCGCATCGGTAGTAGCTCATTTTTGCATCGGTAGCAGCTAGTTGAAGATCCCGATCCCAGTGCAGTGAAACACCAGAGGCTATTCTCGCCAAATTACAACAAGTCTTCACTCCCAAGTTCTTGAAGACTGGGGGGTTAATGATGAGGAGACAAATTACAAAGCTCAAGATTAGAAATGTTAATTGTTAAGTAAAATAAATGTACTTGTCCCATTATTGTATTTATTACTAGTTAGAGAAGAATATTCCTAAGGTATTTAAAGTGAGGGACCAAGTTGTAAAAGTGAAAGGACCACAAAAGAAATAAGTGGGGGCCACCTCACCCACTATATAAAAAAACCCCCTTTTTCTGGGTTGGTGGACATTATTAAATACATTTGGTTTCTACTTTCTCTCTACACTTTTCTCTCCAGTCACATCACTCACTAGATCCAAGATTCTCTCTTTAATCACATTTTAACTCATCAGTATGAAATAAAAAAAAGTATATGTGAATGGCAATTGGGAGTTCAGCTCTTCATATAGTATTGGTCAAACCAAACAAAAATGAATGACAACAAATATGACACGATAAGAACGGTGTTACTATTTTTTAATATTTCTAATTTATTCATTATACTTATATTTTTTATTTGTGTTATGAATAATAATTGTATCTTTACTTTATTATTTTTATTATGGTGACAAGATATTAACTTAGTTATCAATTGTTGTTGCTGCTAGTTATAAACAAAAAGTTTACTATTTTTTTATTCAAATAACTTTTTTCGTTCAAGCCTTTGGAACTTAGAAGGAATGAAAAAAATTTATGACGATAAAATGATAAACACATACACTGGTTTTTCTGATAAATAAATGGATATTACTGAAAAAACTTAAGGATTTTTTTTTGTATTAAAGATAGTTAGAGAATAAATTTGCTCGCTCCAACAAATAAAGAAGCTTATAGAAAAACACGTTGTGCTGCTGCTATATGATCTAGCTTGTCAAAAATAAAAAATAAAAAATAAAAAATAAAATAAAATATCACAAAAAGTAAGAAAAATAACCCACTTATAATCAAACTCCAATAGAGCCTATTCAAGAAGATATAATTCAAAAATTATCTACCAAAAATGATATTGTTGTTTCTAATACTTTTAAAAACCTTCTCCGACCAAAATGAAAACTACCATAAAAAAGACTCATAAAAAAACATTGATATTTTTAGCCGAAAACTTATTCCACTTGGGCCACTAAATTTTCCAAGCTTGTGTGAGCTCGTCATAAAACACAGACCTTAAATTTTTAATAGGTTATCCTTGGACAATGTCACGAGGGATCATATTCATCTTCTCATTCTATTATTGTGCTTTTGAAGAGACATGTTAAAATCACCTTAAAGGTCATTTTTTACTCATATCCTTAGTTATTTTATATTTACTTACTCATTTAATTATATAAATTTGTTAAATATACAATTGCTTTAACTTTATATTACTTGTTGGGAAAATAATGTCTACCGAGGCTATTGACTTACTATCCAAAACACACACCTCATTTCTTCAGTTTATCGAAAGAGTAAATTTGCTAAAGGAGAAGTTAACAACATTGGAGAATAAAAAATCATCGTTGAAGTATTCTCGAGAACAATTGCAGTATGAAAATATAAACTGTAGCCAAATGCAACATCACACCAAACTATTCTTCAAAAGAGTCAAACAAAATTTAGCACTTTAAATAGCAAAGTTAACGAACTGATCCAAACTCAAGAAAAAATTGGTAAAGCTAAAGAAGAATAATTTTAGAAAGCTAAAAAACTATCAAATAAGAAATGATTAAAGAAATCGTAAATTTAGCAAAGTCCTTCTTTAATGAAATGCGTAAAAACCTTATTTTTAAACTCTTTGAACATAATCCTCTGATGGATCATGTGAGAAAATATCCTATAGTAGAATATGAAGATAATCCTTCATATGGAAAGGGCTTACGGATGATGATGGCTATTATCAAGACAATGAATATATTGTGAACATTAGTGATAAATAAAATTATAGACTTGTTGACGATCCTAATACTTACACGAAGGGTTAATTTTATTGTCTTAACGTTTTTTTTCTCGTTTAATTGGATCAATATATTTGTTTGTGTACAAATTTTATCATTGTATTTGTTTACTTATGTTGGATCACTGGTACTTTTGTAAGGTAGCGTCTTGTTGGTAATTTTTGTGACATAACCTTTTAGTCCCATGATAGTTTTTATTTACTGATTTACTTAAAACTATCATTGTATGTACAATGAATTTGTATATATTGTTTAATACACATATGATTTACCTTGTCATTGTAGTTCTAATTGGTCGTTATATTGATTTAGTTAATAAAAGATCTTACTACTCATCCGTTTACATATATATATATATATATTGATTTATTCAACCATTAATTTACTAAAGTTATTTTTTCATAAATTTATGTTTTATCCTCTATGGCTTAGTTTTCATGGCTTATGATTTTTTTTATCGTTGGTTTGATTTAGTTAAGGCTTTTACAGTTTGACTTTATGGTCTCGAGTGAGTGATATTTGATTCCATGAAATCTTATCTTGTTTTTTATTTTGGGCTGAGGGTAATTTTGTAAGGTGTTTTGAGTATTAAGTATTTTGATATAAAATAGTGAGAGATTTGAGCAGCCTAGTTGTATTAAATGTTCATTACTCTCATTAATGAAAGTAGTTGGGTATTTATACCCTTAATTACAGACCCATGGACTTACGGGTCAAGTTATGAAACCGAGCCAAGTTTAAAGACTCATTAATCTATTAAGCTGATTAGCACATAGCTTAGTAAAAAAGGTGTTTATTTAATTTTGTCATGTCCGGATAGTTCATTGATACGTTTATGTCCGAATTGCCCTTGTCCGGATAACTCAGTAAGCTGTGACTAGATAATCCGAACTCATTAGTAGCTCTTTTTTAGGCCTTGTCAAATATCTTTGGCAGGACTAAAAAATTTACTTGGCCAGTAGCAACTTTGCCCGACCTGCTTAATCACTTCGTGCTGGGAGGTTTATCTTCATTATTAACTCAGTTCAAAATTTGTCCGGACTGACTTCTTTTCCCAGATAACTAAGAGTTTTCTTCTTGGATCATGGGATACGTGTCACAATCTGGTTCGATCTACCAACTATTTTTCTAACTAGATTGGCGCACCCACTAAGCTTAGAAAGTTACCTAGGCATTTAACCCTTCACACATTTGCGCCGTCTTTAATCACTCAAAAACTTTTATATAGTGTTATATAATTTTTTTTTCACTATTTCATTGTCTTCATCCCTAAAAAACTTTCTAGAGAGAGAAACTCCCACATTTATCTTCAAACTTGTTCTTGAAGAGTTTTATGTTCACAGCCAGAAACGCACTTGTTAAAGGCGGCTGGTTGAACTTGTCAGAACTAGAAAAAGTGAAAAAAATTGAATGGGAGAATCGCATTGCTGTTGGTCTCTCAGTTTCCCCAAGTGAGAAATTTGGTGAACAGACTCAAGAAGCTGACCAAGCATCGTCCTCCTCCAGAAATCCCAAGCCTAGACAATTATTCCAACCAAACCTCTCTTCTCTTACCTCAGACTCTTCCGTGCAAGAGTCTCAACCCTCTGTTTCTAAAGAAAAGGCGGTTTCGAGTGTCAGAAAGTCTTCCTCTTTCATAGCAATGGGTTCTGACATTGAGAAGTCCCCGGAAAAATCAACCCCTCACCAGACGACTCGTCTGTCCAAATCCCAAACAACTACATCACTGGCAAATCCCTCCGGATCGGAGACATCTAAAGCAACTTCAAAAGATAAGCCCTCTGGATCGGAGGCATCTAAAGTAGTATCAAAGGCCAAGCCCTCCAGATCTCAATCTCAACCGGACACCAGGCCTTTAGAAACAACAGGCGCTCATTCATCCAAACAACCTTTAGTGCTAGAAGTTGATCCTCCACTATCCAAGGAAACAGATAAACCTTCCACGGGTAAGTTCTTTATATTTGTTTTTCATGTTCTTCTTTTTAACTCACAAGTATTCTTCTCCTGATTTATTTGTCACTTCTTTTTCAGTGCTGCCGAAGGAGTTTACCAGACACCTGGAGGAGGGGCAAACAACATATGCCAAACTTAACGCATGGGCTGCGGAGCGTTGGAGGAATTCCTTCCACAACTGCTTCACCTCAGGAAATCTGGTGAGGTCCCATCTGTGGAACACCACAGGTCGGAGGGATCTCATATGGGAAGAACTAACTACACCTCCTCCTCCTGGCGTAATCGTTAAACGGAATAAGCCAAATATGGTAAACTGGTCTTGCCTTCTAGAGCCAAAGCTCCCAGCAAGATGAAGGGGAAAAAGAAAAAAATCGCAATAGAGGCAGTCCAAGCTGCCACAGAGGGGACTGGTTTGGGGAACCAAAGGGGAATCGATGCTACCTTGCTCAAAGTAGTAGAGGCTGAGACTGTTATGAAGGCAGGAGAATCACAAAACCCACCAAAGCCTTCCAAAAAGGAGAAAAAAAGAAGAGCAAGTAGTGACGAAAAGGCTGCCAAAAAGAAAAAGGTCACCTTAGGGGAAGAAATAATTCTTCGCCCTTCGAAGCTTCTACCTCCACCAGCCAATGTTGACTCCACTCTACCAGAGAAGATTCCAACAATTTTGCAGTCCAGAGAGGGTATCAGAGGAGGGATTGATGGAGTGGACATTAGTTCCTTTCAAGACATTGATCTTTACTTCAACGATTCTGAGATGTATGATTTTACTAGTCCTTTCCGTCCTTCAAGCTCTTCTAACATGGTGACTTATAATGGTATATCTTTCTCCGTATCCGGAGAACAAGATATTGTAGCCCATTCCTGTCTTGGTTACATCCAGCCAGTGCTTGATATGGAGAGAGAAGTGAAGAGTCAAACTGCACTCATCAACACCCCCACTTCTGACAAAAAGTCTCTGTCAACCAATCTTCTCAATGCTAATCGGAGCTTAGAAGAACTGAAGAAACATATAGAAGCACTGAGGAAGGACAAAAAAGATCTATCAACCAAACTTGCTACTTTGGTGACGGCCAGTACCGAGCTCCAAAATAAGTTCTTCGGTTTGGAAAATGATCTCACAACATTAAGGGAAGACTTGAAGACCAAAGATGGTGTCATTCAGAACTTGTCCGGTGAGAAGACTTCCTTAAAAGGTACTGTGTCTAAGGTGATCAAGGAGAAAGAAGACTTGGTGAAGGAGCAGGAACATTCTATTCAGGTAAGCATTGATAAATATACCAATGAGGTGATAAACTCCCTTGAGAAAATATACGATTAAGTTAGGTCTGACATGATGTTGCTCTTCCATGAGACATTTCCGAAGAGGACCCTTGGTCCCCTATGAAAATATGTAGAATACGAAGATCTTCCTCATCACACCATGACAACTGGCGATAAGTACAACTTTTCCATTGGAATTGACTCCACTACTGATGATGAAGAAGGAACCGGTGAGAGTTTGATTGTCGAACTCAAAAGTCCCAAAAAATGAGGTGATGAAGGAAAATCCAAAGGGGACAAGCCCTGAGGTTTAAACATCATTTTGTTTTCTTACTTTTGTGAACTACTAAAGTCCTTGGATGGCCAAGGAATATTTTTTAATTTGGTAATGTTATCCGGTTTGAGTCCAGATAGGTTTATTTATCAAGTATTGCTTTGTTTAATACTTTATTTCCTTTTAATTTTAATGGCTAATGTCTAAATAGCCCCAAACCTTATTTAATAGCCCCAATTATTTCAGAAATATTAAAGTGAGAGTGTTTAATATCTCCGATAACATGTATTTAATGGTCATCGCTCGACCAGGTTAATCTGATCTATCAAAGATCCAAAGTGTTAAATCAAATAGTTGTACTTGAATAGAATTGTAGTTAAACCACATCGGATGTTTTAAGAATGCATAATAATTTATTGAATGAAAAAACCTGACACCTTGTTAAAACCTCACCGCGCCACCAGGGTAGGAGAGAGTATGTTTTATACTTGAATAGAATTGTAGTTAAACCACATCAGATGTTTATAGAAGGCATCATATTTTATTGAATGAAAAAACCGGACACCTCGTTAAAACCTCCCCGCACCACCAGGGTAGGAAAGAGTATGCCCCTCTAATATTTATATTGACATTTAACAAGTAAATATTTACAAAACTTTTACTCTAGATATAACCTGAGGTGTTCAATATTCTAGGGGTGCTTCAAAAGCCTCCCTTATTTGTCCTGAAGCCTATATGTCCCAGGCTTAAGCTTTTTGGAGACCTCATAAGGGCCTTCCCAGTTTGGAGCCAGCTTACCAAACTACTTCTCCTTGGTGTGTAAGAAGACTTTTCTCAAAAATTTATCTCCCAGCTGAAAATCTCTTCTCTTGATCTTGGAAGCAAACCTGCTTCTCATCAAGCCTTGGTAGTGGGCTGTTCTAAGATGAGCTTTAACCTTTCTTTCTTCTATTAAGTCCAGATGATTCCTAATTGCTATCTCATTAGCTTGTTCGGAATAGTTATGGACCATGTATGATGGTAGGGTAGCCTCTATAGGAGTAATAGCATCCATCCCATACACCAAGCCCTAGGAGTAGTTCGGTATGCCCACAACACTTCTTACAGATAGCTTGGCCACTTCCCTACAGCCTCTTATAAATTCTTTTTTAATCCGGACAAAATAGTCCTGTTGGCCACTTCAACCTGACCATTTGCTTGTGGGAGGAAAGGAGAAGAGAAGCAATGCTAAATGCCCCCCGAAGCACGAAAATTCTCCATATCTTTGTTATCAAACTGTGGCCCGTTATTTGTGGTAATCTTCTGAGGAATCCCAAATCTGAAACATATATTAGATAAGATGAACTTTATGGTAGTTTTTGAAGTGGTTCCTGCCATAGGAGCTGCTTCTATCCACTTTGAGAAGTAATCAATAGCAACGATAATAGTCCTGCATCCTCCAGACGCCATTGGTAGAGGTCCAACTAAATCGAATCCCTAACGAGCAAAAGGTATTGGCTCAGAAATAGACTCCATAGGCACTGCTGGCACATGAATTTTGTTGCCATACCTTTGACATGGATCACACTTTTTTATTATTTCTTTAGCATATGCCATTATGAATGAACAATAGTATCCAGTCAACAATACCCTCCGGGTTAGTGCCCTGTAGCCACAATGTGCTGATCCTTCTCCATCGTGTACTTCAGATAAAATGGTTTGAGATTCTACAACCCCCAAACAGCATATGAGAGGTCTGCTGAAGGAATTTTTTTATATAAAACCTCTCTTATGATAAAAAAAAACCACGAGCCTTGTGTTTAATGTTTCTTGCCACAACTTTCGCCGGAGGGAAACCCCCATCAGAGATATGTTGAAGAAGGGGAAATCTCCAATCTTTAGATTGAACTACTTGTATACTTAAGCTTTCCTCCGCTTCCTTGTTCTGATTTGATTGTATGGATGAACATTCTTGTATATGAATCCAAAGGTAGGACTCAGAGTATGTTATGGTTGATAAGGAATCTGCCAGCGTATTTTCTGATCTAGGTATATGCGCATAGCAAACATTCTTGAAGTTGGCTGCCACCTTTTTAAGGATGAGTAAGTATTTGATCAGTTGTTCCTTCTTGGACTCAGATTGACCTTGAACATGGTCGATAAGAAGTTTGGAATCACTAATCAACCTAACTCTTGTAGCCCCACATAGGAAAGCTAATTTAAGACCAGCTATAGCTGCTTCACATTCAAACTCATTGTTAGAGGCCATGAAGCCAAAGCATATAACTTCGTATAGTTTATCACCATACGGAGAGGTTAAGCAAATTCCAGCCCACAACCCATTATGCTTGATCCACCACCAGTCTAGACTACCCTTTTTTTTTTTTAATTTTCCCTTCTGAAACTTGTTTAGAACTCCTATCCGGATGGAATTCTACTAGGAAATCAACAACAGATTGAGCCTTGATAGCAGTTCGTGGGGAAAATCAATGTCATAATCACCCAACTCTAATGACCATTTGGTCATCCTGCTTGATATATCCGCTTTCTGACGAACATTCTTTAATGGAAAAGACGTTCGGACAATGATGGAATGAGACTGAAAATACGGCCTCATTTTTCTTGCTACAATCACTAAGGCTAGTGCTAGCTTTTCAAGCTTCGGGTACCTCTTCTCAACATCTATCAGGCTCTTGCTGATGTAGTACACCGGACGAGGGTAATTTTCCACTTCTCTTACCAATAATACACTTATAGCATATTCTGACACAGCCAAGTATACATAAAGTGTTTCACCTTGTACGGGCTTGAAAAGGGTTTTTGGTGAAGACAAGTGTTTTTTTATTTCATCAAAAGCTTGGCTGCATTGCGGAGACCAATTGAAATCTTTAGCACTCTTCAAGGTCTGAAAAAACTGAGCACACTTATCCGAAGACCTTGAAATAAAACGATTTAAGGCAGCGAATCTTCCTGTCAGCCTCTAGACTTCTTTAATATTTTGAGGGGGATTCATTTCTAACAGGGAATCAAGTTGATCTGGATCGGGCTGTATCCCTTTCTTACTTATTAGATAACCCAAAAAATTCCCGGACTACAACCCAAAGACACATTTTTCTGGATTCAACTTTAAATTTACCTTTGTCAAATTGGAAATTTTTTCTCAAAGGTCAGTTATGTGCAACTCCTCTTCCAAGATTTTAACCATCATATCATCGATGTACACCTCCATGTTCCTGCCGATCTGATTAGCAAATGTTTTGTTCACCAAACTTTGATAAGTAGCCCCAACATTACTCAACCCAAAAGGCATCACCCTGTAGCGATGGAGACCCCTGTCTGTAACAAAGATAGTGTGATCATGGTCCTTCGGATCCACCTGTATCTCATTGTACCCAGAGAAGGCATCCATGAAGGACAATAACTTGTTTCCAGATGTTGAGTCCACCAACTGATCGATCCGGGGGACTGGATAAAGATCCTTTGGGCAAACTCTGTTGAGGTCAGTAAAATTGATACACATACACCATTTCCAATTCTTTTTCTTGACTAACACCGGATAAGCACTCCATAAAGGATACTGGGATTCTTTTATGTGCCCCATCTTGGTAAGTCGATCGACTTCTTGGATTATTACATCAGTTTTCTCTTTAGAGAAAGCTCTATTTTTCTGCACAATAGGTGCACAGTCACTTCATATGGACAACTTATGTGAGATTACACTTGCAGGCACACCGGTCACATGAGCATTGCACCAAGCAAAGATATGTTGATTATCTGCCAAAAAAGACAACAATTTCTTCCTTAATTATGACGCCATCTTGGAGCCAATCTTAACACTTCTACCTTCTGCCAGAGAGTGGGTTTCAACTTCTTCAACCGGTATTAAAACACCAGGGGCCTCTCTAAGGTCATCAATTTCACCCTCACCCTCAGAAGGCCCCAATAATTGCTAATCTTCATTAACCCGAACTGCTCCCAAAGTTTTAGGAGCAAGTGCAGTTGCATAGCACTCCCTTGCTATCTTTTGACTACTCTGGACAACTCCTACTTGCCCTTGAACCGCATACTTCAAACATTAGTGGATTGTTGAGGCCACACCGTGCATTTTGGAGAGCCAAGACCTCCCAAAGATTACATTGTAGCATGTTGGGCAGTCTACTACAACGAATAAAACTCTGACCATCTTTTTAAAAGGCCCATTGCCCAACAACATCTTCCTCAAACTCCCTGATTACATCCGCAGAGCTTACTGTGAAGCCCACAATGGTTTTGTTTGACTGTTGAATAACAGTCGGATTTTTCATCTGCTTGTAAGAACTTAAAAAGAGAATGTTTGCCGAACTGCCCGTGTCTATCAAAATTCGCCTGATATTATTGCCCCCAATAAATGATCTTATCACCATTGGATCAATGTTTCTTAAATCATCCTTATCAAAGACTATAAACGGAAAAGGGGTTTGGGACTGATAATAAGACATACCCCTTCCAATTGAGTAGCTAGACTATGAATATACATCTTCCTTGATGAATGAGTAAGTGCTATCATGGTGTCCCCTCTGAATATGGTAAGTGACTCAAAGAAACTAATGAGTCTGGACACCGTCTTGAACTGTTCTGTTATGACCCCCACTTTATTCCGAGCTGGATCAGGCTCCAGATACTCCGAATCAACATCAAATCTTTCAAGGATCACCATTGCCTCCTCCGGAGCAGATGTTCCTACATTGTTCATAGGGCCAGTTCGAGGAGCATTGTCAAGCCTGTTTCCACTTCTTCTTTTGACGTAAGCACCCATCTTGCCTCTTTCAATGAGATTCTGTACTTCGTGCTTCAAAGAAATACAGTCTTGGGTGTTATGACCAATATCATGATAATACTGGCAAAAACAAGTATTACGACTTTCTCAAGGAGATTGTAGTGCTGCTTGTTTTCGGAAATAGATCTCATCTTTGGTCTTGTCATAAATGGTCGACACACTCTCTTTTAATGCTGCAAACCACTCCGGTTGAACCCATGGACCTCTTTTACTCCTTGATTGCTGGCTCTGAGCTGGATTTGGGTTGGATTGAGTCTGTTTGGACCTGTGGGACCCTTGTCCGGTCTCTTTAGCATTGTATCCGGATTGGTTTTGGTTTTGAGCTGCCAGAGCGGACCTCGCCTGATGGTGCACCCTGGTTTTCTTAGTTTCATCCACGTTAATCTGCTTCCCCACCTGATTTAACAAGCCACCCCAAGTCATGGCCTTCTTTCTTGTCACTGAATCAACCAGATTCTGAGGATTCAACCCTTGCCTTAAGGAAGCAATTGTCACCTGTTCGAAGCAATCTGCTAGCCCATTCTTGGTATTTACGAACAGACTTATATAGTCCTTTAAGGACTCATTTGGCTCTTGGGCACAATGAATTATGTATCTCCATTGCCCTTCACCTCTTTACTTCCCACAAATTGCCTTCGGAAGGCAACCCAGAATGTATAAAAGTTTCCGATACATCCCTGGGGTAAACTGTTGTACCATTTGAAAGCGCTTCCCGTAAAAGATTGGGAGAAGGCTCTACATAGAAGTTTGTCATCATCATCAAAATTCATGATGAAGTTTTTAAACTGCTCCAGATGATTGTCGAGATCTTTACTCCTATCATACTTCTCCATTTTGAAACTGTCAAACCTTTTGGGTAGGTTTTCGGATAGTATCTTGGCAGACAATAGTGATTGTCTCCAATTTCTATGACGACTGAATACTATGTCTTCATTAAGTGTTGCAAATATACCTGGTTCATCATGAAAAGTAAAATGATCGATCAACAACTGATCCACATGCCTATGACTGTGGCTGTAAGATGACCTTTTGCCCAAATACATTTTAAGTATCTCATGCCTATCTATCTTTCTTGAATATTTTTTAACTAGACTTTGTTTCTTCGTGGACCTCCATTCATCACTGCTCGATGACAAAGACTCTTTAAGCTCAGCCTCATTCGAAGAGCTGCTGGAGGACTCAGAATCTGAACTTTCCACCGGTTTAGACCAGTGAGTCTTCTTAGAACTGACATAGGACTTTTTCGTACTTAAATGAGTCTTTGCTGATGGATCATTCTCCCTAGGATTGTCAGTGTGATGAATAGATACTCCTTTGACTTCTCTTTTAAACCCATTTCTGCTTTTTTAATGGCCCTCAACGCCTCTATTTCTGCTCTCAAATTGTCTTGCTCCTCGGTGGTATATTCATTATTTCCCCAACTTTGGATTCATCTCAGGCACCGTCTCTTCCCACTGTGGTCGCCAATTTGGTTTGGTTTATTTTGGGTTGAGAGTAATTTTGTAAAGTGTTTTGGTATAAAGTAGTGAAGATTTGAGCAGTCTGGTTGTATTAAATGTTCATTACTCTCATTAATGAAAGTAGTTGGAGTATTTATACCCTTAATTACGGACCCATGGGCTTACGGGTCAAGTTATGAAACTGGGTCAAGTTTAAGGACCCATTAATCTATTAAGCTGATTAGCACATAGCTTAGTAAAAAAAGTGTTTAGGTGTTTATTTACTTTTGTCCTATCCGGATAGTCCAGTGGTATGTTTATGTCTGAATTGCCCTTGTATGGATAACTCAGTAAGTTGTGACTGGATAATCCGAACTCATCATTATCTTAACTTGAAGTAATTTTGTTAATATTTTTATTGCCTAACCTTTGGTTGCATTTACTGCATGAACTTTTAATATTTTCGATCAATGGACTTGATTTTAAATCATGTTTTCACTATCTTGTAGCCTTGATTTTACAAATTGTTACCTTCATTCAATTACATATCTCTTATGAATTCCAAAGTTGTTTAAAAGTATTATTAACTTGTCTTTATTTTTTTGTTTCATTTTATTATGTTGTCAAACTATAACTCTTTTATTATTATTGTGCGACTATCTTGTAGATCGTGGATTCATATCACTAGTATTATTTGACACATCTTGATTTACTTAGAAGATTTATTAAAGATAAAACAAATTTCATTAATATGGCTTTGTAAAATATCTTGAAAATCCTCTCATCCCATGATGGGGATACTAGTAAATTAGCCTATTACAAACAATACTCATACAATTTCAGATTTTTTATATTACACATACATTTTAAAGCATCTATGTCCATATCATGCAACTTATAAGCCAATTGATGTCATTTTGATACAAATTAATATGACCAATCCCAGTTTGGATATACTAATCCTGCTATCCTATAATTTTCCCTTGATATATTTTCCTCAAAATAAGATTAGCTATCTTAAACCTATAGCGTTAAAGTTATAGGAGGAAACCAGCGGAAATGAATTCACGGGAGGAAGTGAAACCAAATCTAAAACAATGAGAAGAAACAAAGTTGAAGTTGAAAGAATTTAAAATTGAGGAAAAATCATGAATGACACATAAAACCGAACTATAAATCTAGGTAAAAACTTTGGTCATATTGCATTTTCAAAAGGTTTAAAATATGATAAAAAGTAGTGAAAAAATGTGGATATCTCTCAGTGAAAGACTACACGTACCATGATGTTATGTGACACTATACATGAGCTATATAAAGAAAAACAATTGATAAAATGTGACCAAATTAAGAGTATGTTGAGAAATTTCATATGCTTGTATAAGTTTAGATTGCTGAAAGTTCAAGATGTTTATCAAGGTCTAACTAATGCAATATTGTTTATTTTTTGCCGTCAATGTTCGATTAACAAAGAAAAATGGTTTTACTCCTCTCGCGCGAGTTACTAACTTGTTATTGGTCGAGGAAGAGCTCCATTTCATAAGATCTCATGTCGATCTAATTATAAATGATGGCATGGTTGAGAGAAGGACACTGATGAAAAAGCTAAGGCCGATCAACATGTGAATCTCTCTAACCAAGAAAAATATATGAATTTGTTATTGTGATGCCTCTAGTCTTATATATTTTGAGTATATAATTATATGTTGTGACTATTTATTTGAACAGTTCGTGATAGATTATTTATTGTTGGTAATATTGATTATAGATTTATCGTTAATTGATTTTATCTAATTATGTTTCTTACTTTTCTAGTTAGGGAGCCATGCTGTTTTACTTTATTTTATAATGTCGCAGTTTATCATAAATGAATTGTAATTTTTTTACTATTTTGGTTGCATGTTGTATATTTAATATTTAAAAGTAGGTGTTGTTCATCAGTTTTAAGTTTTACAACGTCTAAATGTACCAATAATGATTATTAGCAAATTTTGTCAACTTTGGTTATAAATATTTTTGCTATGCTTAAATTTTTCTATTTTGTCAAGTTTAAAAACCCATTAGCCCAAGTGATAAAGTGACTGGCAACTAGTTGAGTCATGTTCCACTAAGTTACGTCGTTCGGAGGGGCATGGTACTGGACATGTCCGAACTGCCCCTTAAATATATACACTGGCTAGTATCAAAATAATTCGACCTTATCAGTAGCCCCTTTAGGTCTTGTAAAGAATATTTTGAAGAGATAATTTGAAAAAAAATAAAACTCAGTATATTTTATAGGTGATCGTCCGAACTGAGAGCTGATCGGAGTTGAAGAGGTCTAACTTTACAATTAAGAATTCCAAAAGTCAGTTTTTTTAAGTGGGACACATGTCGAGTTTTGGTTTGACCTCTCAGCCTTTTTTCTCCTAGATTTCTGTACCTACTCGACTAAAAAAACTAACTTAGGAGGTAACCCCCATAGTTCCTAGCCCCTAATCATTATTGTGATCTATTTGTCTTCCTTTTGGTAAACTCCTACATCTTCACCTTTATATAAATTGGTTCACTGTTGTTTTGTATCTGAAAACACATAAATTTTTAAAGAGATAAAGCTCGATAATTTTCCTAAATCGTGTCTGGGTAAATTTATATTCGCAGCCAAAAACGCATTGGTGAAAGGAGGTTGGCTAAATTTATCTGACTTGGAAAGAGAAAGAAGAGAAGCAAGAGTTGAAGTCGGACTCCCTGCCTCTCTTGGTGGAGAAATCAATCGGCAAAAAACAAGCACAAACCAGAGTTCATCATCATCAAAAACACCAAAAGTTAGAAAATCGCCTTTTGTTCCAAGCCTATCTCCCTTACAGTCAGGGTCCTCAGTTCAAGAGTCCCAAACCCCTTGCATAAAGAAAAGACAGTTTCCAGTGTTAGGAAACCTTCGCCCTTCCTGGCCATGGGTCCGGATGCTGAGAAATCCACCCCTCGTAGGGTAACTCATCTAACTAAAGCCAAAAGTACTTCCTCTTCTTCAAAACCTACCAGTGCGGAGACAACAAAGCCCCCAACAGATACTAAACTGTCCGGACAGCAGTCACACATAATAGAGGAGACTATGGAAGACAGTCTGGATTGCACTCCCTTCGAAACGTCCGGGCAGACAGAAGAGGTAGCTGATCAGACCACTAGAGTAAAGGTGGGCTTATCCAATCCGGACGCACTTCCGGAGTGTTTGAAAGGGAAAGTTGGGCCAAAATTCCAAAAGGTCAGTGTGAAGTACTTGATAGCCCTTCAAAACATAGCTTATGTATACACCCATATTGCCGAGTTGGGTCGGATCCGAACAAAGTGGGGCTTCCCTGAATCTGTCAAAGTAATAATTCTGATCATTCTGGAGACCCCCATGGATTGTAAATCCCACGAATTGGTGGTGTATACTGAGGTTCTCAATTGGGGTCTCCGGTTTCCTTTGGACCCATAAATCGTCAAGTATTTCCATCTGATAAAATTATGTCCAAGTCAGCTGCGCCCAAATGCATGGTATACGTTGTTGGCCGGTATAATGGCATCTAGAATGTCAAAAATCCCTCTACCCATGGAGCAATTTGCTGTTGTGGCTGGTCCATGCAGAAACCATCATATTCCTTTCTACCACTACAGCATGTGTAATGATTTTAAGGTGGTAAAAGATCTGTTGGAGTCCAAAAAGCCATGGAGGAATCAATTTATTTTTATTAGCAGGGCGTTGGAGAATGGCAAGAAGATAAACTCTACCACAAATCCAAGCCAGATGACCAGTCGTTGGAAAAGTTCAAGTAATGCCTGATCGTAGTGTTATTGGTTTCTAAATACTATATTAATAGTTTGAACTAATTATGATATTTTTGTTGTAGTATTGGGAAAATAGTTCCCAAAGCACCTAGACGCAGGCCAAACTACTTATACCAAATTAAAAGAATGGGCATCAGAGAGATGGGGAAACGATTTCCACAATTATTTTACTTCTGGAAACTATGTGAGGTCTCACCTCTGGAACGCTTCGGGAAGTAGGGACCCTCCTTGAGAGCAGCTGACCACTCCTCATCCTGCCGATTTTATTTTAAAGAGGACCGAGGCTAAGGATGGAAAATATTTCTTGCCTTCCCGGAACAAATCCCCTGTCACCTGGACAAGATTAAGAACAAGAAGAAGAAGGAGACCAAAGTTGACCCATCTCAACAAGTCAGAGAAGGGGTCAGTTCGGAAAACCAAGGAGGAATCAATGCCGCTTTGTTGGAGGCAGTTGAGGTTATAGTTAAAAAAGCCGGTGGATCGGATAATCCGCCTCAGATCAGAAGGAAGAATCATAAGAGATGCAAGGCGAGCAGTGATGAAAAATCTGCAAAGAAAAAGAAAGTTAGCTTAGGGACAAAGATAATTATGTATCCTTCCGAACTCCCCCCTCCTATTCCTATTGATCCTCCTTTACAAGAAGAAACCCCACCTAGCCTTCCTTCTCAAACATACCTTCTTGCTAAACAAGAAACTGCTGAAGGATATGTCAATCGAGATGCGTTTCAGAACATATATTTTAGTGATCTGGAATAGGACGACTTCGCGGAGCCTTATCCTCGAGCCAATATGGCCAATTTCGTAACCCATAACGGTGAGACATACGTGATATCAAGCAAACAAGACACTCTAAGTCATTCCATTTTAGGTTACAGTCGTTCGGTAGTTGACATAGAAAGGCAAGTGAGAGAACAAACAACTACCATAACCTCCCCTGACCACAGAAAACGAGGGTTTGAAGAATAGTCTATCTACTGCTCAGCAAAGCATAAAATCCTTATAGAAGGAAAAAAATGACTTAGCTGCCGAATTATGCAAGTCACAAGATGCTCAAAAAGATCTGCAAACCAAGTATTATGGACTGGAAATTTATTCCTCTACCGAGATCAAGACTTTGAAGGAGTAACTATAAACCAACGTCACTAATGTCAAAACTTTATCCGAAGACAAAGTCAACTTTGAGAAGCTTCTTAAAGAGAATACAGATGAGAATGCTTCTTTAGTGAGCAAGCAAGCCCAAGAGGTAACTACAGGAATAAAAAAGTATGCTTCTAGAGTGGTAGATTCTTTGGATAAGAGATACGATGGGGTCAAATCAGACATGGTTTTTCTATTCCATGAGACTTTTCCAAAGAGGACCGTTGGTCCTTTGTGGAGATATGTAGTATATGAGGATATCCATTTCCATACCCTGGCAGATGGTGATAAACACACAGTTCAAATAGAGAGGATTCTACTGATGAGGATGGAACCGGTGAGATTTCAAATACTGAACTCAAAAGTCCCAAGAAAGATAAAGGTAATGAAGAAACCGAAGGGAACAAGCCCTAAGGTTATGATATTATTTTGTTGTCTATTTTTTTTACAAAAAACTAAAGTCCTTGGACGATCAAGGCATTTTTTATGTTTTTGAATTTCTATATTTCAGACCAAATTCCTTGAAGAGTCAAGGAATTTTGTGAATTATGGTTTGGACTTATTTCGAACAGTTAATTATTACATCTTTCTTTTATGTGAACTTTATTGGCCTTTAAAGTTAATTGTCTATGTAGTTTTCATTATTTCTGATTTGTTTAATAAGTGTTTAATAGGTACTGAATGGCTTTAATCACAAGTGTTTGATAAATTCCATTAAAGGTTTAGTAAATCCGATCAAGTGTTTAACGAATCTGGTCAACTCAAAGATGCTCCATCTGAGAGCCGGGGTGTTTAATGAGTATTCAATTAATCTAATCTCCTCATACTATGGTTAATAATTTTAAGAATTTTGCACCAGACTTTTGAAGAAGGCATAAGATATTATTAAAAAACCCGGACACCTCGTTAAAACCTCCCCGCGCCACCAGGGTAGGAAATAGTATGCCCCATAATATTTATATTGAAGTATAAAAAAGTAAATATTTACAAAATATTTTTATTCTAAATATAACCTGAGATGTTCAATGTTCCATGGGTGCTTTAATGTCCTACCCTCTTTTTCTTGAAGCCTATATGTTCCCGGCTTGACTTTTTCACAGACTATATAAAGACCTTCCCAGTTCAGAGCTAGCTTTCCAAACTGTTTATCATTAGTGTGCAAAAAGACTTTTCCTCAAGATCTTGTATCCTATTTGAAAATCTCTTCTTCTGACTTTGGACGCAAATCTACTCCTCATGAAACCCAGATAGGGTGTTGTTCTCCAATGTGCCTTGACTCTTCTTTCTTCCATTAAGTCCAACTGGTTCCTAACTGCCATATCATTGGTCAGTTTGGAATAGCTTTGGATTCAAAAAGATAGTAGAGTAGCTTCTACGGTTGTGATTGTATCCATCCCATAAACAAGAGCAAAAGGGGATTCATGTGTAGCAATCCGAGAAGTAGTTCGGTAAGCCCACAATACTTCTTGCAGATAACTTGGCTACTTCCCTGCAGCTCCTTCCAGATTATTTTTTAGCCTGGATAGGATCATTTTATTAGCTACTTCAACTTGCCCATTTGCTTGAGGATAGAATGGAGAAGAAAAATAGTGTTGAATTCCTCTAGAAGTGAAAACCATTTCCATGTCTTTATTATCAAATTGTGGTCCATTATCTGTGGTGATCTTCCGAGGAACCCCAAATCTGAAACATATATTGGATAAAATGAATTTTATAACTACCTTAGAAGTGGTTCCAGCTACGGGAGCTTCCTCTATCCACTTAGAAAAATAATCAATTACAACTATGATCGTTCGATATGCACCAGATGCGATGGGAAGAGGCCCAACCAAATCCAACCCCCATCTATCAAAAGGTACTGGTTCAAATATGGACTCCATAAGATCTGATGACACATGGATTTCATTCCCATATTTCTAGCAAGGATCACACCTCTTGACCATAACTTTAGTGTCTGTCATTATCGTTGGCCAATAGTACCCTACTAATAAGACTTTTCCGGTTAAGGCCTTATAGCCACAATGTGCAGAACCTTCTCTATCATGCAGTTCAGATAACACATTTTGGGATTCTTCAAATCCTAAAAAACGCAAGATAGATCTTCTAAATGATTTCTTATAAAGAACTTCTTTCAATACCAGGAAACCATGAGCTCTGTATTTAATATTTTTAGCCAGGATTTTATCCGGAGGCAAAATCCCATCAGAAATAAACTGAAAGATATCATACCTCCAGTCCCTGGGTTGAATGATAAATATGCTCATACTTTCTTCATACTCTTTACCTTTCTCTTGGCTTGTTTGTATTGATGGACACTCTAACATAAGAATCCAATGGTAAGATTCAGAATAGTCTATGGTTGCTAAAGAATCGGCCATAGTATTCTCCAATCTAGGGATATGTTCATACTGGATACTCTTGAAGTTTACAGGAACTTATCTCAACATGAGAAAATATTTTATCAATTGTTCTTTCTTTGCCTCATATTTTCCCTGAGCATGGTGAATAATTAGTTGGGAGTCACTCATTAATCGGACTCTTTTCACCCTACATATAAGGTTAGCTTGAGACCAGCTATAACTGCTTCATATTCAGATTCATTGTTGGAGGCTCTGAAACCAAAACATATAGCCTGGTACATAGTATCACCATAGGGAGAAGTTAAACAAATTTTAGCCCCACACCCTATAGTACTAGACCCGCCATCAGTTTGGACTATCCATTATTTCTTGGACTGGTTTTCTTGCATTTGTCCAAGAGGCCTATGAGCATGGAATTATACTAAGAAAGCAGCCAGTGATTGGGATTTAACCACCGTTTGGGTCGCAAAATCAATATCATAATCATCAAGCTTAACTGACCACTTGGTCATTCTGCTTGATACATGAGCCTTTTGAAGGACATTCTTCAGGGGAAAAGATGTTCGTACGATAATGTAATAAGTGTGGAAGTATGGTCTCATTTTTCTTGCTGCAATTACCAATGCTAAGGTCAAATTTTCTAACTTCAAATATCTTCTTCTAGCATCTAACAGACTTTTGCTAATATAATAAACCAGACATGGGTAATTATGCATTTCTCTTACTAGCATAACACTTACTGCATATTCTGATACAACTAAGTATATGTAGAGCTTCTCCCCCTTAACAGGTTTAAAGAGTGTCTTTGGTGAAGGCAAATGTTTCTTGATTTCAAAAAATACTTGATCGCATTGTGGAGACCAATTAAATTCTTTGGTATTCCTTAACACCTGGAAAAACGGAGCACATTTATCTGATGATCTCGAAATAAACATGTTTAAGGCAGCCAGGTGTCCAGTTAATCTTTGAACTTCTTTAGTGCTTAGAGGAGGGTCCATGGCTAATAGAGCATTGAGCTCATCCAGATAGGGTGAATCCCTTTTTCACTTATAATATAACTTAAGAACTTTCCAGATCGGAATCCAAAAATACATTTTTCACGGTTTAATTTTAAATTGACAGCCTTTAGGTTTGAAAATGTTTCATGAAGGTCGGATATATGCGTATCTTCTTCGAGGCTCTTCACCATCATATAATCTATGTAAACTTCCATATTTCTGCCAATCTGACTAGCAAAAGATTTATTCACTAACCTTAGATAGGTGGCACCAACATTTTTCAATCTGAATGACATCACTTTATAAAAATGAAGACCTCTGTTTGTAATAAAAGTAGTGTGATCTTGATCCTTCAGATATACTTGTATTTGATTGTACCCTGAAAAAGAATCCATGAAGGATAACAACTTGTTGCCTGAGGTAGAGTCCACCAATTCATCTATCCAATGAACATGATAAGGATCTTTAGGACATGCCCTATTAAGATCAGTGAAGTCAATACACATGCGCCATTTGCCATTCTTTTTCTTGACCAAAACAGGATTGGCAGTCCATAATAGGTACTGGGAGTCTTTGAAGTGGCCCATTGTGGTCAAGCGATCAACTTCTTGAACAATTAAATCTATTTTTTCTTTAGAGAAGGACCTTCTTCTTTGTACTACCGGTCCAACATCAGCTCTTACAGACAGCTTATTGATAAGGAAAGATATTCCTTAGGGACATAAGTGCAATTAATAGGGACTAAAGTGATAAGTTCTGTAATTATAGGATTAAATTAGGCTTTAGGAGAAACCGAAGGGTTAAATTGTAAATATACTAATATGTAACCGTTTCTCTAACTAACTCACCTTGCCTATTTAAAGAGGCTGAAGAAGTTAGTTTGACCGATGATATATTCAGAAGTACTTTTCACTACTTTAAATTCTCTCTGCAGACTTTCTGTTCTTAATTCACTCACTACAACTTTAATTCACACCAAATTGGCGCTAGAAAGAGGGGGGCGAGGATACCTTGATCAACAGATCAAAAATCGACGTTCGAGTTCTCGTTTTTAAAAGTTTTTCGTTCGAATTTTCATATTTCGTTTGATTTTTCGCTGTTTGAAGATGAATCCAGAGGAAGGTGACAATCCATCCGTTCGCAAGGCGATGGAAACGCTGAAATCCGATCTGCAAGAGGCAGGTAAATCTGTTCCAATTCAATCAGTCCAATTTGACTTTGAAGGAAAAATGAATGAGATGATTAGGAAGGTGGCTGAGCTTGACGAATTGGTAAAAAAGAAGGGAAATAATGATGGTGCTAGGCTTAGGTCTAAGATAGCGGGGGGCAATCAGAATGATCAGTCGGATCAGTCGATGGACGATGGCGATGATCACTATGAGCAGCGTAAAACACGTTCTGAGCAAAAAAAGGAATGTAGCGGGATAAAGAGGAAAGAAAAGTTACAAAGGCGACTGTATGTAAACTCTAGTGATGAAGAGGACTTCGAAGATTCCGAGTCTGATGAGACGCCGAGGTACGAACGCTCTCGAGGCCGTTCAAGAGGAGCAGAGCGTGAACTCCGGCCAGCTAAGATGTACAAGGAAGGAAGAAAAAAGAAAGAGAGGCGAGTATACTCACCTCGGAAATACTCGCCTCGGAGGTGTTCGCCTCGGAAATATGAAGGTGAGTCCAGCTTATATGCAACTGTGGGGATGAGAAATGAGGACCAGTATGTCCAGGGGGTTGACTGGAGGGACTCACCACCGGTCAGGGAGATCAGATCTGTGCCGCTACCGAGGCGGTTTGATATTTCAAAAGTTGATAAGTTTGATGGGACTCAAGATCCCAATGACCACATAGAACAATTTAAAAACTACATGACTAATTTCGAAGATGATGATAGATTGGTGTGTAGAGCTTTTTCTCAAACGTTTAAGGGAACTGCGCTAAAATGGTTCAATAAGATTCCTAAGGAATCGATTGCAAATTTTAGAAGTTTCTACACTGCTTTTCGGAGACAGTTTGTGGGAAGCAAGGAAATGAGAGCCAATGGAGACACGATAATACAGTGCAAGCAGGCTGTAGGAGAGAAGTTGAAGGATTATACCAAGAGGTTTGTGTCGACAAAGGCAGAATTGGATGACTGTGAAGAAAGTGTGGCTATGGCGGCGTTCAGGCAAGGGCTGTTGCCTGGGGATTTAGCCGATGAGACTACGAGGCGCAGGGCATTAACATTTGGAGCTCTTATGGCTCAGGTTAAGGACCAGATTAAGGTCGAAGAATCGACGAGGGTTCGAGGAGGTGCTAGTACTGTTCAGAAGGGAAGTGGACAATCTAACGTCTCGAACAACAATCCCTCGCGTCCAAAGAACAATCAAAATGTTTCTAACCGAGGAACCTCGAACTCGTATCAAGGGGGATATAATCAACATAATTCTAACAATCAGCAGCAGTTTAGGTCCAGGTCGAATGTGTGGGTAAGGCCAGATTACTATGCAGATTTAACTGAGAGCGTGGCTTCAATATATGAAAAAACAAGGGGAACAATCAATTTTAGAAAGCCACCAGCTATCAACAGGCCAAGAGAGGAGCGCAATAATAAATTCTGTAGGTATCATGAAGATATCGGCCATGATACAAATGATTGCATTGCTCTGAAGAAGGAGATGCAAATTCTGATCGAAAATGGAAAGTTGTTGGAATATGTCAGGAAGAATGCCAAGGCAACAGCTCCTAAAGGAGGTAATCCCAATTCTAAGCAGGAAACTGCGTTAATGATTTTAGATGTTGCAGGTGAGGTAGATGGTTTCGATGTAGCCTCGGAATATGTCGAACCAGACCCCAGTCGACTTTTGTTAATGTCGATAGATGAGCCGATGCGTCAGGGACGTGTTCGAGATTTGTGTGCCTTTTTCGAATCACTAACCATATTTGGAGGGGATTCGATGACCAACAACACCAATAATTCGAGGAAGAGGCATATAGTAAACTTAACGCGACAAATTGAGGGAGGCGCATCGGCACATCTAAGCAGCAGAAAGGATGTGCCCTTTATAATTTTCGACGGGGATGATTTGAGGGGGATTACTGGGCCACATGAGGATGCGGTGGTCATTGGAGCAGAAGTATGCGGGGTGGAGATTCGACGAGTGCTGATTGACACAGGAAGCTCTGCGAATGTGCTTTTCAAGTCAACGTATGAGAGATTGACTGCTCCGCCTCGAATAGAAAGATCAGAAAGGACTATCATAGGGTTTACTGGCGCAACTGCAAATGTGATAGGAGAGTTCGAGGGTGAAGTTTCTTTGGGAAAGGGGCCTTTCAAGAAGAAAGTACAAGTACTTTTTGTGGTGGTAGATTGTCCATTAAGTTACAATGCTATTTTTGGGAGGTCGTGGTTGGCGAAGATGTATGCTGTAGTTTCCACAGTTCATCAGTGTTTAAAATATGTAATTGAGGACCGGGTCGGTGTAGTTCGAAGTGATCAAAATGTAGCAAGAGAATGTTATGCTGCTGCATTTAGACTACGGGGCAAAAGTTCTGATGATCTGATGGAGAATTAGCAGTTTGGGGGGTTGTCTTCTGATGGAACAGATGAGGGAATTGATGATCCGAGGTCAACCCCGAGTTCTGTAGTGGTCAATGAAGAAATAGAGGAATATATTTTCAATAATGGCAGGGTACTTCGAATTGGCACTCTGTTATCTTTTTCGATGCGAGAAAAGTTGTTGAATTTTTTGTCTGAAAACTTGGATGTGTTTGCGTGGAGATCCGAAGACGTAGTAGGGGTCCCAAGCAACATCATATGTCATAGCCTAGCGGTTGATCCGAAGGTCAAACCGATTATCCAAAAAAGAAGGGCTTTTTCATTGGAGAAATCTGAGGCCATAGTTGCCGAAGTGGATCGGCTATACAAGATGGGGCATATTAGGGAGGCCAATTATCCGAGGTGGACGGCTAATCCGGTGGTAGTAAAAAAGAAGAATAGAAAATGGCGAATGTGTGTGGACTTCACAGATTTGAATAGAGCCTGTCCAAAAGATCCTTTTCCGGTGCCTCGAATAGATCAGTTAGTGGATTCCACTTCGGGAAATAAAATTTTGACTTTCATGGATGCATTTTCGGGGTATAATCAAATTCGAATGAATCCAGATGATGAAGAAAGCACGACTTTTATTACTGACAGAGGTTTGCATTGCTATAAAGTAATGCCGTTTGGATTGAAAAATGCTGGGTCAACATATCAGAGGCTGATGAATAAGGTGTTTGCTTCACAGATTGGGAGAAATATTGAAGTGTACATCGATGACATGCTTGTTAAAAGCAAGAGTGATGATGAACATATTGATGATTTAGAAGAGACGTTTTTGAATCTTCGAGCCATTCAATTAAAGTTGAACCCATAAAAATGCACATTTGGAGTCCGATCTGGCAAATTTTTGGGGTATATGATTAGTGAAAGAGGAATCGAGGTGGATCCAGAAAAGTTGAAGGCTCTGATATCGATGTCCTCCCCTCAGAATATCAAAGAAGTGCAATTGCTAACGGGCAGGTTAGCAGCTTTGAACAGATTCATTTCTCGTTTTTCAGATAAGTGCTTGCCTTTTTTCCAAGTGCTACGTAAACCCAATAATTTCGAGTGGACTTCGGATTGTGAAGAAGCCTTTTTAAAGATCAAAAATCTTTTGTCCTCTCCTGAAATATTATCAAAGCCTCGGAAAGGTGAGCAGTTATTTTTGTATATAGCAGTGTCAGATTATGCAGTAAGCGCAGTTTTGGTCAGCGAGGACACAAAAATTTCGAAGCCTGTTTACTATGTCAGCAAAAGTTTGGTTGATGCTGAGAAACGCTATTTGAAGCTCGAAAAATTGGCACTGTGTATAGTAGTGGCAGCAAGAAAAATGCGCCCTTACTTCCAGGCACATACGATTGTAGTTCGAACTTCATATCCATTAAAAAATGTTTTGCAAAAACCAGACATTTCAGGAAGAATGACCAAGTGGTCAGTGGAATCGGGAGATTTCGATGTGCTATTTTCTCCTCGAACAGCTATCAAAGCTCAAGCTTTAGCATATTTTTTGGTGGAGTTTCACTCAAGCAGATCCGAAGAGAAAGATGCTGAAAAGGTGAATGAGAATCCGACGCGGACAATACGAACTGATGGGGGATCCAGTAGTAAAGGGTCAAGTGCAGGAGTTGAATTGGTGGCACCCACGGGGGAATTTATGTTTCAAGCTATAAGATTTGGCTTTCATGCTTCGAATAACGAGGCTGAATATGAAGCTGTGCTAGCGGGATTACGGTTAGCAAAGATTTGTGGAGCGATGTTTGTACGCTTGGAAACAGATTCACAGTTAGTGGTTAACCATGTTAAAGGAGCATCAGAAGCCAAAAAGGAGCGTTTGGTTTTGTACTTACAAGAACTTCGAGGGATGATGGCACAGTTTGAAAATGTCGAAGTGGAGCATATTCGAAGAGGGAGCAATACAATGGCTGATTCTTTGGCGAAGATGGCTTACTCAGAAGAATACCCATGGATTGTAACACAACCATCGCCCTCGATCATACCAAATTCTGAGCAATGTGAAGTTGTTGATGAGGTGGTAAATAATCCGATGTGCGCTCGAGGAGATTGGAGGTTTGACTTGTTAAAATTTATTTCAAATGGAATATTACCTATGGATAAGCACTTGCTCAAGAAAATAAAGTACAAATCCCTTGGCTATGTGGTATTGGATGGAGTATTGTACAAAAGGTCTGCTTCGAAACCTTTACTACGATGTTTAAGCAAGCATGAGTCTCAGAGCATTCTATCCGAACTGCATGATGGGGATGGATCAGCTCATTGTGGGTTTAGAGCTTTAACGCGTAGGGTATTGTTGGCAGGATATTATTGGCCTACCATTTTGCAAGATGCCAAGTCGTTAGTTCGAAGTTGTGACACTTGCCAAAGGTATGCAAATTTAATACACAAACCAGCGGTACCCCTAATGACGATTTCAGAGGCAGTTCCTTTTGATAGGTGGGGAATTGATTTAGTGGGACCATTACCTATGGCTTCTGGTGGAAGACAAATGATTATTGTTGCGGTTGATTATTTTTCGAAGTGGGCAGAAGCAGAACCCTTAGCTGGGACAAAAGCTAAGGATGTAATTAAGTTTATTCAAAGCAACATTTGCTACCGTTTTGGAATACCTCGGAAAATAACAACTGATAATGGTCCTCAATTTAATAACAAGGAAATGGACTCTTTTTGCTCTTCGAAAGGGATACAGCAATGTTTTTCCACTCCTTTTCACCCCCAGGCAAATGGACAGGTAGAAGTTACAAATAGATCTATTTTGGATGGCTTGAAGAAAAATTTGGCAGGAGCAGCAGGGAAATGGCCAAATTTTCTTCAAGAAGTATTATGGGCATATAGAACAACCCCTAGAGAGGCTACAAAAGAGACCCCTTTTTCTTTAGTATATGGGATGGATGCTGTGTGCCCTGCTGAATCTACATTGCCCTCTTATAGACTACTACAATATTCCGATGCAGATAACGATGAGGCTAGAAGGGTGGAACTTGATTTGTTGGAAGAAAAAAGGGTCAAGGCACATTTGAATGTGATCCATTATCAAACATTAATGAGAAGCAGGTACGATGCTAAAGTTAAGAGAAGGGAATTCAAAATTGGCGATCTAGTGTTGCGAAAAGTGTTTCTTCACACCAAGGATAAACACCTCGGAAAATTGGCCCCGAATTGGGAAGGACCTTACGAAGTCAAGATGAGGGTTAAACCAGGTTCCTACAGGTTGTCAGATCGAGAAGGAAGGATGCTCAAACACCCTTGGAATATAGAACACTTGAAATTGTACTGTGAGTAAAACTGAACTTCGAATTTTTGTAAAACAGACATACTCTTTCCTTATCTGTTGGCCCAGAAAGGTTTTAACGAGGTGTCTGGTTAATATTGAATTTTTTAATAAAATTTCTTTTGGCCATTGGTTGTTTACTATGATGTGTGGTTTATTATTTTGGTAATTTGGCAAAGACTGATCATCTTTGAAAGTTGACCAAGAATAATTTTCCGAAGCGATAGCTTTGAAGAAACAACCAAATTTTCGAGGTGCCACGTCTTATGAGTGCATCTAATTTTCGAGGTGCCACGTCTTATGAGTGCATCTAATTTTCGAGGTGCCACGTCTTATGAGTGCATCTATTTTTCGAGGTGCCACGACTTATGAGTGCATCTATGTTTAGAAATAACCAGTTCAAACAAGTATACCAGAAATTTAAGATATAAAAAAAAAGATAAGTGGTTTGCTCGTGGGATAAAATACGAAGTTTACAAAAAAGGGGGGAAGTACTTAATCACATACACAAAAAACAAAAACAAACTGCCTAGCCTATTAGGCATCATTTTCTTCTTCTTCTGATGACTCCTCTTTGGAACTATTTCCTTCTTCTGAGGAGGAGCTTGGTGGCGCTTCGAAAGCTTCTTTTGGGCGCTGTTCTTCTGGAACTCGTTTCCAAAGGTTTGATAAGTCTAGTCTTGGACAAGCAGCATGAACTTCTCGAAGAAGCTGAATAGATGTATCAATTTGAGTTTTCTTCATGCCTTCGAGCATCACAGAACTAACTTTGGTTTCAGCTTGTTTGACTGTCGCTTTCTTTTCTTCTTCGAATCCTGTTCGAAGTGTAGTAATCTCAGTCTGGCTTTTTTCCAGTTTATCTTTCGTTTCTTTAATAAGTTCCGTAGCATCGGAAATAGCAGTGGAATGCTCGGTCTTTAGATGTTCAAGTGCCTGCAGATGAGTAGTTTTAAGAGCTTCGATTTCTTCCTTGTGTTCTTTAAGAAGTTGTGCTTTCTCAGCTTCGAATTTTTGGAGTGCTTCGTTTTTCGAAGTCTTTTCAGAGACTGTTTCTTTTCTGCTCCTAGCTAACTCTTGGGCGAGGCGCTCCAATTGGGTTTGAGATTTGCTCACCTCTTCGTATAACTTTGTGACTGCAGCAATTAAATTTGGGAAAGGTTGGAGAATTGAAGTTACCTCATCGGATTTCTCTGAGTGAGGAAAGACTAACGGCTGCTGAACAGGAGCGAAGGTGTTAGATGTCGAAGCTGTTGCAGCCCCAGTAAAAATTGGTGGAACAATATTGGCAGTTTGAGAGCCAGAAAACACAAAATCTCCACTTGAGTTAAAGTCTTCGAAGTTCAGATAATCATCTATTTGTTTATCTCCAAGTGTTATTTCTCCTTCAGCATTTTCCTCAACAAAAGTTTTACCTTGCGCCTCGGAAGCTAGCACAGCCTCTAGTATATCAGCTTCGTTCTTTTCATTTGGCTTGCTAGACTTATTCTTTTTCTTTTTTGGAGAAGTGTCCTTTTTCTTTTTCAGGACAGGTTGATCTTCTTCGGATATAGTGGGAAGTGAAGGTGCAGATGTTTTTCTTTTCCCTACACTCTTCGAAGTCTTGGAAGGCTTAGCCCTGCTTGTGCTGGCTTTCTTCTGGGACAATTTTCTTTTCTTCTTTAAAGGAAGATGGCTGTCGCTTCGATTCCGAAGTGGAAGATAGCATTTCCCATCTGGTGCAAGTATCCTCTCAACTGCTAGAAGGGGATCTGGTGGCGTCATCGGATCCTGAGGGAAGTCGGCCCCTAAAGATATACGCCAGAGATGGCTATTAACAAAGTTAATGGGCTCGAATGCTGAATGAAAGCCATTTCCCCAAGACTTTTCAGCCCACTCAGCCATCTTTTGGAAGATAAGCTTGGCTTCTTTTCGACGACCCTTAAACCGCCTCGGAATTTCTAAAGAGAGATAAATAGTTAGCTAAATAAATTGATTCAAAAACAACTAGATAAATAAAGGAAGGTATCACTTACTACTGTCTCTCCAAGTAAGGGTGAGTCTGGAAGGATTGGCATCGGAAATTTCTTTGCCATTTTCCCAGGCACCTGACAGAAAGACGAACCTTTGTTTCCAGAACTTATCGGCTTCGAGGAGGTCGTCGATAATTTTTAAGTCATCTTCAAGGGTTAAGTAATAAAAAGGCAGAACTGGGCCATTTGAGACTTTGGTTACTGAGATGAAGTCCTCGATTTCGAGGGGAATGCCACCAAGCCTTGATACCATAATTGCTGAAAACAAAGTGAAGAGCAAGTTCGGAGTGACTTGTGTTGGGCACAGTCTGTGGATTTCGAAGAACTTTACTATCATCGGATCAAGGGGAAACCGAAGTCCCCAGTTGAAGAGCTCAGGGTACACTACTAGCTCATCTTTTTGACAGTTTAAGGGTGTCTCTCCTTCAACTGGCAATCGAAGAGTCATATTGTCAGTTAACCCCCATAGCTTTCTGAGTTGCTCTTTCTCTGATTCGAGGTAGTAGCTGTAGGATACATTCTTTAAGGCAAGAATGTACCAGGCAGAAAGAGGCTTGAGATTTTCTTGAACTAAGGAGGCAACGTTCTCAGGAAGTGTAATAAGAGCTTTTTTCCCTCGAGTTTTCTTTGGAGGAGCTACACCATCAGCCTCGGATTCCTCTTCGGCATCAGATTCAGTAGCTTCTGAATCGTCTTTTTTGTGACCTTCATCGGAGTGACTTCGGATTTGAGTCTCCTGTTGAGTCACAGGAATTGGCTGACTACACTCTGGTGTAGTGTCATCCACTTCTTGTGGGGGAGGAGGAGAGTGTTGAGGAGGAGAAGAGTTTTTTGCTTGAGGAGGAGAAGAGTTTTTTGTTTCTTCACCCATTACTAAGAAAGGTGATTTTTTGGCACGTTTAGCTCTGATAGCCTCGAATTGAGGAGGGAGTGTGTTGGATTGAAGGTTTTTTGTCTCTTCGACTTGAAGGACAAGTGATTTGGGTTGTGATTTATTATCAGTTGGTGGCTTGTCTAAAGTAACTACTGTAGATTTCCGATGAGGTCTTAGCAATGAAGATTTGGCTGGATTTTGAAGAGGAGAGGCTGTTGAGCTATTTTCTGGGTTAGAAACTAAAGGTGAAGACGAAGTGGCAAGGTTAGGATTGAAGTTTCCGTATTTAAAAGTGGTACAGGAAGAGTGAGGACCGTTGTAGATTAACCCAGCAGCTTTGTATTCTTTGGCTCTTCGAGAAATGCAAAGATAATCGTAGGCCCCGAATACTTGGTTACTGGAACCAAGAAAAAGATTTTTCTTTGATCTTACTGGTCTTCTGGGTTTAAATCTATTGTGTCTAGGGTATCTTCTCATACAATGGGTATTGGTATGAGAGATTCCTTGGGTAGACAAGAAAAGATGAAGAGGTTGAAGATGAAGAACAGGTTGAAGATGAAGAATAGGTTGAAGATGAAGAGGTTGAAGATGAAGAACAGATTGAAGATGGTTTGAATGGCGGATTCTCTAAAAAGTTCTTAATGAATGAATAGCTGGGTATTTATAGGGTAAAAGAATGACGTCGAGAATGTGAAAGTGTGGAACAAGTAAGTTGTTTTCATTGGGTGGAATATGAAACGAAAAGGAAACTAGTGATGTCACAGATCTACCACTAGAGGTCTAATCAATCCATCAGGTAGGGTTCAGAGATTTCGAAGTGTTATTAAACTATGTTTGAAGTAATAATGTTCGAAGAAAAGGCAAAGCTATACCACAAGAAGTCAAATTCGAAGAGGAGTTAAATTCGAGGCAATTGAGAAATCCGTTTGCACTTATTCACAAATTCGAAGAAAGTCCTAGACCATTGAGTTCAATCATAATAAAGACGTAAAATGATGCTGATCCGAGGAAGAATTCGAAGAGCTAATAGTTCTTATACATTAATGTATAAGAACTAGGGGGGCTACTGATAAGGAAAGATATTCCTTAGGGACATAAGTGCAATTAATAGGGACTAAAGTGATAAGTTCTGTAATTATAGGATTAAATTAGGCTTTAGGAGAAACCGAAGGGTTAAATTGTAAATATACTAATATGTAACCGTTTCTCTAACTAACTCACCTTGCCTATTTAAAGAGGCTGAAGGAGTTAGTTTGACCGATGATATATTCAGAAGTACTTTTCACTACTTTAAATTCTCTCTGCAGACTTTCTGTTCTTAATTCACTCACTACAACTTTAATTCACACCACTTATGACAAATTACATCAGCAAGCACTCTGGTAACATCATCATTGTACCTTGCAAATACATGCAGATTATCCGTATAAAAAGATAATAACATTTGTTTCAAACCCGGTGCCATCTTGGTACCAATTTTAACATTTTTTCCCTCAAGAAGGGAATGAATTTCAACTTCCTCTATAGGTATTATGACACTGGGAGCCTCCCTGGGATCATCAATTTCATTCTCATCGGTGGAAGGCTTCAAAGACTTAGAGGCAAGGGTTATTGCATAGGATTCCCCGACTACCTTCTGACTGTTTCGGACAACACATACTTGTCCATGGACAATGTATTTTAAGAACTAATGGACAGTAGAGGCCACAACATGCATTCTGGAGTTCTAAGACCTCCCAAATATTCTATTATAAGATGTTGGGCAATCCACCACAACAAACAATACCCTCACCATTTTATTAAAAGGTCATTTGCCCAACAATACTTCTTCCTCGAATTCTCCAATCACATCTGTTGAATTCCTTGTGAAGCCCATAATAGTTATGTCGAACATTGAATAACTGAAGGGTTTCACATCTGTTTGTAGGAGCTTAAGAACAATATGTTTGCCGAACTATATGTGTCAATCAGGATTCAACGTATATCATTTCCTCCTATCGATACCCCTATCACCATGACGTCTTCACGAGGTCGTACAATGTCTCTTAGATCATCCTCATCAAAAAATATGAAAGGAGCTGGAGTTTGGTATAGGTGTGTAGACATACTTCCATCCAATTGGATGGTCAAACTGTTGACGTACCTATTCCTTGAAGAACTAGAAGGTGCAGTCACAGCCCCCCCCCCAAATGGTTAAAGACTCAAAATACTTAATCAACCCGGAAACAGTAGCAGTCCTGTCTATTATCACCCCCACCTGTCAGAGTCCACGTCAAATCTTTCAATAACCATAGCGTCCTCTTACCTAAACATTTCTAGAAAGGATTGAAGGATTAGTTCGGGGAGTGTTTCCATTGGATTGTGTATTATTCGGCCTGCTCCCCTCTTATTTTATAACATAGCCGCCCCAACTTACCTATTTCAATGAGATTCTACACCTCTTTCTTCAAAGCTATGCAGTCATGGGTTTCATGCCCAATGTCATTATGGTACTTACAGAAGCGGGTACTCCGATTTTCTCTAGGAGACTACAATGCTGTTGGATTTCTAAAATGTACTTCATTTTTAGTTTTGTCATATATTGTAGTCATGCTTTCTCCTAATTCAGCAAACCACTCAGGTTGAACCCAAGGTCCCCATTTTCTTCTAACCTGTTGGTTTTAGTTTTGGTTGGACTGATTTTGCCTTGATTGGTTAGATCCATGTCAAGTTTCCTTCGATTTGTAACCGGACAGATTAACAGGTTGAGGTCTTGGTGATGTAGTGGTGGACCTAATTTGGTGAGGCACTCTGTATTTTTTAGTCTTCTTAACATTAATTTGTTTCCCCACCTGATTTAACAAGCCCCCAAAATTCATGGTCTTCTTCCGAGTCACTGAATCAACCAAGTTGCTCGGATTCAAACCATGCCCGATGGGATCAATCGCAACTTGTTCAAAACAATCTGCTAACCCATTCTTTGTATTCACAAACCTGTTAATATATTCTTTTAAAGACTCATTTGGCTCATGAACGTAGGGGATGATGGTATCATCATTACCTTTAAAATTCTTTCTTCTAACGAATTGCCTCCGGAAAGCAACCCAAAATATGTCAAAAAAAGTTATAGATCCCTGAAGGAGACTATTATATTATTTGAGGGCACTTCCCTTGAAGGTTTGAGAGAAATCCATACACAACAGTCTATCATCATCGTCAAAGTTTATCATAAAGTTTTTAAATTGTTCAAGATGGTTGTCCCGATCTTTGCTCCCATCATATTTTTCCATCTTGGAGCTGTTAAACCTTTTGGGAAAGTGTCTAGAGAGTATTTTTGCAGATAAAGGCAATTGTCTTCAATTTTGGCTACGATAAAACACAGTATCCTCATTTGGAGTAGCATATATACATGGTTCAAATTAGAAAGCAAAGGGATCAATCAACAAGCGGTCAATATGTTGATCATCTGAACCCTTCATTTTCCTTTGATACTTCTTGAGCCCGCCATGTCTATCCCTTTTTCTTAAATGCTTTTTAGTAAGACTCATTTTCTTTTTTGATCGTCATTCATCACTGCTGGATGAGACTGACCCTTCAAGCTCTACATCATTAGAGGATCTGCTGGAGCATTCCGAAGTGGATCTCTCCATATGTTTAGATCGATGTATTTTCTTAGAGATGAGGTGAGTCTTTAGAGACTATTCATTCTCACCAGGATTGTCAATATGGTGAATCACCGGCGCACCAGATTTTTTAACTCATTTCTCTGTTTGTTTTAGTGCTCTCAATGCTTCAATCTCAGCCCTCAACTGATCACGCTCCTCAATATATTTTATTTTGATTTGCTACTTCTACCTCAAGAGGTGGAACATTCTATGAATTTGGATCCATCCGAACATTCTGTGCATTCGAATCCACCTCAGGCACCGTCGTCTCCCACTATGGTCATCAATTTGGTGTGGATTATTTCTGATGAAATGGTAGTTTTGGAAAGAGTTTTGGGAATTTAATGTTTAAGGTAAGTTGTAGAGAGATAATTAAGGTGTGTGTTAGCAGTAAAATTTCCCAAAAAATGATCATTTTGATCATCCAATGTATTGCCTCTCAGACCTATCATCATCATTAATTGTGACCATAATGGTAACTTTCATGGTAAAAAGAGTCTCACAATAAGGTGACCGACTCTCTCTTTTTCTCTTTGTCATTGTCATACAAGTACTTTCGAGTAACCTAAAGGAGAAAAGTAATGACATAAATTTAAAATTTCACATAAAGTCCAAATTATTGATCTATGTTTTGTAAATGATCTAATAATTTTCTATCACGATTGAAGAGTTCTAAGAAAGTCCAGGGGTGTTTTTGCGATACGAGGATTTCTTAGTGATGATTCTGTGATGTGAAAATCTCTTAGTGTCAATATGAATAGATCTAATTTGTTTGGTTGCAGGTTTTAGAGAGAGAAAGTAAGAACTCTTAGGTTAAGTAGAGAGAGAAAGTATATTATATTATTCATCTCGGGATTTGTGAAGCGTGTGTGGTCCTTTTATAGTACAATTGCGGACCCTACACGCTTTAATTCCCATTAATTACATCTTTAGTCCCTACACTTTATTTTCTTCTTATTTTGGCTATTTCTTAGACAGCTTTTACAATTTAACCCTCACACAATTTCCTCTCTGCACTTTCCTCCTATCATGTTTCTCCTTTGCACTTTTCTCCTGTCATATTTCTTCTTCACACTTTTCTCCTTGTCTTTTATTCTTCCTTATCAGTAGCCCCCCAGTCCTAGTGAAAGTTCTTTTACTGGGACTGAATAATCCTATGACTGTTTCACACACCCTTGAATAATTACCTTCGAAATGCAAAGAACATTTTCCTCGAATATTTTCTTTCTTCGAACCTCAACAATTTTCCTCGAACTGTCGAAGTCATAAAATAATTACCTTCGAAATGCAAAGAACGTTTTCCTCGAAAATTTTCTTTCTTCGAACCTCAACAATTTTCCTCGAACTGTCGAAGTCATAAACCGCCCCTCGAAGATCTCCTCCCTTCGAATTTATCCTGATAACTGGGCCCCCCTAATCCTTGCACCATTTTAGCCATATAAGTCCCTTGACTTTGACTGTATCCATGCCCCGAATTTATTCAATCCAAGGCTAAATAGGGTGCTAGGATTATTCTTTAACGTGACGTCATTAAGTAACAATGCCTGTCAGCATATCTTTGTTAGAAACATTCCCTATTCCCAAGACATCTTCTGACTAGGAAAACTCTGCATCTTCCCATGTGGCTGGTGTCAGGACATTTCACACCTATATGTCCCATAATGCCCCTATGCAAACACCAGAAAAAATACCCGGGCCTGGTCTGGTTAGAAGGCCCAACCTCATCTATAAATATCAATCTTCTCTCCTCATTAATTCAACTTTTGTTCAAACGTTTCTAGAGAGAAAAAGCTGGCGAGCAAACCCCGTCGGATTCCTGATTGGTTGTTGATCAGCAAGAGGTTCGAGGAGAGAGTTGCTGCTGGAGAAGACGTGAGGCCACAACCCACACAATCTGTTACTACGTTCTTTGGTGCCTGGCCTCCCCCAGGAGATTCAACTGCAATTATTCCCCTCGAAGTCGCTCGACAAAGCCTGCATAGTGAGTCTAACCTCCTCGGAAACATGTGTAAAGATAGACAACACAAACACTGTTCTGGGAAGAGAAAAAGATCTCATAAGGATAAGAAAAGTTCGCAGGAGCAAAAGCGTGCCAAAGAGACACCCCTGGTTATTCAGGAGCCTTCTTCCCCAACAACAATCGAAGGTGTCCCCCAGGCATCCGCCAGCCCTCTTCGGACGCAAATCTACTCCTTATGAAACCCAGATAGGGTGCTGTTCTCCATTGTGCCTTGACTCTTCTTTCTTCCATCAAGTCCAACTGGTTCCTAACTGCCATATCATTGGTCAGTTTGGAATAGCTTTGGATTCAAAAAGATAGTAGAGTAGCTTCTACGGTTGTGATTGTATCCATCCCATAAACAAGAGCAAAAGGGGATTCATGTGTAGCAATCCGAGAAGTAGTTCGGTAAGCCCACAATACTTCTTGCAGATAACTTGGCTACTTCCCTGCAGCTCCTTCCAGATTATTTTTTAGCCTGGATAGGATCATTTTATTAGCTACTTCAACTTGCCCATTTGCTTGAGGATAGAATGGAGAAGAAAAATAGTGTTGAATTCCTCTAGAAGTGAAAACCATTTCCATGTCTTTATTATCAAATTGTGGTCCATTATCTGTGGTGATCTTCCGAGGAACCCCAAATCTGAAACATATATTGGATAAAATGAATTTTATAACTACCTTAGAAGTGGTTCCAGCTACGGGAGCTTCCTCTATCCACTTAGAAAAATAATCAATTACAACTATGATCGTTCGATATGCACCAGATGCGATGGGAAGAGGCCCAACCAAATCCAACCCCCATCTATCAAAAGGTATTGGTTCAAATATGGACTCCATAAGATCTGATGACACATGGATTTCATTCCCATATTTCTAGCAAAGATCACACCTCTTGACCATAACTTTAGTGTCTGTCATTATCGTTGGCCAATAGTACCCTACTAATAAGACTTTTCCGGTTAAGGCCTTATAGCCACAATGTGCAGAACCTTCTCTATCATGCAGTTCAGATAACACATTTTGGGATTCTTCAAATCCTAAAAAACGCAAGATAGATCTTCTAAATGATTTCTTATAAAGAACTTCTTTCAATACCAGGAAACCATGAGCTCTGTATTTAATGTTTTTAGCCAGGATTTTATCCGGAGGCAAAATCCCATCAGAAATAAACTGAAAGATATCATACCTCCAGTCCCTGGGTTGAATGATAAATATGCTCATACTTTCTTCATACTCTTTACCTTTCTCTTGGCTTGTTTGTATTGATGGACACTCTAACATAAGAATCCAATGGTAAGATTCAGAATAGTCTATGGTTGCTAAAGAATCGGCCATAATATTCTCCAATCTAGGGATATGTTCATACTGGATACTCTTGAAGTTTACAGGAACTTATCTCAACATGAGAAAATATTTTATCAATTGTTCTTTCTTTGCCTCATATTTTCCCTGAGCATGGTGAATAATTAGTTGGGAGTCACTCATTAATCGGACTCTTTTCACCCTACATATAAGGTTAGCTTGAGAACAGCTATAGCTGCTTCATATTCAGATTCATTGTTGGAGGCTCTGAAACCAAAACATATAGCCTGGTACATAGTATCACCATAGGGAGGAGTTAAACAAATTTTAGCCCCACACCCCATAGTACTAGACCCGCCATCAGTTTGGACTATCCATTATTTCTTGGACTGGTTTTCTTGCATTTGTCCAAGAGGCCTATCAGCATGGAATTATACCAAGAAAGCAGCCAGTGATTGGGATTTAACCACCGTTTGGGTCACAAAATCAATATCATAATCATCAAGCTTAACTGACCACTTGGTCATTCTGCTTGATACATGAGCCTTTTGAAGGACATTCTTCAGGGGAAAAGATGTTCGTACGATAATGTAATAAGTGTGGAAGTATGGTCTCATTTTTCTTGCTGCAATTACCAATGCTAAGGCCAAATTTTCTAACTTCAAATATCTTCTTCTAGCATCTAACAGACTTTTGCTAATATAATAAACCAGACATGGGTAATTATGCACTTCTCTTACTAGCACAACACTTACTGCATATTCTGATACAACTAAGTATATGTAGAGCTTCTCCCCCTTAACAGGTTTAAAGAGTGTCTTTGGTGAAGGCAAATGTTTCTTGATTTCAAAAAATACTTGATCGCATTGTGGAGACCAATTAAATTCTTTGGTATTCCTTAACACCTGGAAAAACGGAGCACATTTATCTGATGATCTCGAAATAAACATGTTTAAGGCAGCCAGGTGTCCAGTTAATCTTTGAACTTCTTTAGTGCTTAGAGGAGGGTCCATGGCTAATAGAGAATTGAGCTCATCCAGATAGGGTGAATCCCTTTTTCACTTATAATATAACTTAAGAACTTTCCAGATCGGAATCCAAAAATACATTTTTCACGGTTTAATTTTAAATTGACAGCCTTTAGGTTTGAAAATGTTTCATGAAGGTCGGATATATGCGTATCTTCTTCGAGGCTCTTCACCATCATATAATCTATGTAAACTTCCATATTTCTGCCAATCTGACTAGCAAAAGATTTATTCACTAACCTTAGATAGGTGGCACCAACATTTTTCAATCTGAATGACATCACTTTATAAAAATGAAGACCTCTGTTTGTAATAAAAGTAGTGTGATCTTGATCCTTCAGATATACTTGTATTTGATTGTACCCTGAAAAAGAATCCATGAAGGACAACAACTTGTTGCCTGAGGTAGAGTCCACCAATTCATCTATCCAAGGAACATGATAAGGATCTTTAGGACATGCCCTATTAAGATCAGTGAAGTCAATACACATGCGCCATTTGCCATTCTTTTTCTTGACCAAAACAGGATTGGCAGTCCATAATAGGTACTGGGAGTCTTTGAAGTGGCCCATTGTGGTCAAGCGATCAACTTATTGAACAATTAAATCTATTTTTTCTTTAGAGAAGGACCTTCTTCTTTGTACTACCGGTCCAACATCAGCTCTTACAGACAGCTTATGACAAATTACATCAGCAAGCACTCTGGTAACATCATCATTGTACCTTGCAAATACATGCAGATTATCCGTATAAAAAGATAATAACCTTTGTTTCAAACCCGGTGCCATCTTGGTACCAATTTTAACATTTTTTCCCTCAAGAAGGGAATGAATTTCAACTTCCTCTATAGGTATTATGACACTGGGAGCCTCCCTGGGATCATCAATTTCATTCTCATCGGTGGAAGGCTTCAAAGACTTAGAGGCAAGGGTTATTGCATAGGATTCCCCGACTACCTTCTGATTGTTTCGGACAACACATACTTGTCCATGGACAATGTATTTTAAGAACTAATGAACAGTAGAGGCCACAACATGCATTCTGGAGTTCTAAGACCTCCCAAATATTCTATTATAAGATGTTGGGCAATCCACCACAACAAACAATACCCTCACCCTATTCTGACTATGTCGAGGGTGCCACGAATGTGTTCACCAAACTTCGCTTGTGGGCAAAAGAACACCGGGATAACCGATTTCGTCTCTGCTTCACTAGATAACAATCTCGCCAGGAGTCGGTTGTGGAGGCTCAATCCCCTCGACCAAATTAGCATGAGAGGATTGATGGCTCCTCCCTCGGAGCGAGAAGTGATGGAGCGCGTGAGCCAAAAAGATATACTTGAAGAGTTGAAAGATGGTCCGAGGGTGGTTTTGCTATATGAGGATTTGCTGTTAGAGGATTTGGAGATAGAGGAATATTAGAGTATCAGATTTAGAGAGAGAAAATGCCAAAGTAGTAGAGAGAGAAAGTCGTACTATTCATCTCGAAATTCGTGAAGCGTGTGAGGTCCTTTTATAGTACAATTGTGGACCCCACACGCTTTAATTCGGGTTAATCACATCTTTTGGTCCCTACTCTAAAATTCTTTCCTATTTTGACTACATCTTTACAATTAACGCACTTTGGCCCATATACATCTATTTCTATGCATTTTGGCCCTTATACATTTATTTCTATGCATTTTGGCCCTTATACATTTATTTCTATGCATTTTGGCCCTTATACATTTATTCTCCTTATCAGTAGCCCCCCAGTCTTAGTAAAAAATTGTTTTGCTAAGACTGAACAATTCTTCTATCCAGCCAAAATCTCTTCGAACTTCATAAGTCCCTCAGGCATAAAAGTCGCTTCTTCGAAAGATTGTCTCTTCGAACTTCATAAGTCCCTCAGGCATAAAAGTCACTTCCTCGACAGATTGTCTCTTCGAATATCATAAGTCCCTCAGGCATAAAAGTCACTTCCTCGACAGATTGTCTCTTCGAATATCATACCAAGACCCCTTCGAGTTTCTGCTGTACCAAGTAGCCCCCCAATCCTTGTAACATTTTGAGCAAAATGGGATTGATGATGTCACTGCACAGATACCAACGTCAGCATGCATTTGAAGAAACGGTACCTATTCTTTTGTCAGGAAACCCTTCCGCTTCTCATGCCAACCTCTGACACAAGACTCTTCATCTTCTAGTTTAGCTAGGCTGTCATATATTACTCACCTATAATGACCATCATACCCCTAGGCAAACAACATAAAAATGTCCCCAGGCTCCTGTTACCAAAGAAGCCCACTAAGCTTCTATAAATACCAACCTCTTTCTTCATTAATGTAACTTTTGTTCAATCATTTCTAGAGAGATAAAACTGGCGCATAAAGCTCGTCGAATTCCTGATTGGCTGTTGATTAGTAAACGGTTCGAGGAGAGGGTTGCCGCTGGTGAAGACGTAAGGCCTCATCCCCCGCCATTGACTACAACATTCTTCGGTCCTTGGCCTCCTTCGGACAATTCGACTGCCATTATTCCTCGTGAGGTAGCTCGTCAAAGCTTACTCAGCGAAAACAACCCTCCGAAAGAAATGGGGAAAGAAAAGTCTCACAAGCAGTCGTCAGGTTCGAAGAGGAAAAAGTCACATAGAGATAGAAAAAATTCTCACGAGCGAAAACGGGCTAGAGGGGCTTCCCTAACCATTCGAGAACCCACTGTCTCAACTAATGTTGAAGACCACCCCCCAAAATCTCCAAGCCCGCGAAGGACTTCGAGGAGTCCTCCTCGGAACTCCGTTAGTCCTCCTCGAAGGCAAAATTTGGAGCACAATGTCGAAAGTTCTCCTCGAAGGCAAAGGCTAGAACACAACACTGGAAGTCCTCAAAGGCAAAACTCAGAACACAATACCGAAAGTCCTCCTCGAAGGCAAAACTTAGATCAAAGTACTGAAAGTCCTACTCGAAGGCAAAACTTGGAACACAATACTGAAAGTCCTCCTCGAAGGCAAGGAACAGAAGTTTCTAGTCTGCCCTCCACACCATCCATGACTATCCATGGCACTCAGTTCTCTCCTTCAAGAACACTTATCACCGAAGAGGATATGCGGATTAGGCATGAGGAAACGTTAGACCCCATAGTTATGAAACCTTTCAACAAGTTCCTTGGCCGGAAAAAACCCATTACCTCCTCGTCAGTCCCTGCAAATGGTGGTACTTCTTCTTCGACAATATCCGAGGGACAAGCTCACCGGATTGCACCAAAATCAAAGGGAGATGTGACTTTGCCCTTGGAGTTAGACAACATCGCCGGAAATAATATTAGAGGCATTGAGAACAAACATATGGTGGCCCTGGCCAATATCAAGTACAAGTACTTTTCTGAGGATGAAGAGACAATGCTTAGGGCTCGATGGGGCATTCCTTCTTATATTGGTATCAGATTTCCCTCCGAAGGAGAGACGCCCTTGTCTGTGAGGGATCACGAGGTGGTGGTGTACACAGAAATCATGAACTGGGGGCTAAGGTATCCCTTAGACCCCTTCTTTATTGAATACCTTGCCAAAATAGATCTCTGTCCCTCACAAGTTGGGCCCAACATGTGGTTCACATTGATGGCTTGCATAATGGCCTCAAGACTTTCAGGCCAAGAATTTCTGCTGGAACAAATAATCGGTCTAGCTGGCCTTGCTCGAAACCCTTACTTCCCCTTCTACTCAATGACATTCAACCGGGGGCAAAAGGTGTTAAAGGACCTCTTGGAAGCAGACAAAAAATGGAGGCAACAGTTCCTTTTTTTCTCTGGATGTTGGGAGACCGGCTCCCAAGCCACCCCTTCGAATCCACATAAACTTTCCTTGAAATGGACCATGAAATGTAAGTGCTCCTCGAATCGGTAGATGCCCTCGAATATTTTAATTTTCTGTACATTTTTCTAAGTTAATTACTTCTTCGAATCTCATAGTTGCCTCGAAGAATTGACACCCTCGAAGACACATACGTCTTCGAACAGCATATTTATTATAACCATTTTTCTTCTTTATTATTTGGTTCAGCTATGACCGGAGTATCCAAACCGTACACCGACTATGTCGAAGGAGCTACCACTGTTTTCACTAACCTTCGCTTGTGGGCAAAAGAACAGTGGGATAATCGTTTTCGCCGTTGCTTCGTCGATGAGAACTTGGCCAGAAGTCGACTCTGGAGGCTTAACCCTCTAGATCGTATAAGTATGAGGGCCCTGATGACTCCGCCTTCTGAACGCGAAGTGTTAGAACGATGCAGCAAGCCGGATGTGATCATCTATTTGCCCAAACGCTCTCGCTCACAAAGTCATTTGGATGACTCTCCAGAAGAAGAGGCTGTACCACCTCAACCAACAAATCCCAAACCACTTGCCAAAGCTAACAAACCACATTCTTCGAGGGACATAGGGGCTTCGAATTCTAGCAACCTTCGAGAAACAGACGGGGCCCCTCGAAAAGATGGAACTCTTCGAACAGATGTAGCCCCTCGGACAGATGGAGCCCCCCGAACAGGCACTGATGTGACGATAAATACCACTCCGTTACCCCCTGCTACTATCCTTCCAACAAAGAAGGACAACAAGAAAAAGGACTTGAAAGGAAAAGGTATCCTTCTTGAGCCCATAGAAGAGCAATCTGAGGGAGGAGAAACTCCTGACAATGATGGGTGGACTAACTTCAACAGAGAAGGCCAAGATGGAGCAGTTGATGTTGAAAACAGGGGTGGCCTATCCCCCAAGGAAACCTCCTATCAGACTTTGCACTCCCCACTAACTGAGGCATCTCAACCGGCCTCCTTCGAAGGTAGTCCCAGGCTGGCTCCTATCTCCATCACTAAGGACCATTGTCCGTTGTAATCTGCAACGGCATACCGAAACGACAACAAATATTAGATAAAACAAACTTTATCACCTCCTTGGCTTTCGTTCCTGCAAGTGGCTCAGCTTCTACCCACTTAGAAAAGTAATCAACGGCTACAATTATCGTCTGTCTGCCCCCAGAGGCCATAGGTAGAGGTCCAACCAAATCAATGCCCCATCTGTCAAAAGGAACCGCCTCTGGGACGCTTTCCATCAGTGCTCCTGGCTTGTGGATTATATTAGCGTACCGCTGGCACGTATCACAACGTTTGACCAAATCTTTTGCATCGGTCGAAATAGTTGGCCAGTAATAACCTGCCAAGAATACCCGGCGAATCAAAGCTTTATATCCACAATGAGCGGATCCTTCGCCGTCGTGTAACTCGGAGAGGATAATTTGTGACTCGGGTTCGTTCAAGCACCTCAGTAATGGCCGGCTCAGAGATTTCTTATACAACGACCCGTCCAACAAAATATAACCGTGAGACTTGAATCTGACTTTTCTGGCTTCATATTTGTCGGCGGGCAAAATGTCACGGGCCAAAAAATCAATGATGACTGTTCTCCAATCAGGGGTAATCGCATGATTTTCCTCTGAGACATTCATCACATGGTCCTTAGTGATGGAGATCGACGGGCATGTCTGGATCAAAACCCAAGGATAACCTTCTGTCCGTGAAGCAGAAGCAAGAGAATCTGGTACGGCATTCATTTCCCGTCGGACATGCTCGAATTTGACGCCGTCGAATCCTGACGCCAAATCTTTCATTAGTTTTAAGTATTGTACCAGTGTTTCCTTCCTTGCCTCGGATTCCCCTGAAACCTGATTTATCACCAACTGAGAATCACTGACCAATCTTATCCGTCGAGCCCCGCATATCTGTGCCAACCGCAGACCCGCTAAAGCTGCTTCGTACTCAGCCTCATTATTAGTAGCTTTGAAACCGAAACGGATGGCTTGGAACATGGCGACCCCTTGCGGGGATATCAACTGAATACCTGCCCCGCAACCTGAAGCGTTCGACCCTCCATCCGTTTGGATTACCCATTCTTCCTCATCGACAATATCTGATACCACCTCTTCGTCTCTGTCAGAGTGGAATTCAACCAGAAAATCCGCTAAAACCTGCGCCTTTATCGCTGTGCGAGGTTCAAATGTTATGTCAAAGTCGCCCAACTCAACGGACCACTTAGTCATTCTACCAGAGATGTCGGGTCGCTGTAATAGACTTTTCAGGGGAAACGTCGTCCGGACCACAATTGGATGTGCTTGAAAATAAGGTCTCATCTTTCGTGCTGCTTTCACCAATGCCAACGCCACCTTCTCCAAAGTAAGATACCGCTTTTCGGCGTCCAGCAAACTCTTGCTGACATAGTAAATTGGTCGTAGGAGGGAATCAGCTTCTCGGAGGAGAACGGCACTAACAGCACACGCAGATACGGCTATGTAAACAATCAACGCCTCCCCTACCAATGGTTTAGATAAAACTTCCGGAGAGGTTAGATACTCCTGAATTTGACGAAACGCCGTCGAGCATTCGTCGGTCCAACTGAATTGCTTCGCATTTCGCAAAACTTTAAAGAATGGGGCACATTTGTCCGACGAACGGGAGATAAATCGATTGAGGGCAGCCAATCGCCCTGTCAGGATTTGTACCTCTTTAATGTTTCGAGGAGGGCTCATAGTGATCAACGCTCGTAATTGCTCCGGATCCGCCTCAATACCTTTCTCACTGATCACGTAGCCAAGAAATTTACCTGACCGTACTCCAAAAATGCACTTTTCTGGATTAAGTTTTAGGTTAACCCTACGCAAATTGTTGAATGTCTCTGTGAGGTCGGCAAAATGGTCGTCGTCTTTCTCACTTTTTACCAACATGTCGTCGATATAAGCTTCCATATTCCTCCCAATCTGCTCCGCGAAGGTCTTATTAACCAGTCGCTGATAAGTTGCCCCCGCGTTTTTTAACCCAAATGGCATGACTTTGTAACCCAAATGGCATGACTTTGTAACAGTACAGACCTCGCCCGGTAATAAAAGAAGTACTCTCCTCGTCGTTAGCAGCCAATCGGATTTGATTGTATCCTGAGTAAGCATCCATGAAGGATAGCAACCGATTTCCGGAGGTCGAGTCTACTAACTGATCAATGCGCGGGACAGGAAAAGGATCCTTAGGACAAGCACGGTTCAAATCCGTGAAATCGATGCACATTCTCCACTTGCCATTCTTCTTCCTCACCAACACGGGATTCGATGCCCATAGGGGATAGTGCGACTCGCGAATATGACCAATACTTAAAAGCCGTTCGACCTCCAATAAGATTGCTGAGGCCTTTTCCGGGGAGACAGGCCTCCTTTTTTGAACTATTGGTCGGACGTCCATCCGCAAGGCGAGCTGATGACATATAATCTCCGTCGGCACCCCCGTGACATCCTGCGCACACCAAGCAAACATATCGAGCCTATCAGATAAAAAATCAATTAACTTCCCTTTAAATTCGGGGGAGAGGTGGACCCCTATCTTCAGAGTTTTCCCAGCCATGAACTCGTGTGCCGTAGCGTCCTCCTCTGGGACCTGAAATCCGGGGGCCTCCCTCGGATCATCACAAGGAATGACCTCGGAGGGTGGCCCCTTTAACTGCTATGCTGAGTCTGAAGGCCCCCCTCGAACTCCCTTAGAAGACAGGGCGATTTGATAGCATTCTCGCGCCATTTTCTGGCTACTTCTGACCGTGCCAATATTGTTCCCGATAACATATTTCAGACACTGATGCACCGTGGAGATGACGCCGTGCATCCGTGATAACCAAGATCGACCTAGAATGGCATTATATGAGGTGGGAGCGTCGACTACAATGAAAAGTACCTCCACTTCTTTTTTGAATGGTCCACGCCCCAACTCTACCATACATTGAAATTCTCCCACGACAACCGCGGTAGCTCCAGTAAAACCTATTATCGTTCTGTCAGATTTTCGGATAACCGGTGGGTCAAAAATGCGGCGATAAGTGCTCATAAACAGAATGTTCGCAGAGCTTCCTGTGTCAATAAGTATTTTTTGAATCTGATCCCCAGCAATGCCCGCCGCGGTCACTACAGCGTCCTCATGGGGGCCTGCAATATTACGCATATCATCATCATCAAAACAAATAATAGGCGAAGGCGACCGATGCATTTGTGCGGAGACTCCAGCTTCGATCTGGGTGGTCAAATTCACCATGTGCCTTTTGCGCGAGCTGTTCGAATTTCCTGCAATAGTGTCTCCGCCGAAGATTGCTAATGACTCAAAAAATGCGCACAGACTATCCACTTTCCCCTTCGGGATTTCTTCTTCGACCAAATTCACATTGTTCCTCCCAGCTTTTGGGTCCAAATACTCTTGCTCGATGTCAAAGTCATCAACCCCTTCGGAAATCACCATGGTCGTGTCAGTATTCTTTGAGACAGCTTTTACCACGGCATTCTTCTGGGAGTGCTTTTTGACATACTCTAGCAGCATCCCGTTCTCAATGAGAGACTGCACCTCCTTCTTGAGGGCTATACAATCTTTGGTGTCATGGCCCACATCCTCGTGATACTTGCAATATTTGTTAACGCTTCTGCTCTCCCTTGGTGTCTGTATGGGAAATGGTTTCCTAAACGTGACCGAAGATTTAGCTTTATCAAATATGGCAGCGACATTTTCCGTCAACTCCGCATAGTAGTCGGGCCGAGTCCACTTGTTCGACATATATCTTCCCCCCTGACTGTGGTTTGAGTGATTGCCATAATATTGCTGATTTGATTTTTGCCTTGGAGGATACTGACCCGTGCTTTTAGCCTGAACAGTCGACCGAGGGCCCTGGGTGCTTGACTCAGTCCTCTGAAATTGATTATGGTCCAGTTGCTCTCCGGATCCTTTCTCTGAGGCTTGGGTTTCCTCTACCAGAATTCTCTTTTCAACTTGGTCCAGCAATGCTCCAAAAGTCATTGCTTGGCTTTCTGCCACCGTGTCTTTCAACAATCCGGGGAGCAATCCCATCCTGAACGCGGCTAGCGCCACCGAATCCTTACAGTACTCCATGTCTGTCTTAGTCTTGACAAAACGATTGGTGTAGTTCTTGAGGCTCTCCCCCATTTTTTGTCGGCAGTATATTATAGTGTCCCCGTTGGCCCGAAACTTCTTGCTGCCCACGAAGTGTTGTCTAAAAATGTTCCAGAACATGTCAAAGTTTTTAATAGACCCCTGAGGTAGCCTGTTGTACCACTTAGACGCCACTCCCTTGAAAGTTTGAGAGAATGCTCTGCACAAGAGCTTATCATCGTCGTCGAAGTTTATCATGAAATTCTTAAATTGCTCAATGTGATTATCTGGATCCTGAGTCCCATCGAACTTTTCAAGCTTCGAAATGTCAAAATGCTTTGGGAGATTCCCCACTAAGATCTCCGAGGACAGAGGAGAGGCTCTCCAATTGTGCCCTGTGCGATAAACATTGGACCTTAAATTGTCATTGTTCGAGAAGTACAAGCCTTCCTCCGAGGGCAAAGTGTATTGCTGTTGCCATTCCGAGTTCCGAGGACCCACATCATCCTTCCCCGGACACTTCACCTGCTCGTGAGAGCGATCGTCTACTCGGTCGCGGCGACTCTTCTCCCGCGAGGATTTCCTTTCCGAACTCCTTCCCCTCCGGGCTTCATTTCGCCTTCGATGACATTTCTTCCTCCTGTGATATCTTCGAGGAGACGACTCAGAAGTACTATCCCGCGAATAATCGCTCGAGGGAGCTGAGTCCGAATGGTATTTTTCTTTCCTCCTTGGAGACCGTCGCTCGCGCCTCCGATATTTATCATCCCTTTTCCTGGAACGAATTTCAACATCCCGTTCCTCCCTTTGTTCGACGGGCTCTCTTCTTATCTCAGATCGAATATTTCCTTGGGCGGCTTCTTTCTCCGCCTTTAACCTCTCTATTTCCAACAGCAGCTCATTCCTCTGAGCTAAGAGGGCGGAGTCATCGAAGACATTCTCGACTCGCTGACCTCTTTCTCCATTGGACTCCAAGTCGTCCTGAAAGTCATCGCCTTCCATATTTTCCTCGCAAGGGTCAACTAAATCGTCCCCCCGACCTTCCATGGTTCTCCTCGGAACAGGAATTATTTCTAGGGAGTGATGATCGCCGGAACGATTCTCGTTTCCCACAGACGGCGCCACTGAAGAGTTGAAAGATGGTCCGAGGGTGGTTTTGCTATATGAGGATTTGCTGTTAGAGGATTTGGAGATAGAGGAATATTAGAGTATCAGATTTAGAGAGAGAAAATGCCAAAGTAGTAGAGAGAGAAAGTCGTACTATTCATCTCGAAATTCGTGAAGCGTGTGAGGTCCTTTTATAGTACAATTGTGGACCCCACACGCTTTAATTCGGGTTAATCACATCTTTTGGTCCCTACTCTAAAATTCTTTCCTATTTTGACTACATCTTTACAATTAATGCACTTTGGCCCATATACATCTATTTCTATGCATTTTGGCCCTTATACATTTATTTCTATGCATTTTGGCCCTTATACATTTATTTCTATGCATTTTGGCCCTTATACATTTATTCTCCTTATCAATACTGATATATCTTCCCAAGCGCTCTCGTTCGAAGAGTCATCTCGGGGATCCTCCAGAAGAAGAGGCTTCAATGAAAGAGCAACAGCTAAACCCTGAAGAAACAGTCAATACCCAAGGGCTTCCTCCCCCAGACAATATTGTATCATCGAACTCCAATCCCCATCCCCCTGCTCCCATCCTTCCATCGAAAAATGAGGCCAACGCAAAGGATAGGAAAGACAAAGCTGTCCTCGAGCCCATCCAAGAACTATCCGAGGATGGTGAGACGCCTGATGACAATCAGGATGCCGCTCCAGCCGAAGAGATTCAAGAAATATCAAGTGAACCCGAGGACAGAGGTGGCAACTCACCCAAGGAAAGTTCTCATCAAATACCACACTCACATCTTACCGAATCTTCACACCCTGTCCCCTTCGAAAATAGTCCAAAGTTAGCACCTCTCCCCATCCCTCGGAGCAACCCTCCTCAGCACACTGATCCAGATACTCTTGGTGGTGGGTTTTCCGATTTTGACTCTGCAGCACTAGGATCTCCAACGAGCTCCTTCGAAGTTCCTTTAGACGGCGAATTCTCACTGAATCTTCGACGACTGCTGCATACCTCAGTTAAAAAGGGAAAAAGATGCAGCATCTTGAGAAGCACAAAAATCACTACAAGTTTAAGTCGTTGCTAGCTTCTTCTCAGCTCGAGGAGGCCAAGAAGCAACACGCAGTGATAGAGAGTCAAGCAGATGCTTTGTACGAGCGCTTATCTGCCTCCGAAAATTATGTGATAATACTGTAGAGGTGCTGTCAAGAAGAGAGGGAGTTGTACACGAAAAAGACTGACACTCAAGAGCTATTGATAGCTGAGTACAAGAGAGGGCATCGTCTGGCGTGCGATGGGTTCGCAGAATGTACTGACAGCTTCAAAAAGGTGAAAGAGGATCGAGATCAGTTACTAAAACGAGTTGAGAACTTCCCCAGGCAGGTCGAGGAGGAGAAGGATAAGGCTGTGGATGCTTATGCAGCTACGTGCACAAGTAAGCTGAAGGCCCGGGATGCCACTACTCGAGCTGGTTTACTTACCCAAATTCATGCTGAGCATCCCGAATACAACTTGGGGAGTTTTTGGAAACTTGTCCCCTCGGAACTTCGCCCTCCCCATGTAGTAGTAAGCGATAGTGAAGACTCAGGAGCAGAGGGGAGTGTCTCTTCGAAACATTCAGATTAGGGGAAGATGTGGAAGATTTCGATGTTTTGTTTATGGCCCTATAGGGCTTCTTTTTGTAAGGTGACGAAAGTATGCTGTAATGCGCTGAATTTTATGTCATCGATTGGTATGTTTATGTATAAGTTCAATCCAAGGCACCAAATACTGTGTTCCTCCCTGATAATTCGAAGAGACAAACCCTGAATAATGGCTAAGGAAAATAAAATTCGAGGAACACATTAGTGTGACCCATCTGATAATTCGAAGAAACAGTAATTTGAGACACATTAATAGGACCCAAATAATAGTGAAGGCAAATAAAATTCGAAGCACACATTTATGTGTCCCAAATAATAACAAAGGTAATTATAATTCGAGGCACATATTTATGTGTCCCAAATAATAAAAAAGGTAAAAAGAATTCGGGGCACACATTTTTGTGTCCAAAATAATAACAAAGGTAATTATAATTCGAGTCACACATTTATGTGTCCCAAATAATAACAAAGGTAAAAAGAATTCGGGGCACACATTTATGTGTCCCAAATAATAACAAAGGTAAAAAGAATTCGGGGCACACATTTATGTGTCCCAAATAATAACAAAGGTAATTAGAATTTGGGGCACACATTTATGTGACCCAAATAATCCGAGGCACATGTTACTGTGACCCAAATAATAATTTGAAGAGACAAAAATTCGAGGCACATGTTACTGTGACCCAAATAATAATTTGAAGGGACAAAAATTCGAGGCACATGTTACTGTGATCCAAATAATAATTCGAAGAGATAGCAATTCGAGGCACAGCTTTCTACGACCCGAATAATGGTTCGAAGAGACAATAATTCGAGGCACGCGTTATCGTGACCCAAATAATAATTCGAAGAGATAGCAATTCGAGGCACAGCTTTCTGCGAACCGAATAATAGTTCGAAGAGACAATAATTCGAGGCACGCGTTATCGTGACCCAAATAATAGTTAAGGCAAAGAGTTCTTTGTATTAAGAAGCTCATCGAACACCTCATTAAAACCTTCCTGTGCCTAATAGGGTAGGAAAGAGTGTGCCCTCGCTAGATTTCGTTCTGTAAAATACAAAATAATACGAACACTACTTGCTAGCTAACTCTTCAATCAAGATACAATTTTAATGTTCAATGTTCCACGGGAGACGGAGATATCACCCCTCCTTGTCTTTTAGCCGATATGTGCCTGGTTTTAACTTCTCGGTAACCTCATAAGGGCCTTCCCAATTTGGTCCCAACTTTCCCAAGCTCTTGTCTTTCGTGTGCAGGAAAACTTTACGGAGGACTTTGTCCCCCACTTTAAAAGCTTCGTGCTTTACCTTAGACGCATACCGACTCCTCATAAGAGTTTGATAATCGAGGGACGTCAACTGTGCATGCTGTCTTTTCTCTTCGACCAAGTCTAAAGCCAGTGCTCTGTTTTGGTCATTCGTGTCTGCTGCATATGTTGCTACACGATGCGATGGGAAAAAAATCTCTGGAGGGACAATGGCATCTATTCCATAGACTAAGGCAAATGGAGATACAGCAGTTGCCGTTCGCGGAGTCGTCCGGTATGCCCATAGTACTTCATGTAAATAGTCGGGCCATTTTCCCGCCTTTCCTTCCAAGTTTTTCTTCAAACCATCAAGAATTATGCGATTAATCACCTCCACTTGCCCATTAGCTTAAGGGTGAAATGGTGAAGAAAAACATTGTCGTATGCCTCTCGAGACACAGAAAATTTTGAACTCCTTGTTATCAAATTGGGGTCCGTTATCCGTTGTGATCTGCAATGGCACACCAAAACGACAACAAATGTTTGACACAACGAACTTGATCACATCCTTAGCCTTCGTCCCTGCTAGGGGTTCAGCTTCTACCCACTTAGAAAAATAATCCACCGCTACAATGATGGTTTTCCTGCCACCTGATGCCATTAGTAAAGGCCCAAACGAGATCAATGCCCCACCTGTCAAACGGTACTGCTTCAGAAATACTTTCTAATAATACCCCGGGCTTATGGATCACATTAGCATATCATTGACACGTGTCGCATTGTTTTACTAACTCTTTTACATCCGCAGCAATAGTAGGCTAATAATAACCAGCCAGAAATACTCTTCGAATTAATGCCTTATACCCGCAATGGGCAGAACCTTCACCATCATGTAACTCAGATAAGATGATTTGCGACTCAGGATTGTTCAAACACCTCAATAACGGTCGACTCAGAGATTTCTTATACAACACTCCTCCCAGCAAAATATAGCCATGCGACTTAAACCTGATCTTCCTAGCCTCGTACTTTTCATCGGGTAAAGTATCATTGACCAAAAAGTCGATGATGACCGACCTCCAATCATCCGTAATCACATTATTTTCCTCACAAACGTTTGTTGTATGCTCCTCATCAACCAATATCGAAGGGCACTCCTGAGTCAAGACCCAAGGGTATCCTTCTGTACGTGAAACAGAGGCAAGAGAATTTGGGACAACATTTAACTCCCTTCGAATATGCTCATACTCGACTTCTTCAAACTCGGGTGCTAAATCTTTTAATACTTTCAAATACTGTATCAACTTATATTTTCTGGCTTCGGACTCTCCCAAGGCTTGGTTTATCACCAATTGTGAATCACTGACCAGTTTAATCTTTGTAGCCCCACATATCTGGGCCAAACGCAGACCCGCTAATGTAGCTTCATACTCAGCTTCGTTGTTAGTAGCCTTAAAACCGAACCGAATGGCTTGGAACATAGCTATCCCTCCCGGAGAAATCAATTAGACACCTGCCCCACTTCCAGAAATGTTCGACCCCCCATCTGTCTTTACCAACCATGCTGTTTTGTCAACATGGTCATGGATTTCACTTTCCTCTCTATTCGAATGGAATTCGACCAAGAAATCAGCTAAAACTTGGGCTTTTATCGTTGTTCGAGGTTCGAATGCTATGTCGAAATCTCCTAGTTCCATTGACCATTTGGTCATCCGACCAGAGATATCAGGCCTCTGTAACAAACCCTTCAGGGGAAAAGCCGTCCGAACGATTATTGGGTGTGCCTGGAAGTAAGGTCTCATCTTTCGAGCTGCCGTTACCAACGTCAAAGCTACCTTCTCCAACTTGACATATCTCTTCTCCGCATCCAACAAACTCTTACTGACATAATAGATAGGCTTCAGGAGAGATTCATCTTCGTGGAGTAAAACGGCACTGACCGCACACCCTGATACTACTAAGTAGACAATTGATGTCTCTCCTACCAATGGTTTAGACAAGACCTCAGGGGACGTCAGATACTTTTAGATTTGGTGAAAAGTGGTCGAACATTCCTCGGTCCAACAAAACTGCTTCGCGTTTCGCAGCACTTTGAAGAAAGGTGCACACTTATCCGAAGACCTAGAGATAATCTGTTCAGAGCGGCCAATCTTCCTGTCAGAACTTGGACTTCTTTAACATTCCGGGGGGGGGGGGGGGGGGGGGTCATAGAAATCAGAGCTTTTATCTGTTCTGGGTCAGCCTCGATGCCTTTTTCGCTGATCATGTAACCAAGAAACTTGCCCGACCTCACCCCGAAAATGCACTTCTCCGGATTGAGTTTCAAGTTGACTTTGCGTAAATTGTGGAACGTCTCCTCCAGGTCAGCGAAATGGTCTTCGTCCCGCGTACTTTTGACTAACATATCATCGATATAAGCCTTCATGTTCCGCCCAATCTGCCCCTCAAAGGTTTTATTGACTAGGCGCTGATAAGTTGCCCCTACATTTTTTAAGCCGAACGGCATAACCTTATAGCAGTATAACCCTCTCCCGGTAATAAAAGAAGTGCTTTCTTCATCGTTGGCATCTAAGCGGATTTGGTTGTATCCTAAATAGGCGTCCATGAATGACAATAGTCGGTTACCCGAGGTCGAATCTACTAACTGGTCGATGCGAGGTACTGGGAATGGATCTTTGGGACAGACTCTGTTTAAATACCTAAAATCAACGCACATCCTCCACTTACCATTCTTCTTACGTACCAACACTGGATTTGATGCCCACACAGGATAATGCGACTCGCGAATATGGCCTATGCTCAATAGTCGTTCGACCTCCAAAAGAATTGTTGTAGCCTTTTCCGGAGAGACTGGTCTCCTTTTCTGAACAATAGGTCGAACATCAAGTCGTATTGCAAGCTTATGACACATGATTTACGATGGTACTCCAGTGACGTCCTGTGCACACCACGCAAACATATCAAGTCTGTCAGATAAAAAAGAAATTAACCTCTGTTTAAACTCCAAAGAAAGGTTGACCTCAATCCTCAGAGATTTTCCACCCGCAAATTCATGAGTCACAGAGTCCTCTTCTGGGACTAAAAATCTGAGGGTCTCCCTCGAATCATCACATGGGATGATTTGAGAGGGAGGCCCCTTTAATTGCTATGCTTGATCGGACGATTCTCCCCGACCTCCCTCCGAGGACAAGGCTATCTGATAACATTCACGGGCCATTTTCTGACTACTTCGGATTATCCCAACATTATTCCCAACCACATACTTTAAGCATTGATGTACTGTGGAGATTACGCCATGCATCAGGGACAACCAAGAGCGACTAAGGATGGCGTTATACGACGTCGGCGCGTCAACGACAATAAACAGAACTTCCACCTCCTTCTTAAATGGCCCTCGACCCAATTCGACCACACACTGAAATTCTCCTACCACCATTGTTGTGGTGTCAGTGAAGCCCACTATAGTCCTGTCGGATCTTCGGATAACTGGTGGGTCAGAAATTCTCCGGTAAGTGCTCATAAAAAATATATTCGCTGAACTCCCTGTATGGATAAGTATTTTCTGAATTTGATCCCCAGCGATGCCCGCAGCGATCACTACCGCATCTTCGTGGGGGCCTGCGACATTGCGCATATCATCGTCGTCAAAACAAATAATGGGGGAAGGCGACCGGTGCATTTGCGCTGACACTCCTGCTTTGATATGGGTAGTCAGGTTGACCATGGGCCTCTTGCGGGAGCTGTTGGAATTTCCCGCAATAGTGTCTCCTCCGAAGATTTCCAAGGAATCGAAGAAAGCACAGAGGCTATCCACCCTCCCCTTCGGAATAATCTCTTCCACCATATTGACGTTGTTCCGCCCCTCCTTGGGGTCTAAATATTCCTGTTCAATGTCAAAGTTGTCAATCCCTTCAGAAATCACCATGGATGTGTCAGTGTTCTTCGGGACAGCTTTCACCACGACGTTTTTCTGGGAGTGCTTTTTGACAAATTCTAGTAACATTCCATTCTCGACCAAGGCTTGCACTTCTTTTTTCAAAGCTATGCAATCCTTGGTATCGTGCCCAATATCCTCATGATACTTGCAGTACTTATTAACGATTCTGCTTTCCCTCGGAGTCTGTATGGGAAAATGCTTCCTGAACGGTACCGTAGATTTCGCTTTGTCGAATATTGCAGCAACATTTTATGTTAACTCCGCAAAATAGTCGGGTCGAACCCACTTATTCGACATGGGTCTCGTTCCTTGATTGTAATTTTGTTGGTTGCCATAGTATTGTGGGTTTGATTTCTGCCTCGGCGGATATTAACCCGTATTCTTGGCCTGAACATTAGGACGGGGGCCCTGGTTACTCGACTCGGATCTTTGAAATTGATTTTTATCCAACTGGTCCCCAGATCCGTTTTCCGACGCCTGAGTCTTTTCCACCAAGATCCTCTTCTCAACCTGATCTAATAACGCTTTGAAGGTCATTGCTTGGCTCTCTGCCACCATATCCTTCAAAAATCCGGGGAGTAGGCCCATCCTAAAAGCTGCAAGCGCCACCGAATCTTTATAATATTCCATGTCTGTTTTCGTTTTGAAAAAACGATTAGTGTAATACTTCAGGCTCTCCCCAACTTTATGTCGACAATAGATGATCGTGTCTCCGTTAGCTCTAAACTTCTTGCTCCCCACGAAGTGTTGTCTGAAGATGTTCCGAAACATATCAAAATTATTTATAGAGCCCTGCGGAAGCCTATTGTACCATTTATAAGCTACCCCCTTGAAAGTCTGAGAAAAAGCTCTACACAGCAACTTATCATCATCGTTGAAATTAATCATAATTTTTATGAATTGTTCGATGTGATTGTCCGGGTCCTGTGTCCTATCGAATTTTTCTAGCTTTGAAATATCAAAGTGCTTTGGAAGGTTTCCCACTAAAATTTCCGGGGACAGAGGAGAGGCTCTCCAATTGTGACCCGTGCGATAAATGTTGGATCGTAAATTGTCATTGTTCGAAAAGTACAACCCCTCCTCAGAAGGTAGAATGTATTGGTGCTGCCACTCCGAATTCCGCGGGCCCATGTCCTCTTTCCTATCAGGATACTTTGCCTGTCCATGAGACCGATCGCCACCTCGGGCATGGTGAATCTTTTCCCTCGAATATTTCCTCTCCGAGCTTCTCCCTCTTCGGAAATTGGTGTGCCTGCGATCACATTTTTTCTTTCTGTGGTATTTTCGAGAGGACGACTCCGAGGAGCTGTATTGAGAGTAATCACTTGAGTCAGCCGAATTCGAAAGTCACCTCTCTCTTCTCCTCGGTGATCGCCGCTCGCGTCCCCAATATCTGTCGTCCCTATTTTTAGAACGAAATTCAGTTTCGCGCTCCTCTTTTTCAATAACTGCCTCCCTCCTTATCTTGGATCGAAGATTCTCATGTACGGTTTCCTTTTCTGCTTTCAATCTTTTGATCTCTAGCAGCAATTTATTCCTCCGAGCCAACAGATCTGAGTCGTCGAAAGCGTTTCCAACTCGCTGCCCCCCTAGTCCCTCGTATTCCATATGATTCTGGTAGTCATCGCCTACCAGGTTCTCCTCGCAATTGTTAACCAAATCGTCCCCTTGTTCTTCCATAGTTCTCCTCGGAACATGAATTATTTCCAGGAAGCGATTGCCGTTAGAGCGATCTTCGCTTCCCACAGACAGCACCACTGAAGAGTTCTAAGAAAGTCCAGGGGTGTTTTTGCGATACGAGGATTTCTTAGTGATGATTCTGTGATGTGAAAATCTCTTAGTGTCAATATGAATAGATCTAATTTGTTTGGTTACAGGTTTTAGAGAGAGAAAGTAAGAACTCTTAGGTTAAGTAGAGAGAGAAAGTATATTATATTATTCATCTCGGGATTTGTGAAGCGTGTGTAGTCCTTTTATAGTACAATTGCGGACCCCACACGCTTTAATTCCCATTAATTACATCTTTAGTCCCTACACTTTATTTTCTTCTTATTCTGGCTATTTCTTAGACAGCTTTTACAATTTAACCCTCACACAATTTCCTCTCTGCACTTTCCTCCTATCATGTTTCTCCTTTGCACTTTTCTCCTGTCATATTTCTTCTTCACACTTTTCTCCTTGTCTTTTATTCTTCCTTATCAACGATGACGTGAATTACCTTATTCTTATTAAATAAGGCTTGTATGATTTATTTTCCCTATTATGCCTCCGAGTTACTCTTGCAAAAAGAAAAATATTCCTCTCTATACTCAACCCTTCTCTTTTAAATGACCTTATCTCTATCTTGGGGTATAAGGAAGGTACCCTTTTTATAAAATATCTAGGTGTTCTATTTCTTACTGGAAGTCTCACCCATACGGATTGTCGTCCTTTTTTTCATAAAATTGCCCTAAGGATTGACTCTTGGACTTCCAAGCACCTCTCTTATGAGAGTAGGCTCCACCTTATCAAGTATGTCTTATTCACGGGACAAGTAGACTGGTATTTTATCTTTATCCTCCCATATAGAGTTCTCAAATAATTGTCCCAATATCTGCGTCGTTTGCTTTGGTCAGGCCTTGATATGAAAATTTATGGGGCAAAAATAGTATGGTCAAATGTTATCATGCCCACGAGAAAGGGCGACCTTGAGATTCTAGATCTAAAAACTTTGAATCAAGTGGTTGTCCTTAAACATATTTAGTCTATCATTAGTAATAATAAATAATATATTTGGTGTGACTGGATCAAATCTGAAGAAATTAAAAATAATAGTTTTTTAAATCTTGATCTCCTCCCAGACATTTGTACGAACTAATTTTATTTTAATTTAATGTTTTATTATACCAAAAAAGAAAAACCTCACCAATGTTTTATTTTGTGTAGAAAAACATTAAATTAACATAAAAGAGTTCATCTATATATGAAGCATGCCTCTAGGAGATACAAGCAATAAAATGAAAGTCGATAAGAAGACAAAAACGTCTAAAATACTGATAGAGTAGAAAATGAAGATAGAACTACTCTAATAGCAATAAATTAGAAAACAAGGGAGCCGTCAGACAACAGAACCAAAGGTAACCATTATCCAATGAGATAAACGAGAAACACAGAGAAGATGAGAGGATCTGCAATACAAAAAGATAAGTAAGTAAAAAGGGAAACTACATAGGCAAGTAAATCTTGATTCCATGGAATCTGAACCGGAGATTAAAGAAGATTTGGTTAGACATTTAATGGTCAATATCCGGAGGAAAACAAAAATAATCTTGCATGCCTCTCCCTCCAGATGTGGTAAATAGTCGCACCAAAGCAAGTACGCCAAATGTGACAGTTTTAAGAGTGAGACCAATTTGACGTCTTGCTAACCCAAGATTACCAGCTACTAGCAATATGTGGGAACCAATGAAGAACTATCATGGATCCAAGACTCTTTGTGAAACTACAATAAAAGAGGAGATGTGAAATAGTTTCAGAGATAAGATTTTGCAAAGGAAACAAACGGGTGGGGTGTCATAACCCTAACATAGAAGCTTGTCCCGATTGGAAAGCTTGCTAATGATGGCAAACCATAAGATAAAAAGTGATGATGAATATTAAATTTATTCCAAACTAACCCGACCCACACCACAATTCGGACAAGCGACCGAATATCGTTGTACGTATCCTTGATAGTGAAGTTGAGGTTGACAACCTTCGTAGTCCGTAAAGGAACATCAATGAAGTCGATGTTAGGAGGAAGAAGAGTGCGTATGAGGTTATTGATCTCCTAAAGATTAATACGATTCATAGATCTTTCCGATATGATATTGGAAGGCCAATTTCAGTGGTCGTTGAGAAAGATATGAGAGATCTTGAGATTTTTCTCGAGCCTTGAAAGCATTAATGATGTTGGTGTTGTAATGAGAAACCAGAGAGGTAAAGAGAAGTCATGGGCAAACCAGAAAGATGTAATCGATCCATTGCTAATAGCCATCCTGTAAAATTACTAGCAATAGGGCGGAGATGTAAAATCTTCCTCCAAATCCAAGAAGGGGAGGAACCAAGTTCAAGATCCCATAAATTATTATTTTTTGATTTTTTTAGATCTAATCTGGTCACACTAGATAAAGTTATTGTTATTGCTTATGATAGACCAAATATGTTTAAGGACAACTGCATAGTTCCAAGTTTTAAGATCTAGAATCCCAAGACCGCCCTCACTATTGGGAGTGGTGACTTAGGACCAAGCCACTTTAGCCCCATGCATTTTTATAATGGTGCCCGTCCAAAGGAAACAACGTAGGTATTGGGACAATTCTTTGAATCTCAGAGGGAAGAATTAAGATGGAGAACCAGTAAACTTGAGCAACGAATAAGACAAACATAATGAGTTGGAGCCTTTCGACATAAGAGAGAAGATTGGAAGTCCAATAATCAATCCTCGAAGTAATTTTGTGAAGGAGAGGACGACAATCCGAGTGGGAAAGACGGCCAGTGAGAAGGGAAACACCCAAATATTTAACCGACATGATAGCTTCCACATAACCCAAAATAGATAGAAGCTCGTTACAGAGTGTATGATTAATTCTAGAAAGAAAAATATGACTTTTTTAGGGGCCGACTTTAAGGCCCAAAAAAGAGTAGAAATTGTCAAGGCCTTCCTTAATGAGAGGAAGGGAGTTAACATTTTCATGGCATAAAATGGTGAGATCGTTTGCAAATGATAGATTAGTGATTTTTAGTTTGTGACATTTCGAGTGAAACCATTAATTTCTGACATTATTTTTCTCATTCATAAGACTTACATGGCAAGGACAAAGTGGATTAAGAATTATCAATTAAATAAGTAAAATAATTTTTAATTATATTGGCTAAAAGTTTAAATATGACATTATACACAATAAATAGAGAAAAATCTCAAATCAACCCCCACATAAAAATAATCTCTTTTAAAAATGAAGACAATAGAATGGAATTTAAAAAAATCGAAAACTCTCGAATAAAAAAATCCAAAACTCCATTACAAAAATCACTATCAATACCCACGAAATCAACATCATACTTCACCCGTATTCTATTTTATATATATATATATACAAAAAAGTTTAATGTAATCTTTTTTAATGAAATCGAAGCGATAAAACTTTCTTCCAAAACTTTACGTAACAACCTCTCTATGGTTATGACCGTACACATTATTAATGAAAGTATGAGCTATCTCTAGATATCCATACCCATCCAATATCATAAAACCTAATTTTTCAACATGTCAATGAACATTTAAATTTAAAAAAAAAAAAAACAGTTCATATATTGATCAAGCTACAAGTCAAATAGTAATATATTGACAGTTGCGTAGCATAATTTGACCCAATACCGCAACATAGTCCAGCGTGACACATACGGTTGTGTTGAGGTACGCAATGTAGCCCAACGTGGTGGAGGTTGTATCTATGTGACATGATCCAGCTGGGTCCAAATGTGTGCATCTCTGTTATGTGTTGCTGACCCAGTGTAACACATACATATACATTAAACACTATTTCCATATTTTAAATCATAATGTTTGTAATTTCTTGTGTAGGGCGAAATTAATAGCCTATTTTGGATACAATGTAATTTTTTAACATAACTGTAGCATCAAACCCCAATTTGAGCTTGGCAAAGTAGATATGAATGAATAAAATGATTTGTAGAAACCATAAACACTTCATACCAAAACCTGAACGCAATATAACAAAGGAAGAGAGAGTTGTGAATTATGATAGATATATGGTACAATTACAAAAACCTAACCTTGCTATTCAATTATAAGTTATATTTCACAACAATTATACAAGCAGTAGTTACATGTTACAAGAGAGAAACATTTACGAGGGAAGGCGTGTGTCCAAGGGATGATGGTCGTGTTCGTGTGTGTCCAAGGGATGATCTTCGTGCTTGGGACGTTCAGGTTGAATCCAGCGGCCGTCATGATGCCTGATCATGCCTTTGTTCTCAACCTGTCTCCAGAACGGAGGAACCAAATAATGATCTTTAAGAAAATCAGATGCCTTGTTCACCAATGCTGGGTCCCTTCCACTTACCAACACAAATCTTTCTCCTTTACCATGACATCTGCACAACACATAATTCTTCATAAGCCCTAGTGCCTACCATCTAAAATACATGTTACTATTGATTTCCACCATACAATACATTCCAATCTTAAATAACGTTTTCTTCGTACAAAAATATGTTCCGGTTTTGTATAGTCTAACACATTCTAGTCTTACCTAATCTATTTTCAGCATATTGTTTGTTTGTATCGTTAAGGTGTTTGTTTCACATCTACAATTTTGTCCTGTTTAGAGTTTATCGTGCTGAGCCTGAAATACTAAATGCTCCATTAGTACTAAGCTTTGTGTTAGAGAATGACTAACCCGTCAATCAAGTGCAGATGAGCTTCCAAGTTATGAGCGCAAGCAGGGTCAACAGTCTGTTTTAAAAAAGGCGAGAACATATGATTGAGCCGCAGCTCAACTCCAACATGTGAATAACTCCATGGCGATCCTTGCACTAGCTTCATCACCATTTGTGGCACCTTCTCGTTAAAAAAAAACCCAGGTGTCTTAGGCACGATATCATTAACGTTGACAACTCTCAATACTTTAACTCCTAACCCTTCAATCCTTTCCTTAAACCTCACATTACCTACACGCGGCCCTGAAAAAGAGAACACCGTCACGGGCACCTCTCTTCCATCTCGGGTCGAGTTCAAACCCGTTTCCGCTATGTCGTACGCGCTTAATATAGCTAGAGCGCTACCCAAACTGTGTCCAGTTATCGTTATGCTGATTTCCTCATCGGCGTAAAGCTCCATCAAACGTTTGATTTCTGTTAAGGTTTGTTCTCTGGCGGAGAGTTTACAGAACTGGCAGTTTTCGTCTTTGTCGGTGTACAGATCGAGAAACCCGGATTCCGCTTTAACGGACGGGTCGGGACAAGGGATTTCGTTAGCGGAAACTGGTTTTAGAAAATCCATTAGGTCTGCTAGCCACTCTAATCGAGTCACAGTACCCCTCCAGGCAATGGCGATGTCACGCCTCCCAAGTCGTTTCGACGTCTGGTCATCCGAAACCGCCACGTACCCGATCCAGTTTGCGTTTTTGCTCCAAACCTTCGGCCAGCGCGATTTTTTAAAGAAATTAGGGAGGTTGATGTTGGAGGTAGCGTAGAGGTAACGCGTGACCTCGTAACCGGCACCAGTCGATATATCGAGAGATTGGAAGAAGTTACCGCGAGTGAATCTACAGGTACCGCAGTATTTAGAGAAAGGATCGAAATCGAAAGCGTCGTAACACGCTTGAGCCATTTCTCCGTAACGAATGAGTTCGGATCTTAAGATCGGGTCCATCGGATCCAACATCCCTACCCAATCATCTTTACCGTTGATTTCTCGCCATACATCTGCTAGCTTTCTAACTTTTTCTTTCTCTCGAATTTCGGTTGTCTTCTTCTTCGTTTCGTGGTGTCTCTCCTCCGTGATTGTCGAAGAAAACGACGATACTACCTTCGGGGTACTGGTAGTGTCCTTTCTTTGAAAGCTCAACGATCTAGTCCTTGAGAATTGCGGTTTACCGGTGGAAAACTGGTGTATTATTTCAGTATGGGGGTTTTGAAGCTTGTAGGAGAGAGAAACCGCCATGGAATTTGGAAGTTTCAGGATATGCGAGTAAGGTGGTTGGTGGGGGTGGACTGATCGTTAAATATGTCGAGAGAGAAAAGTCGGAGTGAATAAAAAATGAAAATATGAAGATGAAAGATAGCGTTGATTGAATAGTATACTATATGGTATGATTTTGAGAATCATCGTTAACGTTATTTATATGCTCAAAGTGTATCTACTTTCTTTTATTTTTGTTACATGTGATTCATGTGCTTTACTTGTGGGTCAACCATGGATACGTGTACATATATATGGATCCTTCTGGATTCGAGAGAACATTAATGATTTGCTGATTTGTGAAAGTGGATGGTTGGGACTTGGGAGTGAATAGGAGGTAGTTTCCGGTCTTGCCTCCAATGATACGATGCGCGATAGTGATTGTAAATTTAAAATCAATAAATCAAAAAAAAAAAAGTAAGAAAATAAAAATATTTTTTTTCCCTAAGAAAAGTACATTCTATTAATGTTGAAGAAATGTGTTACAAATGTTCTGATGTTTATGAGCTAATAGCTCATGTATGATACAATTGAAGAAGATATAAAATAAATGACCTAAAAGGCTAGGTCTTCATTTAACTTGGTAATTTCCTCTTCTTGCAGCATCATATCTTACTATATGTGTTCTCTTATCCCTCCTTAGTGAATCCAGCTTCATATCTCCCTTCTTGCGTCCAAATCTACATCTCCCACCTTAATATGCCTCATGGATTATAGTTCTTCCTCCTTTGCTACTTTGCTGACCTGCAATCAAAGAAAATAGTCAAGTCCTTCGACTTGCTAAACAATGTCAGATAACATACATAAGTAAAGAACATATAAAGTATTAATTATAACGGAAATTTCCCAAGCCCAAAATATCTGCCCTTAAAATGCTAGATAATTCACAGAAGTTATGCTGAGATTCAATACAAAAGCTATTTTTAACTTTCAATGCATGTTTAGATAGCCAATCTGCAGCCAGATTTTGCTCTCTATAAATGTGTCTAATAGTCATTTGTGAAGTTATCAGCTGTCTGCAACACAATAAGCAATGTTCTAGATACCAAGGACTCAAACCAGAAGCTAGCATATTAAACAATCCTAAACAATCTAATTCAATATCAACTAATTTAAGATTATTCTCTTTACAATATGATAAACCATTTAGTAACCCAGCAATTTCTGCACAAATAGGAGTACTCTTTCCTATCACATCCCTTTTAGCCTTTATTATATTACCTAAACTATCTCTTATTATATAGCCAAAACTAGATTCACCATTGCATAGAGAAGATCCATCACAATTAAGCTTAACACGATTACATGCAGGCATAACCCACTTAATGTACATGAAAGGTTTGGCAAGCTTTATATGATTAAAATAACCTAGCTGTTTAGCAGAACTAAAATCAGGGGACCAATGTTTCCTAGTTAATGCATGAGCCAAATCTAATGAAGTAATCATAAACAAGACTTGTCTCACAATCTGTTTATGCGATGATGAAACATTACTATGCCTATATTTATTCCTAGCTTTCCAGATACTCCAACTAATCATAGAAGGCAAAATAGTTCTAATATGAACTCTCTTAAAAGTAGATAGAAACCAAATAATCACAATGTGATTAATAGTCATGTGTTTTCCTATAATAATATTAAACTCTTCAGTAAAGAAATTCCAAACCAGCCATGCAGTGTCACAAGAAACAAATACATGATGCAATGATTCAGTGCTATCACAGAACATACACTTACTAGCTAGATGGAAACCTTTTGATTGAAGTATAGTATCCACACTAATCAAATTATTTAAGACTTTCCAAAGACAAAAGGAGCATTTTTTAGGAGATAGATTGTTCCATATTTTATCTTTAATAACAGATGATGTATGTTTTTGCCTAAGTTCTAATACTTATACATTGAATTAGAAAATAAATATAAATTTATTACATAAACGAACACATAAAATTCATTAAAAAAATAACTTTGAAATATTCCGTTTAAATATAAAAAAATTAATTACAATGAAACTCCGTAAATAGATTTCTAAATTACATTAGAATATATGTAATGGAATGAGTCTAAAACTCTATAAATTAGGATGAAATATCTAATTTAGAGATGAAAGAAATCTAAACTTTATTCCATAATTAATGTAGGTATTCAAACTCAAATAAATGATAGACCATATTTCATGGATCATGAACAAAAATGTTGAAGAATGATTCAATTTTTTTCAAGAGTTACATCAGATTTGGGTTTTTGTTACTTTTAATATTAAATTTGACATTAACCACTAACCTTAACTTTATTGTTGACCAATGAGGTAATATGAACAAACCTTTGTTACATACGAGCACTATGATTTTCATGGAAATTGAAGAAGTAGTCCACAAAAACCTAAGCAACATTACTAAAAAAAGCTAGTGAGAATACCTTAACTATTGAAAATGGATATGATATTGTTACATAAGATGAAAAATTTAAGACTATTATAAAATAATTTGATGTTACGGTCAACAAATTTTAAACGTGAATCCATGAACTTTTGCTTAAAGAAAGACTCTGCAACTATGTTAAAAAAGGTAAAAGCCAAATATGCTTCAATTTTACTAGTCACAAAGCATGAAATCAGATGGTCATGCATTATGCAAAAAAGAACATGTTGGGTCGTGAAAACATGGCCACTAGATTTGCTAAACTCCTGGTGGTTTAGCCTACAAAACTCCTTATGGAGCCTTATGAATTTAAAAGTTACGATCTTTATACCATTGTAACACGTGGATATGTTCTGGTTGGTAGACATAATATTTTTATAATCGAGATAAGATTACCACTTATTGAAAAAAAAATGTACAAATTTTGAATACAAGGCAGAAGAAACCCCAGATTAAGAGTGACCCTAGTGTCGTCTGAAGTCGTAGGATGGCTAAAATTGGAAAAGTATACTGATGTTGCCACTCCGAATTCCGTTGGTCAGCATTTTGGTTCCCAGAAAGAAACTTTATTTGGTCGTAACCTTGCTCATTAGCATGAGTATGATAATTTTTTTCCTTCGGAGATTTTCTCTCCAAACTTCTTCCCCTCCCGTGCTCCACATGCTTTCTGCCATGTCTTTTCTTTCGATGACTCCTTTCATGAGACGACTCTAGTGAACTATAACGAGAATAATCACTTGAATCAGAAGATTCCAAGTGACGTTTTCCTTTCCTCCTCGAAGAACATCGTCCATGCCCTCTTTATCTGTCATCTCTTTTCTAGGACGAAGGTCAACTTCACGCTCATCTTTTCTGCTATCATGCTCTCTTCTAACCTCAGAACGAAGATTTGCTTGGACAATTTCTTTTTCTGCCCTCAATTTTTCGATCTCCAGTAGTAACTCATTCCTCCGAGCCAACAAAACCGACTCGTCAAAGATTTCTCCGGCGCGCTGACCACCATGCGCTTTATATTCCATATCGTTTCGATAATTATTTCCAACAAGATTATTCTCACATTCGTTGACAAAATCATCCCCCTGCTCTTCCATAACTCCGCTCAGATTAAGAACGATTTCCAGAAAGCAATTACCGTCAGGACAATCTTCGCTTCCCACAGACGGCGCCAATGATGAATTAAGAGCTTACTTAAGGGTAATTTTGTATAAAACGAATATCCAATGGACTAAACTGTTATAATAAATTTTTTGTGAGGGTGCTTCTTAGAGAGAGAAAGCGCTACTCAAAGTAGAGAGAAAAAATAATATTATATTAATCAACCAAATTTCTCAACTCGTGTGGGGTCCTTTTATAGTACAATAACGGGCCCCACACGCTTAAATTCCTAACTATTACACATCAAGTCCCTATATTTTACCATTTATTCATAATTAATACTTTCATAATACATTTTACAATCTTTCCCTAATAAAAACACTTCTTTCCAATTTCCCTTTATGTATTTTATTCTCCCTTATCAGTTGTTACTTGGACTGTTATACTGAAATTCTATTTTCCACCACCCACTCGGTTATAAATATACTAAAACGGTAAGTAGAAATAGGCTTAGAGGTAAAGTGTATGGTTATTGTTGTGATGACTTTGCTAACAAGATTGTAAGTTGATATAATATTATTCAATATGTGCATTTTGTTTTAAAATATCATTAATATTATCACACTGAATGGAAATATATGTCGGTTGTAGATGCGTTAACGTTAGAGTCATTGTTACATCTCGGGTTTAGTGATAGACAAGACATTGAAGGTAAAACATCTAGAAATATAGACAAATGGAAGTTTAACTCCTAAAGAAGCACTTCACGAGTAGAGAAACTAGAGAAGGACTTGTCCTCAGTAAAAAGACATGTGAGACACTTCGGCCGAGAAAACCTAATTTGGAAAAAGATCGACACACCACAAAAAACACCTTAAAAGCCATGAAAGAGAAACTAGAACTTTCAGAGAAAAAAATCATCATGCTAAAGGATAATTGAAGTAAATCGGTAAAAGCCAAAGAGGAAGAAATAAAAAATACGATGCTTTGAAAAATCTAATTATTAAACTCAATAATTTTTTATGCTATATTTCTGAATACCAGAAGCCCAAACTTAATTGTATGGACAATAAGTTTGTATGAAATTAAGAATCTGGGAAACATGAGCGTAATAAAAAAATAAGGTGATGACGACCCTTCTCCTCCATCATTCTGATGAGGATGTCGTTCATAGGAAGTATTGGGATGTTTAATATTTATTTTTTATACTTTAAGGAAGCCATTGGTGGTTTTTGAGTTATAATATTAATACTTCTTTAATATATAAGTTGACGTGTTAATTTTGGTTTGACCTTTAGTGCTAAACTTTTTTTTATTTCATATAGTTTGTGTGCACATAATTTTTTAGACTGAGTGCTTGAATAATAACTATTTTTCAGTTTTTAGACCGCCTAATTTTATATTACCCGTTGAAGGATTTAATTTCCCGACGTTGTTGTGTTATTTTTATGACCTCTGATCTCTTAGACCTATGCTTTGACTTATAGTCATTTAATTTTAAGAGCTTTTACTAAGATTTTATGACTTCGACTTTATGGATTTTAATCACTTGGATGAATGATTTGACTTATAGCTATGATATAAGTCGTTTAACACAAAATAAATTTATTAAAATTTTGTAGTTTATCATTTGTGCATGTGAAGGTTCTCTCATTGTGGGAGACTTTAGACTTTAGTTTTTATTAGACTCGCATGGTTTACCTTTTTGTTTATAAAAAATGATAAAAAAAATTGTATTTTATGGATGATGGTAATACATAATGTCATGTTAAAAGAAACTGTCCATGACACCATGGTGAAGAAAATAACCCACCTCCCAAATTATATAGAAATATTGTAAGGTTTTAAATGTGCTATATTCTACAGATTATTCAGTGTGTTTCCATCCATGTCGTTTAGTCGATATATATATATATATTGAAACATTTCTAAAAGTTGATATGTAGTTTCCTTGTTTTGTACTAGTTTCCAGACATTCTTTTCTTTTGTACTTTAATAAACAGTCCTCAACACTAGATTCTTAAAAGAATAACTCATCTATTTTAAAGTTGAATTATTTTAGTTCTTTATGAGACATTAGTAGTATTCAGCTTGAACATAAGCATGTTTATGACACTCTTCCACGATGTCAATATCGATTCATTTCTTGTTATTATTTGATTTATTCTAGTTCAATCTATACTCGATGACTCGTGATAACCATCTTGGCCAGTACGACCATTTTACATTGGAGACCATGGTGAAATGGGCTTCGTTTGTCTTTGTAGATGTTTTGTATGCTTATAAAAGCTTGTGTATTAAAATTTCCTTAGCAACCTCTAATTTTTTTTTATCAACGCAGTTTTATTTGTCACCTCAACTTTTTCATTAGCCTATGGATTGTACGTGGATGAAAACTATTGCTCGATATTATATTTAGGATATAAAATTATCATTAGATTGTTTTAAAGTTAAATTCCACTACCGATGATGATGAAAGACATTTGAGATACCATATTTATAAAAACAAATATTTGTGCTTGGGAAGTAAAAAACCTATTGCAACAAATGTTTTTCTAATGGTTTTGTTTCCATCGATTTAGTGAAATAATCTACCACCACAATCAAGAACTATCGTTACTCGACTACCATAGGTAAAAGTCCCACAAATTTGATTTTCCATATGTCAAAGGGGCAAGAAAAGGCTATAGATTTTGGAAGTGCGAATGGTAGATATGTTGTATTAGAAAAATATTAACAAAGTTCGCAATATTATACCAAAATATTCGTGTCTGCCGCTCATATCGGCCAATAAAATCTTATCACAAAAATAATTTGAATAAAAACTGTATACCCTCCGTCGACGTCTCAGAGACCTGTGTGTAGGTCGTGTAAAATAAAACTTACATATTCCTTGTTGAGGCATCGTAGTAAATGTCATGTTAGACTTTTACTGAACATTGTATTTTCCATGAGGATGTACTTTGATGCTTATAACTGAAGGGCTTGTGCTTGGGATTTATCTACTCATTGTTATGTTCTTTTAGGTATAATACATATTTTGAGCAAAAATCATTGGTTATTTTGGTATGTAGAAACTCCAAATCATCCCCAAATATAATATTGGTTGGATTATAAGTTTTTGATAGAATTTGGTGGTGACATGTTCATCACAGCTTGAAGTTGAATTGATGTGCATATGTTCATTTCTTGCTAATCGTAACGCCCAATAATTTCTCTGATCGTACCCCAAAATAACACGTAGAAAGATTCAATTTCAAGCTCTATTGTTATAAATTACGAAATTTAACATATAAGGTCACTATATCAAGGTCGTTTTTATTATTGTTAACAAGAATATCATCAATGCATGCTTCCATATTCCTCCCTTACTAGTCGAAAACAATATTGTTGACTACTATTTTATATGTCACCTCTGCATTTTCAGTCTAAACGACATAACCTTGTAACTGTGCAACTCTTGCTTAGTTGAGAACATGGTACTATCTTCATCAAATGGGTTCAACTTGATTGGATTCTATCCCAATATAAACATCAATAAATGAGTGCAATTGGTGTTCAACCATCACTTTGATCAAGTGGTCAACTCTTGGAAGTTGAAATGTGTCATTCAAGAAAGATCGATTTAAGTATTTAAATTCAATATATATCCAGCACTACCTAAATCAATTTAAGTATATTTAGTCAACACACTCCACCAATACCTATTTTTCTTTTTAACGAACACAAAATTCACCAACCATGTTGGGTACTTTGATTCCTTGATATGTCGGTCCTTTACAATATATCCACATCTTTAATTATATTCTTGGATTTCTCTGACAAAAATGTACTTTGTAGCCTTTAATATGTTATTTTTTGAAATCAATTAGAGACTCGTTTTTCATATCATATTTTTCTCCCATTGGAATTTGTAGTTGCTAAAAAACAATATAATATGGATCAATAGACATACAGTACATAATATTCATGTGTCTACCTTTGGTTGTTATTGATGACAACCATAACCATTTGGTCTTCCATGACATACTTGAAACATCGGTGGTGAGAAACTATATGGCCTCCATCTTGTGAAGCCCCGACGGAGCTCAAGACATCCACCACCATGAACTAAGTTCTAACCACCTTCATGGTCTACTTGCTTCCCACAATGAGAAGAAAGTTAGTCTCACCCAAACAATCAGTCGTTCAACATGTAAAACCTAACTAGGTTTATCTTTTGATTTTTTATACGAGGTGCCTTTGATTAATGTTTCATAACCGTTTTTATATAAATATTTTTCCAAACTTCTCGTGTCAATCAGTATAATCTTGATGTCAATCACATCAACATCAATAGTTACAACGTGGGTCCCTTTATGTAAACTTGTTATCTCCGGTATATCATCATTAGTAAAAAATATTCGGGGGTCGACTCTCAGTTCACATGCAACAACGTTTTGTGTATCAAATGAATTTTGAGGTTTTTTGATGTATTCGTTGATGATTACTATGTACCGGTTAAGATCTCTCCTCCTAATATAGTACAAGTAATTCTTATAGTTCTTTGCTTTTTTGGGATTCGTATTTTTCTACCTCATTTTTTCGCTTTTCCTTGACAAATTTTACCAACTCTCCATAGTTGAACTAACGCTAGATCTCCTCTTTTATCTGGAAGCAGTTGCTTGTGGTAATACCATGATCGCAATGTTACAAATATTGGAACCTTTTTCTCTTTTATCTGGAAGCAGTTTCTTATGGCAATACCATGATTGCAATGTTACAAATATTGGAACCTTTTAGACCGCAAAGTATCAATAGCCTTCATCTCCCCTGCCAATTTATTTGTCTTTGGTCTTATCATACATATATGCAGTGACAAATGTATATAGGGGTCTGGAGGGGCGCTGGCCCCCGCTTACCATAAAATATGGGTTAATTTATATAGTTTATTTTGGGATAATAGGTATTTTGAAGAAAAAAATTTATTTAAAAATCTGAAATACAAATTATTTTTAATGAAAATTTTAATTTTAAAATATGAAATAATGACTATTTTAAGGAAAATTTTAAATTAAAATCTTTGATAATGACTATATTTAAGGAAATTTTTAAATTAAAATCTTTGATAATGACTATATTTAAGGAAATTTTTAAATTAAAATCTTGGATAATAGCGGTTTTTAAGACAAATTTTTTTTAAGTTAAAATATTTATAAATTGGAGGATGTAGTCCGCATCTACGTCTCAATCTCAATATCTTTAAGATTAGAACCACACATAAAATTTGGTTGAATTTGTAAGTGCTCTTATTTTTTATTCAATAATTTATTTTGATTTTATTTGGTTTAATCTTTCTATCCTAAAATTTATTTTTCCTTATTTTTGTCTACTTTTATTGTTCTATATTACTGATTTGATTTAAAAGTTAAGTTAATGGTTCATAAACATTTGATTTTATTTTTAAAACATTTTATAAGTTATATATTAAATAATTTTTTTTATATTTGTTAAAATAGCTTTTAATCAACAATATATTAATATATTATGATTTACATTTATAAAATAATTAATTTTGTTTTTGAATCTTGCTCGTGTTTGTTAACAATATATATTGAAATGTATTTTAATTTGACGAGGAAGTTCTTCTCTCCTCAGTAGTGAAATGTCAAAAATAAACGAACCCTAGACTTTTGTTTACGCACGTTTTTTCTCATCCTATATGTGAAAAGCTATAGTACCATAAAGATGACAAAGTTAGAATGTATGACCCATAAAAATAAGTGAGATGACAAAATATTGGTTAGCCGTATCTTAGATACCATTTTCGACCGCCATTTTACCTCGACTGTTATGAGGTTTTCCAAAACTTTTTCTACACGTGTATAGATAATATCTGGTTGAAGATCTTCATCAATGTGGAAGGGTTTCGGTTTGTGTTTGTATGCATATTGGTAAAACGTAGCTAGGAACCTTCATCGTTGTGGAAAAGTATCGATAATCGGATCTTTTCTGCATGTGTAGGTAAACGATAGCCATGCTGATAGAAACATGTTCCACTAACCAAAGCTACATGGAAGAGTTACGGACGAGATCATATATTCACATACTCGTTTTGTTGGTATTGAACGAATACTAAAAATATGTGTCGTCATGGTATGACCTTTTCAATAGTCATAAATTAATTTACTCATTTGGAATGGTTACATAAGTTGGGCACAAAGTGGTCTCAACCTACAAATTTATTTAGGGTTTGATTAAACTAGGGTCCAATTGGCTAACGAGCCCCAATTTTAACCATATCCAAACAAATTTTAAGTAGCCCCAATATTATATCCAAAACATCCTTTCATTTTTTACTAACTCAAAACCCTAAACACTAACCAGCCCAAACCCAAAATTAGCCTCAAAACCCTAAACGAACTCTCATTTCCAAACTTCTACAATCTTGCAAAATCAGCCCCAAAATCAGATCTGAAGAACTTTACCACATCAATACCAAGGCAAGAACTATCATGAGAAAAGGAAAATAATAAGTTTTTACTCTTAAATGTAGTTTTTTTCTATATTTGGTTTTGCTTAAGTTTTTTTGATTTTGATACGCATAGGGTGTTAGAATTGGCGAAGTTTGGTTATGAAGTTGTTTTTAGTTGTCTAGTGATGCTAAGGTAGATTTGGTTTTGGCTGATTTGATTTTTTAGGAAGTTTTAGGATTTTTCTTCATGTCGTTAATGGCGGTTTCGAGCCTCCCCCGCCGGTTCAGTGTTTGAATACCCGGCGGGGGATATATATTTTTTTGCAAATATTCATCCTTCCCTGGCGGGGAAAGATGAATTTCCAGAACTTCATCCATCCCCGCCGGTGATGGGCCGATTTACCCGGCGGGGACGATGAACATGAAAGCCATGTGTTTACGTTCCCCGCCGGCTAGGGGGCGATTGACCCGGCGGGCGAAAACTATTTTTTGGAAATTCAATTTTCTACCCGCCGGGTGAATAATTATCACCCGACGAGTAGAAAATTGAATTTTCAAAAAAATAGTTTTCGCTCGCCGTGTGAAAATTGGTCAACCGGCGGGGAGACCTGTTATTTTTATAGAACTAGTAATTTTTTTTGCTTCGTTCTAACTTGTTTTGTTGTGATTGTTTTTGCAGACACGAAGCACCTCGCGGGAAGGAGAAGGCGGCTAAAGCGGCAAAAAAAGGCGAAGGTAGCCGATGGCCGGTGGTCGATAGGCCCGAACGTGGGGAGCGGGCCGAGCGTGGTCGCCCCAAGGGCGAGGTGCGCGAGGACCCCACGGAACGATACTTGCGGCATAGAAAATATGACGCCACAACGGATCGCGGTCCCACAAGGGAGGCCGTAGAACGATCTTCTCCTCCACGAGAGGTGCTCCCCATCCGACGGCGGCGTGCCCTAGTAGACGAGGAGGACACGGAGGAGGAAACGGAGGTCCCTATGCCACCACCTCGAAGAGAGGTCCGTGCGGAAGGGCGTCCAACCGATCCGGAGGGATGGAAAAATCTTTTTCTATCCCAAAACAGCATCCTTCTCTTCCCCGACTATGCCCAACACGAGGCGTACTACGCCTTCAAAAACGACGTGAGTTATCGAATTAATTATATGTTTGATTAGTTAAATTGTTGTTTTAACATTTTATATATTTTTGAATTTTTTACAGGCGCGCTTGGGTATCACGGTCGAGTCCAAGTATGGTTTGCTTGGTCAGTGGGACCTTAGCAACCATATAGCGATTAGGGCTTACCTCGAGGAGACACTGTTTTGGCCGTTGATGCGGCATCTACCAAATTTCAACAACCACGTGCAGTTGGCCGAGGTGTTCAGTGAGAGGTGGCACCAAGAGACTAACACGTTCCAGTTTTCCTTTGGGGAGATGACGTTGACACTGGATGACGTCTACGTGATTACTGGCCTCCCGGTTGAGGGGAGAATTATCGATGTCTATAGGCCGGATCCGATAGAGGCGTCATACGCACGCTATGCGGAGTTGTTGGGAGTTTCGGCTGCTGATGTGCAGCAGGAAATGGAGGCGCACGACGAGAGTAGATTCGGCCTCCGATGGCTTAGGACCACATTCTCCGGGGACGAGTACTTAGATTCCAATGCCGCCCTGACTACGGAAATGAAGATGGCAGCAGCTAGGGCATACATCTTGTTCTTCCTCGGGTGTACTATCTTCACCAACACGAGCCAGAAGAATATCCAGTGCGATTTTCTCCATCACTTTGAGGACTTGACGAAGGTTGGTGAGTACGCATGGGGTACTTGTGCACTTGTGTGGTTGTACAAGAGCTTGGGAGGCATTTCGAAGCACTCCTTGAAGAGCTTGGTCGGCTTCTCGGCTTTGTTTGAGTGCTGGGTCTATGACCACTTCCCTATTTTTCGTGCGTCAGTGAATAGTGGTTATAGCCCAACGGATCCAAAGATGCTGGCGTGGTTGCCCAAAAAGATCCGGGTATCATTAGCTCGCGGGAAGCCTTACTACCGCGACATTCTCGCGGCTCAAGGAGAAAAGGATGTAAGTTATCTTCTTTACGTTTATTAATATACATCTCTTCTATATAAAATGTAGTACGAGTAATTAATTTTTTTTTGTAGGTTATATTCCGACCTTACAAGGATGTCCGTGTGGTGTGGCCGGAGCACGCACTAGGGTTGTACCGAAACCATATTCGCCTTATGTTGGTGAGCGAGGCATATCACCCGGACCGAGTGATGCGCCAGTTTGGTTGGATCCAAGAGAAGTCGCTGGACCACCTTGTTGCTAGAACCGGTCTTGGTAGAGGAGACCATCTTCGCTATCCGGTTCAGGGTAGGCATTGGACTAACTGGAGGGAGCACGTATACGTGATTGATAGGTATTCGAGGCCCTTGGAAGGGATTACTCACACGTCATCCCCCCAGTACAAGGCATACGTGAAGATGTACGGGTGGTTTAACATCACACCTCAGATTCTTACGGAGGCGTCCGCTATCGTTGTGGTGAACACGATTAATCGTGTTTGGCCGTTAGACGATTCGACTGACGAGATGGTGTCGTTTGCGAGGAATGTGTTGAAGATTACCGGTCTGTGGCTTTTGATTATCATGGTTGGCTTTTTGATTTGTATGTTATTCTAGTTGTTGACATTTGGGCCGTTTATAATTGTTGACATTTGGGCTGTTTTGTTATTATAAACCTTAAGTTTGTTGTTGTATTTCAGTTTTAATATGCATTTGTTGTTTGTTTAATTTAAGTTTGTTGTTGTGGTTTGCGTTTTCGAATTTGATATTTCACTCACACTCTAGTTTTAAAAACGTAAAACCTGAGATAGTTTTCCCCAAAGTTAGTTCCAAATTAAGTTCCCATAAACACCTTACTCCTCATGTTGTTTTTTTTCAACATTACCCGTTCCCCGCCGCTATACTAATTTTCACCCGACGGTTGAAAATACCTCCCCCGTCGGGGTGAATAAACTACCCGGCGGGGTAAGTTCCTTGTACCGCCGGTTGATATCGAGTGGAAAATTAATTTTTTCCACTCGACAGCCCCGCCGGTTGGACATTGTTACCGGGCGGTTGAAAATTGTTTGGCCGGCGGGGAAGCCTTTGACAATCCATCCTCGCAATTTCTATAGGATGGGTCTACTTCCCCCCCCCCCCCCCCCCGGTATGAAAATTCTACCCCGGCGGGGATGTTTCCTCCCCGCCGGCCGAAAATATCTGACCCGGCGGGGCAGCGTATCGTTGAAATTTTTTCACATTTGTTAAAATGTGGGCTTCTTCCCCGGGTGGTTGAAAATTGTGACCCGGAGGGGAAGTTTCGACCCCGCCGGGGGAGTTTTCAACCGGCGGGTGATTATTATTGTACCGGCGGGGACCTAAAGAAAATTATTTCCCCGCCAAAAAACAATTCTCGCCATATGATTCTCCCGCCAAATGAAACTCCCGCCAACAAAAGAATACCATTATAAATATACAAGTGTTAACGAGCAACATGACATCGATTAAACACTCAGAAACAAATAGAGTTTACCGCTAATGAAGACTACTATATGCTTGTAGCAGTGAAGGATTCCCGGGCCGAGTTGGGTGAAGATATGAGTGATGCATTTTTTGAAAGGGTTTTATGTCATATGTATTACAACTACGGTTATTTAGAAACTGGAAGTGTCGTTGTGCGCAGCCGTGACGAAATCAAGACACGGTACCTTTTTGTCCAGCCCCTCACGAAGTTGTTGTTCATGCCGCGAAGAATAAAAGAGGAGGTTGTAAAGGTCTAGGACATGACCGTCTGCGACTATATCACTAGGGATATGGTAGCATATTTGGATGATATGGTTATGGCAAGGGAGGATGGCGACGATGTTTTACACAGCTTTCGTTACGACTACTAATAGTGCAATCTGTCGTATTCGAACGTGTTTGTATTATTTATGTTGCGTAATGTTGTTATAAGTTGTTATGTTTTCTATTATTTATGTTGCGTATTGTCCTCGTTTTTTATGTAATGCTAAGTTGTTATGTTTTCTATTATTTATGTTGCGTATTGTCCTCGTTTTTTATGTAATGCTAAGTTGTTATGTTTGGGTTTCTAGTTGTTGTTCAATATTAATGTATTTTACATATCACCGCATTCGAGTTGAACATACATTCATCTAAGAAGTTACATTCATTAAACCTCAACCTCATACAATAGAACATATATTCATATATAAAAAATTAAACCGAAATATAAACTGATACAAACATGCAGTATCCAGTTAATCACTTATTTATTTTATAGACATTAAACTCCCGCCAAATACTTTGCCACATAAACTCCCACCAAAATAAGTCCCGCCAAATTCAATTTCCCACCAAATTTGATGTCCCGCCAAATTCGAACTTCAACCTAATGAGACTCCCGCCAATAAACAAATAATAAGCGGGGAAAATATCACCCTTTCCCGCTCATTATTTTTTTGATTGAACCGCATATATGTACTCTATAAATACTGTAATCCGACTATAAAACTAAACACTTAAGTTATAACAATGGGTGATTCTGGCTGCATTGTGTACGAAGATGCAAGCCTCCTAAGCGCATTCGACTTCGTCAGAGGTACGATGCAAGAGGAGATTTCTGGTTTCGTCGATGCGGTTCTGTGCATAATGTTCTTCAACCACGGTAGGGAGGCATCGTGTCCAGGATGTTTAATGCCCCCACCACGTGCACGTGAAAAAGTCGACGATAGGTTAGCTTATCTTAAAACAGTGACTATACATATCGAGTCACTTCCTTGGGAAGTCCGAACCAAAGTCCGAAAGGTATTCGACATGGGATTGCAGATAGAAATTACACAGGAGATGGTGTCACATGCGATACAGCGGATGGAGCAACAAATAGCCGACGCAATAGCCAGCACCGTTGAAACGTACTCAACTCCCGAAGGAAGTAGTGATGAAGAGGAATTCAGAATGAACTATCCAACTCCGTAAAACTAAATGTGCAATGCTAACTCAGGGTTAGCTTATCTATCATTTGGTTTATGTTATGTGCTTATGTATTTCTAATTATGCAATGCTTAAGTGTTATTGTTTTTAACATAAAAATCATCCAAACATAAAAACCATCCAAGGTTTACATTCATTACAATCGTCTAGTCATCAACCAAAAGTGGATAAATCGGTTACTTCGGGGTAATTATTTTTAAGCTCTTCGTATTTCTTGCAACGAGATGCAATCGGTAATGCCCAACCTTCTGCTTCTGGTGAACGCAACTTTAAGCAACAAGGATGTATCCTAGCACATGGGGCCTCTGCCTTAATCCCAAGCTACAAAACGAAAACACGATAAAATAAATTTCTTGATATTAAAATTACCATTAACATACCCTTTGTATGAATACTTACGTTCACGAAATGGTTGGAGTTGACTCAACCCAATCTGATTTCCAACCAGTTTGGCATCTGAGGAGGTGCACCTCTTAGCGGAAGAAAAGTGAAGCCGACATCCATATTTCGAAATAGCCCAACAAAATAGAGTATGCAGTTAAACGCATATGAAATTGCCACTCCCATTTCGGGCATGGACATCCAATGGTCCTTAGTTCCTACATCGCTAGAACATTTCACACGCTCCGCAACATCAATCAAATCCTCCATGCTAGTAAATATCTTAACGTAGACGGATGCGTAATCCATCAGCTCGTTGTAAAGGGCATCCCTTATCAACCTCCACTCATCTTGTTTCCCGTTCAAGGCGTACGCTATCAGGCGGTACCCGCAATGGCCATCAGATTTAAAATCGCTAATGGACTCTACGAAAGGCCTAAAATAGACGGGGAATTGGTTCATGTATCCTTTGGGGTCTACAAAACTTGCCTTCACCGACATCATAGAGCTTGACCTACAACCCACCGTTCCACTACTAAGCATTGTCCCACTTGCTTGCGTTGGAATAGCGCTACCTTTCGTACGAGCGGGGGCGTTTTTTGCTCCACGTTTAGGCCCCGACTTTTTTTCCTTTTACTTGAGGTTGCGGTTGGAAGTTTGAAGTCTCCAAGTAAGGATGGTGTACTAGCATTTTCTGATTGAAGCACATACTCGTGTGAACTTTTGTCGCGTTTCGTCGATGTATCATCGGCAATAGATAACTTACGTTTGTTAGGTGGACGACCGCGCGCTTTTTGCTTAACCAACGGCTCCAAAATGTTAGTTGTTTCGGGATGGACGACGGCAAACCATTGTTTATAAACGTGCTCTATGCGTGCTTCATCGTTGGACGCCATGACATCGCATACTAGTTTGTCAAGTTTGGCTTTAAGTTGCTCAATCGTCGAGAGGTTGGTACGAACTAGGATGTCTAACCTCTTACAATGTTCATGAAACAACTCTAGCGGCACCTATAAGCCTTTTGCAACAAACTCATAGATTTCGTGGGCGCAAGGCGTACCGTGCGTAGTTCGTATGGCACAACCGCAAGGCATATCCGGCGCGATTGTCATATTGCGGGCACATTCGACTTCGTCGGCCAAAAGTTCCATACCATAGTGGGAGATGTTGTTTTTTAACTTACCGTACACAATGTTTGTGAATTTATGTAGGGCCAACAACCGGCTCTTTTCAAAAGGAGCCTTGATGTCCCCGTGTTGCAATTCGATCAAAGTATGCAACTTCAACAAAAAAGATTCAAAGTTACCTTTGCTCGTACCGATGAAACACTTGAGGCTCGAATGAGCACTCTCCACGTGGTTTGTGGTTTGGTTACCAAAATTCATCCACTTGTTAGTTCTCCACGTGACAAACTTGTCACCGTACGACCCTACCCAACTTTCGGTATACTCAATTGCTTCCGGATACTCTTTGAAGTCGCGGTGAAATTCTGACCAGTAGTTCTCGTAGGCTAATTCTGTTTCCGTCAACATCATTTCATTCCACACTTTCAAAAAGGCGTTGGACACTTTCCTCTCCTTTATGATCTTTTTTTCATTTTTCTTAGGACGTTCATGTTGATGTGCCATGGACACAACATGTGCGTTGCATTGGGGAACACTTCCTCCACTGCATTCACAAGCGCCAAGTCTCTATCCGTCAAAACAATGGATGGTAATTCGATGGAGCGAGTTACCATCAATGAATGTAAGCATCCTAACACCCACTTGTAGGTCTAGATTTTTTCATTCGACATAAACGCAAATCCAATGTAGAATGTTTTCCCCGTATAAGTCGCACCCACGACCTCGTACAACGGCATCCCGTATTTGATCACCTTGTACGTGTTATCCATTAAAATGACGTTCGGAAATGTCCGTAACAAATCCAAACTAACCGGGTGCGCAAAAAAAAGACCGCCTATGATATCGCTTCCGTCTTCGCACTTTCTATGGAATTCGTAGTAGTTTAGTCGCTTTAGTTCACCCAACAAGTATTGGAATTGCGACCGACCGCCTTTCTCGAGCTTCCGGTGTTTTAGTAATGCGTTGTACACGGTGCGCATTGTAGAAGAATTCTTAGGGTTCAATTTCTTCACTCCACCAAGAATATCACGAGGACGGGATCCCATTTTCGTAGAACTAACCACGAAATCCATCTCTATTTTTTGAAAGCGTCCCACGTAGGAATGACCTTCTTTGTAGGATGTAGTATCGTGATTGTGAACGCCGCACACAACCTCTATTCCCCACAAATCATCACCCATCTTCTTTCCTTTAAGGGCGAACGAGCATCCGCATTTTTTCGTTCTGGTAGACTTCCTCTTTAGATCCTTGGGATCTACCAGTTTTGTGTAAACTCCAGATCTTTCACACACAAATTCTACTCTCGGAGTTTTACGATCGTGTCTATCGCATCGCCGTAAAATAATCACAAAACCGTTATCTAATGCGGTTTCCTTAACCCATTCAATCAGGTCTGCCTGGGAGTAGTAGTGAGATTTGGTGTTGAACAACTCGCTATAATCGACGGAGCAAGGCACCGGTATTTCCTCCTCCTCCGCCTTCGCCATGCACGAACTAGACAAATCATCCTTTGACTCATCCTTTAACCCTCCATCTCCACTCTTTAACTCTTCACCCTATGTAAAAAAAACCATCAATTACGAGCATGGATAAAATAAGTCAACCACAACGGTTAGAAAATTCACACATTGAAGGAGGTTGCCACGTCGGTTCTAGATGGTTACAACCGGCGGGGACATTGTTACACCGACGGTTAAAAATTCTCAAACCGGCGGGGATATTGTCAACCGACGGTTGACAATTCACCACCCACCGGGGGTCTAGCTCAAAATCAAACTCCTGTTATGCATAAAACACAGGGGTTGACCCCGACGATTAAAAATCCCACACCAGCGGGGAACAATCTAACCCCGGCGGGTGCCAATACTATACCCGGCGGGGACCAAACACAAAATGAAACTTAAAATGTGCACAAAATAAAGGAGTTGGCCCCGTCGGGTACAGAGTAAGAACCCCGTCGGGTAAGGGTGTCCTATCCGGCGGATGGGACTCGATGAGCCCGTCGGGCGGGCATGGTTTGCCCCGACGGGAAACCTTCATAGAAAATATTATGAATGTTCATAGTCCCCGCCGGTTTAGATGGTTGAAACTGGCGGGGCACTTCGAGTTCTACCTTTCTAAATGTAGAAGGTCTACCAAAATAGAAACTTTTCTAAATAGATTGGTTAGAACAACTACCATATTTGGAGTCCCATGCTCCTCAGCAAGCTTCTCACATTCCGAGTCTATCCTTCGATTATTCCGAATTTACAAAAAAAAGTAATGATTTTTGGAGGTTAAGTGTTTATTTGTGAGTTTTTGAAATTTTTGGAGTTTTTGAATTTTTTGGAGTTTCTAAATTTTTTGTTAAGTGTTGAGTATAAGAGGGTTATTTGGAGGAGTAATTTTGTGTTCTTCTACATTTGACTAACCATACCCACATTCCACTACAAGACAAATATAAAGATTCCTGGTCAAAGGGTAAAATCGTCTTTGACTATTGAATTAAAAAAAATTCTCTATATTTTGGGAAGGCCAAAGCTATTTCCTCCATGATAATTTTTATTTCCTCCATAATTTGAAAATAACTCCATCTTATTATTTCCTCCATAAAGGAAATTACACATTTGTCCTTCTACCCATTTATTTTATCTCTTTTCTTTTCAATAACGCCATTATTCTACCATTTATTCTATTACCCTATCCATTAACAAATTCAAAGAAAAAAAAACATACTTATCTCTCTCTTCGGTTTTCTACTTTCTTTTGTTTCCCAGTTTTTTTTCAAACCCCTAATCTCTTCAGTTTTCTACTGTCTTTTGTTCTCCAGTTTCTTTTAGCTATGACTCTTCTTGTTAGGTTAGGATTCTTATTTGGTAGATTTAGGGTTCGATTAGGATTCTTATTTGGTAGATTTAGATCAATGGCATCTATTATTAAATTTGAAATAAAAATAAGGGTAATTTGGTAAAAGCAAGTCACTGGTGTTTTTAAAATTTTGAATGGAGGAAATAAAAAATAACATGGAGGAAATAGCTTTGGCCTTTTGGGAATGGTTAACAAAAATTGGACTCTAATTTAACCTAACCCATTTATTTATTTCCAAAATTTTGTTTATGCTCTCCTTTGCACTGAAAGAACTAACAGATAGATTGCAGTTCATCACTAGGCTTTTTTTATGAGAAAGTGGTGAAGATTTCTACAAAGTCCAACACTGCCACCAAAACCTATGGCTGTTGTATAATATGTTACCTCGTGATTATGAATTGGTTTTAGAAATAGTAGTTGCTTATTCCGTACTTGTCAGCCGACTGGTTTTTGGCGTCAGATCTCCAGTTGCCCAGTGCCAATGACTGTAGCTATTGAGCAATAAGTTGCTACCTGTGCAAAATTATTTGGGTTTTCAGTTATGTTCTTTCTATCATTGCTTTTGCGTTTGCGTGTTTCTAATACCTTATTATCAGATATTTCTTTCCGATTTTCAAAGCTGTATAGAGCAGCCTGAGAATTATTAACAGCATACTTTATAAAACTTGAACAAAAGATTTATTGGCAAAAAAGAAAAAGGAAATCTAATAATATATAAAAGATGGGTATGGTAGTAGATAAGAGTACATTGGTGTGTGAACTTGAATATCAATATACATAAGGAAATATGGCTTTTCGGTTGCTCGGATAATTCTCGAATTTGCTGAGGTGCCATCTATGCGTCTCTGCAGCTGCAAATGAAAGATTTGCGACCTGGGAATACCAAATAACAAACTTTCTTTCAGTCAATAGACAATTCCAAAAACAGGAGTTGTGTATCTGATATTGTCGGATCGTACCGTGAATAAATTTAGCAGCCAAGTCGTCATGTCTGCTCCGCCACTGGCTATGACCAACCCAGAGTAAATGACCTGCAAAGAACAAATCTATGCATGTATGAGAAATTGACCAACGAGAACGAAATAGAGACTGAGAGAGAGAGAGAGAGAGAGAGAGAATATTACAATCTCAGCTAGATAATGGGGACATGATACAATTTCAAACCAATCTCCGCTGGGAATTACATATTTGTTCCTTTGGTTTGTAGTTTCTCGCAGCTTACCCTGATACATACGCCTGAGTAAGTCAAGAAACAGATTTATTCTAATAGACATTTACGCACAAATTTAGAGCTTTTAAACACTCAAGGCAATATAAAGCTGGACAAGTATGGCCTCAGAAGAGCAAGCTTGAGTTATGATTTATGAGCTGGAAACATATTCTCATCACAAAGCTTGATTTGTCTATCCAGCTAGTTTAAGAGCTGAAAATTTAGTAAACTAAACTACAGTTGACTAGCCCAACTCTCATAATCAAAGTTATCGACTTGAAACAAAATGAGATATACATTAAGGTATAAATCTTATTGACTTACAAGGATTGCATGACATCGATACTGATGAATCCAACCCCAAACAAATATTAAGGCACCAATCCATTGAAGCCACCCAAGCTTCATCAAAGGATTCACATATCCCCACCAGTCAAGCTCAAAAACTGACCACTGACTTTTATCTTTTGCAAAAAACTCAACGGCTTGAGTTCCTGCAAATCTAGCAACCTCTGGTGCAATGTTACAGCAGAGTGACAGTGGTCCTGCTGTATAAAAACTGACACTATATCAATTATCCATTCCGAGGTCATTCGAAAATTTCTAATTTTAGAACTTACAATATTCCAGTTAGATAGCCAAGAATATGCATTCTAGCAGAAGGGCTGTACTTGAATACAAAAAAGGACTCGATGAGCCGCCTCAACACTTGAACTTCCATTAATAAAAGAAGAAAAACAGCTTCCCAAACCCTCAAAGTACCCGTAAATTGATTTGACAAGTCAAATCTCGTCATTTTATAGGCGTATATCCATGTTGTAGCTAGCAATATTGTCGTCCATGCCAAGCCAAGCACATAGAAGTGACAGAAATACTTTTGAGGAACAGTGAACTTCTACAATCCAGCAATACAATTACTTAGCAAAGCACAAGTAGTAACAGCGTGAAGCAAAGGAAAATAAAGTTCCCGAACAAGACCAGTTCACAATACTTCCTTACCAAGTTCCAATAGCATTTATAAAGTTAGAAATGTCTGCCCACAAAGTCAAAACTAGAGATTCATCAACGCAAACTTCAGTTTCTGCAAAGTTTTGCTATCACACATTTCAAGCTCTAACATATAATGGGTTATCAAAACCTATATCCCTCACTGCATAGCATTTCAAAACATTCAGAAACAAAACAGTAACTAATATTCAAACCAATTAATGGGTTCTAAAGCTTTTGGTGTATAGATTAACTTCGTCAATCCATCAATCTGATAGACATGACCATTGATATATCAATATACGGATCACGAAGCAATACGCAATAATTTATTAAAGAAATCGAAAGAGTAACTGACATGGGACGAAGATTGCATGGTCTTCCCTCTTCCAGCGAACCCCAACAGAAGTTGATGAAAGGAGCTGAACCTCGAAATGGGTATCGAAGCTACAAGTATAGGAAATATTCCTGCAATCCAAGCTGCTCTCAACAACCAAACAACCACTGACTCCATTTTTTTCGAAACTCGAGATAGAGGAAGTCCTCAATCGCTTGTATCCTCTAAAAGCATAAAATAAGAAGAAGACCAAATCAGAAAGCGTAATATCAATTCAGAAGTGTGTTGTGAACAAAATGGAGCTGGCTCTCCATGTGAATGCCGATAGAACCGCCGATTGTTAGTTCAGAGAGAGGGAGAGAGACTCAAATCAAACCAATGTATGAGAAGGGGCTTTTTTTTCAGCTTTCGATTTCCTTATAAAAATTGTTCCGTCCACGGATACTTTACAAACAAAATTAGAACAAAAAATAGCTTTTATTTTGTTTGTATTTACAACACACTTTTTTTGGGGTTGAAGCTTTCAATTTATTACTTAACCTTAAGTAAATTTAAAATTTTAATAAATATTTGAAACATACATATTTTTTTCCTTCTAAAATAAAAACACACCTTAACAACAGATTTAGTGACCCAATTGGGCTGAAATTGCTCCCAATGGGCCTTAACAACAGATTTAGTGATACAATAGGGCTAAAATTGCTTCCGATAGGTAAAGTATGGTATTAAGCTCGAGTTTCTCTACGAATCCTTTTCTGTTTTGCGACTGTTGTTTATTTTCGGATGGTTGTCAGACGGATGGTTTATCGTGTGCGCGAATTTGTTGAATAACTAAAATTATTTTTTGTATTTGTTTTATTTAAATTTAATTGTAATTTAAAAAAATCTTAATATTACGTTTTAAGAAAGAGAGTCCGGAAATGATATATTCATAAAAAAAAATTATATTTTTTTAAATAATTAAATAAATCATAAATAAAATTTATAGTTGTAAAACTATCCGAATACAATTAGACTGAATGTACTTAAAACTATCTGAGTATAACGAGACTGAATGAAATAGCCGAGTTGGTTGAGTAAGATATGTTTGTTATCGCGTCAGATGAAGGGTTTACCATGTACGCACTCATTGCACTCTGAGTAGGTGAAGCTTTACAAGCACTTTTTTTCTCCAAATGTTGAATATCATATGATTCCCAAATAAAAGTTTCTGTTTTTTCACAAGTATAATACTTTTGCAAGTAAAAGAGTTTTATTTATGCAAAGTTTTCAACAACATTTTTTAAAATTAAGTAAAAATACCTATTTATTTGAAGTAATATTTTTTCGCAAGTAAAAAAAACTAATTTTCGCAAGTTTTGAACATGTTTCTCACATATAAAAATGCATATTTTCAAGTAATTATTTTCGCAAATAAAATGCACTTATTTAGTAAAATATAAATAATATATTTTTCATAAGTGAGTAATTTTATATGTAAATTTTTTACAAGTTTTTAACATCATATTTTTTTTTCAAGGAAAAATTTATATTTTTTCACAAATAAGTATTTTCAAAAGTACAATACACTCATTTTCTCAAATCTTGAACATTGTTTTTCACTAGTAAGTATTTTCATAAGTAAAATACACACATTTTCGACCGTTTTGAACAACATGTATTCACGAGTAAAAATATCAATTATTCACAAGTAAAATACACTAATATTCAAAAGTATTGAACATCATGTTTTTTTCACAAATAAAAATGCTTATCTTTTAGAAGTAAATTTTTTCACTATTAAAATATAATTGTTTTCCAAGCCTTAAACATCATTTTTTTACAAGTTAAAATATCTATTTTTCACAAATATGTTTTTTCACAAGTAAAATGCACTCATTTTTGCAAGTTTCGACCAACATATATTTCACAAGTAAATATTTTTATTTTTAAAAGGGTAATCTACCAATAACCACCGAATATCAAAACTATTTACCAATAATTATCCGAAGTTTGATAAAGTAAGAATAACTATCTGGTATTGAATTTTAATTACTGATAACCACTTAATTTTTTTTATATCTATTATACCATTATTTTACTACAACGTTCTTGATATGTTCTTCAGATTCTTTCTTGTTTGCTAGAGTCTAGTTTTCTTTTTTCGTTCGATCAATCTCATCTATAATTTGCGAACAGTTTTTATTCTTTCTTCAATCAAATTCTTCTGCAATGGGTGATCACTTCTTTTTTCATTTGTTGCTCTATAATTATGCATCGTTTATCGATTCACATGTGATTTTTGTTTTTGTTATTTTTGATTATGTTGAGTTATTTCATTGTTATTTTATGATTATGTAATTGTTTTAGTTATGTTGATTCTTTAAAGTTATACATTCACATAAATAGTTTAATATATATATATATATATGAAAATAACGATTTCGGGAAAACTAATTTTGTTTTCTTTTTGTTCTTGCAGGTTAGGTTGCGTAATTAAGTACATTTCAATTACGTAATTAGTTTTGGTTGCGTAATTAGTTAGTGTATTTGTTTACGAAGTTATGTACATTTTGGTTGCGTAATTAGTTAATGTATTTGGTTTCCAAATTAAGTATATTTTGGTTGCATAGTTAGGAAGTGTTGTGTTGCAATATTAGTGTACTTTGGTTGCATAATAACTAGTTTTTCTTTTTGTATTTCGGTTGTGGAAATATGTGAAAGGTGGGTGCAAAAATAGTGTGAAATTATATATTTTTTCTTTTATTTTGTTAGTTTGTAGGTTTACATTACTTCATTCGTTATTTTTGAACAAATAATTAGGCTTTCTAGTTCTTTTACTTAATTAAATTATGAAAGTATGGTTGATTTTATAATAAACAAGTGAGATTGGCTGGTCAAGGGTCGCTTTAGCTTTAGTTGTTCATTTGGTAAATATAAGAACTATTTTTTGTACTATGAATATGATTTTATATCATTAGTTGCATTGGTTGGCCATAGAGATTGGTGAAATTGTTGAAACTAAAGATTTAGATATTAATGTTGCTAATTTGGATATATTATCATGACATAATATTGATTCGACAGTTGAATATAATTTAAAAATTAAAGAACCTAGTTTGGGTGTTCGTAATTTTTAAAATAAAAAAAAACAGTTTGTTATTAGAAGTTAGGTCGATGATATTCAAGTTGTAGGATATGTATTTCAAGACGATGTTACATTGATGCGTCCTATTTTATCTTAATTTGCTCTCGAGCATGGATTTCCTTATGAATTCATTCATAATCAGAAAGAAAATTTTAGTTTTCATTGTCCGGTGAAACAGAGCAAAGGATGTTTGTGGAGGATATATGCTCTTATTGGTTAGTTGAATGGATATATGGTTATAAAAAGTATGTTGGTGATCATAAGTGTTATTGTAGTTTCTTTATAAATAATAAAAAGCGTTTGAGGTCCGATTTTGATATCAAACAAGATAAGTGATGATATTAGATCAAGAAGTGATATCGCTCATAAAAAAGTTCAACTCATTGTTAAATTCGAATAAGATTTAGATATTTCTTATCACATGTCATGGATTGTTTTAGAGACAACAAAAAGGGAAGTTTACAAAGATATATATATTTGTTTTGGCTTGTTAAAAGGTTATTAAGACCTTAAATAGATGTCACAAGTGATTTTGTATTGGAGTATGATGGTTGAAACTATTTTTAAACGATGTTTATAGCTTATGGAGCTTGTCCTTAATTAAGTCTTATCGTCTGATCCTCTTTATCAATGACATAGTTTTTACTGATAGACATTGAGATATTGTAGTCTCTACAATAGCTAAAGATAATAAAAATGGTAAGTTTTTTAACAAAAAAATATGTTTAAATATACAAGTTTTTTTAGGTGCAGAATCACGTGTTAACTTGTTGCGTAATTACGTAAAAACTAGTCGCGTAATTACGTACAAACTAGTTGCGTAATTAGGTTTTTGTTGCAAAATTAGTATGATGTTATGAGAATATATGATTTTTTTGGTTGCGTAATTATGTGTTAGACGGTTACGTAATTATGTGCATATTGGTTACATAATTATATTTCATATTACGAAATTATAGATTAAATAACTCGTTGTTAAATTACTTTATCTAGTTTATACTTATTACCCTAATATCTTCTGTAGACATTTTTTCTAGTATCATTTGTTGTTGTTGGGTCTGAATATGGTGATAATTGGCAATGGTTTTTGGAAATATTAAAGCCTTATTTACTTGCTTATCAAATTAATTTTATATATGATTATCACCTGGGTATTGTTAATATTATCGCACTTATTTTCCCTGATTACTTACAATTCATATTATCTTTATCATATTATTGGGAATCTAATGCATGCTTAAGACGTTCACCAAAGGATTTAACGACGGAGATGGTCAAGATTGTGAAATAGTGTGCTTATGCATCCACTACGAGTTTATTTGATTTACATTTGCATGAATTATTTAAAGACAGTGGTCAGAAAATACTTACCTTCATGAAAAACCTTCCTCCTAAAAAGTACTATGAATATTTTTAGGTAAACGTTATGGTTTTCTGGCTTTTAATCCAGCTGAGTCTTTTAATAAAAAAGTTAAAGAATTTTATAGCCTGCATATTTCAAAATTATTTGACAAAATTTTATATTGGAATAATGAGCTTTGTTCTAATACTGAAAAATTAAAATTAAAAGCAACATTGAGAAGGTCATAAATGGATTATGCGGTCTTCTAATGAAGTATTGTTTAAAGTTCAATCGGAACCGGTTATGGTTGTTGATATTTCGAACTACTAATATACTTGTGGTATTTGGGAAATCGAGTGTTTCCATTGTTCTCATGCTTGTGCTGCTATATTTAGTATTCAAAAGAATCTTTCGACATATATGGAGTCATGCTATAGTATAAGTTTTTATAAAAAAACTTACTCTCGGGGATACCAACTTTATATACTTTTGGTGAAACTTATAGTTCAAATTCATCTCCTACTATTTTTTCACCTATCTTGAAAATAAGAACTGAAAGACCTAAGAGGAAATGTAATCTACCCAAGACGAATAATTGTTTAGTAGAGTAAAGTGTGGACGTCTGTAAAAACGTGGTCATAATAGAAGAACATGCGAATAAAATATATAAAATAATGTATTTTTTTAAGTTGGTATTTTTTCCATTCTTATTATTTAAAAAAATAGAATTTGACATTATTTAGCTATGAAAGTAACAACTGGTAGTTGGATACCTAATTATGCTATAATGGGTTATTGAAAAACAAAATTGTGAGAAAATACTATTGTAATTGGGTGCAAAGTTACATTGTAATTGGTTACATAATTACGTTTTAATTGCTTGCAAAATAACATTTTGCTTACTTAAATAGATGTTAGCTTTAAAAAATTATAATTGTAATTAAGGTGCAAACTTATGGTTTAAATGTTTAAGTTTTACATTATAAATTATTGCAGTTGTGAAATAATAAAATATAAATAAATGATAAAAGAAAATTAATACTAAAAAAATAGTGTAGTTTAGAGACATACAATTTTAAAAAAAATAGTTTTGACTTTAATAGACGAGCATATACCAATATTTTATTGTTTGTTTTTTATTAATAAATAATTTTTTTTTTTTTTTCCGGGAAAATTTTAAGCCCACCCTTAAATACCAAACTTTTAAGAATACAAAATTACAACATCGTTGCAGGACCACTACTTATGTTAAGCCACGGGAAGTGAAATCAGGCTGACTTAGTCTTTTGCCGAATAGTTTTTAGTCTTCCACTGCTCAAATTCTGAAGAGATTAAGAGGAAGGAACTGGCATTTCGGTGTCCCCCACCTTCAAATTCCTGAGAAATACGAGTTGTGTCTTCGGCATCCAAACTCCTTAGACTTATTTTTAGCTTCTGATCATTTTCTAGTTCTGGAACTCTATATACGACAGCTCCAATTCCCCTTAGATTCAGTTTATGGCTTTTAATAGCTAATTGATTTCCGAGTTCACTCCTCAACTCTGAAACAGAGTCCGCATCAACAGCCAGGCAGTGACCGAACACTCCGCCTCCAAGTGCAATTTCATACGATTGTTCAAGGGTGTCATCAATTAGCTTTTGTTTTTGCGACAAACTAACCAAGCCTTGGTTTATGATAGACTCCATATCCAACGAAAGTAACTGATCAAACAAGGAGGGATTTAAAGGGACACTATACTCGATGTTCATATCCGCAAGACCGCTACTAAAAGCTTTGCTATTGGGAAGATGCCATCTCCAAAGATCACCAGTTTCGATGTACTCAAATAGTGGTCTCAGGCGTTCAAAAGCATTCTTTCCGCACTTATGGTTGGAATTTTCGATTAGTTTTTGCTTGAAATAATCATAAGCAATGGTAGCTCCACTCCTCTCCATATCCAACACTCTTGTCACGTTATCACTAACAGAAGCTGCACCACCTAGAGTTTCTACCGCAGTTTTATGGTGGTCCAGAACCACCACTCTGCTAACTTTGGAGGAAATTTGGGAGACGAAACCGGGAGGTCCAACGAAATCCAAGAGGTAAAGATGGTCGATGTCATGGAAGGGGATGTGGTCGGGTGTGATGGGAGAGTAGACGGTGTTAGGGAGGAAAATGGAGAGAACAGATGCGGCGGAGAAGTAGAGATGCGCCGCTAGAGCAGCAAAAGCTCCGTCTGGACATGGGTAGTCAGCTTTTTTATTATAAGTCAAAAGTTTATGCTCTTTTGTTTGATGCAAGATCTTGTTTTATTTGACCCAAGATCTCCTTGTAAGTTCATGTTAAAATAAAATAATTGTCATTTTTTAGTTTTTCAATATGATCTTTAAAAATAACATTATATTCTTCCAATAGTTTAATATGCTCGTTAGTTTTTATTTCCAGTTCTTCAATTTGTTCAATGAGGTATTCGTATAGATCTGTATCTTCTAACTGTAAAATAAAAAGGAAATAAAGGTATGCCAAAACATGCTTGGGTAATTATGTGCAATTGTGACACAAAAATATATTTTTTAGATCTATAAAAAAAATAGTTGCGTAATTATTTGTTAACTTTTATGTAATTATGAGTAATTTGGTTCTAAGATTTTTTTGTTGCGAAAAAAACTGAAGTTACTTGTTGATATTGATTTTTCTAATTGTTGACTTCTTCTTGAAGATTCTTTATTTATTACGTGAGCTGAATTGTATTTGGAATTCCTGTTATGGAGAATACTGATTTTTTTTATATTATTTTTATCTACATTAGAAAGTTAAAATATGTGTAGATTAGTATTTAAACTAAATGTTAGTTGGGTGCATAAGTACATTCATTTAGGTTGCAAAAAAAAATGGGAATGGTAAGCTCACTATAAGCTGAGTGCGTAAATAGGTTTAATTTAGTTACGAAAAAAGTTTATTTATGTTTGAAAAACAAAATATAAACTAGATCTAGAAACTTACTATAATTTCGGCACGTAAATACGTTCAACTCCGTTCTGTAAAAAGAAAACACTTCATCCAGACCACTAAAGAGGTACGCAAGTAGTTCATAGGTTACTAATTATATTTTTTGTTGCATAAAAAGACATACAAATAATTAAAACTAAACACAATAGCTATTGGGTCATGCATATTATTTACGAACACAACAATTGAAAAATTAAAGACAAAATATAGTAATTTCTTTTTGAAAACATGATTTATTAGTTGCTTTTATGCTGAAATGCTTGAGATTTTACTGAAATTTGTTATAGAAATATTTAATTTTAGAGATTTGTGAGTTTTTATTTTAGAGAAAGATAGAGAGGGTTCACGAGCTGAGGAAAAAATGTTTGTTCTTGGTTTTTTGTCGAGGCGTATTGTTTGTTGGTTTTATGTTACGGGTGGTTTTTGGTAAACTTGAAAATATGGATGGTTATTGGTACTTTTAATTTAACTTGGGTGGTTATTGATAACTTTTTTTTAAATGATTAAAATTTGACAAACATGATTCACAAAACGGAATATCTCACAAATATTTCATCGAACAATAGATGAGCACCAAAAAACTTCCCAAATGTCTAATATATGAAAACCAACCAAGAAACCACAAACAATCTTGCAACGAAACAAAAATATACATACAATAAACAAGTTGATAGTAACATAGGTTAGAAACTTTAAATAATTCGAGAATATCCATACTTATAGTTTTTTTTATTTTTTAGATCTCATATAAATCTTGAACATAATTTTTTTTATTCTTTCTATGTAGAGAGCGATGCTGGTTATAGATCTTATGTTTACTTGAGAAAAAACAGTTTGAAGAACCGATAATAGAAAATAAAAAGATTTTTTTTTCTTTTAAACGACAGTAGTGAAATATAAACTATAAAAAGAACTAGGGTTCTCTTTTATATAACAGTTGTAGTAATATAGTTTCTATATAATTGGACCCTCTTAATGTATTAAACAAATGATACATTTTCATATTTTATTAAAAAAATTATTTTAAAAGAATAAAAACTTTCGTTTTTTACTTAATTATTTTATTTAAAAGAAAAAAGTGTTTATATTTATTCATTTTTCCGTTTATTTCTTATCATTTTTCCTAGTTAATCTATTTTTAATCATATAATTCACATAATGTTCTTGATGGACTCTCCTCTAATAAGGACCATAACTTTTATTGAATTTTGAACTCAATACTTAATTTGTTTTATTAAAAGTCCTCCCCTCTAGGTACAATTTAGTTCAACCAGTATCCGCACTTTAATTATAACACCATAAGACTTAATAATAATTTTTAACTTATTATTATTTGTTGATCTAATATTCACATTGATTATTCTAATTAGGCTTTACCATAATATGCTTGAATACCCTAAATTACACATGTTGAGAAATTTCAATTTATGATTTTCTTACAATCTCACAGTTGGATTATTCTTGTGTACTGAATTGTATTCATCTAAATGTGAACTTATATAGAAATGTTGCAAATAATCATTGAACATCTCTCTATTACAGAAAAAAATTAACAACCAACCAAAGAAGCACACCACGATTATAGAGTGCAACATGAACGTAAGAGGCAACCTTGTAGTCAACACGTGTCCACTATTCAACTGGTCAAACTAAATGAGTTCATAAAAAATATTATTCAACTGATAAGAGAATAAACTAAATCAATATATTATAAAGATGAATATATTATATATATTATCTAAAAATAGAATCTGAAACATAATATATCACCCCGCTTACTAAGGATCCGAATGCGAAGCTTATGCTTCTGAAAGGTGGAGGGTGGAAATGCTTTGGTTAAATAGATCTGCTCTCATGAAGTGTGTATCAATATGTTCCACCTTTATCTAACCGTTCTAAATTTTCTTCTTTACGGATAAGAACTTAATGTCTATATGCTTAGACTTGTTGGTGTTACTGTTCCAATTGAAGTATATGACAGCCAAAGCATTGTCACAATGAATTATATAATTTTTTGATAAGATTCATCAACCACGCTACATGGATTGATACAATATAATATGCCACATACTATGCATTCATCTTCGAAGTCATGATAACAATTTGCAACCTACTGATTTCCTATATTTAGGTATAGTCGTAAAATCCAAAACTGAATTATCTTGTATCGATTGTACTTTGCATTCATTGTTTCATATTATAATTTAAATTTTGAAATATTCATGACATTGTGAATGGTAATCAGGTCATCTTCAATAATGTCTGAACTACCTTCTTGTTCACTGAGAAATGCCATATAGTTCAAATATATTGGATTCTCTTCTCTCGAGTGGACCCACACAATGCCACGTTATTATTTCATTATATTTCTTGAGGCTGCTAAATTTATTCCTCAGAAACAACATTAATATTTTCTATTTGAGGTGGATGCGCAACATCAGTCAAAGGAATTATAGCCGCATTTCCTGACATGTTGTTGATGACCGGTAAGCTAACTATAGTCGGCTCATCAATATCAGAGACTGCATGAATTGGTTCCAATTATTCCTCAAAACTGATGGTGTTATCTAAAACATTCCCCTCAAATTATGCACCCCGAAAGAATAATACATTTCTTTTCTCAAATGTATATCTCTTAGTAGAATAACAAAACTTGTAACGTCTGGAGTAGTCTGGGTACCCTATAGAATTGTAACAAACAGTTTTGGATTCTAGATTTTTCTTACTAGGCATGTACAACTTAGTTTAAGTAGAATACCCCCAAACATGAAAAATACTAAAAGTTAGGCTTACGCATTTTAAATAATTCATGTGATCTTTTAGTTACTAATGAAGAAGGTACCATGTTTAGGATATATGTTGCACACTTAAGAGCTTCCCCCTATAGTGAAAATGGTAGCTTAGATTGAGCTATCATGCTCATAACTATGTTCATTAATATGAAATTTCTCCATTTAGAGACACCATTCAGAGTGATCGTACCCAACACAGTGTATTGAGGGGAAATTTTACACTCTTGGTGGTAAAGAGAAAATGGGCCATGATGTTGTTCCCATGATCCATCATTCTAATATAGTATTCACCACCATGATCGAATTTGAAAATTTTAACATGTTTACCTAATTGTAACTCAACTTCAGCCTTTAATGTTTTGAACATGTCAATAGCCTCTGACTTCTTAGGAAGAAATTATATTTAGCCAGATCGTGAAAAGTCGTCTTTAAAAGAAATTAAGTATCATTGTTCATTTTATAATGTCATAGAGAATGGGCCACAAATATCTGTATGGATTAACTTCACGACGTCTTTAGCATAAGATACCTCAAATCTCCTCAATTTGGTTTGCTTCTCTTTAATACAATCTATGAATTTGTCTAAATTAATGTAATCAAGTGGACCTAATGAACCCCCAAACATAAGCTTGTACATACTTATTTTAAATGACCTAAATATGTGTATCGTAGAGAAGCTGAATAATATAGAAGTTAACTTATGTCTGAGATTCATTGTACCATGATGATTATTAAAAACATAATTTATATTTTTTATCATAAAAACTAAAGGACACCAGAACCGACAAAACGTTGATCGTAAAATATATGAAGTTCTTTATTTACAAATGAACGTGAATAACCACATATGTCAAATAAAAAAAAACAAAAAAAATTCTCCGAAAGAAGGGAACATACAAAACATACAAAATTATGTCATGGACTTAAGTGAAAAATAAATTGAAAAACGTTTGAAACTGAGCATGCCACTTCATCAGCCGTATGAATATGGATCTCCCCATCACTGAAAGGCCTACTTTGGTTTGTACCCTGCAAGGTAACATACATATGAGTTTTTATGGTTGTATAACCTACCATGTGTCCTTTGGCACTAAAACTAAATTTACTTATGAAATTACGGAAGAAGATTTACCTTTATTGGCCATCAACGCCTTGAACTTGAGGAAATTTACCTTTCTTGGCCATATATGCCATGTACCTTTTACTTCATAGTGGCAAATTTCCCAATCAAGTGTTTGATTTCAACCTAAGAGGACTTAACAAAACTCCGCTCAAGGTGCGCTAGCGTATTATTTTCCAAAAACATGTTAGTAGTTTGAGAACTCAAGAATACTTAGGGAACTCCGCACTATAGGACATATGGAGTAAGTCAGTTAGAACATTTCCACTACACATAGTTCTTATTTTCCCCATGGTGCTCTTTTATGTAAGTGAGGTAGATTCGTTCTCTCTAAGCCAACATTCAATATCACAGATACCTAACAATAATAAGATTTCCCTCTTCAACTCTGAAAATTTTCCCCAACCAATTTGGGGACCTGAAATGAGGTTTTGAATTGGTTGTCAATAAATGATAAAAAAAGAAATATTATATTAATGAAACAATTCTGAATTTTATAACAAACTAATCTAACACATACATAAGGTTATTAGATTTGAGGTAGTTATTTGGAATTCATATGTATCGTACTTGTCATAATCAATAACATATACGACATGTGTCAGCGTGCATTACCTATGGATCTAACACTTTAAGGTTAGACAATGTAAGTTTTACGCCATATCCGATCAACCAAGCCTTTTGTAGATATAGTACTTGATTGATCGTTGTAACTAAACGAACATTTCAACACTGAAAAACCAGTTATGCATGAGTATGGTGTGCGTAAATGCAACAATCACATCACACAATAAGTGCTCATAATCTAGAAATATGTGTGGTTGTCTTTTGTAGAGGTCGTCATACACATACATCAACTGTTCCCTAAGTTGTGAGGCCCCAAACTTATTTCCTTTTATGAATCACATGACATTGCTCAATAAGTAAGGTTATTAGGTCTGGCAATCAGTCCCATAAAATGGGCATCTGAATGCTTGCATAAACACATTTACTTTAATGACTCACCTGTCATTGCTAAGTATATGAGGTTACTACTAATGAGTCCAGATTTTGTCACCACTCCTTATGAAGACCGGACAGGGGCAATTCAGACAAGATCCACCCACTAAAACATCTGAACTGAACTAATGTACTAAAAACTTAATCACTTTATGACTAAGCTAATTACCTACTTACTTAAAAACTAATGGGTCTTTGAACTCGACTCTAATTCATAATCATGACCCGAAAGCCCATGTGGCCCAAGGTTAAGGGTATAAATACCCAACCACTTTCATTTAATGAGGGTAATGGAAATTAAATACAACCAGGTAGCTCAAATCTCTCACTACAATCTACTAAACATTTAATACCTTTGAAACACCTCAAACCTCAGACAAAATTACCCTCAGTTAAAATTAATCCTCACCAACTACGTCTGCTAATCAACACTAGAGAATGAGCATCTAAATTACACACATTATTTTCCTTTCATGACTTGCCTGAAAAAAGCGTAGTGGATGAGGTTACGTAGGTTTTTCAATCAGTTCCACAGAATGGCCATTGAAATATTTTCACATACCCTTTCCCTTTTATGACTTGCTTGTTAAAAAGCCATTGCGTGGTATTATGCAATTTGTAAATTATTTCAAGCAAAATGAGCGTCTGAATGCTCACATATACTCTTTTCTTTTTATGCCTTGCATGGAAAAATCCTATTGGGTGAGGTTACCATATTTTCTAATACATTTTAGAGAATAAACATTTGAATGCTCGTACAGACTTATTTTTTTTCATAATTTTCTTGGCAAAAGCCTACTGGATGGGGTTACGCATGCTTGCCAATCATTTTGAGAGAATGAGCGTCTGAATGCTCTAATAGACTTTTTTCACACACGACTTTCCTAGAAAAAGGCCACTGGGCGGGATTACACAAGTTTTCCAATCCATTATAGAGAATGATCGTCTGAATGCTCGCATATACTCTTTTCCTTTCATGACTTTCCTTAGAAAATCCCACTGGATAAGGTTATGCAAGTTTAAGAATCAGTTCCAGAGAATGAGCATTTGATTGTTCGCACAAACTCATTTCTTTTTATGACCTGCCTGTCAAAATCCCATTGAATGGAGTTACACAGGTTTGACAACGAGTGCTAGAGAATATGCATCTAAATGTGTGTATTGTATTGTGTACCGACGCGACTTGATGTCAATCTTACTAGATAAGACCCAAAATTTTCATACAACAATACGGTTTGAGCGTTTGAAGCACTTCAAGGATATGATATATCCCATCTAGTGTTTAGAACTATGAAAGAAGATGAATGTCAATCAAAACTACATTTATCTGAAAAAAACAACAATCCTTGGGCATGCAGATCATCACTTCGTACATTTTAGAGTCCAAATTCCATCAATAATAGATAATTACATCCCATCGTATGACCATACATTGAAAATTCTAAATGCTTCGTAATGCGCAGATAATGGGATCACATAATTGTGAACCCCTAAACAAATAGCACAACACCCAAACTAGGCATATACTTGAATAATCACTAGCCTAAACGTGCAAGAACGTGCTATACATCGCATTATAAACATGTTGTTCCATCATACATACATACATACATACATACATACATACGTATATACGTACCCACATAGATACATATATATACATACATACACACATACATACATACATACATGCATACATACATGCATACATATATACATATATACATACATACATACATACATACATACATACATACATACATACATATATACATACATACATATACTAAACATAGTTTTAAACCTTCATATATACATATGATATTTTAAATCTCTAAAACGGTTGGTTGCACCTATATATGGTGTATATACAATAACCTCACTTGAAAACATTACTAAAAATGAAATTATATATACTACAACTATGGGGATGAACTGCTCACTTATTCAACAAATAACTAAATGATCTTTTAAATATCTGAATCTTAAATAAAATAAAAAAAGGATCATCTCAATCCGATATCAAAGTTCCAAGTTATGGCCTCACTCTCAACCAAAACAAAAAATATTATGGCCTCTTGAAGTTTGGCACCGAGAGCTGAAACTACAGTACGAGTTCACCAAAACCATAATACGTGTGATAATGGTGAACTGCAGTTTATCGCGATGACCAACCCTTGGTCACAAAAAACTTCCCAATATTAAAAAAATCGAAACCCCCACAACTAAATTAGGGCTTCGTCCTAAATTTTTTCCAAATTTGGACATGCACATAAAAAAATAAAAATGAAATTTATGTACCTTTGCTCGCACAAAATAGTTCCTAACATGCGATTATATGTTCTCTATCACCTACTTCAAGCATAGATCTCTAAACATAAATAAATAAATTAAAAAATAGTTTTTCTCTTAACAAAATGAATTAAAAAGAATTAGATTTTGAGATATCGTTTTTACAATTGTTATTCATACACAATAGGCTTAAGAAGCAGCTATGATTCAACTTATTGGAATCTTTTAAATTATTTAATGATATCCATACTCATAATACAAATACCACGAATCTAATTCACTGAGAATCACTTCGCGTGGGTTGACTAGGTTCAAAATGATAACAATGTAACTTTTCCTGATACGAGCGTTGTAACTGATGATATAGATAATCATTTGGTAAAACTCGATGTTCAAAATTATGAGCTGGATCAATGAGACTATAATCTTAGATATTGTTTGTTCAATCCTACGGAGGCCCATCTTAGAAATAGAATGCTTATTGATGATGAATCAGTAGAGGACTAATATACTACTTATACGTGGGGCTTATATGAGCCATATATCAGAGAAGATAAACCTATTGAAGAAAATAACTTAGTTAACGAACATTATTTACTTTTTTCAAAGTTTAGTTGTATTTGAATGGTTTAAAATATTTGAACTTGGAGGCTTTATAATACTTTTTAATTGACTTTTTTTTTAATTTTTTTGGATATACTAATTATTATTTAAGAAATAGTTCTCATAAACGAATATGCAAGTGTCATGATCATCGCTGCATCTTCGTGATAATCGGCTACTCATCACCACATGACACCTCACGTCATTGAAAACTATGCATGTGACAAACCTCAAAATACAACAATAAAGTCATACCTTGTCTTATTTTTACAAAAAATATTATCTCATTATTATCTTTAGCGATGATGACTTGTATATGACATCCGGACCACTTGAAGATGTTTTCATAATCATTGTTAAAATTGGCAGGGTTGAGTTTAACGAATAATTAATGATACATGGAGATCGATTAACGTATTATTCAAAGTCGGGTATGATAAAATACGGACATGACTTCTCATTACCCAACTAAGAGAGTTTTGTAGATCTTACGAGGGCATATAATCTAGTAGCTAGAAAATTAAGATTAGAATTACTTCAAGCACACTCCAACAGAGACAAACAAGTGCATTATCTTTTAATATTAATTAATGTTCCTTTATCATACAATATCATTTTTAGATGTTATTGTCTCAATCAAATACATGTGGTCGTTTTCAGTATCCACCAATATATTTAATATGTGGTTAATGGCCGAGTAAACATACTGTGAAGATTCTAATGATAAATTCAAAGATAGACACGTCATTTGAAAGAAGAACTATCTATAGGCATTAAAGTAAAAAAATATTTGAATATAAAGTTGAACATCTGATTTTAAGTTCTACCAAAGATTTAAAAATGATTGAACATGTGAAAATATTATGTAGACGAAGAACTGATGTTTACATTAAGAAAACTCAGATAAAGTTCAAGAGATTTATACGGTCTGAATGTACACTTTCATAAAAGTCATATTTTATTTTAGGATTAAATGTAGTAATAAATATATCTTTTGTAAAGTTTTAAACTTTATGATATATCTTCTTTTGGTCAAGTACCCGAAGCTTCTGTCAATTTTTACCAGATTTTTTTGCTAATTAAAAACCTTTGTTCTTGATAGGATTACATATGATATTTCTCGTCGACCAATAAATTTATATATTTTTTATACGTATTGTATCCTAACTTAGATACATACGATGTTGATTTACTAGTTTTAATGTGAAAGATACATTTTTATGATACGATATAGAAGACTTTATTGCATATTGAATAATTATTAACATATTTTAAATATAAAGGATATTAGTAGTATATATATAATAAATTATTTTGAAACAATATAAATTATTTTCTTTTGAAGGACATTGTCCACTGATATTAGATTTTTCAGAATCCTCCAAATTATAATAGAACATTTCTTGGGAGTGAGTGAGTTCCAATTTTTTTTATAAATGATTGATAAAAGGTATTTAATTTTAATCCTAGCAACGGTACCTTTAAAGTTAAATATACCAGAATTATTATAATTTGATTTGATACTACAGTAGAAACTCTATAAAATAATACACTTGGGACCACCAAAATTTATTAATTAAAAGAGTTATTAATTAATCGATAAATTAATAATTAATAATTTATATATTAATTAATATTTTGTTAATTTATTGTAAAATACTTAGTTTACAAACAACTTTCAAGATTCCACTTAATTATTGTAAAGTATACAATGCATGTATATCAAATGAAGGGCCCAATTTGAAAGAAACCTTCAATCTTCCACCTTATTATGCTTTTTGTGTTTAATGTATCACTTTATGGACATTAAATATAGAGAAAAGTACCAGTAAATACCTTCTCAACTATTTAATTACCCACTGGTACCCGCTTTTTGGATAGTGTAACTTGGTAAATCGAATTGAAATTTGGACAAAAATACCCCCGACCAAATATACCCGCTGGTACTTCGAGATATTTGCAATTCTCATGATATCATGAGAATTATTTGCAACTCAGGATTTCCTGAACGACTCTCAGGATATCATGAGAATTGTTTGCAACTCTCAGGATTTCCTGAACAATTCTCATGATATCATGAGAATTGTTTGCAACTCAGGATTTCCTGAACAACTCTCAGGATATCATGCGAATTGTTTGCAACTCAAGATTTTCTGAACAACTCTTAGGATATCATGAGAATTATTTGCAACTCAGGATTTCCTGAACAACTCTCAGGATATCATGAGAATTGTTTGCAACTCATGATTTCCTAAACAATTCTTAGGATATCATTGATGAGTGAATAAATGACTAGGACAAAGGATCTAGGATCTCGAGCCTGATGTGTCTAGAGAGAGAAAGTAGAAAGAGAATATAATATTCAATCGTCCCCCACCAAGAATAAATGGGCTTCGTTTTATAGTGGGGAAGGTGGGTCCCATTTATGTCCTTAGTGGTCTTACATTATTTCACTATTAGTCCTTTACAAACTACTTTATTTACAAATAGTTTCCCAATAAATAATAAATACAATAAGGGGCATATTTCCTTTCTCATGTTTATAATTAACTCCTTTTCTATTAAGATCGGCGAATTATTCCCTTATCAGTCCCAGTCTTCAAGAGCGTCGGGAATGAAGACTCGTAAAATGAGTTGGTCTGAAACACCTCTGACTCCTACACCTCGGTACCGAACGACCGAACAACCGAACAACCTCGGTGTCGACTGCCTCGGGATTCCCCGATTAACCACTCTTTCCAATGACGGTTGCGAATTGTACCGACGCTAAAAACCCTTATCATGGGTCTGTTACCGACCCTGATTGACAGATTCTTCATGGGCTCAAAAGGGTGATCAGGATTTTTAAATAACAAAAACGGGTATATGAAGCCCAACTAGCATATCCGTCAGAGCTAGTTGGTGTAGACCAAAGATGCTACCCTGAGCAAGAGCTACACGTGTCATCCGAGTATTCGAAGCGTGCTCGTCTGCATATATTTCCAAGAGGCCCTTCGTCTTCCCGCTGCTTTTCGTCGTTTGGACTCCCCCATACGTGAAGCGGTTAAGTGAGGGTGCCTATAAATACCTCATAAGCAAGAATCACTCTTAGAGGAATTCTAGAGAAAGGAAAAGGGTGTCTGAATCCTTTATCATACCCGAACCATCTGGCGCTCAAACCCCCGAAGCCATTGTTATTCCTTCAAGCAGCAGCTCTCTACACACCCAGCTACTCAAGTCAACCGCCCGACGCCTTCGTTGGTGAATTCTTATACTGTGCCGACCCTTTTTCTTCCCCGACATCGAGGCAAAGCTAAATTTCTTTCCATGGGAGACTCAAACACCTCAAATTCGCCTACAGGAGATAATTCTCCTGAAATAGTCCAGCTTACCCCCGACATAAAAGGGTACCAGACCGATGTTAATACTGCGCGTACCCATTTGGGCCTTAACCAACAAGATCAGGACCGTAAAGAATCTGAGACCGAGCGTGCTCGTCAACAGCGAAAAGAGTCGCAACTCGCCCGAACCGGAAGCAGTTCTGGTTTTGCAGATCCTCTTGCCCAACCGTCTGATCCTCCTGCGGCCAGCCCCCTAGACCTGATGCGGTCCTGGTAGAAAATACCAAGGAGCCAGAAGTGGACGTTTTGGCTGCTGAGGAAGGTATTGCCGTTGTTGGCAACACTGCTGCTCCTCCCGAAAAGCCTTTTCCCGCGGAGACTGAGGCGGTCATAACCACAACCTACCATCGCTGGTTGCCCCGGGACAACATCATTTCCCTTTTTGAGGGCAAGTACCTTTACTTCTCCGCTGCAGAGCAGGAAGAACTTCTGATCTGGTGTGGTATCCTAGAGTGCGTCACCGTCCAATTCCCCGTTCCCGGGGAGACTCCAGTGTATGTTCGGTCACGGGAGATCGTAATTTTCACAGAGCTCTTCAACGGTGGCCTCAGGTTTCCTCTGGATCCTGAGATTGCGCTGTATTTCCAGACCCTTAACATCTACCCCTCACAATTAACGTCCAACGCGTGGTATACGTTGATGTCATGTATAATGGCCTCACGCCTATCGGGTCAGGTTATGAAAATGGCCGAGTACATAGCCATGTCAGGGCTCTCAAAATCTCCCAAGTCCCCCTTTTTCCATTCTTCGCTGGCCAATACCTGTAAGATTGTGGATGACTTCCTCGAAGGCGATAAAGGCTGGAAGCATCGATTCGTCTTCCTCAGTGGCTGATGGGAAAATGGCCGCCCATATAGCACGGAGAACCCGAGGCGATTGCTGCGCACATGAGTTCCTGATGGTATATATATATATATATTTTAATGGACCGATCCTTTGTGCAGTGTCGAAGGAGTTTATCCAGGGGCTGAAGAAGGATTACTTCAAACCTGGCAAATTGACCTTCCAAATTTTGAAGGACTATGCCAGGAAGCACTGGGGTCGGGCGTTCCATCGCGCCTTCAAGAATACGAACCTGATCACGAGTAACCTCTGGCGTTGCTCGTCTGAGCCGCTTACTATTGAGCAACTACGCTAACCACCCAGCTTGGTGGACTTGGTCGCGAAGACGAACGCGCCCGATGCACACTTGTTTCTTCCGAAGTGCAACAAGGCTCCCAGTAAGCGCCACAAATTGGATGAAGAGGCCGAGCAGGCAAATGCCGAGACTGAAGGGGTTGCCGCGGAGGGACAACAAGATGAAGCTGCTGCTGAGGATGGTGAAGCCCAATGGTCCGAGGAGCTGGCCAAGAAGCGGAAGAGAAAGGCTGAAGCAGACGGTGCTCAGGCAAAAAAGTCAAAGCGCTCGAAGAAGGAGGGCAGATCTGCCGCATCATCTGCTTTTGTTGATAACGCAACCGTCCCGGAGCTTTTTGAGCAATATGGATGGAGGGGGGGGGGGTTAAGGGTGTGACTGTAGCCGAGCCCATAGTGGTGGTCCCCGACGATGCGAGTCCCTCAAAGGCCTCAAAAAATACCGTGGCGTCATCGAGCGATACTAAGCTGCATGTGCTGTCCGTGCCTAGGAGTCCGCATACCTTTCCTTTGCGGATAACAGACGAGTTGTCCCTATCTTTGTATAATATGATCGTGCCCTTGGCGATGAAAGAGTGGCGGGCAGGGGAGCTAAGCCAGAAGCTGACGGACGCGGAGGGGAAAGTTGCCGCACTTGAAGAGGAAGTGAAGAAAGGAAAAGCAGCTCAGAAAATCTTGGAAGAGAAGCTGAAGACGGTCGAAAAAACCTTGGCGCGAGTCAGGAAAGATCGGGATGACCGTAATGGGAAGCTAGTGCAGGAAATCTCCGACATATAGGGTGCTAATGCAGGTTTTGCTGATCAGTGCAAGAAGTGGATAAACAAGGATATGGCCGAGGCTAAGGCCGCCTATGTGCTGACCTTTCATCATCGTTTCCCCGACCTTCCCCTTGGGTCAATGTGGTTAGATGTTCCTGAGGCCGATCGCCCGCTGCTGTGGTCTGCGAGGACGAAGAGTCGGACGACACCGAACCCGAGTCTAAGAAAGAGGATGCTTGACCTCGTATGTTTTTGTATTTACATTTTGTACTTCTGAGATTGAAGGGAAAAATTTTGGATTAAAAAAGTTCGGTTGCTCAAAAAGTTCGGGAGCCTTAACGAACGCCCGTGCTTGTCCTGCAACCGATATGTCCCACTCTTAATTCTTTCTACTACTTTGTACGGTCCTTCCCAATTCGGGGGCGAGTTTACCGAGGCTTTTGTCTTTGGTATGCAGAAAAACTCTTCTCAAAACCCCATCACCGACTTTGAACTCTCGCCGTCGTACTTTTGACGCATACCGACTCCTCATTAGGGTCTGATAATGTAAAGAATTTAGTTGAGCTCGGTATCATTTTTCTTCTATCAGGTCTAGAGCTAGTCGTCTGTCACCCTCGTTTTTATTTTCATCATAGTTACCAACCCTAAAAGATGGGAAGATTGACTCTACTGGGGTGACCGCATCCATTCCATATACTAAGGCATAAGGCGATTCTTTAGTCGCCGTTCGAGGTGTAGTTTGGTAAGCCCACAACACTTCCTGCAAGTAATCCTGCCATTTGCCAGCTAATCTTTCTAGGTTCTTTTTAAGTCCGTTCAAGATGGTTCGGTTCGTAACTTCAACTTGCCCATTTTCTTGGGGATGGAAAGAGGCAGAAAAGAATTGCCTAATCCTATGGGTCGTATAAAAGGATATCATTTCGCTGCTGTCAAACTGAGGTCCGTTATCCATGGTGAGCTTCTGAGGTACCCCGAATCTACAACAGATATTCGACCAAATAAATTTGATGATATCCTTGGTTCTCGTTCCCGACAACGGTTCGGCTTCTACCCATTTGGAAAAGTAATCCACCGCCACCACACTCGTTTGTCTTCCACCGGATGCCATCGGTAACAGCCCTACGAGATCAATCCCGCATCGGTCAAAAGGTAGGCCTTCAAATATTGTTTCTAAGGGGGCCACAGGCATGTTTATTGCATTCGCAAATCTTTGACAGGTGTCGTAGGTTTTTACTATCTGCTGAGCATCAACCATTACCGTTGGCCAATAGAAACCGATGAGAAAAATTCTTCTTATCAGCGCTTTGTAACCGCAATGAGCCGCTCCCTCTCCGTCATGCAACTCAGACACAATTATTTGTAACTCATTTACCCCCAAGCATCTCAGTAAAGGCCCACTAAACGACTTTTTGTATAGTATGTCCCCCAACAGAACATAGCTCCGGGCTTTATTTCGTATCTTCCGAGCCATGATATTATCGTCTGGTAGTAATACTTCGGCCAAGAAAGCTATAATATCCCTTCTCCAGTCTGAAATAGTTACCGAAGATACCTGACAAGCTATTTCTGGTCGATTATCCAGCTCTGTCCTCTTTATGATTGACGGGTTTTCTTGTTCGGTTATCCAAGGGTAACTGCTTGAGCAAGAGGCCGATGCTAGGGAGTCGGCGATTACATTTTCGGTTTCGGGGACATGGTCATATGTTACTTTGGAAAATGACGTGGCTAACACTCGCAATGCTGCTAAGTACTGAACTAGGTGCTCTTTCCTAGCTTCCGATGCTCCCGAAGCTTGATTAATCAAAAGTTGGGAATCACTAACAAGACGTACGTACAAAGCCCCGCACACCTGTACGAGTCTCAAACCGGCTAGGGCAGCTTCATATTCAGCTTCGTTGTTAGAAGTTGGAAAACCAAATCGGATTTCCTGATGCATACTTACGCCCGTAGGGGTGACTATCTGCACGCCCGCGCCGCATCCATTGACGTTCGACCCAACATCGATTCAGATAACCCATTCAACTAGCTTGTCTTCTTCGGGCGGTGCTTCTTGGTCGGGTCGATCAGAATGAAATTCGACTATAAAATCAGCCAGGACCTGGCCTTTGATAACTGTTCTTGGCTCAAAGTTGATGTCAAAATCGCCCAACTCGACCGACCACTTAGACATTTTTCCTGACATATCCAGTCGCTGAAGCACGTAATTAAGTGGAAACGAGGTTCAGACGACAATGGGGTGGGCCTAAAAATATGGTCTCATTTTTCGTGCCGCGGTCACTAAAGCCAAAACCATTTTTTCCAACTTCAAATACCGGGTCTCTGCATCCAATAAGCTTTTGCTCACGAAGTACACCGCTTTGGGAGCCGTTCCCGATTCACTGATCAGCGCCGCACTTACTGCAAAATCTGAAACCGCTATATAAAGAAAAAGAGTCTCCCCTGTCAGGGGCTTCGTTAGAAGGTTCGGGGACGATAAGTAAGTTTTGATCCCCAAAAAGGCTGTGTCGCAATCCGGCGTCCAAACAAAATTCTTATCATTTCCCAGGACCTGAAAAAATGGAGCGCACTTGTCAGATGAACGAGAAATGAATCGATTCAAGGCCGCTAGGCGCCTGGTTAATATCTGGACCTCCTTAATATTCTTAGGTGGTGTCATGTCGGTAAGAGCTCGTAATTGGATCGGGTCTGCCCCGATTCCTTTTTCACTAACAAAAAATCCCAGGAATTTGCCCGACCTTACCCCAAAGGAGCATTTCTCCGGGTTTAACTTGAGATTTATACCCCTTAGATTGTCAAAGGTTTCCCTCAAATCAGCGAGATGGTCTTCGTCCGTGCCGCTCTTCACGAGCATGTCATCGATGTAAACCTCCATATTCCTCTCTATCTAGCAGTCAAAGGTCTTGTTAACCAATCTTTGGTAAGTGGCTCCTGCGTTTTTTAACCCGAACGACATAACCTTATAACAATATAGGACTCGGCCCGTGACAAAAGAGAGTAATCTGTTTCTCGACATGGAATCCACCAACTGGTCGATTCTCGGCATCGGGAAAGGATCCTTTGGGCATGATTGATTAAGGTCGGTAAAGTCCACACACATTCGCCACTTCCCGTTCTTCTTTTTTACCAGGACGGGATTGGACGTCCAGCGTGGGTAACTTGATTCTTTGATGTGCCTGACGCTGAGCATTCTTTCGACCTCTCTCATAATGATTTCTGCCTTTTCCGGGGAAAAGGCCCGACGCTTTTGCGAGATGGGTCTGACGTTCTTACTGACAGTTAACTTGTGAATTATATGGTTCTCTGGGACTCCAGTCACGTCCTCCGAGCACCACGCGAACAAATTCAAATTTTCCTGTAGCAACGATACCAACTGTTTCTTAAAACCTGGCGACAATCTAACCCCTATCTGTAAAATTCTTCCTTCGGTAAATTATTGTTTTCGCATTCTTCGTTGGTGGTTAAAAAACCGGGGGCTTCTCTGGGATCGTCGACAGGCAGCGACCCCAAGGGAAGTCCCACTAATTGCTAGTCCCGCGCTTGTTCCATTTTTTAATCCTTTTTTGGTGCTAAAGCCGCTCGGTAGCATTCTCTTGTCGCTTTCTGGCTGCTTCGCACTACCCCCACGTTGTTCCCGACCACATATTTCAAGCATTGGTGAATAATAGACGTTACCGCGTGCATTCGTGACAGCCACGACCTGCCAAAGATCACATTATGAGAGGCTGGTGCGTCTACCACGACGAATAAAACGGTGACCTCCTTGTTGAATGGCCCGCTGCCTAACTGAAAGATGCCTTCAAATTCTCCTACCACATCCGCTGCCGAACCTGTGAAACCTACAATAGTTCGATCCGAACATGTGATTACCGGGGGTGCCCTGAACTTAGCGAATGTCGAGGCAAAGATTATATTCGCTGAACTTCCGGTGTCCACAAGGATGCGTCGAACCTCTTCCCCTGCAATGGCTGCTCCAATAACGAAAACATATTCATGAGGACCGGCTATGTCTCGCATGTCGTCTTCGTCGAAATACAAAATTGGTGAAGGTATGCCTTTTGAATGAGGATAGGGCCGAGCCTCTAACTGAGTAGCCAGGTTCACAATAAGTCGCTTTTAGGAGGAGTGCGTGATCCTTTCCATAGAATCACCCTCGAAAGTCAATGATTCGAAAAATCGACAGAGGTTTCTTATGTTCTCGTTACTTTCCGCAACTTCTTCTTTGATGACCCCGATGAGGTTACGATTTACATCGGGATCGAGATATTCGATGGAGATATCAAAAGGGTCGGTCACATCGGAAATCGCTATGGTGGTCTCAGGTTTCTGTATCGTCACGATTTTTTTCGAAGCTGCGCCCTGCTGTGCTTTCTTTCTCATATATTCAAGTAGGTTTCCATGCTCTATCAGCATATGTATCTCCTTTTTTAGAGCGATACAATCCTTTGTATCGTGTCCCACGTCTTCATGGTATCGGCAGTATCAGTTGTTCCTATGTTCCTGAGGCGTTGGTATGGAGAAAGGCCTTCGATACATCCCGCTCTTCTTAGTCTTTTCATAGATTGAAGACATACATTCTGTCAAATCAGTGAAGTAAGCAGGTCGGATCCACTTGTTAGATATGGGTCGCGAAACTACTTGGTTTGTTTGCTTTGCTTTTGTGCCTTGGGAAGCCAAATTCTTGACTGGTAAGGCCTGGGTCGGTGGTATTGTGTTGACTGGTTGGACTTGCTGAGCATAGCTGGATTGAGCACCCTGTTTCATAACGACCGACGCTTGTGCGCTTTGCTGAATTTGCGCAGCCAATTTAGACGCCTCAGTTTCTTCTATCAATATCTACTTTTCCACCTGAGCTAGAAGGGCGGAAAAAGTAAAAGCTTGCTTTTTAGTGACCGCTTGCTTCATCGGTCGTGGAAGCAACCCCAAGCGATATGCTGTTAGAGCCACGTTCTCTTCGCCATGATCTAGGTCGGTCTTAACATCGATGAAACGCCTGGTGTAATCCCGGAGGCTTTCGCCCAGTTTTTCTTTATAGTTGACGATCGTATCACCGTTGGCCCGTAAACTTTTGCTTCCCACAAAGTGCTGATAGAACATCATCCAGAACATCCCAAAGTTTTTAATACAACCTTGTGGTATTCGGTTATACCACTTAGATGCCCGATCCTTGAAGGTCATCGAAAACGCTCGGCACAATAACTTATCGTCATTATCGAAGCTCAACATAAAGTTCTTGAAGGCTTCTAAGTGGTTATCTGGATCCCTCTTACCGTCATACTTTTCGAATTTGGAAATGTCAAACCTCTTCGGGAGGTGTCCCGACAATATTTCGTCGGACAACGGTGAAGCTCTCCAATTCATTCCGAATCCAAACGATCTGCCTCCAAGCCCCTCAGTATGAATCCCATACAAACCTCCATCGCCTGGGTTGATGGATTGGCTACTGACCCGGTACCACTGGGTCTGGCTATTCGATGGCTGCCACTGGAACTGGGGTAGAACTACCCGCTCCTCTCTGCTGCCCGTTAGCATTTCTTCTTTCTCGAAAGACACTGGCGTTCTTTTCTCAGCGCTACCCTTCTTGAACTTGGGAGAGTCGGAACGGGGTGCCCTATTGCATCGAGAGTTGCTTTTCTGAGCGCGCTTGTTTAGCCTTTCCTTGTGTCGGTACTCTCTTCCCGACGAGTCATCCGAAGTATAATCAGCAGAGATTCCTCGGTTATTTTATGGCCTCGCTCCGCTCTTCCATCCTGCCTGTCTTCTGGGCGAGACTCCCGATAATAGCGAACAGGTCGGGCATCGATACGATGGTCAATAGTCGGATAGCCTTCGCCACGGTTGTCTATGACCGACTCTTTTCCTTTGCCCTCCCGAACTCTTTTTTCATCTAGTGCTCGCTCTCTTTCAGCGTTTAGCTTTGCAATATCTTCCAGTAGTTGTCTCCTGGTCATGATAAGAGTCGATCGCTTATCCCGACCCTGTGCGTAATACTCCCGACCCTGTGCGTAATACTCCCGACCCGGAGCTTCCTCGCCATCGGACATTGAAACGGCTCGGGCTACTTCTCTCCCGACCCTCTCCCCGACTGCTTTGTCATTCATTCTTTAAGATTAGATCGCGATTTTCAAAGAAAAAGATTCTTTTTTGGTATCACGGGTTCCCACAGACGGCGCCAATGATGAGTGAATAAATGAATAGGACAAAGGATCTTAGATCTCGAGCCTGGTGTGACTAGAAACCAAAGTCTAGAGAGAGAAAGTAGAAAGAGAATATAATATTCAATTGTCCCCCACCAAGAATAAACGGGCTTCCTTTTATAGTGGGAAAGGTGGGTCCCATTTATGTCCTTAGTGGTCTTACATTATTTCACTATTAGTCCTTTACAAACTACTTTATTTACAAATAGTTTCTCAATAAATAATAAATAGAATAAGGGGCATATTTTCTTTCTCATGTTTACAATTAACTCATTTTCTATTAAGATTGGCCAATTACTCCCTTATCAATCATGAGAATTGTTTGCAACTCTCATAAATCATTCATGTAATATGCTATATAATAAATTGATTTCAACAAAAAACAAAAGACAATTGAGTCATTTTTCAAGAAACCTTCATAAATCATTCATGTAATATGCTATATATAAGGAATTATTAATTTATATTTTATACGGGGTCTAAAGAAATTATCAAAAATGTATTATCTTAAGATTTTAGCGAATTATTAATTTAGCACTTTATCCCCGAGTCGGGACCGACCAAAAATATTATCTTAGAGAATTTATTAAATAATCGAGTATTAATTTATCGAGTTTCTATTGTATCGTGTGTGTCTTCATAAACATTAAACTTAATGATACTGTTAATGACAAAAAAAGTAACATGGACCCTTAATTTGTCTAAATTCCAAAAAAATGATCCAAAAATTAGTTGATTTTACCGCCTTAATTTGTCTAAATTCTAAAAAAATTGATCCAAAAATTAGTTGATTTTACCGCCTTAATTTGTCTAAATTCCAAAAAAATTGATCCAAAAATTAGTTGATTTTACCGCTATTATACCCATAGTTATCTTAATTCTGTGCCAAACCAATGAACGAATATATTTAGCATTTGATTTAAAAATTAATTTTACATGATTGAATTAACTTATATGATAAATTTGTTTTAAATTTTTTATAATGCGAATTGTTTATCAATTAATTTTTTTTTATCCTCCTACCAATTTGTCTTTTTAAATCGATTATCATCCTAATAACAATTATGTCATAAATGTTTTATTTTTAAATATTAATTTCTTTTTGAAATATTGTATAATAGAATTACCGAATTACCGTCTGTATGAAAACAAATTATAACACAAATAATTTTGTCACTGTAGCCCTTCTTTTGTTTGAAACTGATCTAGTAGAGGTATAGTAACAGTCTTCTGTAGATAATAGTCAACATCCGACCTTAGCTCAGTTGGTAGAGCGGAGGACTGTAGTGTGAAGCAGCTTTAATCCTTAGGTCACTGGTTCGAATCCGGTAGGACGGATTTTTAATTTTCCACCATTTTTTCTTATCAACAGCTAAGATTGTTTTTCTGTGTCCTCACCGATCTTTCAGTGCTTCATGTGGCCCTCCGTAGTCCTTAAATACTCGATCGACTGCATGGCATAACTTAAAGATTGTATATAACTTGGCCCTTGCATCAATGGCATGCAACTGCAAGGCATAACTCTAAGATTGTATATAACTGGGCCCTTGCTTTGAGAGAAGCTTAGCCAGGTTTTCTGATCCCATTTTGTGGGATAAATGTCCATAATCAGGACTAGTGGCAAAGAACTCTCGTGACCCTCTCCTCGCACCAATCATATCCACATTACTTCACAATACCTACCCAAGGGCATTGGAAACTCACAAGCATTTCCTTCCAGAATGTCCACGGCATTTGTTCCCTTGTCCATCAAGTCAAGCTTTGTCAATGCTCCGAATGTCCTCTCACCTGTTGGATCGACATCTCTAGAGAGCTTAATGGCATCAAACGTAGCAATATCTTGATTGGCTGGAGTTATCGCGAGGATGATGCAATTTGGCTTTTCAACATATGAGTGAACCATATCCTCAATCTCCTTAGCAATGCTTTCTTGCTGTCCTTCTACAGCGACTTTTGTTAAACCAGGCAAATCAATCAGTGTCAAGTTGACAACATTTGGTTCGTTTTGGTATTCTTCAGCAATGAAAAGATAGACCCAACCGAACAATCATATCATTTTATGATTATGATAACCTAAAAGCCAAATAAGCTTAATGGCACCACACAACTCCTTAGCACATTTAAAAAAAGATTGTTTACACGCCAGCACAAACAAACTACGGTGAAGAGGACATACACTAAAGAATCAGTAGATAACAAATACTGAAAAACATCTTATGGACAATAGAAACTAGATTACACCATAGAAAGCTAGGTTTCCATATATATATGATGCTAACTCTTTACACAAATATATACAAAATGGACAGGATTCTTTTAGTTTTTAGGTTTTTATCTGCTTCTGTATTTTTCTTAAACTGTGTTTTGGTTTTGTGGGATTTGATCATTGTTTGTTCATTTTTTATAAGATTTCTTTATGGATTAGCCACTGTATAGGTTTTGACTTGATGTGTTGGGCTGTGAGTGACATACTTAATTTAGATATCTCAGCCAGTTGACTGAAATACATTACATAAATAATAATAGATAAGGTCACTCAGGTTTCTATTCTTGTCCAAATTTGTTGAACAGAAGATCTTTGTTTGTTAAAAGGAAGACTTGGTCATATTGTAATGTGTTGTAAACAGCTCTTTTCTTGATTGTTCACTTATCAACTAAAAATTTACTATTGTTGAAACTAATTCCACTCCTTCAAATAAGGAATCCCTCTAAATTACTTTCTACCCCAAAATTAGAATAACACCCAAAATATATGTGGTGATGAACAATTTGGTTTCTTCTGCTAATAACCAGAACCTTGTTGCTCTAACCTCCAAAATGGTTGTTCAATTCTAACATGCCTCTCTTTTCCTCCATATAACACTTTCAATTTCACCATATCTTACACCAATCCTTCTACAAGCAGCCTCAACCTTTTTCCAACAATGCCTAGACCTCCATCACTCGAGGCCTTAACTTGCTTTCTTCTTTTTTCTACTCTCTTCTCATGCGCAATTGCGTTAACAGATGAACAGGCATTGATGATCACTCGTCGCCAGCTCTTGGCTATCAAAGAATTCGATGGAATGTCGGAAGATGTCGAATACGAAATCGACCTACAAGTCACTTGGGCAAATGACAGGCTGAAAAAAGCTTATATTGCCCTTCAGGCCTTGAAAAGGGCTATATTCTCGGACCCATTTAACACCACAGGTAATTGGGAGGGTCCCGAGGTCTGTGAGTATAATGGTGTTTTTTGCGCAGCAGCATTGGATGATCCCGATATCACTGTCGTTGCTGGTGTCGATCTCAACCACGCAGATATTGCTGGCCATTTACCACCTGAGTTAGGACTAATGACAGATTTGGCTCTCTTCCATATTAACACAAACAGGTTTTGCGGGATCGTGCCAGAGAGCATGTCCAAACTTACTTTAATGCATGAGTTTGATATTAGTAACAATAGATTCGTCGGTAAATTTCCTACCGTGGTTTTGTCTTGGCCATCGCTGAAGTATCTCGACATTAGATACAATGACTTTGAAGGTCAATTACCACCGGAAATCTTCGAGAAAGAACTTGATGCTTTGTTTTTGAACAACAATAGGTTCACTTCAACAATTCCCGACACACTAGGAAAATCCACAGCTTCTGTTGTGACGTTGGCTCATAACAAATTCACCGGATGTATTCCAAAATCAGTAGGGCAAATGAAGAACATAAATGAGATAATCTTTATAAACAATGACCTTGGTGGTTGTTTTCCCTCGGAGATAGGTTCGCTCCGTAATGTGACAGTCTTTGACGCGAGTTACAACTCCTTCGCAGGATCCTTGCCTCAAAGTTTATCAGGGCTCAGCAGCGTTGAACGGTTGGATATCTCACATAATAAACTGACCGGGTCCGTCTCTGAAATTTTATGCAAGTTGCCGGCTCTGGTCAATCTTACATTTTCGCATAATTATATTAGCATAGAAGATGAGTTTTGCCTATCCGGTAAAAGAAGGGAGCTTGTCGTGAAAGATAAGGAGAATTGTCTGCAAAATAGACCAGACCAAAAGTCAAGCAAAGAATGCTTACCGGTGGTTAGCCATCCTGTGGACTGTAGCAAAGACAAGTGCGCAGGTGGCGGTGGTAGTGGTCATGGTAAAAAGACACCAATACCTCCTGCACCATCACAAGAAGTAGATCCGGCAGAAGGAACACCAGAAGCACCAGACCAAGAACACCCTTCAGAAGAACCAGATCCTTTTGAAAAATCTCCTGTTAAACCACGTCGTTCGCCTCAACCTCCAACCCCATCTTCTTCACCACCTCCGCCAGCAGATCCATTTGAAAAATCTCCTGTCAAACCTCGTCGTTCGCCTCAACCTCCAACCCCATCTTCTTCACCACCACCTCCACCACCAGTTCACTCACCTCCACCACCAGTTCACTCGCCTCCACCACCAGTCCACTCGCCTCCTCCGCCCGTCCACTCACCTCCTCCGCCAGTCCACTCGCCTCCACCGCCAGTCCACTCACCTCCACCGCCCGTCCACTCGCCTCCACCGCCAGTCCACTCACCCCCACCGCCCGTCCACTCGCCTCCACCGCCAGTCCACTCACCACCTCCACCAGTCCACTCACCGGAACCAGATCCATTTGAAAAGTCTCCTGTTAAACCACGTCGTTCACCTCAGCCTCCAAGTCCTGAACCAGATCCATTTGAAAAATCTCCTGTTAAACCACGTCGTTCGCCTAAGCCTCCAAGCCCATCTTCTTCACCACCGCCTCCACCACCAGTCCACTCGCCTCCACCACCAGTCCATTCACCTCCACCACCAGTCCACTCGCCTCCACCGCCAGTCCACTCACCACCTCCACCAGTCCACTCACCGGAACCAGATCCATTTGAAAAGTCTCCTGTTAAACCACGTCGTTCGCCTCAACCTCCAAGCCCATCTTCTTCGTCACCACCACCTCCACCACCAGTCCACTCACCTCCTCCGCCCGTCCACTCGCCTCCACCGCCAGTCCACTCACCACCCCCGCCAGTACACTCACCACCTCCTCCAGTCCACTCACCACCACCACCTGTCCATTCACCACCTCCCCCTCCAGTTCACTCACCCCCACCACCAGTTCATTCACCACCACCACCGGTCCATTCTCCACCTCCACCGCTCTACTCACCACCACCGCCACCCGTACATTCGCCACCTCCACCCGTACATTCGCCACCTCCACCTCTCTACTCACCACCACCACCACCCGTACATTCGCCACCTCCACCTCTCTTTTCACCACCACCACCACCCGTACATTCACCACCTCCACCAGTCTCTTCTCCACCGCCACCTGTCCAATCACCACCACCACCCTCCCCAACTGAAAATGCTCCGGCACCAGCACCAACTACGAAAGTTTTAGGTCAAACACAACCACCAGCATCTTCACCACCACCTACTTCGGAGGCTCCGGCTCCAAGTGTAACCCACGAGGACGTTGATCTTCCAACAAACATTGGGTTCCAGTACGCTTCACCGCCACCACCAATTTATCCAGGCTATTGATTACCAAGAACGTATTATTCAAATGTCTTCTTTACCATTTATGTGTAGACAAAAGCAGTGTATACACCGTGTTCTTCGTTGTATATATTCATTAACTAAGTTAGCTATCCATCAGCTCTTTTTCTCTTTCCTAATACATTCACCACAGTTTCATATAACATCATAATTGTATCGTTCTAGATTTTGACTACATTTATCAAAGTACCCTGGGATTGCTGCTAAAGATGGCAACATTTTGGCTCAGGTTGGGACATCAACCGAGCCTCATAGTAGTTATTCAGGTCAGACCTGATGCTAGAAAGTAGAGTTTTCCAACACCTGATCCTAAGCAGCCATCTGAACAACATCCCATGTCCTTGGTTACTCATAGTTTAACATCCCCACTTCCCCATTCTTTCATATATATATATATATATATATAACTATCAAAACCACGGTTTTAGAGTTTAGAGATATAAGTTTTAAATTATAAGATAGAAGTTGAAAATGAAGTTATATAATCATCGAAGCAATGGTTCATGTATCGGATAAATTCCATAAATGAATATAAAAAGGGGCAAGGCTATAATGGAACCCCTTTTTGCTATAATGAGACCCCAATTTCAGAATTTTTTTCTCTTCAATGTGAAATGTCGATTTTTGCCCTTCATTTATAAGTCACAATTTTGAACCAAAAACCAAATTTTCTCCAACCACTCTCTAGCGCTTTCTCTCTCTAAAACTACCTAAAATCTCTAAAATCATGGATTTTAGGTGCAACCTTGATGTATTTTAAACGGTCAGCAACTGATCTTATCAAAGCCGTATCTTTTTTTTTTATTTATCAAATTTAGAATCATTATACCAATACGATTAATAAATAGTACTTCCATGATAGCAAACAAAACTCGTCCAAAGGTAAACAAAGAATTATATCACTTAGAAGTATTTGTAAAATCTGAGATCACCAACAGAAATAACATCAATTCTTTGTCCCATAGGTCAGTGACTGCACTGATCCAAGTTGTAGTCAAACGCCAAAACTGGGATTTGATCAATGATACCTGTTTGAATCGCGATCGCGGTCCCTGTCCCGCCCATAATCTCTATCTCGATCCGAAGCATAATCATACCCTCGATTCTTTCCTTTGTTTCTATCTCTGCTTCGACTTCGGCGTATCTCCCTATCATCATCCCGTTCTCTTCCCCTATCTCTGCTTCTCCCTCTCCCATCTCTCTCAGAAACAACAAGCTCTTCAACCTCCCACCCTGCTCGACCAGCTGCTCGAACTGACCGTCCAGCTTCAGCTTGCTGTGTTTTAGAACGGAATTTTTTCTTGAGATTGCCAAACTCATCATACATCTCACCATCATCTTCTTCTGCTTCCCGTCGTCTTCTCTTTGTTTCCTCTAATTCTTCTTCATCCAGTTCTTTGTAACCACCAGCACGTCCGCCTCTCACTCCACCTTCACTAACACCAGGTTTATTGGTATTGCAGATATTGCATTTATTGCGCTTTGCCCAGTTTATTACACATATCACATGAAAGAGCCATTTCCAGTCCACCACCTAAAGGATTCAGCTTTATGAATCTCTAGGCAAAATTGCGAACGGGGCCTTCGCAGCCCATGCAAAATTGCGAACGGGTCGTTCGCAATTTTGCACGGGTTGGGAAGGCCCAGTTCGCAAATCGCGAATTCCAGAACCTGCAACCCTAATTCCCAAAATCCAATCAAAATCCCCGAAATCCAACCCAAATCCATCATGCATGGTACCAAAACAATCCTACTGAATCGACTAACACGAATCTGAAGTTTTTTTTCGAAAAAAACAACTAAATATACATGAAAATCCGACTTTTTATCAAGAACACTAAACTCTAAAAATCACTAAAAATACTAAACTAAAATGCATAAAAATTACATGGATATGTAAAGGATTCGTACCTTAAGATGTTTCTGATGTTGGATTTGAGAAAACTTGCTGTTTTGAGTTCGAGATTTTTGGTGAGTTTGAGAGAGTAGAGAGAGAAGAGAGAAAAGAGAGAAAATGGGCTGAAAATAAGGCTTTTATATCAGGGGTAAATGTGTCTTTTTTCGGGTCTCATTATAGCCAAATGGGGTCTCATTATAGAGGGGTCTCATTATAGCCAAATGGGGTCTCATTTTAGCCTTGCCCTATAAAAAGTTACAACCTCCAATTGATATGATATTTGTAATTAAAACTATATCATATTTCGTGAATCCAAATAAGTAGTAGGGATAAAATACCAATAATTTTAATTAGGCATAGAACAACTATTAAGTTCAAGTATATTCACAAATACTCTATTATAAATAGAAACACCAAAACATATATTTTATTCTTTTGTTTACAATCTCACTTTTCATCATATAATATCTCTTTATTTTTTAAAAACTTAGAAATTAAACATTATCGTCCAAACAAAACTATCAAATTATATAATTCGAGATCCGTATATTCAGTTGCTCTCCGATTGTATGAAATATCCACAACCATCCGAAAACTCTAACATATTTTATTATCTTGTTGGCGTCTCATTTTATCTGTCGGCGCTTCCGTTCCATTGTCAGTAAGAATGGTGACTATTGATAAATATTTTTACATGGTAGTGCGTATTTATATAGTCATATACACATAAATAGTTATTGGTTGTATGTTTAAACACTAAAGAAAAAAAATACCCTATGCTAATTCATGGAAGATATTGACCATACATGTGTTGATTTGGAATTAATATTTATATGATTTAACATTTATTTCTCCCAAATCAATACTATAATTGATTCATGTTTTGGGAAGAAACAAAAATCTATTTTTTATAATATTATTTATGAAAATTAAAGTTGCAACTAGGTTTTTTGGATGTGAGAATTAATTTTATGATGATATGTATCATGATGCCTCATTAATTTTTACATTCATTTTTTTTTTGAAATTACAAGAAAACCTAATCCAGTAAAGAAGTGAGATTTTTTAATTTTGAAAACTAAAAGGTTGACGCGGCAACACTGCTACAACAACAGGTGTGCCGCATAACTCATGTGAGTTGTAACATAAGTTGAGTTACAAAGGTTTCAACATTGCAAAACACATATGTATTATCGTGACAACAACCACACAACACCCAACATGATGCGGTGCTATGTGGTGTCGTTGCAGCGTGGCCCACTACTTGTGGTCCGATCTTCAGTTGGTATCTATGTTTTATTGTTTATGTGTTTGCTGTTCCAACTTCTCCTCATACCTGAAAAAAACTTTTAAAGTCTTAAATATGTTAATTCTAGTAATTATCTTAACATTATATTTTTAAGTATGATTAATTTCATGTTGTGTTAACTGTTTAAGAGATGTATAGTTATGTTTTCCCAGTATGTGCACGTTAAGTGAACAAAAAATATTGTGAATGTATGAACTTCATTATGGGAAGATTACCTATTGTAGTTGAGTGTTTAGACTCTGTAAATGAGTAATTTTAAATTCATCCTACTATAGTATGTGGAATAGAGGTGTTGGTTCCATCTGATTTTTTTTATTCCAAAACATAAAACTCAATATTATGCTGCAGAAGAAAATAATGAGAGAAAACAAATGGCTATTAATTTAATCATAGAGCGCAGATAACAAACCCAAGTAAGAGACGAGAGTTATCATATGCTGATGAAAAATATGTATGATTCAAAGCTTAAGAGAATGAGTGTTCAAGAAGTGGATTTGGTTTGAGGAAAGTTTTTCAAGGATCAAAAGATAAGAATGTTGATAAATTAAACCAAATTGGAACCAGACATTTAAAGTGGCTTCTAAAGGACACCATGAAACATATAAATTGGTCTATTTAGATGGAAATGCTTTATAGTATCCATGAAATGTTCAACACTTGAAATTGTACAATTCTATTTTGTAGTCAGGCTTATGTACTTTTTTTCCTTCCCGCTGTGCAAATAATTTTTTAATAAGACACCCATGAAGCTAGTTTCTAATATAAATTTTGACATTAAGAAATTCTCGTTAGCCGAGTTGGATTCTTTTTAACATGGGTTGGAAAAATAAATCGAAATTTTCAAATCTTTCAGTAGTTCGAAGATCTATCGTATTAGGTTTGAAATCAAGGTAAATTATTAATGAGGAAACTGATGGGCTGCATTTTATTATATATCTCTACAAACCAATGATGTGATCTATGAATCAACGTGTATTTGAATTGGATATTTTGTAGAGTTTGCTATAATTTTCTCAATTTTTTTGTTTAGCTATCAAGCAATGCTCGGTTGAATTTCATTCAATAACTATTAAACTTATAAATGAAGTATGAGTTGTTTAAAATATTTAGATTCTCTAAGTCCGCTATTTAAAACTATTAGATTTTACATTCATTAAAACAAGAAATAAGAATACAAACATGTAAATTATTACACACAATACATGCATAGGGACGTTATATTCCAAGGTTTATGTAATTTTCTAATTTTCATGTCATCCAACTAGTATGTTACTGGTTGGTTTCATTTAACCTCCCCAAATAATCCATAGCTTGCTCATTCCTCCGTTGATGTTTGTACTTAAAAACCTATACGAGTACCATGCTTCTAACTTTAATATGATGAGTTTTTAACTTTGATTTATATATTTCTGTTATTTTTACTTCATCGTAAACTCTTATAGGTGGGATTCGTCTTGTTGGTTCTCAAGTAGGTAGACTTGGGTCTGCCGGCCAAAGTTGTTTCTTCTTTTATCATAATTCAAAATCTCTAGGTGAGTTAGAAAAGTGTCTTACCGTCGGGTTGCAGGATGAGGTCTTGTATGTCCAAAAAATATGGGCCAAAGCTTCGCGCCACATGTCGTTGGCTTTCCCCATACTCTTCTTCAACGTATCAAGAATTATGTGATAGATGACCTTAACCTGTTATTAAATTATGGATAATAATGAGATAAAAAATGATGATATGATAGTATATGCAAAATTCTTAAATTTATTTGTTATCAAACTATAATCTATTTTCCAAAATGAGGAATATAAGACTACTAAAGCGGATACTATATGCTTCCACAAACATTTTCTTATCTCATTCCCCTAATATGATTCAAAGGATCTACTTCCACCTACTTTATAAAATAATATCCCACGTACTTGGTGAAGTAATTTATTGCATGCGGGCCCATCGTTGGCAATTGTCACATTAGTTGACCGAATCATGCACATCTCCGCACATCCTAAGCTAATAATTACCAATGGTTATGAATTTTTATGTCAATATTTGTACATCAATATGTCTGTACATCTTTGAAGGTGTACTTGACCTCAGTAAGTCTCATGAACTTCAACACTAGTTGCAATACATACCTATTTGATCTCAATCTCAACTATTTAACATCAGACTTGTCTGTTATTAGGCTCCACTTATCATATATTCCTTGATAAGATATATCTATGATGTTTTGAAGATGATCACTAAGAATATTCTACCAAATTTATTCCCAAACAAGAATGATATTGCTAATGCAGTCAGACATTCTTTGGCCATTCATGTTGGCTACCTTTTACCGATAGATAGTCGACCATAAACTTCTGCTTCGTTTTGACTTGCTCTAAAATTATGAGGTCGAAAGGGATACACAAGTTTAAACCATTTATAAGTATCATTTATATTTTTATCTTTAGATTTCTTATTCTAAACTATTTTATTGGTCACTAGTTACAAATTACTTCGTAAGATAAGTGTATAAATGCCAAGATATCTAGCCAGTCTATATCCAACTATCATCGCTTCATATTTGGCCTCATTGTTTGATGTACTGAATCTATATCCTATAACAAGAAATACTTCTACTCCAGTTAGAGAGACGATGTACAAACCATCTCCACACCCATAGGTGGTAGTTGCGTTATCAACGTACATTATCTACTCAGTGATGCCTTCGTTATTTTATGTTGGCAAGGTTATTTCTCTCGGGGCTCCCAAATGAAGTCAACACAGATATGCTAATGCAAATTTTGTAAGTGTACAAATTCGTTGTTAAGTATATGATTATTTTTATGACTCGAGTTATTGGACTCAAAGAAACTTATTTAATGGTACTTTATAATATTAACTTCATTTGTTTTAATAATATGCAAAATAATGAAATTTTCATAATAATATCGAGGTTTAGTTGTTTTGTTTCAATAAGAAAAACAAAATAAAGCAATAATAAATTATATCAATCAATGATAAGATAGTCTAGAGTTATTGAACATGCACCAAATCTAGTATATATAATTTTCTATTATTAATTTAATTTAGTCATATTGTTATTAAAATCAATTTCTCTTTGAATTTGTTATTATCATCTCTTTAAAGGCTTATTATATCCTTACCACTTACAATTAGATAATTAACACTACAAAGGTCATGAGTTCGAGTCCCTCTACATACGCTTTCTCGGCTGAGCCTGTCACTTTGTGTGGTTTACCTTCTGGCGTTGGTTTGCAGGCTATTGCGCCAAACTGAGGGTTTATCCTGTGCGCACTCATTGCACTATGAGTAGCGGCTGCGGGTTCCTTCCGGAAAAAAGAAGATAATTAACACTAAAAATATAGTCGAGATCTCAATATGTCATGACAAATATCTTTATGACTCATTTAACCTGGGATATTATTATTATTGGATTCAAAAATATATTTTACCCCTCTCTCTCACCCTTATCTAGAATCATTCAATTGTTGCTTCATTTTGGTTATTTTTGTTTTGTTGTTGATGCTGAGTTTTTTTTACCATATCGCTTTTCATATTCTCCGTTTTAGATTAACAATAATAAAAATGAAAGAAAAATATTTGTCAAAACAATAAATCAATCTCATTCCTAAAGTTAAGCCTCAGAAATAATTTCATCACCTTCAATGACAAAATCACACCCCTCGATATGACATAACCTCGTGAATAATTGGAAGCATTAAAAATAATATTTTATATTTTAAAAGTAATTACTAAATTAAATTAAACTAACTTTTATTAATAATATACTAGAAATTTGGACATTAGTCCAATAACTCTATATACAAAATAATTAGCTAATGCTAATTTTAATAATAATAAAATAATAAAATAAAATAAAACGATAAAACTGTCTTCTCCTTGAATGATTTTTGCCTCCACTTTCTCATTCTTGTTATTCATTTTTGAGATTTTCAATTCTATAACAAGTTATTATATAAAAAATATTTATTTCTCTACATGCTTAATTATTTAATATATTTTCTTAATCTCTAATGTTAATTATTTATAAGGGAATTCATAATTTTTTATTAATAACAATTCTAGCAAATTTTATATTTTAGCAAAAAACACTCACTAATAATTCATATATCCAACATTTAAAGATGTTAGATATATCTATTTAAATGTTCAAATTCTGTTTTCATATATTTTAAAATAAAAATCATAATTTTTATTTAGAATTTTTATATTTTTTCTTTATTTAATCAATAATGGTAAAAAAACTATTTTTTGTTTATTTTTTTAAATTAACTTTCAATTATATATTAAATTCAAAATAAAAAACTATGGAAACATTTTATTATTTTATTGCTTAAAGTATCTAATTAATTTGTTTATAAATATATGTATAAATCAAAGATATGTCTTAATTGGTCAAATGTCATTTGATAACAATGTGAAGGTATGAAGCTTATGTAGAATTATCATAACTCAATAGCTCACTTTAGCATACACACCCAAGTCTCGTGGGTAACCAAGATTGTTGTGAACGATTGGCTACTCATTAAATGCATGATGTGATCTTGGAAATATCACCTCAGTGTGCAGTAATAAAAAATTGGTTGCGGTAATCAAAACAAAAATTTAATAAGTATTTATCGATGTATTAAATGCGGCTCCCCATTTTTATATGCATGGCTCTCTAATACTCTCTCTATTACTCTGAGATATACCGCCAATTTTTACCCTTTTTTGGTATCACCAAGAGTTGAGGTGATGCTGAGTAATCGATCAACTCTAGTAAGGTATATTGCATTCATTGCTCCATTTAAATTTTTTGATGTCATGTAAAATTTTGACAAGCATCAGTACGTCACTATTGAAAATGAATTAGTTCAAAATTACAATTGTGTCGTTCAAACCGTTGCACTTTCTTTATTTTTCATGAGAGGCTCATCTCACATAACTCACTATCTAGTTGGTATCAACATTAACTCTATATTGATGACCGTAAAACTAAATAATTTTTATGATGTGAGAACGAATATACATTTTATGATGTTCAATTTAGTATTATGGTCGCACAATGAAGCGAATTGTTATGTCGAATCAGTTAAGACGATGTTTATTATAAACATATTATCAATATATAACTTTATGTTACGTTCAAATTGAATCCCGAACTGTTAGGTGTCACTAAAGTCCTACATCGGTTAAACATGAGAATGATCAATGGCACATGAGTAAGAACATATCTCAACTAGTATGAGGTCTTTTAGAAGTATACCAAAAGAAAATCTGTGCGGGCCTTTGGGCCCAAGGAGGGCAGTATTATACTAGTACATAGATTTGGTTGGTTTATACTTATATATAGAAGAAGAAATGTGGCTCTTAACTATATTCCTAAAAAATGATCTTCAGGGCCAAACATAGTGTCGTGTGGGTAAACTCATCGAGTGGTGATCATGATAGACCAACCATGTTCAGTGTGAAAGATCCATTGTAAAGATGTATAGTTCTGACAATATGGTCTTATTATATTAACTAGATAAACCCGTTATAAAGTTCTATGGCTCTGGTGGTGTAAAACCTGATTATAATGAACAAATCAAATTCAATTGAGATGAAGCTGGACATGATCAATATGAAAGATCTGTTGTAAAGATATACCACTCAGATGGTCACAAACTGATCAAGTGAGCGGATAGAAGTCAATTGAGAGAGGGCTAGCCATGCTTATGATAAAAAACATTGAAATGCTTTATGACTTACATAATATGGTCTGACTACAGTGAATAAATAGATTTGGTGTAAAACTCTATGACTCAAATAGTAAACCTAGACACAACCGGATTATAGAGAACGAATGAAAGTAAACTGAGAGAAGGTTATACATGATCAAGATGAAACCTTTGTTGTAAAGATTTATGAATCATGTGGTGAAGTCCGACACATGATATATAGTAAGCGGATGAAATTCAATTGAAAAGAGGCTAACCATGCTCAAGGTGAAAGATCTGTTGTAAAGATCTTTGACTCAGACAATATGGTATGAAGAATGAGCATATAAATCTGCTGTAAAACTCTATAGTATGGGTGGTGAACCCAAACATAACCTAATTATAGTGGGTAGATGAAACTCAAGTGAGATGTGGTTAAAATAGTACTTTATTTAAAAGAAAAATTCGGTAGATGTGATTAAAGTCATATATCAGTTAGACATGAGAAAGATCAATGATATATAAGTAGGAACATATTCGAACTAGTATGAGACCTTCTGGAAGTTAAAAAAACAAAGTCGTACATGCTTTTGGGCTTAAGGTGAACAATATCATACTTGCGCGAAGATCTGATTAGTTCATATTTATATATGGAAGCATAATATACGCCCAAACCATATTCCCAACATAAACATATTGTTCACCGTTCAATGATACGTTGCTTATGTATTCTTCATAACAAAATGTCTTTACTATGTAGTAATAAATATTGTAGTTTGTAGTGAATGCGGTATTATGAGCGATTGTCGGGTCACTTAAGGCCATGTCTGGCCAAGCTAGTCTTAAGTGACCAAACAATCACTTAAGGCTGGCTGGCCACCAAGGCTAAGATTTTGGGACTCATATTTGGCCTTTCAGCCAAGTTTATTCTACTTGCCCGTCATAGCATGGTTAGTAACTTGGTCTTTTATTTAGCTAGTTTACTTAGATTTATTAATGAGGAAAGCTTGGCCATAGCTCGAAGCAAGCTTGACTAGATCTTGGGGAAAGCTTGGTCCGGTATCAAGGCAAGCTTAGCCATTTCTTGTGACAAGCTTGGACATGTCTCGAGGTAAGCTTAGGTTGTTTTTATTTGTTAGGTCAAGTCAGGATAATTCTGGAATAAATGAATTATACAAGGCTCAAGTTATAAATTCTTACTTAGCCGTGGTCGTGTCCTACTTAGATGATATTTCATACCGTATCAGTAAATCCCACACTCATTTTCTTGCTTGCAAGTGATTGAAGTGCTTCGGTCTTGATATCTCATGGTTGTGTGTTTTAATCGCCTTTGGTCTGCGAGCGTTGGTTATGTTGTGCATGAGCTTTATTTGGTTATTTCTCTTTGATCAAAATTAATTGTGCATTTTGATGAGTAAAATAATGACAAGAAAGGGGGGGGGGGGGATCTTGGATCTAGTGCTTGATGTGACTAGTGCTAGGAATGTAGAGAGAGAAAGTCGAAAGAGAAAGTATTAAAGAATGTCCACCTACCCAAGAATAAAGGGGCTCCCTTATATAGTGGGAAAGTGGTCCCCATATATGTCCTAGGTAGTCCTTGTATATTTAATTGCTAGTCCTTTACATTCTACTTCCTTTACATATTGCTCAATAATTAATAATAGATATATTAATGGGTTTATTTTATTTGACCTTTTACAATTAACACTTTTTCTGCTGGACTCAGCGAATTATTTCCTTATCAGTAGCCCCCTAGTCTTCAAGAGCATCGGGAATGAAGACTCATGAGTAAATCGAGGAAACCGCCACTGTCAAAAATCACCTCGGGCTCAGAGTTTTGCGGGTGTTTTGGCTAAGTGCCTCGGGATAACGTTTCCTAAAGCTTCGGGAAAGGTTATATTGCCCAACGCCCGACCCACTTGCCACAGCGAAACCGACCCTCCTCACGTCTTTTAACGCCTCGGGAGGTGATCAATCTTGTTCCCCATTTCCCAATCTGCGGTGATGGGCTTATTAAAAATCTAGCTAGTGAATCGGCCATGGGCTCAACCGGGTCGTTAAGCCTGCTTGGAGAGTTGTCTGATTCAGTTCTTCGCATTAGTGGAAACGTGAAGCTCATTTGAAGAACACTCGAGTTCTGGCGCCGGCGCAGGCCTATGGTACTAGCCTGATGATGACCTATTTCGTGCATAGTTGGTTTTGGCTTACACGTGTTGTTCCTTTATTCAAAGCGTGCCCATCTGCACATCTCTCTAGGAGACTTTTTGAACTCCCGCGGATCTTTGTCGTTTGGACTTCCCCATGCGTGAAACGGTTAAGGCATATCGTTGCCTATAAATACTTCTTCTCTTATCACAACTCGCTCCCTCAGAGAAATCCTAGAGAGAGAGTCCCCCTTAACCATTCTAGAGAGAGAAGCTAGTGTTTATGAAAAAGAAAAACCCGAAGCATAACCAGAAACCAAAGAAGAAACCTGAGCCCGTGTTTGGATTTATTGATTGGGCTAGCATTAGTGACCGAGCTGACGAATATCGAGCCGCTGGACTGATTTGGGGTTCCGATACAAAACCCTTCACACCCGTGCCTCTTCCCCACGATCCTGTCCTGCCAACTCCCGTGCCTGTAGAATCGTTTATTGTACCAGAGCTGGCTATTGCTCCAATCCCGGAAGAAATTGTCATCCTTTCCAGCAGTTCTTCCCCGAATTCCCCTGTCAACCCCCCAGTCACTCGACGCTCTCGTCGGTAAATGCACCTGGAAACTTACCCTCTCCTCTTCTTCCCGAGCGCCATAGTAAACCTAGATTTCTTATAATGGGAGACTCCATCGCCTCTTTTTCGTCGGTGGAGGGCATCTCACCCGAATTGGTGCAATTAACCCCTACTATCGTCAGATTTTGTACGGGCGTCAATATCGCTGCTATTCCTTTGGGCGTTGCTCGAAGGGATTTCGAGCGCCAGAAGCTGGAAATGGAACGTGCGCGCAAGTTGCAAGAAAGCGGATCAAAATATGTCAGCACTGGTAGTACTTCCAGTTTTGTAAAACCTTCTTCCCAATCTGTTGACCCGAAAGTGGCCGGTTCCCAGATTCCAGAGGAAGTCTATCCTAATTGTACTGAGCCTATTCAAACTAACGCCATCAATGAGCCAGAGGCGACCAATTTAGCTGGCTCGGGGAATAGTCCCGTAAGGGAGGAAGAAGCGGGGAAAAGTGTCGTTGCCGTAAGCGATGGTGCTGCTGCTCATTCTGAAGAGCCACTTCCTCCGGAGATAGAGGCTGTGATAACAACTACTTACCATTGATCTTTGTGTCGGGACAACGTCATCGCCCTTTTTGAGGGAAAGTATATGTACTTCTCTGCTGCGGAACAGTCGGAGCTTCTGATCCGGTGGGGAATCCCGAAGTGCGTCAAAGTACGGTTTCCCGTTAATAGGGAAACACCTCTGCATGTACAGTCTCGGGAGATCGTCGTTTTACAAAGCTTTTTAACTGGGGTCTCAGGTTTCCTCTGGATCTCCAGATCGCTTGGTACTTCGAAATCCTCGGTATCTGCCCCTCACAGCTAACTCCCAACGCGTGGTACACACTGATGTCTTGTATCATGGCCTCTTGACTGTCGGGTCGCATAATGCTGATGGAAGAATATGTTGCTATGTCCGAGCTTTCAAAATCGCCCAAACTACCTTTCTTCTATTCCTCTTTAGCAAATACATGAAAGATTTTGAACGACTTTCTCGAGGGTGACAAGTCGTGGAAGCACCGGTTTGTCTTTATTAGTGGCTGTTGGTAGAACGGTCGTCCATATACCAAGGAGAACCCGAGGTGATTGTTGCGGACGTGGGTTCCTGATGGTAATTTTATTATATATATATATATATTACCTTAACCAATCCTTTGTTCAGTTTCGAAAGAGTACATCCAAGGGTTGAAGAAGGATTATTTTGAGGATGCCAAAGTAACCTTCCAAATTCTGAAGGACTTTGCCCGGGCATTTCATCGATGCTTTAAGAACACCAACCTCATAATGAGCAACCTCTGGCGTTGCTCTAAGGAGCCACTTACGTTGGAGCAGCTGCGCCAACCACCTAGCTTGGTGGATTTCGTTGCTAAAACGGATGCGCCCGACGCACATCTGTTTCTTCCCAAACGCAACAAAGCGCCTAGCAAACGCTCAAAATCTGATGAGGGTGCGGAGCCGGAAAACGCAGCAAAGGTATAGGCTGATGTTGTTGGACAAGAAACAACAGCTGTTGTCGAGGCTAAGGAGGTTGATCGACCCAAGGAGGTGAAAAAGAAAAGAAAGAAGTCCGTGGCTGATGGTGACGAAGCCAAGAAACCGAAGCGTGTGAAGAAGAAAACATAGGTCGGAACTGTCGATGCTCCCGCACTTGCAGAAAACGCGACTATTCCGGCATTTTTTGAGCAATATGAGGGATTTAAAGGTGGGGATATTATCGCTTCTGCAACTGCGTCGACCGAGAATACCACGGTCGTCGTGATTCCTGATGATGATGAGGTCGGGGGAAAAAATGTCGGCCGTTCTAGAGTAGCGAAAGCTGATGGAGCCTCGTCAAATGGCACAAAGCTGCACGTTCTGTCAGTTCCATGTGAGTCCTTATACTTTATCTTTACGAGCCAATGACGTGCTATCATTGTCCTTGTATAGCATGATTGTGCCACTGGCTATGAAGGAGAGACGCGCGGGGGAGCTGAATCAAAAATTGACGAATGCTGAGGAGGAAATAACCGCGCTGGAGAATGAACTAAAAAATGGAGACGTGGGAAAAAAACTCCTGGAATAAAGGGTTAAAAAGGCGGAGGAAAGAGCGTCAAAAGCTAAGAAAGCTCCGGCGCGGGTAAAAAAAACCGTGATGATCAAGCTCGGTAGTTGGTTGCGGCGAAATTCTAGAGCCTCTTTTTCCATCACTTCGTAGCAAAGAAGACAAAGGAAATTGCTGACCTCCGAGCCGTAAATGACCTTTTTGTTGCGAAATGTGAGAAGTGGATGGAGAAAGAAGCCGCCGAAGCTAAAGCTGCTTATGTCTTAAGCCTGCATAACCATTTCCCCGACCTTGCTCTTGGGTTAATGTGGTTAGATGTTCCCGAAGCAGACCGCCCATCCGGAGTAATCTGTGAAGATGAAGAATCAGATGCCACATAGACTGACCCTGATAATGAAGACGTCTAAAATTTCTTTAATTTTCCCAAGTGTCGATGTTTTTTGGTGGTTTTGTTTTGTAACCAGTTGGGTGAATGAACCCTTCCTAATTTGTACTTGATTCGATAACTGTTAAATTTCATTAAGCATTACCCGCCGTCTTTGAAATTATTCGCCTTTAAGCTTCTGTAGATCGATGTTTAACTTAGAGTTTCCCTTTAGGGTCGGGAACAAATGTTGATCATTTGAAAACTGAAAAACCATTTAAGTCTCTGTAGATCAATATTTAATTGAAAATTTTCCTTTAGGGTCGGGAATAAATGTAGATCAGTTGAAAACTGAAAAACCAATTAAGGCTCTGTAGATCAATATTTAATTGAAAATTTTCCCTTAGGGTCGGAAATAAATGTAGATCAGTTGAAAAATGAAAAACCAATTAAAACTTTGTAGATCAATATTTAATTGCAAGTTTCCCCTTAGGGTCGGGAACAAATGTGGATCAGTTGAAAACTGAAAAACCAATTAAGGCTCTGTAAATCAATTGAGATCGTCAAAAGCCATCTATCAGCTCGTCAGCTGATGGATTTCCCTTTGACATTGTCTTTCGAATTTTTGAAGGCAAAAAGAGTAGATTAAAAAGATCGATTGCCATAAATGCCTCATTAAAACCTCGTCGCGCCACCGAGGTAGGAAATAGTGCGTCCCCGACGAAGGAGTTTTTACATAAACAAGAATAATTACAAGGAAATAAAAAAAGATTAATCCAAATACATCTTCAGATGTTCAATATTCGAGGGGAGCCTCAACAGACGTCCGTGCTTGTCTTGTAATCGATACGTCCCGCTCTTGATTCTTTCCACTACCGGATATGGGCCTTCCCAATTTGGGGCGAGTTTGTCGAGGCTTTTATCCTTAGTGTGCAGAAAAACTCTTCTCAAAACTTTGTCCCCAACTTTGAACTCTCGTCGGCGTACTTTCGACGCGTATCAGCTCCTTATTAAGGTCTGATAATGTAGGGAATTCAGCTGAGCTCGGCTTCGTTTTTCTTCTACTAAATCAAGAGCTAGTCGTCTGTCATCCCCGTTTTTATTTTCATCGTAGCTTTTGATCCTGAAAGATGGGAAAATTGATTCCGCGAGGGTGACGGCATCCATCCCATAGACCAAGGCATAGGGCGATTCTTGAGTCGCCGTTTGGGGAGTGGTGCGGTAGGTCCATAGTACTTCATGTAGATAATCTGGCCACTTACCGGCTTTTCCTTCCAGGTTCTTTTTGAGTCCGTCTATAATAGCCGGTTTGTGACCTCGACTTGCCCGTTCGCCTGAGGGTGGAAAGGAGCCGAAAAACATTGCCTGATCCTGTGGGTCGAACAAAAAGATTTCATTTCGAGCCTTTGTGGAACCCCAAATATGCAGCAGATGTTTGACCAAATGAACTTGATGATATCTTTAGTCTTTGTTCCCTATAGTGGCTCGGCTTTTACCTATTTCAAAAAGTAATCCACTGCCACCACTATCATTTGTCTTGCGCCAGATGTCATCGGTAATGATCTTACCAGGTCGATCCCCCATCGGTCAAAAGGGAGGCCTTCCGATATTGATTCCAGAGAGGCTGCGGGCATATGGATTGCGTTCGCGAATCTTTGACAGGTGTTGCATGTTCTAACTATATCTTTAGCATCGGCGGTTATTGTTGGCCAATAAAATCCGGCAAAAAAATTCTCCTTATTAGTGCTTTGTAGCCGCAATGAGCGGCGCCCTCCCCATCATGCAGTTCAGACACAATTATTTGTGATTCATTCGTCCCCAGACATCTCAGCAAAGGCCTGCTATAAGATTCATTCGTACTTTCCTGGCCAAGACACTATTATCCGGTAATGATCCTTTAGGCCAGAAAACCTATGATGTCACTTCTCCAATCCGACAAGGTTACCGAAGATATCTGACAGAGGATCTCTGGTCGATTGTTTAGCTCTGTCATTTTGATAATTGAAGGATTTTCTTGAACTGTTACCCATGGGTAGCTGCTTGAGCAGGATGCTGATGCAAGGGAATCTCCAATCACGTTTTCGGCCCTAAGAACGTGTTCATATGTTACTTTGGCAAACGACACGGCTAACACACATAACGCGGCTAGGTACTGAACCAGGTGCTCTTTCCTAGCTTTTGACGCTCCCGAGGCTTGGTTTATCAGCAACTAAGAATCACTGACGAGGCGTATATGCATGGCCCCGCACACCTGTGCTAACCTCAAACCAGCTAAGGCAGCCTCGTACTCACTTCGTTGTTAGACGTGGTAAAACCAAATCGGATCGCCTAGTGCATCATTAGGCCCGTAGGAGTGGTTATTTGTACACCCGCACCGCAACCACTGACGTTTGATCCTCCGTCAGTTCTGATAATCCATTCAACTTGTTTGTCTTCCTCAGGCGATTCTATTTTTTCTGGTCGGTTGGAATGAAATTCGACTAAATAATCAGCCAAGGCCTGGCCCTTAATGGCCGTCCTTGGATCAAAATTGATATCAAAATCGCCTAGTTCGACCGACCATTTGGACATTTGTCCCGACATGTCTGGACGCTGTAGTACATATTTAAGTGGAAACGATGTTCGAACGATAATTGAGTGGGCCGGGAAGTACGGCCGCATTTTTCGTGTCGCGGTCACCAAACCAACGCCATCTTCTCCAGTTTCAAATACCTCGTCTTGGCATCTAACAAGGTTTTGCTCACGGAATATACCGCTTTAGGGACTGCTCCCTACTCACTGACCAAAACCGCACTCACTGTAAAATCAGAAACTGCCACATAAAGAAAAAGGACTTCCCCTTTCAGAGGCTTCATTAAGAGATTCGGGGATGATAAATAATTTTTGATTCCCAAGAAAGCCTTATCACAAGCCGGTGTCCAATCGAAAGATTTTGCATTTCTCAGAACCTGACAAAAGGGAGCACACTTGTCAGATGAACGAGATATGAACCGATTTAGAGCCGTTAGGCGCCCAGTTAATATCTGTACTTCCTTGATATTCATTGGCGGGTTCATGCTTGCTAGAGCTTGCAGCTGGATCGGGTATGCTTCGATTCCTCTTTTGCTAACGAGAAATCCTAAGAACTTTCTCGACCGTACTCCAAAAGAACATTTCTTCGGATTTAGCTTAAGGTTTATGTCCCTTAAACTGCCGAACGCTTCTTTCAAATCAGCAAGATGGTCATCGTTAGTCTCGCTTTTCACGAGCATGTCATCTCGATAGACTTCCATGTTCCTCCCGATCTGATTCTCAAACCCTTGTTTACCAGCCTCTGATATGTCGCTCCTGCGTTTTTTAATCTGAAGGGCAGCCCCGCCCGGTGATGAACGTCGTGATTTCTTGGTTTGTCGAGTTTAGCTTGATTTGGTTATATCCTGCATATGCATCCAAAAAAGAGAGTAGTTTGTTACTCGACGTTGAATCAACCAATTGGTCGATTTTTGGCATCGGGAAAGGGTCATTGGGGCATGCTCGGTTGAGGTCGGTGAAATCTACGCACATCCTCCACTTGCCATTTTTCTTTTTTACCAAAATGCAATTGGATGTCCACCGCGGGTAGCTCGACTCCTTGATATGACCGATGCTGAGCATTCTTTCGACTTCTCCTATAATAATTTCCGTTTTTTCTGGTGAGAAAGCCCGACTTTTTTGCGAGATGGGTCGCACATTTCTGTTAACAGCCAAATTGTGAATTATCATGTCTTCTGGGACTCCGATTACGTCTTCCGAACACCAAGCGAACAAATGCAAATTTTCTTGTAGTATTAAAATCAATTTTCCTTGAAAACCAACGACAAATTAGTTCCGATTTGTAAGATTTGCCCTTCAGTAGACTGGTATCTCCCGTAATCCTCATCGGTAGTAAAATACCTGGGAGCTTCCCTGGGATCGTCCACAGGTAACGACCCCAATGGAAGTCCCCTTAACTGCTAGTCCCGGACTTGCTCCATCTCCTAATCGCCTTTTGGTGCTAAAGCTGCCCGGTAGCATTCCCTCGCCGCTTTCTGGCTACTTCTTACTACCCCACATTGTTACCGACCACGTACTTTAAGCATTGATGAATAGTAGATGTCACCGCATGCATCCGTGACAGCCATAATCGACCAAAAATTGCGTTATGAGAAGCTGGCGCATCTACCACGACAAACAGAATAGTGACCTCTTTCTTGAACGGCCTGCGGCCGAGTTGAACAACGCCATCGAATTATCCTATTACCACTACGGTCGAACCTGTAAATCCCAAAATAGTCCGATCTGACCTCGTAATCACTGGGGGTTTCTTAAACTGGGCAAACGTAGACGCGAAGATTATGTTTGCTGAACTTTCGATGTCAATGAGGATACAACAGACTTCCTCTCCCTTAATGGCTGCCCCAATAACGACTGCGTCTTTGTGGGGACTGACTATGTCCCTCATGTCATCGTCGTCAAAATACAAGATTGGTGATGGGTTTTCCCTCACATGGGGAGACGTCTGAGCCTCCAACTGAGTCGCCAAGTTCACAATATGTCGTTTCCAGGAAGAATGGGTGATCCCTACCATAAAGTCACCTCCAAAGATAGTCAAGGATTCAAAGTATTGATAGAGGCTGCTTACCTTCCTTCCGACTTCCACAAATTCTTTTTCTATGACCCCGATTATATTACGACTGACATTGGGGTCGAGATATTCGACATATACATGAAAAAGATATGTTACTTCGAAAATTTCCATTGTTGTCTCCGAATTCTGTACTGTCACGATTTCTTTCGCAACTGCACCTTGTTGTGCTTTCTTCTTTATATACTCAAGTAATTTTCTGTTTTCTATCAGCATCTGTATTTCCTTTTTAAGAGAAATACAGTCCTTGGTATAGTGCCCCACATCCTCATGGAATATGCAGTATCGATTATTTATGCTTTCCCGGGGTATCGGGATGGGAAAGGGCCTTCGATAAATCCTGCTCTTCTTAGTATTTTCATAGATAGTAGATACGCATTCAGTTAAGTCAACAAAGTAGGCAGGTCGGATTCATTTGTTGGAAATGGGTCGTGTGACCACCTGATTGGTCTGTTTAGTCCTCTGAACTTGAGACGTCTGAGGTTTGGCCGGTACGGGATGAGCTGGTGGTATCGTGCTGATTGGCTGAGCCTGCGGGACGTAGCAAGGTTGAGTGCCCTGTTTTATGACTACCGACACCTGTGCACTCTGTTGGATCTGCGCTGCCAACTCATAAGCCTCGGTTTCCTCTATCAATATCTGATTTTCCATCTGAGCTAAAAGGGCAGAAAAGGTAAAAGTCTGCTTCTGTGTGACCGCTTGTTTCATCGGTTCTGGGAGCAGCCCTAAACGGTATCCTGTCAGCGCCACATTCTCCTCGCAGTGGTCAAGGTCGGTCTTTGCATCAATAAAGCGCCTGGTATAATCCGTGAGGCTCTCTTCCAGCTTTTGTTTACAGTTGACGATTGTGTCTCCATTATCTCGGAAGCTTTTGCTTCCCACGAATTACTGTCGGAACATCATCCAAAACATCTCGCAATTCTTTATGCAACCATGTGGTAACCGGTTGTACCATTTAGATGCCCGATCCTTGAAGGTCATTAAAAAGGCTCGGCATAACAACTTGTCGTCGTTATCGAAACTCAACATGAAGTTCTTAAAAGCTTCCAAATGGTTGTCTGGATCTTTTTTTTCCATCATATGTCTCTAGTTTCGATATATCAAATCTCTTTAGGAAATGTCCCGACAGTATCTCATCTGACAGCGGCGATGCTCTCTTATTCCAACCAAAACCAAAGGCGCCACCGCCGAGCCCCTCGGTGAGAATTCCATATAATCCTTCATTGCCTGGGTTGATGAACTGACTACTGACTCTGTACCCGTGTGTCTGGCTAACTGACGGTTGCCACTGGACCTAGGGCCAAACTACCCGCTCCTCTCTATTTGCTGTCAGCATTTCTTATTTTTCGTGGGAGTTTGGTGTTCTATTTTCGGTGCTGTCTTTCTTGAACTTAGGTGAGTCGGAATGCGATTCCCTATTGCGTCGAGATTTATTTTTTCTTGCGAGCTTATTTCGTCTTACCCTGCGACGATATTCTCTTCCCGAGGAATCGTCCGAAGTGAAATCAGTGGAGCTGTCTCGATCATCTTTCAAATACCTCTTTGTCTTTCCTCCCTGCTCCCTGTCTGGATGAGACTCCCAATAACCGTGAACAGGTCGGGCGTCGTTATGATGACCCTCTCCCGGGGAGCCTTCTCCGCGGTTGTCGATCATCGGCTCTTTCCCTTTTCCTTCACGAGCACTTTTCTCGTCTAGGGACCTCTTTTTCTCAGCGTTCAGCTTCGCGATATCCTCCATCAATTGTCTCCTTGTCATGATAAGAGTCGATCGCTTGTCCCGACCATGTGCATAATGATCATGGTCGGAGGCCCCTTCGCCTTCGGACATCGAAATAGCTCGGGCCACCACTCTTTCGACTCCTTCCCCAGTCGCCTCGTCATTTATTGTTGAAATAAAGTCGTGATTTCAAAGAAACAGTTGCCTTTCAGGTATCACGTGTTCCCACAGACGGTGCCAATGATGAGTAAAATAATGACAAGAAAGGGGGATCTTGGATCTAGTGCTAGAAATGTAGGGAGAGAAAGTATTAAAGAATGTCCACCTACCCAAGAATAAAGGGGCTCCCTTATATAGTAGGGAAAATGGTCCCATTTATATAATAGGCAGTCCTTGTATATTTAATTGCTAGTCGTTTACATTTTACTTCCTTTACATATTGCTCTCTAATAAATAATAAATACGTTAATCGGTTTATTTTATTTGAACCTTTTACAATTAACACTTTTGCTGCTGGACTCAGCGAATTATTTCCTTATCATATTTTATTGTAAAGAAGTGTATGTGACCAATTCGATGTCGAGTTAAGCTCGACCGAGATTAAGTTTTGCTGAGCGGAAGTCTTCCACGTGAGGTTTCTAAACTCCATTTACTTTAGAAATTATTTCTTCAAATTTAATGAGCGAGATGCTCCCAAAGAAGACCGACATGAAGCTGACCAATAACAGACTGATCTTATGCCATGTTAAAGTCGTCTGAGTTTGAGCTAATGCCAAGTTGACATTGACCGAATCGATACCGAGCTAAGGTCAAGCTGGCACCAAGTTGAGCTCGACCGAGGTGAATCTTTGTTGAGCGAAAGGCTTCCGAGTGAGGCTTCTATGCTCCATTTACTTCAAAAAATATTTTTTCATATTCATTGAAAGAGATGCTCCAAAAGAAGCCTGAACTTAGGTTGAGTGAGAACGGGCTAATCTTATACCATGTTAAAGTCTAGTGAGGTTACTTTATTCACATCTAATTATCTCATTACATATCTGTGGAATAACTATTCTGCTCCCTTCAGGAGATCTCGAGTAATCTTACTTTAGGCGACTAGAATGACCCGGATTAAGTTAATCCACTCGATGGTATTTGCATATCATTGACACATGCCCACTCCCATGAAAATTGAATTTAGGGGGCTTGAATATCGTCAAAGTTTTCACCGAGGCTTGAATTTTGGGCCATATTAGGCTCTTTTCGTTGTAGTGGGTGAACCATTTCCTTTTTCTTTTCTTTATTTTGGGGGGCATGTGTGGCCTTCATTTGTTGTAATATAAGGGTCTATTTACCTTTTCAACCAATCTATGTTCACTAACTCTTGATAGTAAGTAAAATATTTGGATATGTTATACATTTACTTGTATCTTGTATCCCCTCATGTCTTGTTGCTTAGTGTGAACGTACTCCTCAGACTTTATAGCGAGAGTTGAAACTATATAGGCAGGCTCAAATGCCTCGAGATAGAACTTTTTTACTTTGCTGTTTTATGTATATTTTTAGTGTAAAAGTTTTCGCTCGTTGCTTCCTTATTTTGTGTAAGCTTGACCATGCTCTACCGATTTTTCGACTTAAATATCATACAAGTTTTCGGTCTAACTTATATCCAATGTTATCCAGAAGACGGGTTAGGGTGTGAAGTTGTATAAAAGATGATATTTTTCCATTGTGGTTGAGAGTTTATGCTAATTCCTCTGCATGTAGCATAGAGAATACTTAGTTATGAAAATTTTAAACATAAGATGTGCTTCCGTTGACCAAAATAAATTGGGTTTGCAATGATTGTCTAGAAAATAATAAAACATATGAGTAAAGGTTAGGAGATCTTATTTTAAATTCTTAGAAGTATTCTCATCTACCCGTCTCAACTGACACTTGCAACGGTGTCGTTCTCACAAGCATGGTGGCTCGGCAATTGAAACTTATCATAGAATAGAAAGTTGGGCATATGACGATATCAAAGGAGAGTTGTTTCGTGCCTGAGCTGAATAACTCGTCTTCTATTGTTCCTCTGTTCACCCAACTCCGTCAAGCCTTACCTCAACAATGTCGGTCGTGATAATTATGTTAAATAAGATCCCCGTCCGTAAATAAAATGTTAGGGGTGGATGTACTGAGCGAGTTTGCTTTAGTTAGATTAACCCGTGGCGCGCTGAGGGCAGAAGTCAACCCCCAGATGCAACGATTACGTAAGCTATATGTGTAACTCGTCCGGCTGGTGCCTCCATATAAAGTTTAAATGTACGTTTTAAGCTTCTCACTTCTATCTTGTTCTCCCCCGAGACGAATCCCAGGCCGGTTCAACCTATCTCCTTCTTGCTTACCGTGGGCTTGAGAGCGCTGGGGCATATTTTAAGGGATGTGTAATCACATCTTCCTAGTGTCCGTTGTGTTTCTTGACGAACTCCCTCAAAGGCTCTCTCTTTCGGTTAGTGGCGAGATCTTTATTTTTATAAGTCTACATCCCTCTATGGTATGCATGTGGTCTTGGTGATATTCACATCGTTTATTGATATTTAATGTTACTGGTTGTATATACATATTTCATGGCCAAGCTAGAAGATCGGTAATTATGTTCTACTCGTAAAGTTAGGCTTCATACACGGTTAAAATCGGATGGTTGTCCTGCTCATCCGGGTGGGAACACTATCATAAAGGTCTAGGTGTTGGGGCATTTTTGGAAAATGCCACTGCGTTTGCCTCTTAGGAGGAAATCTCTCCTCCGTGCCTAATTTGTAGCGCGCGCATTTAGGTAGGCTACGATGAAAGGATTTGCCTTGGTGCTCTTATTCACACCCTAAGCAATTATTTGTGGAATACTGATCTAACTTGTATGGATCTTTTTTTCGGAGTTTCTCTCGAGTGGTACGATAATAAACTCTTTCATCTTCTCATTTCTTTCCTTCGAGATGGGTGCTATTTCAAAGCTAACGGTGGTGCGACCCATACTTAGCTTAAGTTCATCGTAATCACTCGTTATCTTAAATACTTCATACTTAACTAAGGAGTATGTTGCATGTGATCAATTGTGAAATGTTTCTTCTTTTAACAACGTTCGGTAGCACCTTATTCTTGATATCTTGGTGCCATAAATCTTGTGAACCAGATGTTTGCTTGTATTATTCAATTTATCACCACTCCAACCTATATTATTAATATAAATGGAGATGTTCATAGAAAATACCTAGGTAGAAAAGGTCTTAAATAAGGTGATCATTTATCCTATTTCTTATTCGTCTTGGTCATTCAATATTTTTAGATGATATTTTTAAGGATAAAAGCAATGATCCAAACTTTAGATTTTATTGAAAGTGTCATAAGCTGAAGATAATCAACCTCTGCTTCGCATATGATCTGATGATTTTTTATCGGGGTTGATAAAGGAAGGTTAAAAATTCAAGAAATATAGGGTTGTTTATTGATAAAGAAAGTTTGTGAGGAGAAATTGTTAATCATGTAAGGGAAAATGACCAATTGATAACAAACAGTAGACTTGAGGATATGACCATAATTAGTGAATTGTTAGACTTGTGGAACCTACTATTAGTACTATAAAAGCACCACCCTTTTCTTGGAAATGAGTGATTGATAAATAATTGAGCAATTATGACATTGACTTTATCTCTAAAAATATATATTTCTCTCTCTAAAATATTGTCTAAGTAATCTGAACAATACAGTTAGTCCTCTAAATATTATTTTACTAAAAAATCTCCTCCAAAGATTTATGGAACGATTATTAGTGTCGTCTGTGGGAACGATTTGGCCATGAATCGTCTTCTAAAACCAATCTAAAATTTTGAGAGAAAAGTAACATAAATTCTAGGAGATTGAAACATGAATAACGACTTGGAAACTTAAAAATAATTCTAAGAAAACCATGTGGCAAATAATATGGCAATTGATCAACAACATGATGATCAACATGTTGGTGAAATTTTAAAAGAGTTTATGTTGGTTTCTTAGAAAAATGAGTTGTTTGAAGAAATCAAAAGATTAAATTCTGAAGTCCAAACAGAAAATGAGACTTAGAAAAATGAGCCAGATCACTATCATCGAATTAGTAAGAAGGACAGGTATAGAAGGCATAATCGTAATTCTCCGAGGAAGAAATTGAAACTAAGGTACATGTATGAATCATAAGAGTCAGGTCATTGTTCACTCTATGATACTAGAGTTGGGTACATTCGAGAGTCGTGTTATCCACTGCGGGCTTCAAATCTAGTATTGGTAAAAAAGAAGAATGATAGATGGCGAATGTGTGTAGACTTCACAGATTTGAATAGAGCTTTCCTAGAAGATCCTTTTTGAATCTCACATATTGATCAACTAGTAGATTCAACATCTAGGAAACTGGTTTCTTTCTTTCATGGATGCTTATGCATGGTATAATCAGATCAAGATGGATCGGAGGGATGAAGTAAATAATTCGTTCAGTACTATGAGGGGTTTATATTGTTATAAAGTAATGCCGCTTGGGTTAAAAAAAATGAAGGCGAAACTTATCAACATCTAGTGAATAAGACCTCCGAGTCACAAATCGGGAGAAATGTGGAAGTCTATATCGATGATATACTGGTTAAAAGTTCAAAAGATGAAAATAATTTTGATGATTTAGAGGGAACCTTTATCAACTTGAAAAGAGTGAATCTAAAATTAAATCCAGAGAAGTGTATGTTTGGGGTCCGATCAGGAAAATTCCTCGGATAAATAGTAGGTGAAAAAGAGATTGAAGCTGACCCATTACAGTTAAAATCTCTTACATCTATGACTCCTCCTTGGAATATCAAGAAAGTTCAGATATTAACGGTAAGATTGGCAGCTCTAAACAAATTTATATCGCGCTTGTCGGACAGATGCACTCCTTTTTCCCAAGTGTTAAGATATGAAAATTATTTCAATTGGACAAAAGAATGTTCATAGGCTTTTCACTAGATTAAAGAGTATTTTTATTCCCCGGAAATTCTTACTAAACCTTTTTCAGGAGAGAGACTATTTGTTTACATAACTGTCTTGGATTATGCTGTAAGTGTCGTACTAGTTCGAGAAGAAGATAATGTCCCAAAGCCAGTGTATTACATTAGTAAAAGCTTATTAGATGCAGAAAAACGGTATCTGAAGTTGGAAAAGTTGGATCTTGCGTTAGTAATTGCTACTCGATAAAATAGGCCATACTTTCAATCTCATTATATTTATAGTACGAACATCTTTTCCACTGAAAACTATGCTTCAAAGACCCGATATTTCGGGGAGAATGAGTAAATGGTATGTTGAGTTAGGGGATTTTGATATCGAGTTTGAAACAAAAAATGCAATTAAAGCTCAAGCACTGACATATTTTTTAGTGGAGTTTCATTCCGAGTTTTCAGATATGGATGTTGATAAGGATAATTTCGAGGCTGAGTGGATAATTCGAACGAATGGAGGATTGAGTACGTCTGGAAATAGAGCTTTGATACAGTTGGTTTATCTGTAAGGAATATCAATGTTTCAGGCCATTCGGTTTGGGTTCAAAGGAACAAATAATGAAGAAGAGTATGAAGCAGCTTTAACATGGTTAAGGCTTGCACAAATTTATGGGGCTAAAATAGTTAAGTTAATCAGTGTTTTGCAGCTTCTCATTAATCATGCATCTGGAAAATCTGAGGCTCAAAAGGATCATCTAGTGAGGTATTTGAAAGCGCTAAAAGAACTATCTTCAAGTTTTGAAAAAAATAAGCTACGAACATGTTCGAAGAGAAGAAATTTATGTGACAGATTCTTTGGCCACTATTTCATATTCTGAGAAATACCCGTGGATTATTACTTTGGAAAATCTACCAGTCATTAAAAATTCAGAGAAAATAGTTGGGATTATTGATGAAAACAACCAAGTATCCATGGGTGAAAATAAGTATTGGAGGCAAGATATAATTAAATTTTTAGAGAGTGATGAGTTACCCATTGATAAATCATTATCTAAGAAGGTGCGTTTCAAATCTCATGGGTACATTATTCTCGGGGGCATCTTGTATAAGAAATATTTTAGTAGACTTTTGCTCTGGTGTTTGGGAAAACTTGAATTATAAGTGATATTATCAGAGCTTCATGATGGGGAAGGATATTCACATTGTGGGTTTAAATCATTGATTAGAAGAGTATTTTTGGCAGAATATTAGTGGCCCACGATATCGTATGACGCAAATGAGTTGGTTAAAAAGTGTGATACATGCCAAAGATTTTATAATATAATTCATAAGCCAGGAGCTCCCCTCTAAAGTATATCAGAGGCGTTTCCATTTGACTGATGGGGTAATGACCTTGGGGTCCCAATGAAAATCACTACGGATAATAGGCCTTAATTCAATCACAAATATTTGAAGAGCTTTTGTAATTCTAGTCACACGACATCTCTAAGCATTCCGAAGCATTCTGACTGAGTGCGTGACAACTATATTTGATAAAACTCGTGGTCATGTACAATTTTGAAAACATTTCCCAAGTCAAACCCTGAGGGAAAATAGAAAGAGTAGGTTTTGCAAGTATCATGAGGATGTTAGTCATGACACAAAAGAGTGTATTTCTTTGAAGAAATAAGTTCAGACGTTAATTGAAAATGGGAAGTTGACAGATTTTGTAAAAACAAATTCTAACAAGAATCCAATAATTAAAGAAAAGTTAAAGGAAGAGGAAACTGCATTGGTCATTTCCGAGGAGATTGAATCTTTTGATATTGCGACTGAGTACTTAGATCCAAAAGAAGGCAGAAATGATATAGCATGGTGGAGGAAATCGTCCCAAGAAAAAAGGTTAGTGACTTGTATGCTTATTTTGAATCTTAAGCAATTTTTAGGGGTGATAATGTTGCTGGAAATTCGAACAGTTCTCGAAAGAGGCATATTGTAAATTTGACTACCCAATTAGAAGTGGGTGCCTCGACACATTAGTACCGAGCTCCCTTCCCAATAATATGATTCGAGGACGATGATATGAGAAATGTGACAGGTCCACTTGAAGATGCGGTAGTAATTGCAACATGGATAGCTGGTGATCATGTGCAAAGGGTTTTAATTGACTCATGAAGTTCTGCCAACATTTTGTTTATGATCACTTACAAAAATTGTTGATTTACCTGTTATCCGACGATCTGATAGAAATATTGTAGGCTTTATAAGAGCAACTTCCGAAGTTATTGGTGAATTTGAAAGTGTGGTTGAATTAGGCTGGGGACCTTTCCGAATAAAAGTTACACCTACATCTTACAATGCTATTTTTAAGAGGTCATGGTTGTCAAAGATGTATGCTGTTATTTCCATGGTAAATCAGTTTTTAAAGTATTTCGTGGGGAATAATGTTGGAATAATTAGAAGAAGCCAAAAAATGGCTAGAGAGTGTTATCGAATTACTTTATCTTCCAAGAAAATTCGAGGAAATGCGTCAGAAAAAGCATAGCAGCTAGCAGGGACTTCCTCATAACCAACCCCTTTGGTGATCCAAGGGAGTCCCTCAGTCTTTTGGTTACTGATGAACATTATGAAGATCATATGTATCCAAGAGGAAAAGTGTTAAAAATTGGAACAAAGTTGTCCTCGAACTTAAAGAAAATGTTGATTGAATTTTTATCGTCGAAATTGAATATGTTTGCTTGGTGTTCTAAAGATGTAGCTGGTGTTCCCTAAGAGGTTATTTTTCATAAGTTTTCAATCAAGAACAATGTAAGACCAATAATTCAGAAAATGATACCTTTCTCCCATGAAAAATCCGAGGGAATAATTGTGGAGGTAGAACGTTTAACTAGAGTTGGACACATTCGAGAGTCATGTTATACACTGCGGGCTGCAAATCTAGTATTGGTAAAAAAGAAGAATGATAGATGGCGAATGTGTGTAGACTTCACAGATTTGAATAGAGCTTGCCTAGAAGATCCTTTTTGAATCCCACATATTGATCAACTAGTAGATTCAACATCAGGAAACTGGTTGCTTTCTTTCATGGATGCTTATGCATGGTATAATCAGATCAAGATGGATCTGAGGGATGAAGTAAATAATTCGTTCAGTACTATGAGGGGTTTATATTGTTATAAAGTAATGCCGTTTGGGTTAAAAAAATGAAGGCGAAACTTATCAACATCTAGTGAATAAGACCTCCGAGTCACAAATCAGGAGAAATGTGGAAGTCTATATCGATGATATACTGGTTAAAAGTTCAAAAGATGAAAATAATTTTGATGATTTAGAGGGAACCTTTATCAACTTGAAAAGAGTGAATCTAAAATTAAATCCAGAGAAGTGTATGTTTAGGGTCCGATCAGGAAAATTCCTTGGATAAATAGTAGGTAAAAAAGAGATTGAAGCTGACCCATTACAGTTAAAATCTCTTACATCTATGACCCCTCCTTGGAATATCAAGGAAGTTCAGATATTAACGGTAAGATTGGAAACTCTAAACAAATTTATATGGCGCTTGTCGGACAAATGCGCTCCTTTTTCCCAAGTGTTAAGATATGAAAATTATTTCAATTGGACAAAAGAATGTTCATAGGCTTTTCACTAGATTAAATAGTATTTTTATTCCCCGGAAATTCTTACTAAACCTTTTTCAGGAGAGAGACTATTTGTTTACATAACTGTCTTGGATTATGCTGTAAGTGTCGTACTAGTTCGAGAAGAAGATAATGTCCCAAAGCCAGTGTATTACATTAGTAAAAGCTTATTAGATGCAGAAAAACGGTATCTGAAGTTGGAAAAGTTGGATCTTGCGTTAGTAATTGCTACTCGATAAAATAGGCCATACTTTCAATCTCATTATATTTATAGTACGAACATCTTTTCCACTGAAAACTATGCTTCAAAGACCCGATATTTCGGGGAGAATGAGTAAATGGTATGTTGAGTTATGGGATTTTGATATCGAGTTTGAAACAAAAAATGCAATTAAAGCTCAAGCACTGACATATTTTTTAGTGGAGTTTCATTCCGAGCTTTCAGATATGGATGTTGATAAGGATAATTTCGAGGCTGAGTGGATAATTCGAACGAATGGAGGATTGAGTACGTCTGGAAATAGAGCTTTGATACAGTTGGTTTATCTGTAAGGAATATCAATGTTTCAGGCCATTCGGTTTGGGTTCAAAGGAACAAATAATGAAGAAGAGTATGAAGCAGCTTTAACATGGTTAAGGCTTGCACAAATTTATGGGGCTAAAATAGTTAAGTTAATCAGTGTTTTGCAGCTTCTCATTAATCATGCATCTGGAAAATCTGAGGCTCAAAAGGATCATCTAGTGAGGTATTTGAAAGCGCTAAAAGAACTATCTTCAAGTTTTGAAAAAAATAAGCTACGAACATGTTCGAAGAGAAGAAATTTATGTGACAGATTCTTTGGCCACTATTTCATATTCTGAGAAATACCCGTGGATTATTACTTTGGAAAATCTACCAGTCATTAAAAATTCAGAGAAAATAGTTGGGATTATTGATGAAAACAACCAAGTATCCATGGGTGAAAATAAGTATTGGAGGCAAGATATAATTAAATTTTTAGAGAGTGATGAGTTACCCATTGATAAATCATTATCTAAGAAGGTGCGTTTCAAATCTCATGGGTACATTATTCTCGGGGGCATCTTGTATAAGAAATATTTTAGTAGACTTTTGCTCTGGTGTTTGGGAAAACTTGAATTATAAGTGATATTATCAGAGCTTCATGATGGGGAAGGATATTCACATTGTGGGTTTAAATCATTGATTAGAAGAGTATTTTTGGCAGAATATTAGTGGCCCACGATATCGTATGACGCAAATGAGTTGGTTAAAAAGTGTGATACATGCCAAAGATTTTATAATATAATTCATAAGCCAGGAGCTCCCCTCTAAAGTATATCAGAGGCATTTCCATTTGACTGATGGGGTAATGACCTTGGGGTCCCAATGAAAATCACTACGGATAATAGGCCTTAATTCAATCACAAGGATTTGAAGAGCTTTTGTAAATATCAGGGGATACAACAATATTTTTAAACTCTTTTCCATCCACAAGAAAATGGGCAAGTAGAAGTTACTCATCGAACAATTCTTGTTGGGTTGAAGAAAATTTGGAAGGAAAATCTAGGAAGTGGCATGGTTATTTGCAAGAAACTCTTTGGGCATACCGAACAACTCCTCGAACAACAACATCACAATCTCCATTTACATTAGTATATGAGATGGACGCTGTGGTACCATCTGAGGTAGTTTTATTGTATTACCGATTCATGACATATTATGAGGAGCCTATTGATTTAGTGGAGATTAATTTGGTTTAAGAAAAAGGAAGGCGAGCTCAAATTAAAGCTTTAAACTATCAAACATCGATGAGAAGCAAATATGCCTCCAAAGTAAAACAAAGGGAATTGAATGTGGACGATAAAGTGTTAAGGAAGATGTTTATTCACACCAAGGAAAATAAACTTGGATATTAGGTCCTAATTGGGAAGGACCCTATGAAGTAACAGAGATGGTGAAACCTGGAATGTATCAGATTAGGGACAAAGAAGAAAGAATCTTAAGCACCGTTGGAATATAGAGCATATTACATTGTACTTAGAATGAATGTAAAAATGTATATTTTTTCTTTGTTTTTGTGTAAAGCATAGGCGTCACACTCTTTCCCACCCTGATAGGAACATGAAAGTTTTAATGAGGTGTCGTTTTAGCCGATTTATATTTATCCAAGTTTTTGCCTTAAAATTCTAATACTGGACCTAGAGGGTCTTCCAACGAAAGTTGGTCTACAATGATTATATTTCCAACGGAATTTGGTCTACAACTATTATATTTCCAATAAAAGTTGCCCTACAACTATTAAATTTTGGGCCTAAGAGGTTTTTTTACGGAAGTTGGTCTTCAACTATTATATTTCCTAATGAAAGTTGGGTTTTAACTATTAAAATTTTGGACCTGTAAGGTTTTCCAACAAAGTTGGTCTGAATTATTCGAAGTATGGTAATAGCATAAGCAAAATATTTTTTTTGAGAATTGATAAAACTTTTACAAAAACACCTCGAAATTTATGAGGAATACTACAAAAACACCTCGAAGTTCATGAGGACTTTTACAAAAACGCCTCGAAATTCATGAGGAATTTTACGAAGTGCCTTGAAATATTAGAGGACTTATGAATTTTCTTTACTCTAAAATTTTGGAAGAGTCACTATCTTTAGATTCTGACTCTTCACTTTCACTATCATTCAATTATATGCCAGGAGGACAGAATTTGGCAGGGACATGTTCCCAAACACTTCCGAAGTTGAGATCAGGATAGTGCTCATGAATTTCTTGTATCAGCGCACACCTAACAGTTGTATCCCTCGAATTGAGTTTATTACATATTTTTCAGCATAACTTTCCACAACATTGTATTTCTCCTTTTAAGCATTGTCTAAAATAACTTGTTTCTCTTTTACAAATCTTTCAAAATATTTGAAGTATATGCTGAAACCATTTGTGGCAAAAGTATTCGATTCTTTGTAAAGAGAATTGAGTTTTTCTTTAGCATCGTTTTGCTGTGTGTAAAGATCCATTTCATCTTGACAATATTTTTCGAGGAGCATGATGTAATGCTTGGATGCAACGAGTTTTTCGAAAGTTGCATCAGGTTTTCGTTCAAGGGTTGAATATCGTTGTTTGAGCTTGTCGAGTTCTGATTTAGCCTTGGAAAGTTCAGATTTGTAATGGCTCGTCCGATCTTTGAGATATTGTATTTTTTTCCCAATAGAGACAGAGGAATGAAGAAGACTTCGAATTCGAAGAGAGAATTCATCCTCCAAAGGAATTTCGAAGGATCTTGATGGAGAACCCTCCTCGAACGTATTGAGTGGTAAGAAGATAGCTGATTCAATATTTTCTTGAATTTCTTAAGAAGTATTGGTACCAAGTGGATATGAATTAAGTTTGAACACAAAGGTTACTTTTTCTGAAGATGTGGTAACTGAGTTATTCTTTTCCGTTTCTGAGAAGACAACATCATCAGAAGATTCTGGGATATCCTTGGAAATAATCTTCAATTTTCTTTGGAATTTATTCTTGGGAGAAGTGTGAATGGGAAACTTCTTTTCCGAGGGGCTGGACAATTTTTTGAGTTTGTCAGTATTCTTTGCCTTCGAGCTCTTAACTGTGTCACTTTCTTTTGGTGCTTTCTCAGAAACTTCTTCCATTGCCAAAGGAATATCTGATTCTTCATCAAGATAACTTTCAAGCTTATCTCTTGTTGGGAGATAAAGGATCACATCTTTCTTGTCTACTCTGTCTAACACGTCTTGTTGAGAGGGGGAAATCATGACTTCTTCTAATGATAGCATTTCCGATGGGTTAAACCTCCAAAAACGGTCATTGGCGAGATTCAAAAGGGTAAAACAAAGTTGAAATTTATTGAGCCAAACAGTCTTGGCCCACAAGCTCAGTTCGGAAAAAACATCTTTTGTATAAGGGACAAAATCAACATAAGGCTTATATATACCACCTATTGCTGCTTATAAAAAGTATGAAAATGAGTAAAGAAAAACAAATAATTTTTTTGATGTACAATGTAAAGAAATCCATAACTTTGTTTGTCCATACTAGAATGAGTTTGTGAGGGTTATCGGTAACGACCTCAGATCCTATCTCCCAAAGCCTCGAGAAAAAAGAAGCTTTGCTTCCATTTTTTGTCTTTTTAAGTAGATTTTTTGACTACTTTTCTACCGCGTCCAAAGGTGAGAGAGTAAAATGTGAAATATGGATTCTTCTCCAAGCCCAAAAGACCAATTAATTCCTCTAAGGAAAAATGGATCCCCAAAATCCTGGATGCCATGATGCAGGCCATAAAGGTGAACCACATATTAGGACCTGCTTGGGTAGGACATAGGTCAATATTTGAGAAATATTCGACGAAAAAAGGGGTCTAGCGGATAATGGAGCCCCCGATATAATATATCGGTATATACAATCAGTTTGTCATCCTTAACTGATAGAGGGTTTTACCAATGGTAGGAAAACAGATGGAGATTGATGAAGAGATCCCCCCATCAAAGTCTTAATATTTCTTCCTCGGAAGGGTCAAAGTACTTATACTGGATTTTATGCAAGACCAATAGATTCTTATTTTTGAAGGCTTTGAGATTCTTTCCCACCAAGGCGTAGATTTCCGGGGTAATGGGATATCTTCTTTTGATTTATTTTTCTTTTTTAAGGAATGACTATTGTCTCTAATTAAAGAACCAATAACCTTATACGTATTTTCAAGGAGACCCACAATAGTGATTTTTTCCTTCACAGTTTGAGGAACGGTAGAGTGGAATGCTTCTTCGGGAAGATGTCTAGCAATAGTCTTCTCTTTAGGAATTGAAGAAGCAGCAGCAATTGGATTCTCTTCAAAAATAGAAGTTCCCTTATCTTCAGAGAATGTGTGATCTTTTTCCTCTATTGGAAAATTGATTTCTGGGATGACCTCAAGAGGTTTCTTAGTCATCCGAGAGATATCTACTCCGGTATACGAGAAATTTTTAGCATACACTATTTTTCTCTCTCTAGATTAAATTTTCAGTGATTTCTCTCTCTAAAAGTGTTGTGAGAGAGTTATGATGAGCTAAAGTTACATGAGAACACCAAAGCCGAGGGAGCTGATGAGTTGTTTGCCTAAGGATAAATTTCCAGAATAGGCTTAATGAGTGCCTAGGGAAGCCTCACGCTGTCCCTAGGCTATATCGTGTAAAAAAGAAAAGCACGTCAAGGATTTGTCAATCAACATTTATCAAAATAGAGGAATTTGTCAATTGTGGTGTCAGAAAAGGTCTGATGTCATAAGTTCTAAAATCTAAGAAATGTTTGGTATGGGTTTCAAAATATTTCGGTTAAAATTCAAGGGCCAGAGAATGAAATCAAAGATCTAGGGAGATTTATCATGAACCAAAAGGTGTATAATCTCATTTTTATTTTGGCTATAATAGTCATCCAAAGTCCGATGAGAAAGTAACGAACAAAATCCGATGGAATTAAAGGCATACAACAATCTTTATCTAAAATATTTCCACAAGGACTGAGGGGCTAATGATAAAGGAAGGTTAAAGATTCAAGAAATATAGGGGGTGCTTTATTGATAAAGAAAATTTGTTAGGAGAAATTGTTAATTATGTAAGGGAAAATGACCAATTTATAGCAAACAATAGACTTGACGAATGGCCACAATTAGTGAATTGTTAGACTTGTGGGACCTACTATTTGTATTATAAAAGCACCACCCCTTTCTCTGAAATGAGTGATTAATAAATGAATGATCAATTATTACATTGAATTTCTCTCTCTAAAAATATGTATTTATCTCTCTAAAATATTATCTAAGTAATCTGAACAACACAATTAGTCCTCTAAATATTATTTTACTAAAAAACCTCCTCCAAAGATTCCTGGAACGATCACTGGTGACATGAACTCCGTCAACCTTATAAAAGATGATTGGTGGGAGAACCTCACCCAAATCTAATGAACCTTGATGTTTTAGTAGATTAATATATGTACTAAAAATTGCAAGAACTTGTAGTAAATGTTTTAAGAACACTTATTGATAATGTGGATTAAAAACAAAATCTTTGTTGTTGATGCTATTGTTTTTTCTCTAACTTTCACGTAACATTACAAATGAGATATTATCTTCTTTATATAATGGTCTTGACTCTAAGAGATTTTTGGTTGTTGCTTCTTTATTGGTGCAACCTTTTCTTCCTCTCGGGATGATTTATCAGATAGAGGTACGTCTTTGAGGGTTACTTTATTGTACAATGCTAGATACGACACTGTGTGTCGTCAGACACAATGCTTGTACACTTCAAAAGCACTTGTGCGACTCACAACATGTAATAAGCTCGCAACATGCCAATTGCCATCGGGATAATATCAAAACAATTTGGGTTATCAGGATAATTTTGGTCATGTCTTGAGGTAAGCTTGGCCAAGTATGACCAAGCTGGCCTTAAGCGACTAGGCAGTCACTTAGGCTGGTTGGTCAAGTCTAGTATTAAGCGACCCTCAGGTTTCTTAAGGCGCTCGCTTAAGGCCAGGTCAGACCAATTTGGCCTTAAGAGACCATAAGGTCGCTGCCTAGCTGGCTGGCCATTTTGGCTTTGGCTAAGTGGCCAACGTGGCCACCAATGTCGAGCTTTTAGGACTCGTGTTTGGCCTTCCGACCATGTTTATTCTGGTTGTCTGTCATAGCATGGATAAGTAACTTGGTTTTTTGTTAGGCTAGTATACTTAGATTTATTCGTGAGGCACGCTTGGTTAGGTCTCATGGCAAGCTTGGCCATTCCTTGAGGCAATATTAGGTTGTTTTTGTTCGTTAGGCTAAGTCGCGGTCGTCTGGATTAAATGAATCATACAAGGCTCCAGTTGTAGATTTTTACTTAGCTTTGACCATGTCTCACTTAGACAATACTTCATATCGTGTTAGTGATCTTATGGGATTCTTTTATCTCTCAAGTATAAAAGTTAGCCTCAAGAAGAGTCGCACCTTCTTCTCGGGGGTTAACCCCTCTATAAGAAATGAGTTGATCAATATTTTTAGGTTCAATGTTGGTTCTCTCCCGATTAATTACCTTGGAATCCCTTTTCTCACAAGACGCCTTTCTTATAAAGATTATCTCCCTTTTAATAAAACCACTACTAGTGTTGCCTATTGGACGTCTAAATACATTTCCCATACATGTAAGCTTCAATTCACTAAATCCGTGTTATTCCTGAGGTAGGTTCAGTGGTATTCTATCTTCATTCTCCCAGTCTCTCCGTCGTTTATTCTGTTCTGGCCATGAGATAAAATTCCAAGGTACAAAATTGTTTTGTCAACTATTAGATTGCCCTTTCTAGAGAGAGGTCTTGGGATTGTAGGCCTAAAACCTCGAATTAAACGATTATCCTCAAACATTTGTGGTATATAGTTAGTAAAAATGAAAACTCAATATGGTTTGACTAGATTAACTTTAAAAATTTTAAAGAGAAAATAGTTTTTAAAGATTGACTCATTTACCTCATAGAATTGGAGGAAAATTCTCCATCTTTGCCTCGAGCTAGCAAAATTAAATAGTAGCGATTGGTAATTAGGAGAATACTTCATTTTGGTGTGATTCATAGTTTCTCTCTACCTCTTTAGTAACACATGCATATTATTATACGTGATTATAAACTAGAAAACAATCTCAAAATATCTGGCATCATTCTAGAGGGACATTAGAAATGGCCAACCCAAATTAAGTCTTTTAGTTCTAGAAATCATCACAATTTTCATGAGATAAACCATCTCATCTTCTCTCTTCCGCCTTCGAGCATCAACTATGATGATGTACACTGTTGGTCCACCAAGATTGGGAATACTAAATTCACAATTAAAAAAACTTACAATGTAATCCGTACACTCACCCCCGTGGTTGGGTGAGCTAAATTAGTTTAACAATTCTATAATATTTCATGTCATTCGTGTGTTCTTTGACTTACCATCCAAAGCAAGTTGTCTACCTAGGATAAGCTTATTAGTTGGAGTTTAAATTTCACTTATAGTTTTGTGCTATGTAATTTTTGTATCGAATCCACCAAATATATTTCCAATGAGTGTGTTTACACTTAATGTATATGGGTTTCTTCCAGCAACAAGCTCTTGTTCGTTTTTAACGGTAATGATTGGCCTTCTTAAATAACAGAAACTTCGAATTGGGCACCTTATACCTATCATCATATTTAGTGTTCCTGTTTTGGCGCGGTCATTTACCACGTCTAACGGAAGTAGAACTCAATAATGTTTTGTTCTCCTCCCGCCCTCGCTTATGCGGTCTCACACCTTACGTTGTCTGATCTTCGGTTTAGATTATTTGAATCCAAGTTTTTTTGGCCAATGTAACCTAGTGCCATGAATCTAACTTATTATTTTTGGTTTCATATTTTCTTCTCATGTGGTTTGGTGCTATGGTTTCTTGGATGCTTTTGTCGACTTGCTACTGTTATTCTTTGTTCTCACTTGTTGTCTCTCATCCTGTTTGCCCCGGTTGGTTCTAAGAATTATATCTCTCGCCCGTCATCGACTTCGCAGTTTGGCACCTTTCACCCCTTTTGTGGAAGATGAAAATGTCATATGGTCTAGTCGTTTTGAGCTCTTATTGTTTAAGTTTTTGTGTTGTTTCTGCTTCTGCCTTCGGTCGACATCCTTGTTTTTTAGACTTCTTTGCTCACTCATAGTCTTGGCCTAATTTTTCTCGGGTCTATCCATTAGATATGAACTATCTCTCGTTTGTTATGTATCTTGGTCCAAGTTTTTTGGATCGAGGGATAACTTTCGTATAACTATTTTAGGTATACTGACATATCTCAAAAGTATACCCCAAACATTTATATGAAAATTATACTACTTATTAACCGTTTTTCAATAAAAACAAACTGAATTATTCTGGATTCATTTTCAGTGTTTATTTTATAAACTATTTTTGTCAAATCTAATCAAAATAATAATTTTTAATATATAAAAATACCAATCATAAAAAAGCCTATAATTTATAGATTCCCGTTATTCATTATTTAATTAAAAAAATTAAACATTAAAAAAAAAATTATTTAGAAGAAATATTCTAAATACCATTATTATAGTATTGTTTTCGTTTGTTATGCTCTATCTTCCCAACATATTTTAAATTTTATTTTTTTATATTATTTACCAACAACAATTTGAACATTTTTTAATATTAATAACAAAAAAATACCACTAGAGAAGAATGTGTAATTTTTGTATACGGATCTTTCAATCAAACATTTATTACAAAGTTATAACTCTTAAGAGCTTTCTATTCTTATTTAGGAGATGAAAATTCATAAAAGAAATTATACATCGAAAGAGTGAAGATTAAATAAATAAATCATACAAAGCGGTTTTGATGACGAATTAGGAAGACGAAGTAATTCATAACATACATGTAAAATAATTATTAATTGTAAATTTATAAAGATGATGTTGACGACCATAAAAGATAGAATAAGCATAATAGAATGGATAAAACAAATACCCTAATCAATTTAGAATCTAACTTCGTGATGTTTATAATTTTATTTAAATGACACTTGATTATATAAATGCGGGTTTTTATGATATTAAATTTATTTGTAATATAAATATAAAAATACCACTTTCACTTGTGATAAAATTAATACATTCGATTATTTTTTTTGTTTTTTATATTATTTATTTTTCAATCTTTCATTAAAAATATTTTCATAAGATTTCCTTACCAACTTAAATAAATAATAATAATCTTACATGACGAGAGAAAATTTAGTTACAAAAATATACATGATTTTCTAAACTGTAATCGCATAAAAACAAAAGTACAATTTAAGTTGTCCATCCATTTGTTATAATATTCTAATACATAATTACTAATACATAATTTTGTTACCATATAAATTATATAAATCGATCGGAGAAGTCATTAGTTATAATATCTTTTCCAAGTTAAAAAATTCAAATATCGTGGTTCAGGAAACTTTAACCAAAACATAGAAAATTTCGGTCATTCAGAAAAATAAGATTGAAGTATCAGAATTTGTGTGAGAAGTGAAACTTTTAAAGGTCGATAATACGTTCTGAGTTGGGGTGGAATAATTCTCTAAGTTGGACAATGTCAAAATCCTAACTAAAATCAGGGCTTAAGAGACAATTAAATCTATTAAAAATAAAATTTGTTATAGGTCGAAAATGTCAAAGGTAATTACCAGTGATAATGGAACTCAATCCTAGAGTATTAGAGTGACTTTGTTCTACCTCAAAAAAGGTAGCCAATAAATTTTTTCGACTTATTTTCATCCGCAAGATAACAAACAAGTCAAGGTAACGAATTACAGTGTAATTATTACTTAAAGAAAACATTACAATGCTCCGTGGCCCAATGACACAAACTTATTAATGATTTATTTTGGGATTACAAAAACAAACATTGGAAAACCACTAGTGAGACACATTTTACTTTGGTCTATGGTATGGACACACTAGTCCTAGCAGAGACTATTCACTCTTCCCACAAGTTAGCCATCTATATAAAAAACTATAACACTGAGGAAAGATTAGTAGGTTAAAGAAATGTAACCGAACCTTCCAAGTGGACACTCAGATGTTAAAAAAGGTTTTTTAGCGTACTAAGAACCACAAGCTCGACCCTAACTAGGTAAATCCCTACATGACGGTGAATAAATTCATGGTAAGAACTTACAATTTAGTCGATGAGCCATGAAACTCCCACACCTCTGGAACATAGATAATTTGAAGCACTATCTAATTAAATATGATCCGTCTTTAATGTAAGTTTAACTTTTTTAAATGTTTTGAAGTTCTGGTATGCACTCTTTCCTATCCTAATGGTGTAAGAATTTTTTGATGAGACACTTATATAGTCGAAACCTTAAAGAGTTTTGACTAAATAAATTTATATGTTAAAATATATGTATTCTAATATACATGAGGTGAAACTAGGAACTTATCAGCAAGCCCCCAACAAAATACGATGCAATCACACTTTACTATTGCCTCATAAAATACTAGGAATGATATGATTTAACAAATTACAATGGGAGGTTGGCAATATGCCACTCACCACAATGGGAGGTTGGCAATATGCCACTCGTAAACCTCGGAATGTTGTAAATAATTTTTGATTTCTAAAAAATAGGAGACGTCATAAAGGGGCACTCCCGAAAAAATAAAATATACCTTAAAAATTTATACAAGTCACGAACCATCCTTAAGGATTGATGTAGTAAAAAATTTGAGGTACGACCTCCCCCATAGAGGTTGATCATGTCTAAGGTACGTCAAAACCTTATAGAAAATACCCTCTTTATCACACCAATAAAAATTTCGACACGTAGTTTGTACAACACTGCTTCTCCTGCCTCTCTTTATCGCACGCCCAATAAAATTTTGAAACACAGTGCTGTAATATGTACACTGCTTCACCTGCCTCTATTATTAAAGTCATTTACCTTTATTGCTCTACATGCCTCTATTATTAAAGTTACATGCCTCTATTATTAAAGTCTCTATTATTACTAATATTAAATTCTCGACATTGTGTGACTTTTACCAGAGACATAGTCTGTGATATTGATTTTTTCCCTTCTATGAATAGGCTTAACCCTAGGAGCAAAGAAAGTAAAAACAAACTCAAGCAAGAAAACATGCTTTTTTCCTTCTTCAATCAAACATGTCTGGAAACAAGACCCAATAGAAATGTTTGCATTGTGTAAAGAACGGTTATTACACTAACAAAAGAATGATTAAACATCAATCTAGGGTAGAGCTCACCCAATAATAAAAAATCCGCTGGTTTGCTGGACCTGTAAAATCCATTTCGAAACAGAAGCAGAAAGAGAATGTCATGAATGTATTTTGTACGTTGAAAATGAAGGAACGAGTCAAGGTAATGCAAAAAAGGAAGATGAGTAACTTTGTTAAGTCTAGTAGAAAAGAAAGATGAAGTTGAGGAGAAAGATGAGTTGCATTTAGTTTTGCGTTTTAGTATGTCTAACTTTGTTATGAACCTGTTAAATTTTTTGTAATTTTGTGTGCGTTAAGTTTCATCTTTATATTTTCTCTTCACCTTTTTATGTTTAATCTGCTCACCTTGTCATGAATTGGAAGTTGTGTTTAATTCCTAAATTGATGTTTGTTACTCAAATTAAAAAAAATAGAAATAGAAGAGAGTAAAAAAAAAAGCAGTGGTGGATCTATTCTGGAGTAATTTTATAAGGTTATCCGATCAAACAATAAAATATTCTAAAATATCTCAAAAACATATTGAAGGTATCCAAAACTGCTAAAGAATACAATAAAGTGTTCTCATGGTAGCACACTTTGAGAGTACAACTTTGAATCTAACAAAAATAAAAAGCAATGAGCAGAGCTGCAATGGCTCAATGCTTACCACCTCCACCGCCAAACTTATGACCCTTTGTGGTTGCAGTACCTTTTGTGGAGAGACCCTTTCCTTGTGTCTTTTGCTGCTTGTGCGTCACTTCAGCTTTCTTCACATTTTTTTCATCCTTGGTTTTCTTAATTCTTTCATTCATTTTACGAAGATCAGATTCTCTGGCAGCATTACAAATTTATGGTTTCTCGGTTCTCTTCTTGTAGATGACTTCCAAAGTAGCACCAACAATGGACCTACAATATGGTTTCTTGGTGGAACGTCTCCTCTTCTTCACAACCTCTTGGGATATCTCCTTTTTATGTTGCTTTCGAAACATGGCAGTCCATATAAGCTTTGATGACGTCAATTTGTTATGAAAATACCTCTTGCATTTTGAATTTAAGAACAAGAACACATGAGAGTTAGATCGAATTAATCTGATTCCTCTACCTGGATAGATCTTGGAACCACTGAATCTACAAATTTCAGTCTTGAGAACCATAGTGCTGAACTTTGATAGCGAAAACCCTATAGTTTTTATATAGTTAGCTTTCCTATGGACAATTTTATATGGTTATATTTTGTACACTGGCTAAGGGGCATACCCATATTATACATCGACTATGTTGAAAGCCTAATAAAAAAATAACATTGCTGCCATTTGTTAAACACTTAAGTAGGTAGAGATTGATGAGAGAATAAATGACAAAAGAGAATAATGTTGGATCTTGGACCTAATGTGACTAAAGCTCAAAATTCTAGAGAGAGAAAGTAGAAAGAGAATATTATCTTCAAGTTGTCCCCCCTACCAAGAATAATGAGTCTCCTTTTATAGTGGGGAAGGGTGGACCCATTAATGTCCTTGGTGGTCATGTTTTATTTCTCTTTTAGTCCTTCATCAAATACTTTGTTTACAAATCATCCTCTAATAAACAATAAATACTGTAATAGACATGTTTAACTTCCTTCTATTTACAATTGACTCCTTTTTATTAATATTGACGAATTGCTCCATTATCAGTAGCCCCCAGTCTTCAAGAGCATCGGGAATGAAGACTTGTAAAAGAATCAGCTTGGAGCGCCTCTGTCCCTTAACCTCTGGTATCGATTGATGGGTTTACCTTGGTCAGACCTTTTCTTTCAACTGATGTCCGACCCTCCATATTTTTACTAAATGGTCGGTAGCGTTTAGCCCTGACGCTGTTATAAATCATCTTGGGTTTGCTTCCGATCTCTCTTAGTGACTTCTATATGGGCCTAGACCGGCAATCAGGTTTTGAAAAATAAATAGGGTAGATGTGGCCCATCTAATGCCTTTGCCTGACCTAGCTGGTACCTGCCTACTGTGCTAGTCTGATTAAGGGTGACACGTGTTGACCGATTACTCGAAGTGTGCTTATTTGCACAAGTTTTTCAAGAGGTTCTTTCGACTTCCCGCTGCTTTTCGTCGCTTGGACTTCCCCGTACGCGTAACGGCTAGGTGGGGGTGCCTATAAATACCTCACAAACATGAATCACTCTCAGAGGCGTTCTAGAGAGAGAAAGTGCTGTCCGGTTTATTCTAGAGAGAGAGAGAGAGAGAGCCTGTTTTATGAGAAATAGGTACCCGAATCCAAAACCAAAAACTAAGAAGAAGCCAGTGTTCGGATTCAAGGAGTGGGCTAGCATTGGTGATCGCGCTGAAGAGTATCGAGCCACGGGACTGATGTGGAGTTATAATTCGAAACCTTTTGTACCCGTGCCATTGCCTCACGATCCCGTACTACCCAAACCGGTTCCCGTTGAGTCCTTAGTTATACCGGTCATATCCGACGCGAGTACCCCTGAAAACACTGTTAACCCTTCTAGCAGCAGTTCGCCACCTTCCCCTGATACTCAAATCAATCGCCCGACGCCTTCGTCGGTGAATTCCTATACCACTCCGACTCCTTTTCCTCCCCGAAGACGAGGCAAAGCTACATTCCTTTCTATGGGTGATTCTCCAACCTCTACTGCGCTCGCGAAGGAAAACTCCCCTAAAATGGTCCAACTTACTCGCGATATTAAGGGGTACCGGACCGGTACCAATACCGCGCGTACTTTCCTAGGCCTTAACCGACAAGCGCAACTTGCCCAAACCGGAAGCAGTTCTGGTGCCGCGGATCCTCCTACTCAATCGTCTGACCCTCCCGCGGCTAGCCCCCCTAAATCAGATGCAGTCCTGGTAGATAATACCAAAGATCCAGAAACGGATGCTGTGGCTGCAGGCGAAGGTATTGCCCTTGTTGGTAGAAAAGCTACTCCTTCCGAAGAGCCTCTTCCCGCAGAGATAGAGGCGGTCATTACTACTAACTACCATCGCTGGTTGCCCCGGGACGATGTCATTTCCATCTTCGAGGGCAAGTATCTTTATTTTTCGACTGAAGAGCAGGAAGGATAAGGCTGAAGCAAACGGCGCTGAAAACAAGAAGTTGAACCGTGCGAAGAAGGAAAACCGAGCTGCCGCTGCATCTGCGTCTGCTGATAATGCCACCGTCTTGGGGCTGTTTGAGCAATTCGGGGGGGGGGGGGGGGGTTAAAGGTGCGACTGTGACCGACCCCATAGCGGTGCTGCCCGACGATGCGAGCCCCGTAAAAGAGTCGAAAGACGCCGTGGCGTCCTCGAGCGGTACCAAGCTGCCGGTACTGTCCGTGCCAGGGAGTCCTCACCCATTCCCTCTTCGGATCACAGACAGGCTGTCCCTGTCTCTGTACCATATGATTGTGCCCTTGGCAATGAAGGAACGACGGGCAGCGGAGCTAAGCCAGAGGCTAGGGAACGTGGAGGGGAAGGTTTCCGCTCTCGAAGAGGAAGTGAAGAAGGGGAGAGAAGCTCAGAGTTTGTTGGAGGACAATATGGAGACGGCTGAAAATACATAGGCCCTTGTTAGAAAAGATCGGGATGATAGCGCCGACAAACTGGGTAAGGAAATCTCCGACGTGAAGGCTGCTAATGCCCTTTTCGCCGACCAATGCCAGAAATGGATGAAGAAGGAAACAGCCGAGGCCAAAGCTGCTTATGTGCTGACCTTTCATCACCGCTTCCCCGAGCTGCCCCTTGGGTCAATGTGGCTGGACGTTCCTGAGGCCGATCGCCCCGAAGGCGTAGTTTGTGAAGATGATGAGACGGAGGATACCGGCACGGAGTCTGAGGGAGAGAATGCTTGACCTCAGAGGTTTTTTTTTTTAAGTTTTGTTATTGCTGGGTCGGTAGAACCCTTTTGTTAAACTATGTTTGTAACCGGTGTTTTGAAAATTAATATCCGCTATTTCAATATCAGGCTTCTTGGTTGATTGAAAATTTCTCATAGGGTTGGGAAATATAGTATATGGATCAGTTTAATTACTGAAAAACCATTTAAGGTTCTGTAGATCAATTTAATTTGAAAACATTCTCCCATAGGGTCGGGAAGTATGATATGTAGATCAGTTTAATCACTGAAAAACTGTTTAAGGTTCTGTAGATCAATTTAAATTGAAACAATTCTCATATATGGTCGGGAAGTATGATATGTAGATCAGTTTAATCACTAAAAAACCGTTTAAGGTTCTGTAGATCAATTTAAATTGAAACAATTCTCCCATAGGGTCGGGAAGTATGATATGTAGATCAGTTTAATCACTGAAAAACCGTTTAAGGTTCTGTAGATCAATTTAAATTTGTCATAAGTTGTCAGTCAGCTGGTAGACTCCTCTTTAACGGTTCGGAGATATTAAGGAAAATTTTTGAATTAGAAAGGGTCGGTTGCCATGGATGCCTCGTTAAAATCTTCTCGCGCCACCGAGTTAGGAAAGAGTACATCCCCGACCAAAGATTCTTACAAAAATGGTTACAAAAATCAACAAAGTTACTCCAAATAAAGTTTTAGATGTTCAATGTTCCATGGGAGTCTCAGCAAACGTCCGCGCGTGTCCTGCAAGAGGTATGTTCCACTCTTAACCCGCTCCATAACTGTATATGGACCCTCCCAGTTTGGGGCGAGCTTGCTAAGGCTCTTATCTTTGGTGTGCAGAAAAACTCTCCTTAAAACTTTATCCCCTACTTTGAACTCTCGCCGACGTACTTTGGACGCATATCGGCTTCTCATCAAGGTCTGATAATGTAAGGAATTTAGTTGAGCTCGACCCCTTTTTTCTTCTATCAAATCTAGAGCTAAGCGTCTGGCGTTGTCGTTTTCACTTTCCGTGTGAGTACCGACCCTGAACGATGGAAAGATTGATTCTGTTAGGGTGATGACATCCATTCCATAGACTAAGTTATAAGGTGACTCTTTGGTCGATGTCCGCGGTGTGGTTCGGTAAGCCCATAATACTTATTGTAAGTAATCCGGCCACTTGCCGGCTTTTCCTTCCAAATTCTTTTTGAACCCGTCTAAATTGGTTCGGTTTGTAACCTCGACTTGCCCGTTTTCCTAGGGATGGAAGGGGGCGGAAAAACATTTCTTAATCCTATGGGTTGTACAAAAAGTTTTCATCTCATGGCTATCAAACTGGAGTCCGTTATCCATGGTGAGTTTCTGAGGCACCCCGAACCTACAACAGATGTGCGACCAAATAAATTTGATGACATCCTTGGTCTTTGTAGCCGATAATGGCTCGGCTTCTACCCATTTGGAAAAATAATCCACAGCCACCACGATCGTCTGTCTTCCACCGGATGCCATCGGTAATGGTCATACGAGATCGATTCCTCATCGGTCGAAAGGTAACTCTTCAGATATGGATTCTAAAGGGGCTGTAGGAATGTTTATTGTATTCGCGAATCTTTGGCATGTGTCGCATGTTTTCACTATATGTTAATCATCGGTTGTAACCGCTGGCCAATAAAACTCGGTGAGGAAGATTCTTCTGATCAATGCCTTGTAACCACAATGAGCCGTGCCCTCCCCGTTGTGTAGTTCGGATACAATCATCCATGACTCGTTTATTCCCAAACACCGCAGTAAAGGCCGGCTAAATGATTTTTTTTGTATAAAACGTCCCCCAATAAAACGTAGCCTCGGGATTTGTTTTGTATTTTTCGAGCTGATAGACTATCGTCTAGTAGTAGTCCTTCGGCTATGAAGGCAATAATATCCCTTCGCCAATCCGAAATAGTTACCGAGGACACCTGACAGGCCATTTCTGGTCGGTTATCCATCTCTCTCCTCCGTATGATCGATGGTTTTTCTTGCTCGGTTACCCAAAGGTAACTGTTTGAACATGAAGCCGATGCTAGCGAATCGGCTACCATATTTTTGGTCCTCAGGACATGCTCATATGTTACCTTGGTGAAAGATGCGGCTAACACTCGTAGTGCTGCTAAGTACTGAACCAGATGCTCTTTCCTAGCTTCCGATGCTCCCGAGGCTTGATTGATCAAAAGTTGAGAATCGCTGATAAGGCGCACATGCGTAGCTACACATACTTGTGCTAGTCGCAAACCAGCCAGGACAGCCTCGTATTCGGCTTCGTTGTTCGAGGTTTGAAAACCAAATCGGATTGCCTGATGCATACTTATTCCCATTGGAGTAACTATCTGCACACCTGCGCCGCACCCGTTGACGTTTGACCCACCATCGGTTCAGATAATGTACTCATCTGGTTCAACCGACTCATGCGACGTGTCTTGGTTTGGGCGATCGGAATGGAATTCCACTATAAATTCAGCCAGAGCTTGGCCTTTGATGGCTGTCCGCGGCTCGAAGTTGATATCGAAATCGCCTAACTCAACCGACCATTTGGGCATTCTTCCCAACATATCCGGTCGTTGTAATACGTACTTCAGTGGAAACGCGGTTCAGACGATGATGGGGTGTGCCTGAAAATATGGTCGCATTTTTCATGCTGCGGTCACCAAAGCTAGAGCCATTTTTTCCAACTTCAAATACCGTGTCTCCGCGTCAAGTAAGCTTTTGTTTACAAAGTATACCGCTTTAGGGACCGCCCCCGATTCGCTGATCAAAGCCGCACTTACTGCAAAATCTGAAACCGCTATATAAATAAAAGGAGTTTCCCCCGTCAGAGGCTTTGTTAAGAGGTTTGGGGAGGATATATAAGCTTTGATCCCTGAAAAGGCTGTGTCGCACGCCGGCGTCCAAGAAAAATTCTTGGCGTTTCTCAAAACCTGAAAAAATGGAGCGCACTTGTCAAACGAACGAGAGATAAATCGATTCAAGGCCGCGAGACACCCGGTTAATATCTGGACTTCTTTGATATTCTTAGGCGGTGTCATATCGGTAAGAGCCTGTAGTTGAGTAAGGTCTGCCTCGATTCCTTTCTCACTAACAAAAAATCCCAGAAACTTGCCCGACCTTACTCCGAAGGAACATTTCTCTAGGTTTAGCTTGAGATTTATACCCCTTAGATTATCAAAGGTTTCCCTTAAATCGGCGAGATGAACTTCGTCTGTGCCACTCTTTACCAACATGTCATCGATGTAAACTTCCATATTTCTCCCTATCTGGCAGTCGAAGGTCTTGTTAACTAACCTCTGATAAGTTGCTCAAGCATTTTTTAACCCGAACGACATTACCTTATAGCAATACAAGCCTCGGCCTATAATAAACGTTGTGCTTTCCTGATCTGCTAGGTGCAATTTGATTTGGTTGTAGCCCGCGTATGCATCCATAAATTAGAGTAATCGGTTACCAGATGTTGAATCCACCAACTGGTCAATTCTTGGCATCGGAAGGGATCCTTCGGGCATGCTCGATTAAGGTCGGTGAAGTTCACGCACATCCTCCATTTCCCGTTCTTCTTTTTGACCAGTACAGGATTGGATGTCCAAAGTGGGTAGCTCGATTCTTTGATGTGCCCGACACTGAGCATTCGTTCGACTTCTTTCATGATGATTTCTGCTTTTTCTGGCGAAAAAGCTCGCCGCTTTTGTGAGATGGGTCTGACATTCTTGTTGACAGTTAGTTTGTGGATCACATGGTCTTTTGGGACTCCGGTCACATCCTTCGAACACCACGCGAATAAGTCCAAATTTTCCTGTAGTAATAACAACAACTGTTTCTTGAAGACTGATGACAATTGGATTCCGATCCGTAAGACTTTTTCTTCGGTAAATTGGTGTTTTTCGCACTCTTCGTCGGTAGTTAAAAACTGGGAGCTTCTCTAGGATCATCAACGGGCAGTGACCCCAAGGGAAGTCCCGTTAATTGCTAGTCACACGCTTGCTCCATCTCATGATCCCTTTTTGGGGCCAAAGCTGCTCGGTAGCATTCTCTTGCTGCTCTGCACTACCCCCATGTTGTTCCCGACCACGTACTTCAAACACTGATGAACCGTAGAGGATACCGCGTGCATTCGCAACAGCCACGATCTGCCAAAGATTGCATTATGAGAGGCCGGCGCGTCTACCACGACGAATAAAACAGTGACTTCCTTTTTAAATGGTCTGCGGCCAAGCTGAACGATGCCTTCAAACTCTCCAACCACGTTTGCTGCCGAACCTGTAAACCCTACAATAGCTCGATCCAAACGTATAATGACTGGCGGTGCCCTGAACTTGACGAAAGTTGATGCAAAAATTATGTTGGCTGAACTCCTGGTGTCAACCAAGATGCATCAGACCTCTTCCCCTGCAATGGCGCCCCAATAACGACGGCGTCCTCATGAGGTCCGGCAATGTCTCTCATGTCGTCTTCGTCAAAATACAAATCGATGAAGGAACGGATTTCGAATGGGGATAAGGCCGAGCTTCTAACTGAGTAGCCAAGTTCACAATATGTCGCTTTCTGGAGGAGTGCGTTATTCCTGCCATAGAGTCACCCCCAAAAATAGTTAATGATTCGAAATATAAACAGAGGTTTCTTACACTCCTGTTACTTTCCGCAGCCTCCTCCTCGATGATCCCGATGAGGTTACGATTGACATCTGGATCTAGATACTCGACGGAGACATCGAAAGGGTCGGTCACTTTGGAAATTTTCATGGTTGTCTTGGACTTCGGTATCGTCACGATTTCTTTCGATGCAGTGCCCTGCTGCGATTTCTTTTTCACGTACTCGAGTAGGTTTCCGAGCTCTATCAGCATCCGTATCTCCTTTTTGAGGGCAATGCAATCCTTAGTATCGTGTCCCACATCTTCGTGCTAGCGAAAATACCGGTTGTTCCTGTGCTCTCGAGGTGTCGGTATGGGGAAAGGCCTTCGGTACATCCCACTTTTCTTTGTTTTCTCATAAATAGAAGAGACACATTCTGTTAGGCCAGCGAAGTAAACGGGTTGGATCCACTTATTAGACATAGGTTGCGAGACTATTTGGTTCGTCGACTTCGCTTTTTGGCTTCGGGGAGCTAGGGGCTTGACTGGCAAGGACTGGGTCGGCGGAATTGTGCTGACTGGCTGGACTTGCTGAGCATAGCTGGATTGAGCCCCTTGTTTTATGACGACCGATGCTTGCGCGCTCTGCTGAATTTGCGCAGCCAATTCAAACGCGCGGTCTCTTCTATCAGTATCTGTTTTTCCACCTGGGCCAGGAGGGCGGAAAAAGTGAAAGCTTGCTTTTTGGTCACCGTTTGCTTCATCGGTCCTGGCAACAATCCCAAGCGGTATGCTGTTAGCGCCATGTTTTCTTCGCAATGATCCAGGTTGGTCTTAGCATCAATAAAACGCCTGGTGTAGTCCTTGAGGCTCTCTCCTAGCCTCTGCTTACAGTTCATGATCATATCCCCGTTGGCTCAGAAGCTTTTTCTCCCGACAAAGTGCTGACGGAACATCATCCAGAACATCCCGAAGTTTTTGATACTACCCTGCGGTAGATGGTTGTACCACTTTGATGCCCGGTCTTTAAATGTCATTGAAAACGCCCGACACAAAAGCTTATCGTCGTTGTCGAAGCTTAACATAAAGTTTTTGAATGCTTCTAAATGATTATCTAGATTCCGCTTACCGTCATATTTTTCTAATTTAGAAATATCAAGATGTCCCGATAATATTTCGTCGGACAACGGCGAGGCTATCCAGTTCATTCTGAATCCGAAAGCGCCACCTCTGAGCCCCTCGGTCTGAATCCCATACAGACCTTCATCTCCTGGGTTGATGAACTGGCTGCTGACTCGGTATCCCTGGTTCTGGCTGTTCGATGGTTGCCACTGGGCCTGAGGCAGAACCACCCGCTCTTCTCTACTGCCTGTTTGCATTTCTTCTTTCTCGAAAGACACCGGCGTCCTTTTCTCAGAGCTACCCTTTTTTAACTTAGGAGAGTCAAAACGAGGCGCCCTATTTCGTCGAGAATGGCTCTTCTGAGCACGCTTGTTCAATCTCTCCTTACGTCGGTACTCTCTTCCCGATGAATCGTCCGAAGTTTCATCAAAAGAAATCCCGTGATTATCCTTGGTGTACTGCCCTGTTCCCCCATTCTGCGTGTCTTCCGGGCGAGATTCCCGATAATATCTAACGGGACGGGCGTCGATACGAGGGTCAATAGTCTGGTAGCCTTCGCCGTGATTGTCCACAATTGGTTCTTTCCCTTTGGCTTCCCGGACCCCTTTATCGGCTAACGCCCGTTCCTTTTCAGCGTTTAGCTTCGCGATGTCTTCCAGCAGTTGTCTCCGAGTCATGATGAGGGTCGACCGCTTGTCCCGACCCTGCGCGTAGTACTCCCGACCCGGAGCTTCCTCGCCTTCAGACAACGAAACGGCTCGGGCCACTTCTCTCCCGACTCTCTCTCCGATTGCTTGGTCATTCATTCTTTAAGATCAGATCGCGATTTTAAAAGAAAAAGATTCCTTTTTGGTATCACAGATTCCCATAGACGGCGGCAATGATGAGAGAATAAATGACAAAAGAGAATAATGTTGGATCTTGGACCTAATGTGACTAAAGCTCAAAATTCTCGAGAGAGAAAGTAGAAAGAGAATATTATCTTCAAGTTGTCCCCCCTACCAAGAATAATGGATCTCCTTTTATAGTGGGAAAAGGTAGACCCATTAATGTCCTTGGTGATCTTGTTTTATTTCTCTTTTAGTCCTTCATCCAATACTTTGTTTACAAATCATCCTCTAATAAACTATAAATACTGTAATAGACATGTTTAACTTCCTTCTATTCACAATTGACTCCTTTTTATTAATATTGGCGAATTGATCTCTTATCAGAAATGACACGTGAGAGGTTGCGTTAATTCTATTTAGTAGTGGTCTGTACACGTGTGCTTGAAGATTTTTTTTATGCACGATTCATTTATATATGAATCTATTGTTTATTTGTAACATTAATATAATTTTTTTTCTTTTCTATCTCTTATATTATCTAACTTTTAGTGTTTTATATTAAATTCGTTTGACAAGATTAATCATTACAAACTTAAATAAAAAATAATAATTTCCTATGACAATGTAATTTACTAAGAGAGAATTTAGTTAGAAAAGATTTATGATCTTGCAAACCGTCTTGTAACCACACACACAAAAAAGAGTTTTGTTATATTCTAGTACATGCTTTTGTTACCATAGAATTCGATTGAAGAAGTCATTGGGTATACCAACCTTCCAAGTTAAAAGATTCAAGTATTGGGGTTCAGGAAACTTTAACCAAAACATGGAAAATTTCAGACATTCAGAGAAGTGAGATTGAAGTATCAAAATTTGTGTGAGATGAGGCATGCTCATCCATCAAGGAAGAAATCCGGCAAGAGTGATACCAGTTGGTGGATTAAGGTGGCCGGTCAGTCGCTGCCGCCGCGAGGCATGGCTGTTCTCGAGGAGAAGAACTCTTCCTACTGATTCAGCTGCAACTATTAGGAACTCACTCAAAATCTTCACTGTCGCTATACAGATCTTCAATTTCTGGAACGACATATTATCAGCACCACCTAACTTATCTTATGTCCACCTTCTGTTTTTCTTTACAACCTCTCTCTACATGCACGTTCCTTATATACTCCAAGACACAACCGACAAAAGAAACAATTTTAATAATTTCTATATCTTAATGAAAGAAAACGATTGATCTAGTTCAAGTCACATGAATATAAATATAGCCGTTGTTTGTGTTTAGACATATGCTCTAAAAATGTTTATGATTGTTATCCAAGTTTATTTAATTCATTTTTTTTCGGAGGAAACTCACGGTCACTGTTCAGAATGTAATGAATGCGCACAAAATCTAACGCAATAACCTACAAACAACCGCCAGAAGAAAAACCAGACAAGATGACAGATTCGGCCAGGAAAACTTTGTTAATACGAACAATACGCTTTTTTTCTCTCTAGATATTTAATCGGAATCAAATAAAGCCGACTTAGTAAAATTATTAAAGTATTCAAATAAATTGTTTTTCATTTTGGAATTGTTTGATTTGTTTTTTTTTTTCTTTTTTTTTTTCGTATTTTAGGTTATTTTAAGACTAACCGCAAATTAAATTAACTATATTTGATATGTCTGAATTCGTATTTAATTATTAATATATTATTGGGTAAGTAAAAAATATATATTTGATTAATAAAAATAGAAATTAAAGATTAAATAATAATAAAAAATAATTAAATATAAAATAATAATTAAACATGAAGAATTAACTCAGGGAAATTAATAAATATTAAAAATATTAAACTAATAATAAAAATAAAAATAAAAATTATAATTAATTATTTAATACCATTTAAATTTAAATAGCTTTTAATCAATAGTCATAATACCACTATTAGGTCGGTATTTAATTATAATTTAGTTACAAACTTTGGGAGCATACATGATATTTTCATCAGTTAGTTGGCGAAATGACGTAGAGCCCATATTATGGAGGTTGAGGCGAAGAATATTGGTTAGATAGCAAAATTGAGATCTGAAAAAAAAAAACAACGTCGGTCAAAATTATTGAAGGTTTATGATGGAGTGACAAATTCACTCCAACAATATCGAATTGAGCGAACTCAAGATGTCTATGTGAAGGGACGCGTGACTAGGAACCATCATCACATGTCTTATATTTTAGCGACAAAATCATTGATTTTGTTGGAATTCAGATTATATATAGTAAAAGAGGAATCGAGGCTCTCGTCTGAGATGTGAAAATAAATGTGAGGCACCTTCAATGGAGCCTCTTATCAGGAGGCCTGAGGTTGACCATCTCCAGGGTTCAAATCTGGTGGCATCGCCTCAGGATGGACTCCAAACTCTATCCAATATTAGTCGCAACCTCAACAACATCATAGTCACTTAACGCCGACTGTAGCATTAACAATAGTAGCATAACAACCACCTTTGACTTCCAATAAGCGAGCTCATGATATTTAACCAATATCTCAAGTAAGTCCAGCCACCTCTGAACCTAGTAGGCTTAGACCTATCGGGTGATCGACAACTTAGATTTCAGACTATCAAAGACACATGTGGGGTCAACTATACGTAGTTAATGGATAATATAGCCACAATTGATAAAAAAATCTAACAATTTTGTATATTTTAAAAAAACATTATCGAAGCTCACTCTAAGAGAACACATAAATGCCAATAATTTTGTATTTATCATAATAACATCATATTTTACACTCGGTTAATCAAGTTTTTTAAAAACAAAGTCTGAGGGTTCTGAAAGACAACAGAACCAAACGAATAGTATCCCATGATCATTCAATATTTCCATGCAGTACTGGTCAAATCCAATAAGGATTGTTATTTAGACTTTGATTTATGACCATATTCGGATGAGACATGTCTTACGGTATCATTAACTTATTAAGGAAGAACCATGGTTACGAGTTTGAGTATCAATACCAGAGACAAACCTCAACTCATTTTTACCAAACCAATTTCCACCGATGATACTTACTTATAATGACCTTTGAGGAGTGGTCATACCTTGAAATAGTGTTGTCTTAAGCACCATTTGTATTGTCGAGGTAGAGGTTAGGAAAGTTGTGATAGACACTGACAGTTGTATCAACATAGTATTTAAAAGTACATTTGAGAGAATGAAGAATTCACCAACCTACTAGAATTTCCATGGAACTATTGAGTCTTACAAGAGAACATGGCAAACTATTGGATGAAATAGAAGTCGATATTTATTTTAAGAAGAGAGAATAAAATAAACATTGAACATTTTGTTAATGGTAGTTGAAAGTCCTACTGTCTATAATGCAATTCTAGGACGATCTTGATTCGCCGAGATGCATGCAATTATTTCAAAAATACACAAGTTCTTTCGTCATGTAGAGAAAGGTAAAGTAGAGGTCATAATGGGGGGGTGGGGTAGAAAAAATCTATAAGAAATATTATATTGCCTTTGTTGCACTAAAAATAAATAGTAATCAGGATGAGTCTCGCTTGATGCAGATGGGGTTTATGACCTTTTTTATGCCTAAAGATTGGTAGTCCCCGACGAGAATACATAAGTATTAGAACTTGTTTAGAGAAATATATTGAAAATAAGTATTGGTCGCTCAAATAGTCTTTGGATGGCCATTTTATTTTTTGTATGCTGACAATTTGGATGTGTTTGCTTGAAAATTAAAAGATGTAATCATGGTACACTCAGATATAATATGCCACAAGCTATCAATAAATCCAAACATTTAACCCATCATTTAGAGGATAAAAGTTTTTCTATAGAAATTCAGAGATTATTATGGTTGAGATAGATCGATTATCTAAGTTCGCACATATCCACAATTCTACATACCCACTATGGATTGTTAATCTATTTTTTTTCTAAAAGAAGGCCAAAAAGTGGAGCATGTGTGTAGATTATACTGACTTGAATAGAGTATGTCCTAAAAAATCATTACCAACGGCAATGATAGATTAGTTGTTAAATTCGACTTCAGGTAATAAGCTTCTATCATTCATGGATGCATATTATGAGTACAATTAGATATATATGTACCTAATAGACCAATAGTACAATATTTTCATCAATAACCAAAGTCTGCACTGTTACAATTATGCATTTTAGATTAAAGAACGCATGAACTACTTACCAGAAGCTCATAAATAAGGATTTTGTTACTCAAACACGTCAAAATATGAAGGTATACGTCGATAATATGTTTCTCAAGAGTCCCGGGGATGCTGCGCATATCATAAATCTATATAAAACATCCAAAACCTTAAGGGCCATAGAATTTAATGGGTTATTTAATAAGTGAAAAGGCATAGAAGAAAATATCTTTCAATTGGTAGCATTTATATCAATACAACATCGTAGGTCAATAAAGTAAGTCCATTACTGATCGGTAGATTGATAGCCTTAAACATGTTTATATCTCACTTCTCAAACAAATTTTCTTATATTATACAAGTTTTTTTAAAAAAACTACCATCTCTAATGGATTAAAGAGTGTGACCAAGCCTTTTTGAAGATAAAATAACATTTATCTTCACGAGAGGTACTATCAAAATATTTGCCAAGAGAAACACTCTATATTTATCTGTTTTTGTTCCACTACGCCGTGAGTGTCGTACTGGTCCAAGAGGTGGATAAATATCTGAGGTTGTTCAACTATATGAGTTAGAGTATTCTTAACGCAGATGCAATGTAACTTCAACTTAAGAAGTTAGCCTTTAATTTAGTAGTGGCAATCATGAAAATAATCCCCTGTTTCCAAGAATATTGTATTATTGTTGGAACATCTTTACTTATTCGAGGGGTACTGCAAAGACCGGATGCCTTGGGGAGCTAACTTGTTGGTCCGTAAAATTTAAGGATTATTATATAATAATTAATTCAAGAAAATTTCGGATGAAGTTTCGGTACCTATATGACCATTTATTATGGGAAGACTATATATCATGCAATATATTTTGGATTCCAAGCCACCAATAATGAAGATAAGTATGAAGCACTTATCTCAAGACTTCGGCTAGCAAAAAAACTTTGGCACCAAGAGGGTAAAGTTTTTAAGTGATTTATTACTCGTAATAAACCGTGCACTTAGGCTTGGTGTGGATTATTTTTGACTGAGGGTAATTCGGTCAGGTGTTTTATGGTGTTTCAAAGGTATTTGATGTTTAAGTGTTCTGTAGTGAGAGATTTGAGCTTCTTGGTAGTATTAAATGCTCATTACCCTGATTAATGAAAGTGGTTGGGTATTTATACCTTTAATTATGTGCCACATGGGCTTTTGGGTCAAACTTATGAAATCGGGTCGAGTTCAAAAACCCATTAGTTTATTAAGCAGATTAGAAATTAGCTTAGTCAAAAGGTGATTAGTTTTTAGTAGTTTTATCCAATTCGGATGGTTCAGTGGGTGGCTTTTGTCCGAATTGCCCATGTCCGGTTTCTACAGTGAGTGGTGGAAATATCTGGACTCATCAGTAGCCTCTTTTTTAGGTTTTGTTCGAAGGCCTTTGGTAAGACCTTAAAAATCGCCTTTAGGCACTTATAACATTTTCCGGACGGATTTAGTGTTTAATGAAGGATTTATCTGGACTGAAAAACTCTTCAGAAGTTCAAAGGTTTTGCCATGGATCGTGGGACACGTGTCATCTTCTGATTTGCCTCACCATCCGTTTTTCTCCTAGAACGGCGCTCCTACTAATCCTAAAAATTAACCTCTTCATTTAATTCATATGACGTCAGCGCCGCCTTCAATCATTACTTTTGTCTTTTCGTATTCTCCTAGGTTCTTGGCATCTTTGTGTCTCATTAGTATAAATTACTTCATTTTTCACTGTTTTACCATCTTCAGTACTCTCTCATTCTTTCATCTCAAAGCTTTCACCTATCTTCTAAAAATCCTTTTGGTGTGAGTTTATGTTCACATTAAGAAATGCACTGGTAAAATGCGGGTGGCTTAATCTCTCAGAGTTAGAAAAGGCACAAAGAGTTGAGCGAGAAAGGCGCATTGCTGCAGGTCTTCCAGTTTCTCCAATCGAAAAGTCTGAAAAGCCATCTTCAGAACCTGATCGAGGTTCATCTTCTGCTAGAAGCTCCAAACCCAGGAGGTTATTTCAACCAAGTCTTTCACCCATCGTATCAGGCTCCTCGGTTCAGGAGTCACAGCCTACTGTGGAACAGAAAAAAGCTGTTACAAGCACAAAGAGACCCTCTTCATTCATAGCTATGGGATCAGATGCTGAAAATTCCCCAGAAAAACTGACACTTCGTCGAAGAGGCCGCTTAGTAAAAGGCCAGGTTGTTGTTCCACAATCTAAGTCTCCGAAATCAGGGCCCCCTAAGAGAAGCTGTGTTTAAAACATCCGGACCTACCGGAGTCCCTTGAAAGCAAAGTGGGACCTTGCTTCCATAAGGTGAGCGTAAAGTATCTGCTAGCCATGCAGAGCATTAACTACACCTTCATTCATACTGCTGAATTAGGTCGGATCCGGGCGAAGTGAAGGATCCCAAAATCTGTCAAAGTGAGGATACCGGTTGATCGGGAGACGCCAATGGACTACAAACTAAGTGAGATAGTTATCAACACATAATTGTTCAACTAGAGGCTCAGATTTCCCTTGGACCCAGAGATCATCAGATATTTTCATCTGATAAAGCTCTGTCCAAGCCAACTGAGTCCCAATGCTTGGTACACCCTCATGTCTTGTATCATGGCCTCTAGGCTCTCCGGAATCCCGCTTCTGATGGAGCAATTTTTTTGCTATGGCCAGCTTTTGCAAGAATCACATCATCCCCTTCTAACATTACAATATGGGTGACAATTTTAAAGGGACCGGAGACAGCCCTAACAAGGAACCCAAAGACACCAAGAAGAAACAAGATGAGGCTGGAACATCAACGGAAGCTCAGCCTTAAAGTTTTAACTATCCTTTTATTTTTCTTTAATTCTTGTGTTAGACTAAATTCCTTGGATGGCCAAGGAATTTTTGTAACTGTATCCGGCTCTTGTCTGGATAAACTTTTTCTTTTAAAACTTCAAAGTCCTTGGATGTCCAAGGCACTTTACATATTTTAATATTATTCCCCGGTGTTAGCCGAGTAATTTTACCTTACACAATTCTTGCATTGTTTTATAGTTACCCGATTTCGATGGCTAATGTTTAAATAGCCCTTAGTTATTTTACAAATATTTTAAAGTGAGAGTGTTTAAGTTCTCCGATGACAAATGTTTAAATAGTCCTCACTCTACCAAATCAACCCGGTATGTGAGTGATACTTTAAAAAGTTTCAAAGAAGCTATCAATCAAACCACTCTAAATTTTTCAAGAAGGCATCGAATTTCATTAAAAATCCCCCTAATATTTACATGGACTTTAAACAGGTAAATATTTACATAATTTTCATTCTAGATACAACCGGAGGTGTTCAATATTCCAGGGGTGATTCAAGATCCTTCCATCTTTATCTTGAAGCATGTATGTCCCAGGCTTAAGCTTTTTACTGACCACATAGGGTCCTTCCCAAGTTGGAGCTAGCTTGCTAAACTGCTTCTCCTTAGTATGTAGTAAAACTTTTCTCAACACTTTATCCCCTGGTTGAAAATCCCTCCTTCTGACTCTGAAAGCAAACCTGCTTCTCATCAATCCCTGATAGTGGGTGGCTCTAAGATAAGCCTTAACTCTTTTTTCTTCTATCAAATCGAGTTGACTTCTGATTGCCACTTCATTAGCCTGTTCGGAAACATTATGGACTTGAATGAAGGAAGAGTTGCCTCTATATAAGTTATTGCATCCATACTATATACCAAGGCAAATGGGGATTCTTGTGTAGCAGCCCCGGGAGTAGTCCGGTAGGCCCATAATACTTCTTGTAGATAGCTTGGCCACTTTCTAGCACCCCCTTCTAGATTCTTTTTAAGACCACACAGAATGGTGCTGTTAGCTACTTCAACTTGATCATTCGCCTGTGGGTGGAAAGGAGAAGAGAAGCAATGTTGAATGCCTGTAGAGGCACAAAAATTCCCCATATCCTTGTTATCGAATTGTGGCCCATTGTCTGTGGTTATCTTTTGTGGAACTCCAAATCTGCAGCAAATATTAGATAAAATAAATTTTATAACAACTTTTGAAGTAGTTCCTACCAATGGGGCTGCTTATATCCATTTTGAGAAATAATCGATGGCAACAATGACAGTTCTGCACCCTCCGGACGCCATAGGTAGAGGTCCCACCAGATCCAGCCCCTGACGAGCAAAAGGTATTGGCTCAGAAATTGACTCTAAAGGGACATCTGGGATGTGAATTTCATTACCGTATCTTTGGCATGGATCACATTTCTTCACCAATTCTTTGGCATCTTTCATTATAGAGGGCCAGTAGTATCCGGCCTGATGAGTCCGGATTTTCTCACCCCTCACTGAGGGAACCAGATAGGGGAAATTCGGACAAAAACCACCCACTAAACCATCCGAACAGGAATAAATGTATTAAAACCTAAATCACTTCATGACTAAGCTAATTACTTACTTGCTTAAAGATTAATGGGTCATTGAACTCGACCTGAATTCATAAGTTGACCCGAAAGCCCATGTGGCCCATAATTAAGGGTATAAATACCCAACCACTTTCATTAATGAGGGTAAAGACATTTAATACAACCAGGTAGCTCAAATCTCTCACTACAATCTATCCAAACATTAAATACCCTTTAAACATCACAAAACTCTAGACAAAATTACCCTCAGTTGAAAATAAACCACACCACGGCCAACAAGACTCTTCTGGTTAAAGCTCTATAACCACAGTGTGCTGATCCCTCACCATCATGTAGTTCAGACAACACTATCTGGGACTCTTCAATCCCCAAACATCGCAAGAGAGGTCTACTAAATGACTTCTTGTAAAGAACATCTCTTAGGATTACAAATCCACGAGCCTTATACTTCACTTTCCATGCTACTGCTTTTTTCGGAGGCAAGATGCCATCTGAGATGTATTGCAAAAGAGGATACCTCCAGTTTTGAGGTTGACTCACTTGTAGGTTTAAACTTTCCTCCCTCTCTTTGCTCTGATTGAGTTGAATGGATGGGCACTCTTGCACGTGAATCCATGGGTAGGACTCAGAATATGCTATGGTTGCCAATGAGTCTGCTAACGTATTTTCTGTTCGGGGTATGTGCTCATAGGTGATGTCTTTGAAGTTAAGTGCCACTTCTTTAAGAATGAATAAATATTTAATCAGCTTCTCTTTTTGGCCTCAGATTGACCTTGTGCATGATGGATAAGAAGCTGAGAATCACTCATTAACCTGACCATTTCGGCTCCACAAATTAGGGTTAACTTTAAACCGGCTATGGCAGCTTCATATTCGGACTCATTATTAGAAGCCCTGAAAGCAAAACATATAGCATGGTACATTTTGTCACCATACGGAGAGGTTAAACATATCTATTCACTCTTCTCACATGTTAGCCATCTATATTAAAACCTGTAGCACTAAGGGAAGAATAGTAGGTTAAAGGTATGTAACCGAAGCTTTCAATTGGACAATAAAATGTTAAAAAGTTGTTTTAGCATACTAAGAACAACAAGCTCGACCATAATTAGAAACATCCCTACACGGTTGTAAATAAATTCATGGTAAGAACTTACAATTTAGTCGATAAGCAAGGAAAATTTCCCCCACACTCTTGGAACATAAATAATTTGAAGCTCAATCTAATTTAATATGATCCGTCTTTACTGTAAATATAATTATTTATAAATATTTGAAGTTCCGGTATGCACTCATTCCTATCCTAATGGTGTAAGAAGTTTTTTATGAGACACCTAAATAGTGGGAACCTTAAAGAGTTTTTACTAAATAAATTTATGTGTTAAGATATATGTATTCTAAAATACATGAGGTGAAACTAGGACCTTATCGTAAAATCCTCAAAAAAATACGGTGCAAGCATACTATATTATTGCCTTATAAAGTATTAGAAATTATATGATTTAAAAAACCATAAAGGGAGGTCGGCAATATGAAATTCCTAAACCTTCGAATGTTGTAAATAAATTTTAATGTCTAAAAAACAGGAGAGGTGAGAATGGGCACTCGTGACAAACTAAAATATACCTTAAAAAGTTATGCAGGTCAAGAACCATTCTTAAGGATTAATGTAATCAAACATTTGAGGTACGACCTCCCCCATAGAGGTTGATCACGTATAGGGTACGTCGAGACCTTATCAAAAATACCCTCTTTATCATACCCATTAAAATTTCGACTCTTAGTTTGTACAACACTACTTCTCTTGCCTCTCTTTATCACACACCTAATAAAATTTTGACATGCAGTGCTATAATTTTTACACTGCTTCACATGCCTTTATTATTAAAGTCACTTGCCTCTATTGCTTCACCTGCCACTATTATTAAAGTTATCTGCCTCTATTATTACTATTATTAAAGTCTATATTATTAAAGTCTCGACATAATGTGGCTTCTACTAGAGATATAGGCTGTTATATTGATCTTTTTTCCTTCTATAAATATGTTTAACCCTAAAAGTAAAAAAAGTAAAAAAAACTCAAGCAATAAAATTGTGATTTTTTCCTTTTTCAATCAAACATGTTTCGAAATAAGGCCCGATATAAATGTTTGTGTTGTGTAAAGAACGACTATTACACTAAAAAAGAATTATTAAACATCAATCTAGTGGTAGAGCTCACCCAATAATAAAAAAAACCCTGGTTTGTTGGACCTGTAAAAACCATTTTGAAACAGAAGCATAAAGAGAATGTCATGGATGTATTTTGTACATTGAAAATGAAAGAGCAAGTCAAGGAAATTCGAAAGGGGGAGGGGAGGAACTTTGTTAAGTCTAGTGAAGATAAAATAGACAAGAAATATAAAGTTGAGGAGAAAGATGAAGTTCCATTTAGTTTCGCGTTTTAGTCTCTCTTAACTTTGTTATCACCCTGTTAGATTTTGTAAGTTTTTTGTGTTAAGTTCAGTCCTTGTATTTTCTCTTCACCTTGTTATGTTTAATCTTTTCACCTTTTTATGAATTGGAAGTTGTGTTTGATTTTAAATTGATGTTTGTTACTCAAATTAAAAAGCTACAAATAAAAGAGAGTAAAAAAAGGTAGTGATGGATCTATTACTGGAGCAATTTTATAAGGTTATCAGGTTAAACAATGAAATATTCTAAAATGTCTCAAAAACATATTGAAGGTATCCAAAACTGCTAAATAATACACAATAAAGTGTTCTCTTGGTAGCACAGTTTGAGAGTACAACTCTGAATCTAACAAAAATAAGAAGCTATGGGCAGAGCTACAATGGCTCAACGCTTACCACCTCCACCACCAATCTTAGGACCCCTTGCGGCTGTAGCACCTTTAGTACAAACATTATTTCCTTGTGTATTTTGTTTCTTGCTCGTCACTTCACCTTTCTTATACTTCTTTTAATCCTTGGTCTTCTTAATTCTTTTATTGATTTCACGAAGCTCAGATTCTCTAGCATGATCATGCATTTCTGGTTTTTGAGTTCTCTTTTTGTGGATGAATTTTAAGGTAGCACCAACAATGGACCTAGAGTATCGTTTCTAGGTGGCATGTCTCCTCTTCTTCAAAACCTCTTGAGATGCGTCCTTCTTATGTTTCTTTTTAAACATGGCAGTCCATGTTAGCTTTGATGACATCAACTTTTTGTGCAAATACCTCTTGTATTTTGAATTTAAGAACAAGAACACATGAGAGTCAGATCGAATAAATTTGATTCCTTTACCTGGGTAGATCTTGAACCAATGAATTTGCACAGTTTAGTCTTGAGAACCATAGTGCTGAACTCTGATGGTAAAAATCATATAGTTTTTATATAGTTACCTTTTATGTGGATAAATTTTATAAGGTTATATTTGTACACTGGCTAAGGGGCATACCCAGATTATACATATGCTAAGTTGAAAGCCTAATAAAAATAATAACCTTGCTGCCAGTTGTTAAACACTTAGGTAGGTAAATATGGCATGTGAGAGACTGCATTAATTATGTTTAGTAGTGGTCCTCGTGTACATATGCTTGCAGATTTGTTCCCTTTGATTGCAATTTTATTGTTTGGGCAGGTTTGGGTTGCAACCGAAAGTGGAAATCTTGAAATAACGTTCACTCACACCGGAGAATATGTATCTTTTGATTCAAAAATATGATCTTATAGAAGTATGCGCTTCATAAATTACTCATGTTTAAGTTAAGATCAATAATTCTCGCACCAGCTTAATATCTTCATTCCATGATGAGACTTCTGCGTCCACTTTCAAGATTTTGTATGTATATATTTTATATATATATATATATTTAAATACTATCTACAATGCATGGCTATCAGATGTTGGTGTAATAGATTCATCTTATTGTACCTCCACTATTGAAATATCAGACGGGTCGAAAAGAAGCAAATAAATATCTTCAGGTACAAGATCATCAGAGCTATGAGCTTCAGACGTACAAGGTTTGGAACTAGGCTTTTATGGGGTTTGAATCATACTCATAATCTTAATAGTGGCGGGTCTTATTGTTTATCAGATGACCTTCCTAGGACAATTAACAATCGGAACATCATTTATATTTATTTATTCCATATGATAATTAATGTTATTCAAATCCTCTGCTGATGAGTCAATAACAAATTCTACCTTATTACCTTTATAGAAAATCTCAATCTTATTTACGTCTTTACCTTTTTCTATAAATGAGTATAAAAACTAACAAATAAAAAATGTATTACCTAAACTACGAGTGAGTATGTTGAAACCGAGTAACAAAAAATCAGGAGATATTTGGATGGCTTAATAGTGTATAGAAAATTTGAGAAATAAACAGAGCATAGTTAGTGGTGACTTAAATGACATAACTTTTATCTAAAAAAAAGTTTACGGTGGAGATTGATGTTAGTTACTAAGGAACTGCAGTTTTTTCTCTTTAAGGAAATTAAAAAAAAAATTGAGTATTAAAAAAGGTTGGTTGAACTCTAACATCTTTGGTTTTAATCATTACGATTTGCAGGGTAAACTAGAGAGTCACACACCAACCTACACTGGAAACTCTAACATCGCTAACAATCACGCTTTCTAACAGACTAGCCTAGTGGTGACACATGTCCATAATAGATTAGCCTCGATGCAACATAAAATAAAAATGTTAAAAATCCAGACAGTTCATCAGTATATGAGCATCCGAGATAGATGAAACAATATTATACTTGAGTCGGAGCATAGTCAATGCAGCTACACACATGACTAAATTCATAACCGTCTCGTTCGGCTTGCTAAAGCGGTTTGAAAAGTTAACCAACCCACCAAAGAAATTTAACACTTTTCTAAATAACCCACTCAAACCAGGAGCCAACAACTCTATTTACTTAGTCATTTCCAACTAATTCGCAAGGACTAGGGGGCTATTGATAAAATAATTTTCCATCAAACTGTTAGGATCAATTGAACCAATTATTAAGTCGATGTTTAGTAATAAACAAGTGGCACCTGCACTCGCACATTCAATAGTAGCCTTATTTTTAATGGGTTTCATATGTATCACCCCACTTGTCTCGTTATAAATAGATTTTTATCCATCTTGAAAGTTGTAGAAAACCAATATAAAAATAATTGGCATAATGTTTTTCTTTCCTTAATATCTCTCTCAACTATTATTCCTATTTGTATGGTGTTCCAACTAATTTGTATGTTTCCATAAAATTTGAACTTAATTGGACCTCATCAAATTATAAAATTAATAATCAAAATTATATAATATCAAATTATAAGTGATTTTATAAAGATATGTTAATATCTTTATTTCTTTAATAAAATGTGTATATCTAATATGATTTTAATAAATAAATAAAATTATATCTTATATATATATATATATATATATATATATATATATATATATATTTTGGATGACAAAAAACATATTTAAAAAAAATATGAATCTAAATTTGGATAAAGAGTTAGCTCCAAATCAGCTTAGAGTTATCACTATTTTAGAAAATCTACACATGACTATCTAAGATTAGAAAATTAACAAGAAAGCTTAAATATCGCTAAATAATCCAAATACAAATTACTTCTTCAAACCACAGATTTAACAAAGCATCATAATTATAATGTAGAACCGAAAGTGAAACAAAAAAGTACATGAGAAGCTGCCAAATGTTTTAAACTGAATTTTATCTCCCAGTTAGAAATTTTCAAATCCATCTATCTAAGGTCATCATTTTGGCATATAAATTATGTTATTACTTTTTTTTAGCATTTCACCGAACAAATTAGAAGTTTATATCTAATTACACATTTTTGAAGAGGACGAAACTCTTACGGTTATACTTTTTCGTTAATGAATAAAAACTTCATTTAGAGATTTACCATTGATAAGACTTAATTCAGATTAAAAACTAGATTTATGTTTAATAAAAAGATCTAAAATAAAAATCAGTAAAAGAATCTACCGTTTAAATTTACTAGAAGATGATTTTGACGACTTAAAAAATTGAAATGAAAAAGCAAAATTTTAAAATTTTCATTTAAACTTTTAAGTAAGGTAAAGAATTCCTTATTATAATAATAAGGTTTATTTTGATAAACAAAAACCTACATTGTTAATAAAAAGAAAGTATAACTTCAATGGTTAACAAAAACCAACGCGAGAAGGTAAACTATACAAGATGACATGCTCAATCAAGAAAGCGGATGTAGAGGGACTCGAACTCATGATCTTTGATCACAAACATATTTTACTCAACCAACTCGGTTATCACATTCGGGTATATCACATTTGGTTTGTATTTACTATTGGTGGTTTTAAAAACGCATCGCTTTTATTAATTAGGTGACACATTTTGGTTTGTCTGTAAAAATATTTTAAGCATATACTTTTTAATTATCATAAGAATGCCCTCCGATTAGGTGATTAAGTTTTGAACAGTAATTCGTAGTCTCATGACTATCTAGTTTGAATAAAATTAACTTTCTGAGTGCGTTAATTATTAATTTTTATGACAGATAGTTCATCAACTATTCATTTTTGATAAAATTAATTATTTTTGATAGATACAGTCTTTTTAATAAACATACGCACTAGCTTTATTCAAAATAGATAGTCTAGAAATTAGTAGTGAACTTTTAAAAATCGGTGGATTATATATCATCAAAATAGATAGTTCAGAAATTACTAAAAGTTTTTGAAAATTTAAAAATTATATATCAATAAATTCAATAGACCATAATTGCTTCAAGCTAAACTATTATGATTATGTACTAAACTATTGCAAAATTTTCAAAATCACCAATATATTTTGCTATTTTACCGGAGATGTTTATATTTGTTCTTTTGATATCATCTCTTCCTCTCTCGCTCTTTACTTTCTCAATTAAATTTGACAGTGTTGCCTAACATTATTGTCTCAAATAAATTTTAGTAACTAAAATAATGATCGAAGTACTGTAAAGCGGCAATATAGCACAAAAATAAATAGAAAAGTAGATCGAGCAAATATTTTGACTGGCACGAGAATCACATCAGGATATAAAGGTTGTCTAAGAAATGCACTTGAACATGATGCAGAAAAACAAAATAATACAGCTGTGCGAATAATCAAAAGTATCCTGATGTGCATTATTTTGATTATTCGCACAGTTGTATTATTTTGTATTTTATCGCTAATATTCTCACGCAATAATATAGATTTTTGCTATTATTTTATTGGACATTTCTTCAAATGTGTTGAAAATATTCGTGCGGTCTCGCTAATTATTCAATTCTATTTTGTTTTGTTTGATTTAATAAACTATTTTTTTTATCGATTAAATTGTTAAAAAATCGGAATAATTTATTTATAAGATTAAATCGTAATCTTTTAAGTTGTATTTGTTTTGATTTTGTGTTTGAACTTTTTCTATAATATTTTATGTTTTAGATTTTTTTAAAAAAAATAATTATTCGAATACTTTAAACGTAATTGTCTCATTAAGGACAAGAATATACAAACACAAAAAAACAACAAAAAAAAATTCGATTTTCTTCCAAAATATCAAAACAAAATTTTATCCTAATTATATTCATATCATTTAATTTATTTTTATGTACAACCGCCCTAATCTAACTAAATATTTTTATAACATTAAGTCTTTATGTTTAGTGTTAATTTTTGGGTTCAAGCTTTCACATGACCAAAATATTGATCCGATATCTACATAACATCTCCATAATGAGTTTATCATGTATTTTTGTGATTCCCAATTATTTAAGTAATTGATTACTTATCAATTAGATTGTCTACTGAAAATTAGCTAAATATAACATTAAGCATAAATCAATCCACAATTTCCAACAATCTCCCACTTAGATTGTCATATGCTACCAAATGATGTATTTACTTAATGTAATTCATGAATCTATTGTCTACAATGAACCGATCAATCTTGTACATGACGATGAACGATAAAGAACTAAAAATCTATTCGTCGCAATGTGAGCGTATGGACGCAATATTAATCACATTGTCACAATCAATCAATCAATTATATTGATCAATTATGATATATAACATAAAAATAATATGAAATATAACCACACATATCTATTCTAAATTGGTCTTACTTAAGTGGAGATCTACTTAATGAGTTACAAAATTCATTGAAACTTAAATGAACCATATGTTTCCAATAATCCAAAGTGTATACAACCAAATACGAAATATATTTTGGACCTGCTACAAAACTACCACTGAAATCAATGATCATCTAAACAAACAACACTTATCCTACTGGTGTGTTCTAAAAAAACTTTAGTTAGACTACTATATTAAGATGATATCTTACCATGGATATTTTGCCGGTGTACTCCATACTTATTTGACGAATATGTACTCTCTCTTTAAAATATATGACTTGATATATATATATATATATATGTTTGGACTTAGCCAAGCAAGTTCTATTTAACTGTATAATTATTGTCATATCATAACCTTAGGAAACTTTCTATCCCTTATAAAATGACTTAATCATTTAACCATAGTGACTAGTTGGATGTTTTAAAATCTAAAAAATCCAGTGCCATAATGGAAGATAAAATTAGTGTTGCTTGATAATTTTCCATAAGGTTGTAATTCGAACTAATATAAATATGTTGCCTAAAGTGATACCAACTATATCCACACATCCTACTAAAATATGATTTATAATACTCAATGATCTCTCGATTATCCCGACTTCCTTATGTCAACATATATAATTTTGTTTGTTGCCTACATTAGAGAGTTATTTTGCTTGCTTATTAATGGTCCAACTCCGAATTACTTACATACCATTACAAAACCCAACATCTTGAGTAACTTAATATTGTAATGAGACTAAAATGAATGATACTCAAACCAAATCATGTGATATAGGAGCATCATTTCAACACACACTTCTTTTAGGCCAATATATTTCCTATATGACCTAGTTATCTTTGTTAGAACCTTCATGAATGTATATGAATACTTATTCATAAATTCTTCCCCAAACTCAACATTCTCAAAAAACCTTGATGTTTTTGTCTAAGATATACTTATAATTCATAAAACTTAACACTTTTGAACGTTCTAAAAATCTAATAAAATTATAACTAACCCTCTTAGTGTTCAATTATTTTTTATTCGGTCTATGAAGATTTATTTTAGAAGGATATCCCCAAACATGTATACGCTTTAAGCTAGGATTGCACCCAGTCTAAAACTCACATGAAGTCTTTATGGTTGCCTTTGTGAGAATTCTATTGATAATGTATGTTGCACAATTGATTACCTTGCCTAGATTCATAGTGGCAGTTGAATAATAAATCAATTTCTCATCGTAACATTAAACATATAACTTAGTTTCTCAAATACACATTTTATGTTGGGCGAACCCGATATTATCTTCCGGGGAGCTATATTGTACTTCTTTGGGTACTTTGCAAATGATTTATGATACTGTTCCTCCAAACCTTCATATCTCATATAGTATTCACAACCACAATCAAATTTAACATAATTAATATTTTTTTAAAGTTGTTTAACTTGGGTCTTAAAAGCTATTAAATTATCTTAGGGATTTTGATATCTTATGAATAAAGTATAAATACCATATTGGGAGAAGTCATCTATAAGTGAGATACAATACCTCTTCATTCCATCATGTCTTTCAAAACAGTCCACATCCATCGGTATTTATCAACTCCAAAACTTATTCGATCTGTATGCACCTAATATATTTTACCGTGCTTTGTTTTGTTTTTTTATATATTTGATGCAGACACCAGAATATAAATCAAGTTAACTTAAAGAAACTTTTAACAAAAAATTTAACAATTTTGTTTCAGAGATATTACATAAGTGCTTGTGCCAAATATTCCAAATTGTACAATTTAGTTTCTCAAATACTTGTATGTTCATTACTTTATTCTAATACTTGATAATCTAATAAAAAAACTTAGTATTTATTGTTAAATATCTAGTCCTTATAAAATGATCATGTAAATAAAACGTCATTTGATTATTTCTAGAACAACTTAAATATTCAAAGGCGTAGGAAAAACTCAAATTCCTACTCACATTTTTCAAATACAATAAATGGAAACTAGAATGAAACAAGTGAAATAACAAATAACATAAAAAACTAAACTTTATTTGAATGATTTATCTTTCAACATCACTGAGACTCTCGATCTTTATCGTATCATTTATAAATATACAAACATGAGCGGGCGCAACCGTATCAACTCACCATGTGTTTTCTATAACTGAATATTTTCTGAACAAACTAGAATTATGAGATTATTCATAGGTTTTATATAAGATTGATACTTTTCACAGTCCATTTTGAGATGGCCTACCCTCTTGCAAAAGAAATTTCAACATGCAACATGTAATTATTTAGGTTTTATTGCTCCTGAACTGGAAACATTATCAAATTATTTATCATTCTTTTTCTTCTCCGTTTTTTTATTAATAACTCACTTTATAAATGCTTGTTTCAACATATTCTTATAAGTAGCATGAGAAGTTAGTTTACTAACTGTCCAATTCTCATGCTGCTGAATAACTAAAACATAAAGTCTGTCACAACTTCTTTGGAAATGTCAACCTTAAATTCCTTTCACTTTGTTGGGATTATAAACACCCAAAAAATATTTCTTTATAGTCCTTTTGAAATGCAACTTGGTGGTAGAGAACTATATCAACAATATCTTGATGACTACCTTTCTAAAATATTTATAAAATATTTTTCAATTCCTTTGATAGACTCAATTTTATAGGTGACCTGAGTCGAAACATTCACATAGAACTCTAAAGGTATCATTGTATCATGATTGCCAAGCACAAATGATATGAATTCTCCCATACCTTAAATTATACCTTCTCTGTGTGAGAAATATCTTTGGTAAATGATGTGGGTTTCTTAGTCCTTAATGTCAGATCATGATCATAATAGTTCATATAAAATATCATGTCGTTCATTCATTAGAAAATTAAATTATCACATATAAAATTCAGTGAGGTATGGTATACAATTTTAACATATATAATAACAAATGAATCACACATGTATTTTCCATATAATACTTAAACATGACATTTTACACGAGAAGCATAATATACGTCACATATAAGATACATATGGAAAAACATATCAACGTGTATATTATGAGCTTAAGAAAAGTACTATAGATATATTTTTAATTGATCTAACTCTGGTAAAACCTTCATTTGGATTAGTTTCCCTATTTCAATGAAAATTCTATGAACTATCACATGTGATAATCTCTCATGTACGATTAAATATGTCAGAATGTAACCTTCATTTGTGCCGAGAATGCTTACAATATGAATAATTCATAAATTTTCTAGACCATATGTTCTTCAATTACAAACAACCTTTTCTTTGGACCAATATATTGGTTTCATGATTCCCTTACCGTAGTCATGACAATCTTAATCATGAAATTTCACTTAAAAATTAAACATATCTCAATCAGCTACACAAATACAAAATAAATCATGTATAAACATGTTAGTTGTCGTAGGTCTGAAAGAATAAACAACCACCTTAGCACCCCATAGGTGCGCGGTTGCATCGATGAAATTTTTACTAATATAGTACGCTCCCCCCTCCCCAAAGAAGACCGTTGTCGCGATGAAGCAACCTATATGTATTGACAACATCAGGTTTTTCCATGACGAACAACCTTTAAGTATTACGTCACCGTTTTAAAATCAGGGTTTGTCGCGGTGAACCTGTATTGTTCTGTTTTTTATTCGATTTAGGGTTTGTTTGTCGTGAAATTTCAAAAAAAATTCAATAGCAAAAAAATCTTAAATTAAGTGAAATCCTCCAATTTTGACCTGCAAAATAAACTTAAATTTTAGTTACCAATACAAAAAAATACAAATACAAAATATGTTTTTGAATCAATACAAAACATGGTTTTAAATCCTAAATCCTTAATGTTGTTTTTTTATTTAAAAAATTTCAGTTAACCAATATACATTCGTACTGATTGATTTTTAGGGAACCTGTTCTGATACTAATTAATAAACTAAATTGAATAACTTAATCTAGTCTATGTGTTTCAATAAAACAATCGACCTCTTTATCGATAAGAATAATAGAAATGAAAAATAATTTACTTGGAAGACCAGACATTCAAGTAGTGATCTTTTCAAGTTCTGATACCCGCCTTCATCTTTTGTGCTTGAGTTATTTTGCGATCCTTTGTGATTTAGGATTTTTAATTTTGAAATATAAGTTCTCTCTATCACGAATAATAAAACTGGAAAAAGAACACAAAGACGAAGTGATTTTTTTTTTTATATTTCAACAAATAGACTAACAATATGTAAAATATGGTAAGTGGTGGACTAGAACAATATGTCTATTTATTTTTTAAAATAATTAAGTTTCACCTTTATCATACTTTGTTCACATGTTTTAATTCGGTGTATGGTCGGAGACCATAAACTAAGTAATTTGTTTTATTAAATTTAGTCCATCAAAAATTTAAATAGTCTTAAGTGTCAATATTAGGACTTAATATTTTTAAAGGTCTAAATAATGACTCATGGTCTACACAATACCTTCAGATTTACTTTTCATTTATTGGTCAAATTTTAAGTCATTTAATTCAGTGTTTACTTATCAATTGTACTATCTACTAACAATTTTAACATCTTCACCAACTTTTTTTTTATAATTTGATAAGGATATACTCCTCGGGCAGGGCATACTCCTTCTATCTGGTGAGGTAAGAATAAGGAGATGATGTGTTCTCGATTACACCTGAAGTGCAAGGAAAAATATTTTGTCGACCATGCAAAAGTACAAGACCGGGGGCTTATTCATGATCCCTAGGCTCGACCAAATAGAGCCAAAATAAGAAAGTGAGGACCAACCAGAGGCAAGAGATTGAAAGGCCTATCGAACAGAATAGATTGTAAACCGAATGGTGATCAGGATGAGAAGTTTACTGAGAGAGTAAAACAACATATCAGAGGTCGGTGATAACGGTAACTTTACACATGTCCCATCTTTAAGAACCATAAATGAATGTGTGCAGTAATGACTCTATTGGTACTTCATGTATTTAATCCCGCTAAGGTACGTCCAATAAACACTTATGTAACTAATGGAGAGATAAATTCTTTATCGGGAATCTATATAAATAGGATTGTAATAATAAGGGATACTTGACTTAAATATATATTTTTTATATAGATTACAAATTTATTACTTTGGTATGGCACCAACATCTCTGAAGAGAGGACTCGACATGGAAGCCCCCTTATATGACGATCTGGTAAAGTTTCCAGTGAAGAAAATGTGAGACATCCTTATGCAGAAAAACCAGCTTGTTAGGGTCTACATCGCAAAGTAAGAAGATTCCTTATACCCCTTTACGTCAAGTCGCATAATACTAAGCCACCTTCGGCCGAGCGAAAGCAGAGCAATGAAATGGGGTGCATCGATGACACGAGAGCCCAATTAGTAAGTCAAGGGCTTCGTATTACGATAACCCGATATGAAAGTTCACACCCCTGACACAGACCATCTCCTTTATCCACAATCAGAATAAATGACGAGCTAGGTATTAGCCCTCATGCAATATGTTGGCCAATAGCCGCAAGAGATCGAATCGTCACTTATGCTCCTATCATAACGACCACGACTATTTGGTCGATCATTGTGGGTAGCTCAAATAAGAGATTCAAGAACTGATCGGTAGTGAGGAATTAGTTCAGTTGGTTAGGCTCAAGAATGACAAGTTCCAGGACAATAGGAGTGTTGGAGACCAAACAGACGAGCGGCAGAAGTAGAGGAAATATGATAAGGGAAATTAGCAATAGTTGTTCGCGATTTGTGGTAAGGATACGCTATCAGGAGTATACCCCATATCCAGGAAGAGACACAAAAAATATCTTGAAGTGCAGTTGGTGGATGACTCATCTTACCATAGTTATTGAAACCCGATGGCTGACTTGACAAAAATGCACTAACAATCAAGTTGGACATTAGAGGAGTGATGGTTACGCAATTCCTGGTGGATTGCGGGAGTGCTGCCGTACAAATCAACTAACCAGAAGCTAGCCGGATACGGGAGAATGTTGCCCTGATGTATGGATGAGGTCGAGCTGATGGTGACTGTAGGCCATGGTAATACTAAAGAGGAGTTGGAGACGCTTCTTATGATATCAGATTCCCCCAGCTCCTGCCATGCCACCATTGGAAGACCATGGTTGCACCAAATGAAAGCGACACCTTCAATATTTCCATAATGCTTGAAATACTCGGCCGGTAATATGGTGGGGATTGTTAGAGGTAGTCAACGAACAAGGACTTGATTATGCTATGTCAATGGATTAGAGGTAGTCAACGAACAAGGACTTGATTATGCTATGTCAATGGATCCAGCGTGGTCGTTGGCAATGGGAAGAGGGTTAGGAGCAAGATTCATACCCATTGCTAGAGGGGCTGGATGATCCTTAGTAGGTAGATCAGCGCAACAATATTGAAAATGAGGTGGTATAATAAGCCATATATGAGGGCAGAAGGGTCATGCAGGTAACAAGGTTGATTGTGTGTTTAATAATGATTTAATAACTTTATTATAACAGAATATAGATGGATTCGCATGGAGCTCGAGTAAAGTTTGAGGGGTTAGCTCGTCAATGATTTGCCACAAACTTTATATCAATAAACGAGAGAGACCGATCCATACAAAAATGAGAACCTTATCTTCTAAGAAGACCGAGACCATCTCTAAAGAAGTGGATAAACCACTCTAGGCAAAATACCAATTGTGGGTGGTAAATCCGATTATATTAAAATATAAAGATGGTCAATGATGTATGTGCGTCTATTTCACCGGCCTTAATCAGGCCTATCCTAAATATTCTTTCCCACTTCCCCGCATCGATCAGTTAGTCGATGCAACAACAGATTACGAGTTCCATTCGTTTATCGACGTGTATTCGGGGTACAACTAGATTGAATCCGAGCCAAGTTCAAGTTAAACCTCTAAAAATGTTCTTTTGGAGTGTGCAGTGCTAATTGTTTAGGCTATATTGTAAATAAAACCAGGATTAAATCCGATCCAGACCAGTTGAAGGCTCTCCTAAGTATGGAATCACCATAGAACGTCAAGGAGGTCTAGTGCTCGATGGTTTGATTGGCTATTCTTTCTGGATTTATATCGCAGGCCTCAGAAGAAAGGCACCCGTTATTTGAAGTGGTAAAAAAGGCCAGAAGTTTGTCTGGGACTACATGACCTCTCCCAAAATACTTCCAATCCCCACTATAGGTGAGCCACTTTAACTCTATATATATGTTCTAGATTTAACCGTTAGCATAGGGTGTTATCAAGAGAGCCTAGGGGGTACAATGACCGATCTATTACGTCAGGAAAACCCTCATCGATGCAGAAACAAGGTACCTTAACCTGGAAACGTTAGCTCGCGGGATAGTGGTAGCAGCAAGAAAGATTCGAAAATACTTTCAAAGTCACACCATCTTCATATGTAGATCCTTCCCCTTTAGATAGTGGACTATAGAAGTTAGACATTTCAGGTGAGCTAACCAGGTGGTCCGTTGAACTCGATGGATACAAAATAAACTATGAGTTGCATACGGCAATAAAATGCCGAACAGTAGTTGATTTCATAAATAAATTCACGACTTGTAGAAAGATCAAAGAAAGGGGCGTCAAACCCGTTGACAGTGTACCAATAGAGGCTTCAAGCGTGTAAAGAGGAGGAGTAGTTATTATTTTTAGAATTTCGAGCATTGACGAAATCAGGTAAGCTATTAAATTTGGCTTCAATATAACAAACAACACTGCAGAGTACGAGGCAGTTTTGAGAGGCAAGAAGTTGGCTCATATTTATGGGGTAAAGCTCTCCCAAATTCACTCGGATTTGTAGTTGGTGATAAATCAGGCTAAATGCATGTACGGCGTTAAAAAGAGACAACGCGTGGGTATTTAGAGATACTTCAGAAATAAAAGAGTTAATTCAAGCATATTGTTTACGACCAAGTGTCTCACCTAGATAACTTTATAGCTGGCGTGTTGGCAAATGAAGCCATCTCTGGTAGAAGCTGTCTCATTAGTCTGCAGTATAACCCTACGATAGCCACACGAACACCTTAACCTTAAATCTTAGCAATCAAGATTGGTGGTGATTGGAGGTAGGAATACCTATCGCATTTGCGTGACCACATCTTGATAAATATGGTATTGAACACAATTTACAAAACAAAGAACTTAATTTTATTATTCAACAGCTTGGCATATATAGCCAATACAACCAACTGAAACACCTAGAAAACAGCCCACGTTAAACAACATGATAACGTGTACAATCCACTCTCTTCTAAACTGACTCCTACATGAACTATTAACTGAACCTAAATAATAGGTCTTATTAAACAGAAAGAAACAGAAACTGATATAGAAACTGAAATACCAAGTCAAACTCCTAAACTTAAGGAAACACTTATTTCATACCCTCCCCTAAACTCAACTTACTATTGTAAGTTAGTTTATCTGCTGCAGAACATATGCCAAGCGCTGTTCAAAACTTCTGGAATGAATCCTTCTTCAGGGGTTTTGTGAAAATGTCAGCCACCTGATCCTGTGTACCACAATATTCTAGCCTCACAACTCCATCATTGACAAGATTACGCAGGAAATGATATCGTACGTCCATGTGTTTGCTTCTGTTATAGAACACCTGATTTATTGACAGCTTGATTGTAGAAGTGTTTTCACACAAAATAGTAGTTACATTATCCTCCAACGCAAATTCCATCTCCAGCAAAATTCTTCTCATCCAAATTACTTGACATGCACATATAGCAGCAGCTATATATTCTGCCTCTGTTGTCGAGAGGGCAACTACTGATTGCTTCTTAGATGACCAAGCCACTGCTCCTCCGCTCATCATAAATGCATAACCTGAAGTGCTCTTCCGTCCATCAACATCCCCTGCATAATCACTATCTGTGAACACTTTCAGTTCAGCCGCGCTTCCTCGTTTGTACCAAATGCCATAGTCTAGAGTCCCCTTCAAGTACCTTAATACTCTTTTGACTGCAAGAAAATGTAAGTTTGTAGGCCTAGACATATAACGACTTAACAAACTTACAATAAACTTTAAATCTGGTCTTGTGTTGGTGAGATATGTAAGGCTGCCAATAATCTGCTAATAAAAAGTTTCATCCCCTTTTTCTCCATTTTCATCCATATCTATCTTGCTGCCTGGAACAATTGGATTACTTACTGCATTGCATTCCTCCATACCAAAACGCCTCAATAATTCTACTGCATACTTATGTTGTGATATATGAATTCCTTCCGAATTTTGCATCACTTCTATTCCAAGAAAATATCTCATTTTTCCAAGATCAGTCATGTCGAACTCTTCTTGCATAGAACTCTTGAATTCTTGCATCATTAAATTGTCATTGCTAGTATATATTAAATCATCAACATAAACACTAACAATGAGAATTTTACCTTCTTCATTCTTCTTCAAGAACAGAGTTTCCTCATTTGGACTCTTTTGAAAGCCTTCTTTCAGAAAGTATTTCTCGATACGGCTGAACCATGTCCTCGAAGCTTGTTTCAACCCATACAACGCTTTGCGGAGCTTATACACTTTCTGTTCACTTCCTTTGACTACATATCCCTTTGGTTGCTGTACATAAACATCCTCTTTCAGTGTTCCATGTAGAAAAGCTGACTTAACATCAAGTTGGTGAATTTCCCAACCATTTTGAGCAGCCATAGCAACTATCATCCTTACTGTATCCATTCGCGCAACTGGTGCATATACTTCCGTGTAGTCTACCCCATGTTTCTGAGAGTAACCTTTTGCTACTAAACGCGCCTTGCACTTGTCTACTTCTCCGAGTTCATTGAATTTGGTCTTGTAAACCCACTTCACTCCGATGCACTTTGCCCCCTTTGGTAGACTGGTTAACTCCCATGTTTGATTTCTCCTGATTGCATCTATCTCTGCATCCATAGCTAATCTCCATTGTTTGCCTTTTACTGCTTCCTCGAACCTTGATGGGTCGGATGTTTCAATTTCTGCAATTTCTGCCATGTTTACCTCGTCTTCTTCTTCTTCGGAGAGACCATCACCAGTAACATAATCATTAAGATAAGCTGGAGATTTTCTGATCCTTCCCTCCCTGGAACTTGCACCTTCAATTATATTCTCACTTGTGTTACCATCAACAACATCACCAGACTCGTCACAAGGCTTACTCAAGACACTTTCTTCATCCTCATCATCACTCCACATCAAATCAGCCCCTACTTGTTCTTCGTAATCTTTTCCCCATTCCCATTCTTTATTTTCTTCAAATTCAACATCTTAACTGATAGAAACTCCACGTGTTTTGGGATCAAACAGCCTGTAACCCTTTGACTCATCACTCCAACCCAATAAAACGCAAACATAGCTTCTTTTGTCAAGCTTACCTCTTTTTGCTTCTGGTATGTGTACGTGAGCAAGGCATCCCCAAGTTCGGAAATGTGCAACTGAAGGCTTTTCTCTGCTCCATACTTCTTGAGGTGTAACATCCTTTAGTGCAAATGTAGGACTTTTATTAAGGACATAAAATGTCCATTTCACTACTTCCGCCTAGAAGATCTTTGGAACCTTCTTTGCTATGAGGATAGATCTTACCATATTCCTGACTGTCCTATTTTAACGCTCAGCTACGCCATTATGCTGTGGTGTGTAGGCTGTAGTAAGTTGCCTCTGAATACCATGTTCCTTACAAAAATCGTTGAAGTCGTGGGAATTGAACTCACCACCTCTATCAGTCCTTAAGCATTTAATCATCTTGCTTGATTGCTTTTCAACCAAAGTCTTAAAAATCTTGAAGCAACTTAGAGCTTCAGATTTTTCAGCAAGTAAGTATGCCCATGCTTTACGACTAAAATCATCAATAAAACACAATATATATCTCTTACCACTGTTAGAGGCTGGGCTGATTGGTCCGCAAATATCTGAATGAATTAGCTCTAGAACCTCCTTTGCTCTCCACATACTCTGTTTTGGAATTGCCTTTCTTTGTTGCTTCCCTTCAAAGCAATTGACGCATACATTTGATGTGTCTTGAAAATGTGGCAAGCCTATCACCATCTTTTTATCATGAAGTAGTTTAAAACTCCTGTAGTTTAAGTGTCCGTAACGTTCATGCCATAATTGAGACTGGTTCACAGAGCTTAAATATAAACAATTCTCAGATTGCGTAGCTGGAGAAGATTTTGCTGGAAGTATAAACATTCTATTCATGCTCATCTCGCTTTCAACTAACAGACCTTTCTCTAGATGGTATATCTTGCACATGCCTCATTGGATAAGTATAGCCAAACCCTTTTCTTGTAGTTGTCCCAAGCTCAAAAGATTGTTTTTAAGCTCAGGAACGTAATAGACCTCAGTAATTGTGGACATCATGCCATTCAAAAGAAGCTTAATATCCCCTTTTCCTGCTACTTCCATCCTCAAATTGTTTCCAAGCTTGACTGAACGCTTAAACCTTTCATTTAGGCTTGTAAACAATTCTCTGTCTCCGCTCATGTGATTTGAACAACCAGAATCTAAAAACCAAACCTCGCCTTTCCTTGCCCGCACATCCTCGACATGAGTCATTAATAACAGCTTTTCTTCTTCTTCCTTGCATTCTACATAATTGGCTTGCTTATTCCATTTTGGACATTCATACTGATAGTGTCCAATATTGTGACACTTAAAACACTCAATGGTTGCTCTGTTGAGTACTTGTCTGCCTCTACCACCTCCACGGCCTCGTGCTGCAAATCCCCTACCTCCTCTACCTGCTCTTTCATCATAGCTGACCTTCAATACTTGTTCTTCGCCGCTACTCTTCTTAAATTTCTGCTCATGAACCAAGAGTGAGCTTTGTAAAGCATCAACAGAAAGAGTATCGATGTCCTTTGATTCTTCAATTGAACACACAACATAATTAAACTTCTCAGTAAGAGTACGCAAAATCTTCTCTACAATCTTCACGTCCTGCATATCTTCACCATAATTCCTCATATCATTCGCCACTACCATCACCCTGCCAAAATAGTCGGAGACTGTTTCATTTGGCTTCATGGTTAACAACTCAAAATCTCTCCGAAGAGTTTGCAATTGAGCACGCCTTACTCGAGTATTTCCTTGGTATTTCACCTTCATCGAGTCCCACAATTGCTTAGCAGTATCCTTCTGGGTGATTGTTCTCAATATGGACCTGTCAATGGAATTAAAAAGATAGTTCTTAGACTTTAAGTCCTTCAATCTCATATCATCCAGAACCTTCATTTGCACTTCTGTTAAAGCCTCTCTCTCTTTATCTGTTGGCTATGTGTAACCTTCTTGAACAACACTCCAATACTCCTTCGACCTGAGGAGGTTTTCCATCAGTAAACTCCAATGATCATAATCTCCATCAAACCTTGGAATACATGGCTGTGAAAAACTGTTTGCCTCAGCCATTTTCATTCACACTATTGACTAGCTTATTCACTCACACTCTTGAATGATCTGCTCACTCACAAACTCACTGATTAGTAAAGTGGCTCTGATATCATTTGATAAATATGGTATTGAACACAATTTACAAAACAAAGAACTTAATTTTATTATTCAACAGCTTGGCATATATAGCCAATACAACCAACTGAAACACCTAGAAAACAACCCACGTTAAACAACATGATAACGTGTACAATCCACTCTCTTCTAAACTGACTCCTACATGAACTATTAACTGAACCTAAATAATAGGTCTTATTAAATAGAAAGAAACAGAAACTGATATAGAAACTGAAATACCAAGTCAAACTCCTAAACTTAAGGAAACACTTATTTCACATCCTCCCGAAATGCAAGGCAGAAGTGCACGCATTGCAACTCCGAGCATCAAAATACACCATGCTTGATGACGTCTTCTACCAAAAATATATACCCACTCTCTCATGCAATGTCTTAATAAGGGCGAGACCCTAGTATTTCTTCAAGACTTGCACAAAGGAGAGGTCGGGTCCCACTGCGGGCAATGCAACTTGATACAATATTCTTTTAGTACCCTTCTACTTCCGAACTGGCAGTTGATGTTGAGGCGATCGTGTATCGATGTTACCCCTACCAAATGCGGGCGTAGGTAATATATGATTTCATGCATAATCCCCCACATTTTGATGACTGCCACCCCAATCATAAAATATTATCCGCTTAGGCTCCAAAAGGCCGCACAAATTTGCTTTTGGTACACTTCCAAAAGGTCTCTTATATGTTGAGGTTTCACACACTTATATACACTCTATTCTTTTCAATGTTAGAAATATGAGATTCTGGGCCAAGTATGGGATGAGGTTTACTTTTCAACATCTCCTTTAAACTTGATCTCATTAAGACGGAATAAACGTCGTCAAATCACAGCGGAATGGACATCGCTGGATGTGTTTATGGGCGTAATGAACGTCACCTAATCACAGCAGAATCAACATCATTGGATATTCAACAGTTATATACACATTGCTTCGAAAGCAGTGGATAGCATGGTCCCATCACACTCTCGATATATAGCGCGGATCCTTTATTTCTACTTTCACACCATGTTAAGAGAATTGTGAATGTGTTATATGTATGGAACAAATGACAATAGGATTTGAAGATGTAAAGTAGGATAATATCATTTAGTGAATAATCTAGAAGCACAAAGAAAACATATGAAATGTTGAATGTGTTTCTCACTTGTTAGATTATATAAGTGTAAAACCAGGCATGGCACACACTAGCAAGATATTGTCCCGCTTTGGGTCCGAAGACCCGCACGAATTTGTTTTTGGTACACTCCCAAAAAACCCCTAACTAGTTGAGGCGAGTTCACAGTCATATACACTATATGCTTTTCAATGTTAGCAATTTGGGACTCTATACCAAATATGAGATGAAGTTTAGTCACCCAGTAAAAACTTAATATTTATAATTTCCGGACTTTTTATAACTTAAACCGGAAGTAAACGGTTTATATGCATCGTGCCGATTTTATTGGGTTGGCCATATCTAAGACCATACCTTGGACCCATTTTTGCTGAAAGTGTGGATAGATAATCATGTTCAATAAATGTGTTTTTATTGTAAAGTATGTCTATCAGATTCCACGATCAGTAAATCAAAACCTGGTGATTTTTTTTCTAAAAGGAAAATGATTAAGTGACAATCAAAGTAACTCAAACTTTATTTAGAAACACATGTGTTGGTACTAGTTTAGCGGTATAAATATTTTATTAGTTAATAAATTTGGGATCGTTTTGTTTTTATAAAATTTGTTTTGTGCAGTTAGCACTAAGAATTTATATAACTATTTCGTCAAGTCAAGTTTTTTTGTTTTAAGTCTATAATCCAGAAAAGTATTTTTGAAGCAGAATAAGTAATGGATTTTGAAAACATGACATTTTTTATAAAATAAGAAAGAAATGACCACCAATCAAGCAGAACATGAAGATAAATAAGCTCAGAAACGTTTGATTTGTATATATGTATGTAAAACCAATGGTCTACATTAATATTCAACAAACAAAGAATCAATACATTAGAGGATCATATATGTCAAAATTACAAAATTGGTATATAACTGTATCTCTCTACTGTACCCACCAAAATCAAGGCAGAATTCCGACAAGAGGAAGAGTATCGGTTGAGTAAGATTGGCCCTTTAGAGACGGATCCGATTCGTTGGTTTGAAGAAAGACTGTTCCAACAGTGTCAGCTACAAGAAGTACAAACCCAGCTACCATGTTCACTATCTCTATATATGTCTCCAACTTCTGAAACACCATTGCTTTGCTGCTATTATGAATGAGTATATAGTTTTATATAAACTAGATAGGGTTGTCTCTTTGATTGGTTTTTTCTTTTCTTTCGATTTTCCACGTCTCGTGTGTTTGGCAAGTCTACCATGCAGAGTTCGTTTATATACGAAGTGAATGGCCTTCGTGGAAAAGTGGAAGAAAAGAAACAAAGTTTTGATTGGATAAGCTTAAATATGGCCTTTGGCTCTCTGGTAGTTTCAAAAGACGCTGTTATTCGGTCTTATCTCTTTACTCTTTTTAAATCCTACGTGTACGTGTTGTCAATACATCACTACAATAATAAAGGTCACTGTTTTTGGTAGAGTGGTTTCTCTCTTTTTCATGATAATTAAACATCTATTTTGCATTTAGAGGAATATGAGCTTTTGTACAAACGGAATTGTATTCGAACTAAAAGAGCTATAACAATTAAATTATCAAAACAAACAATTTTCCGTCGATCACTAGAACTGAATTTTAGTTTAATATATATAAAAAAGAAGAATAATGAGGTTTATAGGCGAAAATAATCCTATAAATATGATTTTTGTAGGTGTAAATGATGTTTCTCGATCAAAAGAGAAATCATTACACAAAACTCAGTTGATAGTTGATTGCGGCGACCGATATATGATAAACTGTACAACAATATTAGAATTATGTTAATGACAGGAAAAAATAAAAAATAAAAAGACTTACGATTCGGGTTGATTCACAATTCAAGGTTCATTTACCTTTGATAGTTTGCTTATCAGATTCTTTAATTTAGAACTAGCAAAGGATTTGACACCTAATCATTATCAACTACTCACTCGAAGTGATAAACTCTTCATAAACACTCCTTTGTATATGAAATTTTTTTTCCGGAGGGAATCCGCAGCCGCTACTCAGAGTACAATGAGTGCGCACGGGGTAAACCCTCAGTCTGACGCGATAACCTGCAAACCAACGCCAGAAGGTAAACCACAAAAGGTGACAGGCTCAGCCGAGAAAGCGTATGTAGAGGGACTCGAACTCATGACCTTTGGTCACAAGCATGCCATACTCAACCAACTCGGCTACCCCGTGGGGCTGTATATGAGATTTTAGTTGCTTGATGAGAAGAGATATTATAAAAAGTAGTACACTATTATATGCCAAAAATCTCTATAGACTAGTAAAGGTATTATTTTCTTGGTCATTCGGTCGGATAGAAATTTGATTATACTTGGAGTTTTCATTCATGAACAATTCGTCAACCTCATCTTTTCTTTGAGCGGTCTCAATTACTTTAACAATTTATTTTCATTTGCATTAATCAAAGAGTCATTACTAATAATTAAAAACTTGTTAAGTTCTTCCAAATAGACATATCGTAAAAGTGAGGGATGAATGTTTTACTCTAACTATATTTTCATCTACTTTATCATGTATACGCGATTTTTTTAAAGTAGCAAGAGGGTATGTTTCTTGTATACGTTTATAAACTAGTTCATCAACTATATCAATGGATAAACATGGATTAACTTGTAAAAAATATTGTGCTTCAAATATGTTGTATATAACATGCTCATTTCTTACACGAATGGTCGAACGTCCAACCTCAAAATCTATGGTCGTCCTTACGGTGGCTAAAAAATATATTTCTAAGATAAGAGGTATACGTTTATCTTCCTCAATATCTAAAATAATAAAATATCTTATGATAATAAACTTTTCAGTTTTTATTGAAATATCTTCAACTATTTATTTTGGATTTGTGAAGGACCGATCGGTTAACTGCAACGAGACATTAGTACGTTTTACCCCTTATATTTATTTAGCTTTAGATAGATGGATAACAGCATCCGATTTATACTAGAATCTAAATCACGAAGACACTTTACAAATTTTAAATCACTAAGTTTATAAAACATAATAAAACTTTATGGATCTCATCAAGCTTCTCCAAGTACTCGATATGGACGAGAAAATTGCATTAGATGTATTTTTGGTTCGTGTTGGTGAATATGGTATATCCGAGAAAGAAAAGGATGTACGCACGAGCGGGTTGTTCATGGATTCAATGAACTTGCAAAGAGTCTCTTCCAAGTTGGATAAATTTGTTAGCCTAACAAGGTTTATGCTTTTGGATAGAATTACTTACACATATAATATCGGCTTATGCCATACATTAATTGGCATTTGTTAGATATTATTCTTCAACTTCATTTAAAATTGTTGAATTCATCTATATTTGAGTCATTTGGATGCTCCAGTGCAATAATTGTTTCGCGGAGAATTGTTTCACTCCTCACTGCATACATTTTGGGCTTTTTCTTTTTGTTAAACACATAGTTGTTGCTACACAACACCTCCAATAATTTAATTAATTTAATTTAAACATATTTTTTTTAAAGTTAGGTTTTATTTTAGAGTTTCGTTTATATTTCTCGATCATCGACAAATGACCTTCTTGTATGACTAGTTATATGCCTAGTCACATCTCTCTTACAATTAGGTACTCCAACCTAAAAATCTAGTTCAGACTTCACTAGATCATGGTTGTAGAACACTACTCATTTAATTCAGTCTTATTAATACAAATATAAAGTATACATCATTTCTCAGTCTAAAACTATACCTATTTATTAAAACAAAACCGTAGATACCATGCAATATGCTTACTAGTAATACTAAAAATTTAAATTACTTCATGATAATATATATATATATATATATATATATATATATATATATATATTAATCACAGATTTAAGAAATCAACTAATGCTAGTTTTATTCGTGATAAAACTAAGAAAAAACTACAAAAAGAAAGAAAAATATGCATGAAATACAAATTGATCTCTTATATCCACTATTTTTTGAATGAAATTTTTCATATTGTTTGTCATATGAATATTTATGATTAAAAACGACGATCCATTAATCATAGTTGTAGATTCTTTGTGGATATAGTTTTGTTGTAAGTGTTTAAAAAGAACTGGAAATCTAACAATTTGTTTTAGACCAAAAGACGATATACTTGTATTTTAGTACATCGAACATCAGTCAACGGGTGACAATAAGAGGACTAGAAAAGATGAACTAGAAAAATGTATCATTCATTTGTTCTTACAGAGATTTATGTTGAAGTTTGTTAGTGGGATGATCCATTCCATGTTTGCGTTTCACGACAACGAATACCTGGTGGGATCAATATGAGGTGTAGCATCTCTTTAATTCATAAAAAATAGATTTTTCTTGATCAAGTTTAATGCGGGATGGGCTTAAGTGATTTGGATCGGGTTTTAATAATTGTCCACATCCAGTTCATTAATTTAGTAAACTAGTAAAAGATTAATAGTAGGTTTAATCGTAAATGGAAAAAGTAAATAATAAATGGTAAATGTCTAAGTGGAGCTGAATATGCAGCTTTACTAGGTATACAAAGGCAACTATTGAACATATGTTTTGGGATCAATAGTAAGACAAACTTTACTGTTTGGGCTGCCATGCGAACAATCAGATATTTGAGGGGGCTAAACTTGTAGAGTTTTAGAATGCGGGATTATTGGGAGACAAAAGTGAACATATAAGACTAGTTTGAGACAAACGCAAAAACTTAGGGACTAATGAAGATGTTTAGCCTAAAGGGGAGATACATGTTGAACATGTTAAACAATAACAACTCAAATTTAATGAGTTGTTGACCTATAAAAATGATAGATCGGACAAGGTAAAGTAGAGTTAAATATGCTAAATAAGATGTACGACGAGTGGAGGTGATGAGCTATAAGAAAATTGATGACCTAGATACATGAGTAAAGTCGGACCAATGAAACCAAACCATATATTGAAGAAATAATTCTTATATAACCAAATAGTGTTCCAAAAAAATTTAGATCATTATTTCATCTTACTGAAATTCCCTAATCGATTAGAGGTAATTTAGTAATAATTGTAACAATATTTGTAGCAAATAAATTCCACATACTCAAATGGAGGCATGGAATTTATCTCTAAAGGCTTAATTATATTATAAATAGGAGGATACCTCTTCGTTGGCGAGGTGAATGATATTTTATAAATATCATTAATAAAATTCATATAATATTTCTAATTATTGAGTTGTTCAACCTTAATAATCATTGAAATTACTTTGAAAGAAACTATTGTTTATCAAATTTAGCACCCTCTGTAAAAATATATATTTAATAAGTATGTTTGGCTTAAAAGTTGAGAGTAATATTTTGAAAATTATTTAAATTTGTCAATCTTAGAATTGCCTCTTTGACTAGTGAAAATGAGGTAACACAAATGGTTCAAGTATTCATAGTATTTTTTTCACATATGCATGTAAATAGGGGAATACAAGTTGTTTGTAGTGTGGTTTCTACAGTTTGTGGAAATAAGAGAACTAGAGGTTGTCCAAGTCCGTTCTTACACTAACTGGTAATAGAGGGGAATTACATCTTCTATATCTTGTCAGCCTTCAATATAATAATCACCACATTATACTCATCACCCATGTTGTAAAAGTAAAAAGGGATATGATAATTTCAAGAAAACCCAACGATGATAACAAATATTTCCATTGGTATCCAAATTTTTTATAACCTAGATGCCATGATACATGACATCGGGGTAAACCAAGCATTCAAACTATCTTGGTTTGGGCATAGTCCCACCAAGTTCAAGTAGTTAACAATTTTTGGGTCTAAAGGAAATCGAAAGCCCCATTTCAGCACGTTCAAATAAATAACTAACTCTCTCATACCACAATTCATAGAAGTTTCGCCTCAAGTGGGTAACCTAACCTTCACGTCCTTTGAGAATCCTCATTTCTCATAAATGGCATCGAGGTCACTCTCTTAAATATAGTTATAAGAGATTTTATGGAAGGCCAAAATATTTAGAACTGACATTTTAGAAATTAGGCCCTACGCATTCGACTAACGATTAGGGAAGTGTTTTAACCCCTGTTTTGATGGCTTTAGCCTTTCCGACTTTACCACCTATCGTCTTTGAAGTCTTCTTCCTAGTAGACTTGGAAACATTAACTTTCTCTTCAGATTTACCAGATGTCTCCAGAGGAGATTCCTCACTCAAATCTTAATCTTCATCTTCCAACTCCCATAGATTAGATCCAAAAGGTTTTGTATGATGAGGAACACCATCTCTCTCTCTCTATCTGTGTTAGTTATTGTGATGGGAGTTAACGTAAGTTTGAATTTGTTGGATGGTTTCCTCGTACACAGAAGATGGTTTGTATGGACTTTGGTTGGTCTCACCAAGCTTAGAGGTAAGTTTACCTCTGTATCGGAGCCCATAACTTTGAAGGTGGACGGACGTCTGCGATTAGTGACCCCTTAAGAGTGTGCTGGTCTTGATGAAATTTTTTTGAGGTAAACGATTGAATGGTGAAGGAGGGTTCCAGTGGGATTATGTGTGTATTATATGGATAGACACCCCTGTAATTGATTGTCTGAGTAATAGTGATAGTATATTCGGACGCTGGAAACCTTGCATCTAAATCTAGCTTTCTTTTTCTCCTCGTATTTATCATACAAACACAATCAATCGGTTAAAGCTATTCAGGAATTGAACATACAAACAAAATAATATCACCAGAGATTGAATTTTCTATTGTTAAAGTGGTAGAAGAAATAAAAAATACTACCAGCAATTACATTTATGATGATAAATAGGTATAATTTCTCTCCTTAAAAGTAAACTTTCTCTCACTAAAAAATTACTATAATGAGAGAATGAGGTGAGAACTTATGTAAGGGATTGTTGAAGATTGTCAGTTTTAATTTTAGATTAGTGGAACAGTCGACAACAACTATACTATCTAGGGAGTATAATCATTTCCAACTTTTGATATGCCTCACATATGGCAGAGCAAGATCATAGGCCTAATAAACTGATGACACGTGTTCTATGATGACTCACATATCTCCAAAATATTTGAATGATACCAACGAATTTCTTTAAACAAAGCAAAACTTCCATGGGCTACGTCTGGAGGGATGATCAACCTTTTGTGGAAATTGGAGAGCTTATTTATTAGCCTTCTCAAATATATTTGGAAAGATTGAGGGGGCTATCTGATGAGGGCAGGAATATTCGAATGGTAAATCGGACTTATGCCAATATTTATTTTTATCATTATAATGTTCTTGTTTTAATATTTAATTATTTTTATTTTATTTTTGGGCTTAATAAGTTTCAAATATTGGGCTTGGTCCATGAGTTTGGTTCGGCCCATTAGGTCCACTTAGCATATTTTAACCTACAAAAAGGCTTTTAGGACGTATTTACGAGGATTGAGCATTTACTAGACATTCTCTCTCTATGCATTTACTTAAGTTGCTCAATTATCTCTATATTCTCCATCTAAATTTAAATTTCTCTTTTTAATCTTACCAAATAACCCCTCAAACAAAATTTATGCACACTAGTATATGACCAAAAAGATTTTCAAACATAAAAAGTAAGAAAATTAGTTACAAGTTTTGTTGATAAAGAACATTTTCGTTACCTTTTGAAGAATATATATACTTTTTCTCTTTTATTGGAATGTCATTTTCAGTTTCTATTATTTGAATTATATTGTTAATATCCTTATAAGAAAATTCATTATTGTCATCATATTCCTTATCTTTCGAATATTCACTTTCAGGTATGAGATGAAGATGTTATTCTTAAAGAATATATTGTGTGAGAGGTCCCAATTTGGCCGAGGATTTCCCTTCAACTATTAAGTATAATTTCAACATAGGTTTTTGCATTTTCTTTAGCTTTACGAACTACTTCATCCTGAGCATGATCGACATCTTTAAAAAAATTCTTTGATTTTCCAATATTTGAATTAATGTAGCTTATAATGGTATTATTAATAGTCAAAGTTATTGTAAGATTGGTCAGTTGTTTGTTCAACTCATCGTACAATTTCTCCAAACACGAATAATAAAACTTCAAGTAAGATATAGGCTAAATTACGAGTTCAAAAATTTAATCTGAAAAGACAATATGATTTTACTTTGACAGAGCATAGATCTTTAGTAAATCTGAATAAATAAAGATGATACAAATATGAAAAATACTTCAAGTAAGGTATGCAGATAAAAAATAAACCTAAAAATAATAATTACCTCGAGACAAATCTCAGATTACCTCATAAGGTCAAGTGCATAAAATTTCTTGTACATGTTGATAACATCAAAATAATAGTAAAACAATATAATAAAGTAGCTATTTAAAAATGTGTGAATTCGTAACATAAGTATTTAAGACATCATTGTCATGTCTTACTTGTTTTTATCCATCGTCTTTCAATTTGACTATACATATTACGAATCAGACTACCAACAACCTAATATAAAAGAATTTATTTTTCTAATCATTGTTAGAATTCGAAAGTTTAACGATATGTCTGTTCCTTCAAGTGAAAGAGAATAAAAATGAATTTGTTACAATATTTTTAAACGTTTACTTGGTAAGAAGGTATGCAATGGTTATGTGTATTTTAAAGATACTCGAGGAAGCTATCGTGTTAAATATTTTTCTACTCATTTGGAGTTATTTGTGAAGATACAACTATAACAAATTAAAAAAACTCAGCTACCATTGGGGTAGAGAGAAAATCTAACTCCCCAATTAAGAAAAATATGAAAACCACGCATAGTATCTTCATTCACATGATGATGAATATCTTCTTCTTTGGATAAGTGGATATCATGGAATCATAGATACCTCATTATAAAGTAGGTCGTGTTGTTCAGGCTCACCAAGATTAATAATCAGTTTATTCACGAATGAGAAAAAATCATCAAGAAAAGCAACTTTTTCGTTTACGTCGATATGGTTTATATTTCACAGACATTTTATATAGAACAGCAGGTTCAATTTGAACCGTTAAATTTGAAAGTAGATTGATGGTTGATAAAGTTCCCTATTATAATTAGCCTAAGAAAAAAGTTGAACTGATAAAAGGTCCAATCAATAATAACATGATTTTTTGACCGTTTACTTAATAAATTAGTCTAACAGTGATAATTAAAGTAAAATTAATCGTAATATCGCAAATGAATAATGAAGAACTATATAAGACAACCTGAAATAATTAAATATAAAAAATGTATGTAGGATAAGTTGTAGAAATAAAGTTGATGAATCAAGTAAAGTAAACACATGAAATTTTTGAAGCTGAATTTTACCTTGTTAACTAGTCATTAAACATATAAAATTTGATTCATTGACTATTAGAATTTTGATAAAGACATATATCCTATAAGGGTACATATCATTATTTAAGAGGTAAAAATTTATAACAAAAGCATATTATAATGTTGTTGGTAGATAAAACATGTTAGATGAGCTATATTTGACGAACTAAAATTATATTGTGAAATATGACAAACCCCAAAATATACTAAATGAAACATAAATTATAGACAAGTTAAACGATTACAACTCAAGCTTAATGAGTTGATATCCTATAAAAAATGACATATTAGACAAGAAAAAATAAAATTGAACAAGTTAAAGCATATTCACGATGAGTGGAGTTGATGATCTAGAAGATAATAGATGACTAGTATATATGAGTAAAGCAGACCAAATGAAAGAAACCAGATATTAAAAAAAATAAGGCTTAGTGGCCAAAAGAACGTTCAAGAAGTTTTTAGGTTACTATTTGATATTACTTAAATGTCTAAAGCGGTTAGAGAGAAATTTATAGATACATGTAACAATATTTGTAATAGATGAATGCCACATACTCGAAGAAACGCGTATTATTTATCTATAATCTTAGGCTTAATTGTACTATATATAAAAGAATATCATTTCACTTATAAAGTGAAAAATATATAAAATATTAATGGTAATTCAATCGATATACTTTTTCTAAATTTTGAGTTGTTTGGAGTATTTTGACTAGATGATTATTTTATCACCTTATGCACAATGAAAATCTAACATTGTATTAGTTAGTTGATTTGTTCATTTTCCCCTTCACTTTTTAATTATTTGAAGTTTTTGTTGCTTTTTCTCTAGAATCTACTTATAAAATGTGTGCAACATCACTAATACAACAACATTTGTTGTGCACTATGTTTGAGCAACATAAACCAAACATGTCACTTAATTTTGTATTCAATTATATATTTGTTTGGCGTAGGCTAAAAGTGACTAAAGCAACTAAGCTGAAGATTTAAAGACTGAAGATATGAGTAAGTTGAATACTTAAAGGTTGTTGTTGTTGATTCTTTTTTTGGTTAAATTCTCATCTGAAGACTTAGGTGTAGAGTTCTTTGTTGGAGTCTAAAGGAGAGAATTTTCGAAGACAATCATTAAAGTTTTCTACTGTAACCGAAGGTGTAGGTTCATATTTACTGGACCAAATGTGTAGGAATTCTTTGCCGAAACTTCTGAAAATACTTAAGTGGTTAAAAAAAACTAAATAACTATTTTGAGAAGAATCGGAAATTGATGAATATATACGACGTGATCATGAGGAGTAATCTAAAACATGCATTGAGAATGGACAAATAGTACAAAACACATTGTGTTGCATTAAGTGGTTGATCCCAATACCTTGGCGCAATGTACACTATGTACGAATGGCAACACTGTTGCGTTGGCAACACTGTTGCGTTGTTTATGTTCGGTTTCTTGTGGAAACAAACTATAAGATGCTAACGTGTGCTAGGTATTAATCTCACTCATCATTGGTTATATAAATAGTGAATGAGAGGTATGAGCGATGCGTTGCGTGTCTGAAAATAAAATATAAAAGGAAAAAAAATGAGGTTATCTTGATTTTAGAGAAAGAGTAGTGGGGTAGAAAATAAAGTTTAAGATATTTGGTTCATAAGCTGTGAATGTTTTGTAGCAAAAGAAAACTAATTGAAAGTTAGTTGTGTTTGAGATTTTTTTTCCACTATAAATCATTATTGAACTATCCATTTTAGTGATTCATAATCAATCTATTGACTAAAAATCAACTAAGTAGTCCTTTAACGATCCATTTTAATGACAAAATACGTTCAACTAATTTTTTTTAATAAAAAATGTTTAAATATATGTTTTTTTTTAAAAAAATATATCCCACGCATTATTTTGATATTTTTTTTTTTTTGTATTTACTCATAATTTTATAGTTAGGCTAGTGTGCCTCTAATAATAATTAACTTAATAATTTTAGTCTAATAATAATTAACTTTGACATATATAAAGATAAAATATCTGGAACTTTCCTTCTTTGTAATTATAGTATTATACACCTAATCTGTATTATATAAAACTGTAAAAGTCCAAGTTGGCAAACAAGTAGACCATATAGTAAAAAGCAACTTAATACAAACAGAAGTGGGATGATAATGACTTTTGTCGTAAAATTAAAAGAAATCACTTTGACAGTCACTATCACTAAGCTGGGACCAATTCCAATAATGCACTTAGTACTACTCATACCACATAAATTAGCAAAAGGCAACTCATGAATAATAAAAAATGGATTTGGATTTGATCACCATATAATATAACTCGATTAAAATAACTATAGTAACATTTAAATATTCACAATAATTTTTTAATACTATATGATCGATTCGTATCTATGGATCATATCACATTAGATCCGTGTCGATCGTGTAAAATATGCTGAAAGTATAGATATGCATTATTAATCTTCTATCTGTTCTTGAGTTGTCACCCACAGTATAGTTCCTGTCGGCATATTTTCTTTTTCATTTACTCCCTTGTTGGATAATGACTGACCAAATAAAACTATAAATTTTAAGTTGATTATGGATTTAGGCCAAATGATAACTGGGCAGTATAATTTAAATTAAGTCCGTCCACCGAACTACCGATAACTTTTCAAATTAAAATATGTTTAAGAAAATTAAAATCAACGTTTAACATAAATTAGATATAGAAAAGATAAGTAATATACAAGTAAAAGTATATTTTAAAAATAGTAAGAGGCCTTTTAGATAGTATTTTTAGATAGTAGACCGAAAGTAAAACTTTACGAGGTTTTAAATTTTTCTAGTTGTTAGATTTTTTTTTTTTACAATTTTACGAGTTTTCAGATTTAACGATGTGAATATTATATTTTGTTCATATTTATATACCGAATGAATATATATTTTTTATAGATAGTATTGAAACTCAGATTTTATCGGAATTTGATACGGATGGATATTTTAAATGTCGAATAAGATGAATTAGCAATTATACACAGAGCTAGAGGTGGCTTCGGTATGGTTATCACGACGGAGATCAAAGAAGCTTTTAACTTTTCACGCCCTTTTTGCAAATTATAAATAAGAATAAAGATGCAACGTTCAGTATCTAAGAAACGTTTTCGGCTGGGTGAAGAAGGAAATTAGGGTATTACAGAATTGTTAAAGGAGGCTATGGCGAAGCTTCGAAATTAGGGTTTCAAAGCAAGTAAAGAAGATATATTGGATAAATGATGGACAAATGGGTTTAGCAGTGTGCAAATGGGTTTTACAGTGGGTTAATACATTAGTATGGGTAAAAAAATTAAAAGAGGCAGTAAAAAATAAAAAGGGGACAGTAAATTGTTGGAATAAAAAAGTAAAAAGGTTAAATGGAAGGGGGTGAAACTGAATGGGGGTATTTCTGGAAGAGAAATAACAGTGACCGTATATGCAACCGAGTTGTGTACATTGGGGGTGCCACGTGTTAGCATTTTGTGCTTTTGCACGCGCCAGTTGCAAGAATGCAACTATCTGAAACACAGATGACTCGTTTTGGGGACACTTGAAAGGTAGTGGCACGAATGCAACAGGTGTCATAGTCCAGTGACTTGACAGGGTTTTTAGCCCTCTTAATACCCATCTCAACTACCTAATTACCATCTAGTATCTAACATTATTTTAATACACTAACTACCCCCATCATTCATGAACAATCACGTAACCAAAATTTCTCTTTCCTACTTTTTCTTTTTATTTTATTTTTAAAAGATCTGTATCTTTCAAACCAGAGCTCGAAAAAAAAATTAAAGTACAATCGCTTTTGTTTTTTTTTAAATGAACAAAACTAGATCCATTGATGATATTTTTTTATTTTAAAAATAAATAAAATTTCACTGGTAACAACTCTCAGGATATCCTGAGAATTGTTCAGGAAATCCTGAGTGTTGCAAACAACTCTCATGATATCTTGAGAGTTGTTCAGGAAATTCTGAGTTGCAAACAATTCTCATGATATCCTGAGAGTTGTTCAGGAAATCCTGAGTTGCAAACAATTCTCATGATATCATGAGAATTGTTCAGGAAATTCTTAGAGTTGCAAACAGTGCTCATGATATCATGAGAGTTGTTCAGGAGATCCTGAGTTGCAAACAATTCTCATGACATCCGGAGAGTTGTTTAGGAAATCCTGAGTTGCAAAGAATTCTCATTATATCATGAGAATTGTTTAGGAAATCCTGAGAGTTGCAAACAATTCTCATGATATCCTGAGAGTTGTTCAGGAAATCCTGAGTTGTAGACAATTCTCATGATATCGTGAGAATTGTTTAGGGAATCCTGAGTTGCAAAGTATTCTCATGATATCTTGAGAGTTGTTCAGGAAATCCTGAGTTGCAAACAATTCTGATGATATCCTGAGAGTTGTTCAGGAAATCCTGAGTTGCAAACAATTCACATGATATCATGAGAATTGTTCAGGAAATCCTGAGTTGCAAACAATTCTCATGATATCATGAGAATTGTTCAGGAAATCCTAAGAGTTGCAAACAATTCTCATGATATCCTGAGAGTTGTTCAAGAACTCCTGAGTTGCAAACAATTCTCATGATATCCTGAGAGTTGTTCAGGAAATCTTGAGTTGCAAACAATTCTCATGATATAATGAGAATTGTTCAGGAAATCCTAAGAGTTGCAAACAATTCTGATGATATCCTGAGAGTTGTTCACGAAATCCTGAGTTGCAAACAATTCTCATGATATCCTCAGAGTTGTTCACGAAATCCTGAGTTGCAAACAATTCTCATGATATCCTGAGAATTGCAAACACCTCGAAGTACGAGCGGATATATTTGGTCGGGGGTATTTTTGTCCAAATTTCAATTCAAGGTACCAAGTTACACTATCCAAAAAACGGGTACTACTGAATAATTAAATAGTTGAGAATGTATTTTCTCATACTTTTCTCTTGTTTTAATTCTAAAATAGAGTTTATTCAAATCTAAAACAATGTTTTTTTACTTTGAATTTTAAAAATACAGCTAAAAAAACGTCAATAAAAACAAAGATTATTATATTATAAAAGAGTATCCAACCTATAGTATTTTGAATTTTATATGTTTTCAAAAACAACACTTATTTAAAAATTGATATTTAAAAATATTTTGTAAACTTGTTTTCATATTTTTAATTAAAATTTTAAAATAAATAATTTTTAAAATATAAAATTTATAAATATTATTTAATAGTTATAAATTACTTTAATTAAAAATAGTAATACAATATTTTTCTTATCGGTATAATTATAAATTGTTAATCACCATCCCACGTTGAAAAACTGAACAATTAAAAGGTAATGCTGTCTTTAAAACCTTTTAATCTATGTTATCATTAAAATTGTTTTGTGCAGGTATTTCTTTATATAGATTTAGTTACAAATTGATTTAAATACTCCTGTCTTTCATAATATATATTTTTTAGAAGAAACGTTTTGTTTTATAATATATGTGATTTTTATTTTTCAATGTAATAATATTACATATATTTTTCAACCAATAAAATAGTTTACTTTTGGTATAATTATTAACTTCACCCATCAAATTAATTTTCATTTATTTTTTCAAAATCGTTAATATTATTTTTTAATATTGATGAAAAAAACTTAAACGAAAAATATTATAAAAAGGTGGAATTTTCTCGCATCAAGTTTTTTTTAACCTAAAAGAAACTTTATTAATTGAGAAAAATTGATAAGTTTTACAACTTTGAGTTTTTAATCTGAAAAGTTACAGATAGAAGGACTAAGACTGAAATTTGAAATTGAAATGCGATGTCTCTCATTTCCCTCTCTAAATTTAAATTTTGCCTCCATGTTTTCAACATAGAAGAAGAGCAGAATAATCCGATAAGCTTCATGAAAAACACCTCTTGAACTCCTTCAACCTCCAATCTTCTCATCTCTTCAATCCTCCATTATTTCTTTCAAATCCTTTCTTCCTGGTTTTACCTAATTGGATCTGCAAAACATAGATAAGACTGAATCACTAGATCATTCTAATATAGCTTATTCCTAGGCTTTCCAGTTTCAAAATTGCTTCTACTTGAGGAGGGGGTTTGAAATTCTTGAAGTCAATCTTCATTTTACACTTTAGGGTCCAGGGTATTGCCAGCAATAAACGATTTGATTCTATCAATTACTGATTCTAAGAATTTTGGGGTTTGTTCAGAAGAGATGAGAGAAATGAGACTCTACAATTCGATTCAATTTCCACTTCCCTTCTACCGATGATTCTGCATAAATGAAGGTTGTTGAGCATTGCCCTTGCTTCAGATTTTAGAGGTGTAAGTTTTCTGTAGTTGTTTCCATAGCCATTGATTGAAACACCTTTGTTATCTCTAATAATTATTCCACTCCTTGATTCCCCAGTGGTTCCGCATCTGACATTAGTTTGAATCTTCCTGGTTTTGGAGGCGTCCATTTAAGGTGAGTGATTTTGTGTTTAGTGTTGATATAATTAACACAGCCAAGATTTGGTGCTTCCTTTTCAATGAATTTCCAGTGCTTTCTTTGAAGGATATTGGAGTGGTCTAGATTAGAAAGCATGTTTTTAATATAGTTGATGGTAGATCTGGAAGAAAATTTATCTCTATGGATTTTTGTCTTATTTCGTTGCTGCCAAATTTCCCAGCATATTAGTGAAGGTATGATTGTTTTGACATGGATGTTTCCTGGAGATGCCCAAGCCCAAATTCTGAGAAAATGTTGTGTAGCCATGTGTCTTCTTACATCCACCTTAAGGGTCCCTGCAAAGTAAGACCATATACTCCACGCAAAATTACAGTTAACAAATAAATGATATTTGAAATCTTCATTTAAACAAAACTGGCATTTGGATGCAAGTTGAATGTGTCTAGATTTGATTATAAAATCAATTGGCAACTTGTTTTTCAAGAATCTCCAAGCAAGGAAAGATCATTTCCTTGGTGTTATGTTATTCCACAGTTTTTCAAATAAGGAAGAACTAAAAAGTATTGGTCTAAGGCCCTGCAAAGTATCTTTTATCTGAAGTTTTCATTGCTAGATAAGCTCCAAAAAATTTATCTTTAACATTTTCTATGATTTTAGTTTTAAGTACTAGATTAATGTTGGAGCTTGTGAGATATCTTAGCAGTTTATTGACATTCCATCCATTATTTTCCCAAAAGGAACATGCCTGAATGTCTTTAAACCAGCTATCATTTGAGTTATGATCCAGTTTGATTAAAGGATTAATACCATACCAGTTGTCTAACCACTGATCAACTTTATCTTTTCCCAACTTCCACTTGATTATCTATTCTGTAAATTCTTTAATATCAGCCAGTGTCTTCCACGTTAAAGAGCTTTTTTTAAGTAATTTATTTGTAGTGAATGTTTTCCTTTACAGTAAATGATGTGCATTAGTCTAGCCCACAATTTGTTGTTATCTATGAAATTTATCTATAATTTACAAGAGAAAGGTTTCTAAATATCTTGCAGCCTTCTAATGATCAACTCACCTTCTCCATATGATTTGCAGATGTTTTGCCAAGATGACCAGTGGATTTTAGTTGCTTATTTGATGATCCCCACTGGAACGTGTTCAACAGTCCTTCTATGTTGGTGATGACTGAACTTGGTAGCCAATATATTTGGAGCCAGTACTGTGGTAGCCAATATATTTGGAACCAAGGTAATTCTTCCTCCAAAGGAAAAAGCTTTATCATTTCAGCTTTCAATTTTAGCTTTGATCGTTTCTAGCAAAGGATGGTAGTTTGATGCTTTGTTGTGAGAGATAAGAGTAACTCCAAGGTATGTAGCTGGTAGATTGCTAATACTAAAGTTAGTTTGGATAGCTAGAGAGTTCCTTCTGTCTTGAGTCAAGTTTGATGCAATGATGATATTGGTTTTCTCTTTGTTTAGGGATTGTCCTGAGACTTCTTGATAAATATGCAGAAAATTACCAATATCCTCCAAAAAAGATGATAAACCATTAGAAAAATGAGTAGGTCATCAGCAAATGAGAGAATATGAATTATCAAGTTACTTCTAGTTGAATATCTAAGAGACTTTTCTTTTATAAACAATTCATGTAAGCCCCTTAACATGACATCTTCTACAAGAATGAACAGACTAGGGGATAGGGGGTCCCCTTGTCTGATTCCTATTTTCATTTTGAAAAAACCAACAGATTCACCATTTATAAGAATTGAAACTTGAACAGATTTGATAATATTAGCAACTAAAGATATTACTCTGTTGTTGAAACCATAGCATTGTAGAACTCTCAAGATAAAGCAGTGGGAGAGGTTATCAAATGACTTGGACATATCCAGTTTTATGATTATGTTGCCAACATTTGTTTTCATGTTGATATCATGTATCATTTCCTTTGCAATGAGAATGTTCTCATGAATCATCCTTCCTTTAACGTATGCTCTATGAAACTCTGAAATTAATTTAGGTAGAAGAAAAGACAGTCTATTGTTTAAGAGTTTACATATTATTATATTTAGCATTGTACAAAAATTTATTGGTCTAAACTGGTTCCAGAATTGAAGAGCTTCGACTTTAGGAATTAGGCTAATTCCAGTAGCTAGGATACCATCTAGGATAGCTTGACCTTTGATGAATGATTCTATATCATTGCATAGGTCTAGCTTAATGATATGCAAGCAAGTAGTAAAAAATGTCTATTAAAGCCATCAACACCTGGGGCTACTTCTAAGTTTAAGCTCTGTATTGAACTCCAAATATCCTATTTTGTAGGTACAGCAAAGATAAAAACATTGTCAGTGTTGTCAATAAGTTTAAAGATAAAATTAAAAATCTCAATATTCATATATCAATCTTGTTGATTTAGATCAGAATAAGAGGGAGATGCTAAAATTATTTTAAAGTAATCTTCTGCAGATCCTTTGATAGTTTCATTATCAGAGATCCGTTCATTTTGAAGCTTTATACCACACATTTGAGATTTTCTCCTTCGCCTTTTAACAAAATTATGGTATAACTTTGTGTTTCGATCACCATCCTGGAGCTAATTAGAGTAGGATTTCTGTTTCCAAAACTCTTCTTCCATAATGAGGGCAAGGAGATGTTCAGCTCTTGCTTTGGCCATAGTTATTTGGTCTTATTGGCTATTAGAATTGATAAACTTATGTTCAAATAGCTTCACATTTTCTTCTATTTGATTCACCTTGTCTAAAATGTTTTTTGAAGTGAGTTTTTCCAACGTTTTAGAGCTTTTTTCAATCTTTTAAATTTTTCCAGAAGATAAATAGAGAATATCCATTCATTGGGCCTTTCCAACTAGTCTCAACAATTCTTAGGAACTCATCATCTAATGCCCATGCATTAAGGAACTTGAAACTCTGAATAAGGTTGTCTCTTTCTTTAATTAAAGATACACACAAATGCGTATGATCAGAGCACGTTCGTGCCATATGGACCACCTTTGTTTCCGCAAAGTAATCAGCTCATGCCTGATTAATGAGAATTTTGTCTAATCGTTTCCACCTTGTCATGTTCGTCCATGTGAATTGAGTCCCAGAAAAAAACATGCATCCTCAAGAAAACAATCTTTGATTACATCATTAAAGTTAGAAGAACTTTGGTTACAGTAATTAACACAACTAGCTTGTTCAGAAGGGGATGTTACAGTGTTAAAATCCCCCATTAATAGTCATTCACTCAATGATTCAGCTATATTCCTTAATGTATCCCAGAGGTACATGCTATTTGATCTTTGGAATTTAGCATATATGCATGTTATAGATAAATACTTTGCTAGTAGAAAATGCTTAATATGAGTATGAACACATTGATCGCTATCGAGGATTATATTTATTTGATAATCAGAGGACCAAAGTAACCATATTTTGTTAGACACATTAGCAAAAACGTTAAGGAGACTTAGCTTTATAGAAAATGACTCAATTTGGTTGCTTTCCACCATTGGTTCTTGAATACATAGCAGAGAAATCTTTTCTTTGTTTATAATTGACTTCAGTCTTCTTATAGTACTCTTATAATCTACACCTCTTAATTTCCGGCACAAAGCCTTAATCATTTAGGATTTATTCTTGCTGACCTTCTTGTCTCTTTACAAGGAAGAGATTGTATTGTAAGTTTCTTATGATTTTTTGACCTTTCTAGCTTCAACTTTATGTTAAGGACCTTTTGAAAGCTTGAGTCTGCATCTCTTTTGCTGAAAGTTAAAGTATTGGGGAGGCTGCATGTGTTGTTTTTCTTTGGTGTAATATATCCAGTGGAATGATCATCAGTCATCTTTTTATATAAATGTTCTACTTCTAAAGATTTGATAGCTTCCGCAATCTCTTCATCAGACATCTCTTCATCAGCAATTGTGTTCATCTTCAAAGGATCAGGTATGGTGGCAACATTGTGTTCAACTGGTTTGGGACTAAGATTAGGTATGTTGGTAACATTGTGTTCAACTGGTTTGGGGCTAAGATCATGGGCCAAATCTTCTTATCTCTTGGTAACTTCCTCACTTACTTGATTTGTATTTTGTACATGCATTGTTGTTCAATTAAGAGTGTTTGGCTTCTTTACTTGGTATTCATTTGTATTGTTCTTTACTTGGTCATTTGAGTGTTGATCTGTTGTCTGGGATGATTGAATTTTTTTGCAAGAAGATTTTCCATGCCCAACATGATAGTATTGATTACAATATGCAGGAACATTCTTGTAACTGAGCTGAATCCAAGCACCATAGTTTTCTCCAATGCCAAGGCACATACTGTGCTGTAATTTTCTTGATATATCGATATACACCCAGGCGTAACAAGCATTAAATAATGCTTTGTTTTTTTGGAGGTATCCAAGATTTCATTGGATTTCCTAATGCTGATGCTATCGAGTAGATAATATCTTCATTGTACATGTTTTCTGGTAGCTTTTCAATCTTAACCCATATCGGAACTATGGAACATTCTTTCTTAGGGCTAAACGAGGGCCACTTTAGAATTCTCATTGAACTGTGTCCAACAGTCCAAGAACTACGACTCCAAATCTTGTTGATATCATTTTTATAGGGAAATATTCGGAAAAGATGATGCGAGTCCCAGTTTGTAGAGGATAAATCTCCTTCAAACCTTCTTTCTTCAAAAATTAACTTGTCCACAATCTGCTTTTTAGGGAGACCCTTTGAGAATATCCCAATTCGTGTGAATGTAGTGCAACACTGTAGATTTCAAGGATTTTTTCGTTAAATTGTGAATCAATATGATCAGTCTTATACTTTATAGATTATGCCTTGATCTGGTTGTTCAAAATCGATTTTGCTGAACTCATTGTTGCTCTGAAAGACACTGTGTTTTAACTAGATTTGATACTGAGTTTCTTTTATTTTCCGCAGGAGATCTACACAAAAGCTTGATTAAGATGAAGAAGAAACCCTTAGAGGAGGATGATTGAAAATTGAATAGGTGACAAGCTACAACAATTTAAGTGGAAGATTTTCAAGAACTCTGTTTCTCGGAATAGAAAACCAAATCTCCTCGCAACAAGTTTGAATCTCCTCACATGAAGTTTACGGTCAAGAAAAATAGTTTTATAGCAGAATCAAGACATGGATTCTAAAAAATGGCATTGCTGATATATATATAACACCAACAATTAACCAAAACACGAAGATATGATTGAACTCAGAAAAGTTTGATCTATATATATATGTATGTAAAACCAATGGTCTACATTAAGATTCCACAAGCAAAGAATCAATACACTAGAGGATATATATATGTCAAAATTACAGTATTGGTATATAAATGTATCTCTCTACTTTATCCACCAAAATCAAAGCAGAATTCCGACAAGAGGAAGAGTATCGGTTGAGTAAGATTGTCCCTTTAGAGACGGATCCGATTCGTTGTTTTGAAAAAAAACTGTTCCAACAGTCTCAGCTACAAGAAGTACAAACCCAGCTACCATGGTCACTATCTCTATATATGTCTCCAACTTCTGAAACACCATGGATGCTATTATGAATGAGAATATATTTTTATATAAACTAGATAGGGTTTCCTCTTTGATTTGTTTTGCACTTTTTTCTTTTCTTTCGATATTCCACGTCTCGTGTCTTTGCCAAGTCTACCATGCAGAGTTTCTTTATATACGAGTGGATGGAACTTCATAGAAAAGTGGATAAAAAAAACAAAGTTTTGATTGGATAAGCTTATAGATGGCCTTTGGCTCTTTGGTAGTTTCAAAAGACGCTGTTATTCGGTCTTATCTCTTTTTAAAAAACCTACGTGTAAGTGTATTTAATACATCATCATTGCAATAATAAAGTTCACGGTTTTTGGTAGAGTGGTTTCTCTCTTTTTCATGATAATTAGACATCTATTTTGCCTTTAGAGGAATATGAACGACTAATAAGTTTTGTTGGACAAATGGAATTGTATAAATAAGAGGTAGTAAAATAGTTAGTTGTTTTATTTTACATCGTGATAGAAAGGTTTCATAATTTTTTTTTAAATATGACGAAAAATATCATATACAGGTTTATCCAATATATTCGGACAAAAAGAACTATAACTATGAGATTATTTAAACAAACAACTTTTCGTCCATTACTGGAACGGTATTATCCTCGAATAATATTTATACAAAAGAAAATATCTTGTGGTTTTAGGTGAGGATAGTGCTATTAATACTGAGTTTTGATAATGTGAATGGTGTTTCTCGATCAATAGAGGAATCATCTGATAAAAAAATGAGTTGGTTGCGGCGATTTATATATGATATATTGTTTAAAAATATCAGCTTTTTTGTTTTTCTTTTCACGAAGTTCGTTTCTCATCCTTGTTAATGTAAATAATTATGTTTTTTTAGAAGCCTTCTTTTAATATCAGGCAAAAACTAATACCAGTATCATCTTAAAAAAATACAAAATAAAGAGACTTACATCAGATTGCTTCCCAATCAACGATTCATTTATCTTCAGTGGTTCGACCTGTCAGATTCTTCAATTTAGAACTTGAAGATGATTTGACACCTGGTCACCGTCAACTATTCACTGATAGTAACCTAGGAGTGATACACTCTCTCCAAAAACTTTCAATCTGTATGTGAGATTTTGATTGCTTAATGAAAAGAGATTATAGGAGTGCTACACTCTCACATGCCAAAACTCTCCATGTACGGGTAAATGTATTATTTTATTTATCCTCCGGTCGGATGGAAACTTGATTATACCCGGAGTCTCCATCAAGGAACAATTTGAAAACTCCATCTCTTTTTTAAGTTTTCTCCATTACTTTAACAATATATCTTTATTTGTATTACTCAGAAAGTCATTGCTAATAATAGAAAATTTGTTAGATTCTTCCAAATAGACATATTGTAAATCTGATGATGCAATCTTTTACTCTAACTTAGAAATTTCAACTTTAGAGGCTCTTTGAACTTCAAAATCTGAACATTTATAGATTGATTTGGTAGATTATTCAAAATTTTCATACATTCCATAATATTTCTATCTTCAATCATTTTCGTCTAGTTTATCAATTTTCGAAAGTAGCAAGAGAATATGTTTCATGTATGCATTTATAAACTAACTCATCTACTATATCAATGAACAAACATGAATTAACATCTTGTGAAAAATTTGGTGCTTTTAATATGTTGAATTCTACATGCGCAAATCCTATACAAATTGTCACACTTCCACCCTCAACATATATTCCTATATATCTAAAATAATAAAATCTATCACGAAAATAAACTTGTCAGCCTCGACTAAAATATCTTCAACTAGTTCTTTGGGATTTATGAGGGACCGATCAATTAACTGCAACGAGACATTAGTAGGTTTTATTCCTAAAAATTGTTTAGATTTCAATAAATGGATAATGAAATCCAAATTATATTAGAACCATAATAACAAAGACACATTTCAAAATTTAAATCACTAAATTTACATGGGATAGTAAAAATCTATGAATTTTGTAGCTTCGACAAAAATTTATTCTGAATCAGAGCACTACATTCCTCATTAAGCATCACAATTTCAAATTCACTAAAATTTATTTTTATTTTATGTGAAATGATGTCTCGTAAGAATTTTGAATATTTCGAAAATTATTCTAAAAGATCGGAAAACGATATATTCACTTTGAGACTTTTGAACAACTCGAAGAACTTTGAGAAATAATTTTTCATCATTCTTTTTAGTTTTTAAATCTGGATATGTAACCCTAAAGAATAATTTGATATGGTTGAGTTCATAATGGGTTTCTCTAAGTGATCACAATCATGATTTATCTCTTTGCGATTATAACCCTCCTGATCACAATCAAATCTTGGCTCACGGTCATCAACGAAAACCTCAGCGCGATCAAGATTTTTCTTGACACTTTCCGCAGCGATTTTTAATTTATTCTTTGCAATCAACCTATTTTTTCTCCACTTTGATATTTTGATTCATCTTTCTTGCTTTGGTTATTCTTTTTTTTAATGTTGTCCTATTATGGTATTTCTTTGGACTTCAACTTAATTTTATGTCCTACTTTTCTCTTGTTTCAGAAAGTGATAACGTTTACCTTGTTTTTAATATTGCTTGACCATGTCCTTTGAGCTCTGAAAGTCATCATTGAATATAATTTACCCATTTGGACCTCTAAATTACTTAGAATGCCTCCCGGTTCTGTCCTAACACGTCGAGATATTTTGTGTTTGACCTATTTATCTTGAAACGGTTGTTCATGGACCCAATGAACTTGCAAAACATCTCTTCCAAGTTGGATAAGAGTTTTTAGCACAATAAGGTCTAGGCTTTTGGTTGAAGTTACTTACCTATATTTCATCGTCTAATACCGCAAATTGCTTTGTTTTTACTGGATAATATGCTTCAAATTCATTTACAATGGCTAAATTCAACTTTAATTGAGCCATCAAAGGCTCCATCACAACAATATTTGCTTGGATAATTAATTATTAATTCCCACTACATACATTTCTGGCTTCTTCTTTTTTGTCAGACGCATAGTTTTTACTATACCACACCTCATATAGTTAAATAAATTTAATTTAAACATATTTTTTAAAGTCAGCTTTAATTTGAGAATGTAGTCACATCCCTCTTATAATTGGGCCATGCAACCTAAGAATCTAGTTCAGACTTCACTAGGTCATGGTCATAGCGCACTACTCATTCAAGTCAACTGTATTAGTACAAATCTAAAGTAGGCATCACCTTTCGATCTCAACCTAAATCTATTTTATCAATAAATTTAATATGTAGGTAATTTCATGAAATATGATTGCTCTAATACTAAAAAAATACATTAAAATTTTAATTAAAAATTTAATTTAGTTGATTATATATATATATATATTTAGAGAGAGAGAGAGAGAGAGTTCTTATGATAGACATAAATAAATTTGTGCTAGTTTTGTTCATGATAACATAAAATAAAATAAACAAAAAAATAAAACTTCAAAAAGATGAAAAATATACAAATATGACCATATGATTTCTTATTGTGGTCATTGATGCCATACTGTTGGCCACTGACGTCACAATGCACCACATTGACGACCATCGGTGCTACATTGTTGACCACTAGCGCCACATTGGTCAGCCACTAATGTCACAATGCGCCGCATTGGCCGGCCATCGGTGCTACATTGGCTGGCAACCAGTGTTATATTGTTGGCCACTGACGTTACAATGGTTAACCACTGACGTCACAATGATGGTCATTGGCGCCACTAGGAATGCAGAAGGGTATTACTGAACAATATTGTTTAGAGACTAATAATGAGACGAAACGTTCCTATTTGGGCTGCAATGTGGCAAATTCTAAACAACTGCACATATTGGAGGACTAAACATGCAAAGTCTTAAAATATAATGGGCCATTAGGAGATAAAAAGGAACATAGATGACTAGTTAGAGATAAACATAAAACATGTAGGACCAATGATGATTTTTAGCCGAAAATGAATATACATGTTAAATAAGTTAAACGATAACAACTCAAAATTAATAAGTTAACAGCCCATAACAAAACACAAATAAGAGGAGGAAAAGTCGAGTTGAACAAGCTAAGGAAGGTGTTAGGAGAATAGAGGTGATGTGTTGGAAGAAAATTGATGACCTAGATATATGACTAAAGTCGGACCAATTGAACCCAACCAAATATTGAAGAAATAATTCTTATGTGACCAAAATAATGGTATAGAAGTTTTTTAGGTTACTATTTTATATTACTTAAATTCCCTAATCGAATATGAGATAATTTAGTAATACTTAAACAATATTTGTAATAAACGAATTTTACGTACTAATATGGAGACGTGAAATTCATCCCTAAAGGTTTAATTATACTATGAATATGAGGATACCCTTTCATTCACGAAGTTGGTGTTCTTTCAAAGATATAAATAATATAATTAATATACTTCTTCTAATTATTGAGTTGTTCAGCCTTATTAATCATTGAAAGTACTTTGAAAAAATACATATTATCAAATCTGAAATCGTATGTGGAAATTATTTTACAAAAAATAAGTATGTATTAATGGTAATTAATCGCTTAGGAGTTGAGAGTAATCTTTCACAGATTATTTTAGTTTATCGATCTTCAACAATTGTACTATGTAATCTTAAAATAGCTTCACCGACTAGTGAATATGATATAGTGCGAAGCGGTTCATGAAACTAAAGTTTATACAAGTCCTTCTAATAGTATTTTAAATATTCATGAAACTAAGGCATTAAAAATTATTCTTACCTTCATAGCACCAAATTAACAAAGAGTTTTAGTTCTTGATAAGAAAATTATGTTAGGATGAGGACCATATTAAGCATCAGCTAGAGTTGAAGGTGATATTCTGACTCTTTTTATTTTTAATACTTAATGGTGAACAAACTTAGATTATAAATATATAAATATAATATTTTAAAAATAAAAAGAGACCATGAAAGAAATGTTAGAATGAATAGTTGTTTATAACATTTCAACTATTAACTCAAATCTTAGGATGATAATTAAAATCAAGATAATTTTTTTTATTAAAAAGAATGTGAATTTTAATAAGTAAAACATTCATAGCCATAATAGTAATGATAAATGCTTTTAATCAGGTAACCTCAAAGAAGAAACAAGATTGATAGAGTTATGTCAATGGACTTTTAAATAACAAAACTATCTCCGTACACTTTAACGCAATCTTTATTGTCTCAAGATTTTGTCGAAGGTAAGTTACCTAGGAAGTTAGATCCATATAGAGTGGATAAGTATGATAGGACGAGAAATCTATATCATCATAGGACGAGATTATAGTATTATTTGTAGAGCTTTATTTATGACATTTAGTGGACATGCATTGACATAGTTAAATAAAATCCCATCATGATTTTTTTGTAGTTCTGAAGAGCTATAAAGTTTATTCATAAGCTAGTTCATTGGAAATAAAGCATAAGGAATGATGGATGTTACATTATTATATTGTAAAAAAATATGAAGAATGTTTGAGAAGTTATGTACAAAGATTTGTGCAAGAAATGAATAGTTTGGATAAAAGAGAGGTCTCATAATGGAAAATAAGTTGTTTGAGAGCCTAATTAACTTTTTAGTATAAAATATGCAAGATTTAATGACATTGTCTAAAAGGTTTATCGAAGGATAACAAAACTAAACAGGGTGCAATTATTAAATAATAAGGTTGTTAGATAGAAAGCACGATGATGAGGAACGAACCATGGAGGTCTTAGGGGTGTAAAACCTGATGAGGGAGAATAAAAGACGTATGGAAAAATTGTAAGGAAGTGTTTTTATCGGGAAAATATTGTAAAAAGTACAATAATGGTAGTTATTATGAATAGGTGGGAAAATATAGGGACTAAGTATGTAATAAGTATGAATTAAAGCGTGTGGGGCCCATTATTGTACTATAAAAGGACCTCACACGAGTTGATAGATTCGGTTGATTATTATAAGATTACTTTCTCTCTCTATTTGGATTAGTTCTCACTTTCTCTCTCTAAAAAGACTCCTTAACAAAGAATTTAATACTGTTCGGACCCCCATATATTCACCTAACGCAAAATTACCCCTGAGCTATTTCTTAATTCATCAAAACCGACCTATATATTTTTATTTGGATAATACAAATTATAAAATTCACACATCTCATAACGAGCAACGCAATGATTTATGGTCGAACAAGAGATAAATTGAATTACCGACCATCGCGAGTTATAGTTGCTCCAAATGGTGAAAGATTCATGAGATATTATTGTACTTACCATCGTGATCATGTTCATGCAACAAGGAATTGTTTTCAATTTAAAAGATAAAATTTATAGGTCGATTGACATTCATGAATTTGTTGAGTTCGTCAAGAACAAGAAAATAAAAAGGAGAGAAGAGAATGATTAAAATAATAGTCTAAAAAAGAAGGCTCATAAAGAGGTGATTTGTACTATCTTGTGAGGAGATACTTTAGCCGAGACATCATAGTTTTTAAAGAAGAGATGTAAGAATAGTTTGGAAATACATCTTATAGATAAATCGTCATTATATATATATATATATGTATATGTATATATGGGAAATGATAAAGTAAATTAACACTTTTATTTATGTTCATCCATGCACTAAGTTCTTATATGGAAGCAATCATCGATTTATCGTCTGTGTGCAAAGTATTTTTCATAGGATCAATTTGGGGTTATGAGGGGTAGTCAAAAGGTTGCACAAGATTGTTAATTGATGTCTTTTTTCCTAGATAATATCATGTTATAGCAATCACATAACCCATTAAAAGACCCAAAATTGATTTAATATAATAGTAATTTAATGGAAATCAAAGAGGAGAAGATTAATGAAGTACATGAAGAACTTCGATTAACCGATCCCTTAGATGATACCGTTGATGTAGAAATAAATAACTAGAAGATACATAAAGTTATAAGCCAGTAAAATCCAAAATTCATATATAAATTGGTTAAACGTTTCAAGTTAAATGTTAATATCTTTGCATGAATATATGATTGAGTAATTTGATTATTATTTTCATGAACTGGCTGTTGACCAGAGATTAAGGCCAACATGATAAAAGTGAAGATTTTTTATCTATAAAAAGTTGAAGCAGCTATACAATAGGTGAAGAGATTTCTTAATGTAGGCGCATATGAGATCAAAATATGAAACATTTGTAGATAGTCTTGTGTTGGTAAGAAAATATATACAAGCAATAGAGAATGTGTGTTGATTTTACATACATCAATCATGTTTTTCCTTTTATCATGTATTGTTTAATTAATTGATGTACGATCAAGGATTGAATTATTATCATTTATCGATGCGTATTCATGATACAATCAAATTAAGATGCATCAAAATGATAGAAAAAGTACATCATTCGTAACAAAGTGAGGCTTATATTGTTATAAAGTAATATCACTTATTTTAAGGATTACGGGATGAACTTATCAGGGGATCGTAAATCAAAATTTGGCTAGTCAATTAAGAAATAGTTTAGAATTCTATATCGACAACATGATAGTAAATATTAATGATGTGGATTAACATTTGTTGGCATTATATAAATCTTTCAACAACCAAAGAAAGTTTAATTTGAAATTAAACCCATTGAAATTCTATTTTTGTGTGGAGCCATGAAAAGTTTGTGGTATGTGATAAGTAATAAAGGAGTGGAAGCTGATCTCGCCGAGTTAAAAAATACGTTAGCCAGACTCTGCCAAAATCCATCAAGGAAGTACAAAAATAACATGCCATCTAACAACTTTGCTTAAATATATATCTAAAACATAAAAAATGAGTCACGTTTTCTTTGAAATTTTGAAAGGAACAAAGTTCTTTGGTTAGGCTGATAAATGTACTACGGTTTTAAAACCTAAAATAGTATTTGACATTGATATAGTTTTTTTTATACACAGAGAGATGAGAACCTTTGTTTTTTTTATACTTTTTAGTATTAAGTTTTGCAGTAAGTGTCTTTTAGGTATGTGAAGATGATGAAGTTCAATGACCAATTTATTATGTAATAAAATATTTGGTAGATACATAGACAATGTATCTCAACTTGGAAAAGTTAACTTTGTATTGGTTGTAGTTTCATGAAAGATGTAATTTTATTTTGAAGGTCATGTATAATTATACGGACTTCTTTTCTTTTAAGAATTATTTTGCAGAGCAATATATATAAGGTCGATTAAACATGGAGAGTATGAAATTTAATACGAACCGAGAACACTGATCAAGACATAAACAATAATGGATTTTATTAATGAGTTTCAAACAAGTTCCGTATAATGAAAATAAAAATTTATGTGAAATTGTTTCCAAGGAAAATGAGTGAATTGTACGAGCAGATGGAGCTTCCATATTAAATAGAAGTAGAACTAGGATTATGTTAATGACTTCATATAGGGAATAGATAAGACATGCTATTAAATTTGGTTTTGTCACTGCAAATAACAAAGCAAAGTATGAGGCATTTTTGGCAGTGATAAAATTAACCTGTATTTTGGGTACAAATATAATTCGTGTAGTGTCAGCTTCTTAATCGGTGATAGGTCAAGCTCAGTGAATATACGAAGTACAATAACAAAAAAAAACATATTTGGAAATGGTAAAATATATAAAGGAAAGTGTATAAAGAGTCACATACAAACAAATACCTCTATTAGAAAATGCAAATTTAGATTTACTTGTAAAGTTTGGATATTTCAAATATAATCATATGGTTATAATTCAAGATATTTTGCAAATAGAAGAAAAGAATAGAACATGGCGGTATTGACAGTTGATGCAAATAAATACTAATGTTAAAAATATTTGTTATTCTTTAAAGATCAATTGTTAACTCAAGATAATGCTAAAGCATGAGCGCTAAAAATGCGAGCAACAAAGTATGTGCTCACTGACGATGCACTTTATAGACTAATCATAACACGGTCGCTTTTTAATATGTTTGAATATATATGATGCTTTCTTTATCTTTAAATAATTATATAAGGGAGTAGGCGGGATTCCAAAATGTTTCTAATATAAGTAACTTGCCGAGTGAGATTATGATGTCAAATTTTTCTCAATGATCATTTGATAGATGTGAAGTTGATTTGGTAGAACCATTACCAATGACAACATGAAAGTTATTGATGATTTTACTAAGTTGTTAGTGGCATAACCTTTTTAAAAACTCTCTCTCATGAACTTTGTGAATTTATAAAAAATAAACATTCTGAGTCGTTTTGGAATTTTTGGAAAACTAATGATAAATAACGGACCTTAATTTCAAAATGATATGGTTACAAGTTGTTATCAAAGATAACAGAGTAAAATGTTTCTACCTCTTGTCTTACTAATATTTGCCTTTATTTTATTAATTAGTTTTATACTTTATACATAGGTTGAATAAGGCTATAAATAAATAGAAAACAAAATTCAAAATCAAGGTAAAGTAAAACCGAATGAATAAAAATAAAGGAATTTTTTTTACAGATAGTTCTTTTGGATGATGAACAAAAAGAGATATGTTCAGTCATAGAAAATAGGATTAACCCCCATTGCATATTGTTACTTATCGGATATAGAATAGATCTGCTTCTCTTTTTTCCTATGAACCCATTCTTCCATTATTACTAAATAAAAGAATAGAACAAATATTCATTCTTTCTCTGAAATAATCCACTGATAAAAGGTGAAAAAAGTGAGTCATTAGCATATTTTTTTTTCAATGCAATAAAGTTACATAGTGTCTATTTTTTGTTGATAAAGGGGTATTTCCATGGGTTTGCCTTGGTATCGTGTTCATACCGTTGTATTGAATGATCCCGGTCGTTTGCTTTTTGTTCATATAATGCATACAGCTCTAGTTGCTGGTTGGGCGGGTTCGATGGCTCTATATGAATTAGCAGTTTTTGATCCCTCGGACCCTGTTCTTGATCCAATGTGGAGACAAGGTATGTTCGTTATACCCTCCATGGCTCGTTTAGGAATAACCAATTCATGGGGCGGGTGGAGTATTACAGGAGGGAGTATAACAAATCCAGGTATTTGGAGTTATGAAGGTGTAGCTGGAACACATATCATGTTTTCTGGCTTGTGATTTTTGGCAGCTATCTGGCATTGGGTGTATTGAGATCTAGAACTATTTTCTGATGAACGTACATGAAAACCTTCTTTGGATTTGCCCAAGATTTTTCGAATTCATTTATTTCTTTCAGGAGTGGCTTGTTTTGGTTTTGGCGCATTTCATGTAATAGGATTATATGGTCCTTACTAATAATCCAATGGACATGTAAAAACTACCAAAATAACCATCTTGAATGATATTAAAAGAAATCTCGAGCTTGCTATAGACATGCATAACGTCCCCACGAATGACTATTAATTAAAATCCTTTCGCTCTAGTTTATATAATGGAGGCAATAGTTCCATCTTAAATTTTTATTCCAAATCACTGTATGATATTTTTAGTTAGATGAAAATGGTGAGGGAAAACAAATATTTATTAATTTGATCGAAGAGCATAATTAACAAGCCTAAGTAAGAGTTTAGAACTATCATGGGCTGCTGAAAAGTAGATATGATTTAAATATTAAGGAAAATGTAGAAAATAATGTTTAGTGTCCGGATAATCTCTGAAGTCTTGCAAACAATTTCTTATTGAAATATTTTTGGGGTTCTCCAAAAATTTCAATTGGATAAAATCAGAGATATAGTTGTGAACAGAGAGAATGAAAATGATATGATTTCCTTTTCAACAATACCCATATTTATAAATTCGACCAACCAAAAAACAGTTTGGAAGTTAGGGCAGTTAGGGTCTCTCAACCGATTTTGTAATAAAACGGCTGAAATTTAAAATTTGAATAAAACGGTCAAATTTTCAATTTCGAAATTCTGTTGACTTGCAACAATAGCTCGACCCCAGCCAGGGGCTCCGCCCCTTGGACCCCGATAATCATGATCTAATCTAACAAGTGTGCACTCCGCACTCTACGACTTGTTTGATAATATATCATGATTAAATTGGTCGACTAGTCGATCCAATTACACTAAAATAAATAACAGAAAATATTTTTCAAAATGCAGATTTACTTTTGAGGAAAGTGTTTCAAGGAAGAGAAGATAAGAATGGTGGTAAATTTACTTCATAATAAGATGGTCCATTTAAAGTTGCATTATTTGAAGTATTTATATAATGTTAAGCATTTGAATTTGTAAAGTACTAATTTTTAAAAAGGGTGGGGTACTCTTTTTCTTTCTGGTAGTGTGGAGTGGTATTTTAATGAAACGCATATAATGCCAATTTTTAATATAATTTTTTCAAAATAACAAATATTTATTGAGCGTATTGATTAAAACAACGTTTGGCGAAGGTATAATATGACTTAAATGGAATATAAAAGCTAGGTATTATAAAGTCTTTAATTATTCTTCAAGATAAAAAGTTATAGTTGCTATCTAAAAAATAACTCCAAGAAAATCAACTCCAGTTTAGAAATTAAAACAAATGACAACCCAAACTACAAACTTCAAGATAATTCTTAAAGTTATAAAATGTTATTTAAGAAACAATTCAAATAAGAAATGATGGCAAACAACGATTAAATGTTTAAAGGCCATAACGTTTAAAAAATATAAAACGAGAAGACCATGAGTTAAATTATAATAAACTTATAAGATAAAATAGTAAAGAAGGTTGTTCCTTTAATCATATCTAAGGAACAAGGTGCATACATTGAAAACAGAACTATTCAAGAAAACATTCTAATAACTCAAGAATTAGTTAAAGACCTGAATAGAAAAACCAGAGGAGACAACTTAATAATAAGTCTAGATATGTCAAAAGCGTTTAATAACTTAGAATTCAAATTTATATATGAAGTAATGTTATCCTTTGGATTTAATGAACAAGTAATAAAACTGATCAAGAAAAGCATAAAAAACATTATATATTCTGTAATAACTAATGGTAAATCAAGTGGATTTTTCAATTCTGTTAATGGTTTAAGGCAGGGGGGCCTTTATCCCCCTGCCTTTTCATCATAGCTGAAGAGTTTTTAATAAGAGGAATAAACAACCTAATTGACCAACATAGATCTATGTCATACAATATGAAAAGTTTTCTTAAAATAAATTGTTTAACATATGCAGATGACATCATTTTATTTCTAAATGGATCTTTAACAAGCATAAAGAAGCTATCTAACTTCTTAGACATATACCAATCTCTTTCTGGTCAACAAATAAACAGACAAAAGACAACATTTATTGTTTCTGCAAACATGAATACAACAAGAATAACATCTTTAGAAAGAATCTTAGGTTTCAAACAAGTAAAACTTCCATTTACTTATTTAGGTATCCCAATACATTCAACAATTATTCTTCTCACTTTGAAAAGCTAATAGACAAGATAAGGAACAAAATTATTGGCTGGAACTCAAAAAATATATCATTTGGGGGTAAAATAACACTAATAAATTCTGTACTTATATCTTACCCTACCTACTACTTACGGTCTACCAAACTACCTGTGAAAACAATATCAAGAATTAACAAATTGCTAAATAAGTTTCTATGGGGTTTTAATGAAACCAGCAAATCTATAATTTGGTCTAATTGGGAAAACATATTTAAACCACCTAATGAAAATGGTCTTAATATTAGAAACATTAAGGACATTCAGACTGATTTTTCATTTAAGTTATGGTTTAATTTTAGAAACAATAAAACACTTTGGTCAAATATGATGCATTCCAAATATTGTGAAAGCATTCATCCATTACAAGCCATCTTAAGAATGACTAACTCTAAAGTATGGAAAAGAATGCATGAAATCAAAGAAGAAGCTGAAAAACACATAAGATGGAAACTAGGTAATGGTAACTTAGATTTCTGGTTAGATCAATGACATAGTTCTAAACCCCTAATCACTTTAACATCAATTAATTCTCACCATTACACACAAACAAAGATAAATGAGTACTGGGGCAACAATAATTGGGACATACCTAAACTACATTATAATCTACCTTCTAAATATGTCAATGAAATCATCAAAACACGATTTAATATAAGCCTAGATGACTCTATCATTTGGAAACTCTCCTCTGATTGTTCATTCAACTTTAAAAAAAATTGTTAATGAAGTTAGACAGAAACACACAACATCAATAATAAAAGACAAAATTTGGAACAATACTTCTCCAAAGAAGTGCTCCTTCACTCTTTGGAGAGTATTGAACAACTTATTAAGTGTGGATACAATATTACAAAGGAAAGGTTTCCAACTAGCATCTAAATGTCTTAATTGCCAGAACCTAGAAACACTGAATCATGTTTTTGTATCTTGTGAAGCTGCTTGGTCTGTTTGGTCTTTCTTCTCTGCAAAATTTAACATATGTATAGGTAGACACATGACTGTGAATCACATTATTAACCTATGATTTCTATCTACATCTAAAAGAATTCATATTCGTATTATACTTCCTTCTCTGATTATATGGTCTATATGGTATGCTAGAAATAGTTGTAAACACAAAAACTTAACCATATCATTTAAGAAGATTATCAATCATATTTCTTTCATGCTTATATCCTTTTCAGCATCATCTCTTACTAGAAAACAATGGTCATGTGATATACATTTAGCCAAGGAATTAAGTTGTTTCAACCATATTAAGTCATCTAAACCTTTCATATACATAACTTGGACTTTACCTTCACATAATCGAATCAAATTGAAT